>OW152825.1:2653167-3380500 GCA_933534255.1 Iphiclides podalirius | reverse complement strand
TCCGATTGATTCCACAAAGTGATAGAGAAATGGGATATAATGGTGGACAGCCAACGATTAAGGTTCTTTTGATGGTATTTGGCAATTTCACTTGTTTAACGGTGGTCAAACTGTATTAATCAACAATTGTTAAGAGCACTCCTCGTGAGAATATAATATAATGCAGAGACGCAACATTCTTCGCCAGGCCAAAGAGCCGAGGCGATTGCAAAGGCTGTTTCTCGACGATTCGACCAGCTCCACGTTGGATGCGGTCAAATAGAATCCCGCGGATTCAAATAGGAGAAGAGGAGTAGTTAAGTGCCCAAGCGATGGGGCATTATTCCATGTGCGACTGATTTGCTCTTTATGGAACTGCTGCCAATAGATCGCGAGGAAATACTTTCTAACTCTATTTAGGAACTTGGCTTTTTAGAAGCTATCCCTTACAAGCTTCATGTGTTTACACGTAGCGTAGTTTGTGGCCTAAATTTTGTCGATATTAGAGCTTTGTTTGAATTCGAGCTTTTGCTCAAGAAACCTCGACTTATAATAATTTTTATTAGGAAGGTGTTAACTAAGCTGGCGATTCACCTGATGTTAAGTGATAACCGTCCACATCTGCAACACCCCTAGGGTCGCAGATGCGTTGCTACCTTTTAGTAACGTTCGCCCCGTTTGCCTCAATCACCAGGTGATGATGGAATTGCAGACCTGTGGCCTGTCTGGCTACGCCTACTACAGCCTCGGGGTTATATTACTTGGGCGAGTCTCCAGCTGACAATAGTCAGCCGGTTGTTGGCCATTAGCTGGGCTCAATCACCAGACGAAATGCAAAAGTATAACACCTCTGACTACTTCACGCTGACGTTGTGTATTGTCGTGGTGCTTCGCCGGATGAGCAAGATCTTGCAACAGCAGAATGCTGCGTGCACTAAGACAACTCTTGCAACAGCAGAATGCTGCGTGGCCCTTACAGTTAACCGTTGATCCAAGTTCTCGTGAAGCCAGTACGATTTGATTATGGAAAGAAAAGTTTTGTACGAAACTAGGGAGATCGATGAGTTGGTTAGACCATAAGATAGGGTTATCCGGGAGAAATCATACCAGCGATTACTAATCGGCTGGTGCTCCTCAAGGTATCACGTACGCGTGTACCACGTAATATTATAAACGAGGAAACGTTACAATTTAACGGTTACGACAATTATGACGCATTAACTCGTGCAACTCTCGATAACCTTGCACTGGCATTGTAATAACGCCTAACAGATCGATTATATTCAAGTACTATTTTCAATTAGATTCATATTAGCAAGTAGTGGAAATATATGCATAAAATCATTTGTACGTGTAATAAAATTTAAAAAATGCGTGAGTGGGGTGGAACACTCGGTTGGAACGAAGTTCCTTTCGTAGTTAATTATTAGTGATAAAGGCATTTATTACATTTCAAATTACTAAACATTTTATCCTCTGTGCCAGTACTCTTTGTTTACGAAAAAGAAATTGCAATTGCTTTCGATTTAATTACACTAGTGGTCGCTTTTGGTCGAAATTCGCCCATAATTAATTATTCATGGTAGTGCGTGTAATGTTTCGTTTATTGATTTAATGTATTTTTATCCATAGTTAAAAAAATATTAGCATTCTGCACATCTCTATATTAACTATACGTGTTCATAAATTTCATATCCTCCGTCCGCGCAATTTTCGTAAAAATGGGTGCAAAGTTTTTGCTTCACGTGTTGTTTTATTTAAATAACTTTGTGTTATAGGTAAATTTCAAAAGCTTGTTAGTAGTAGTTAGTAGGTTGGATATGGTATTTTCGTGACGGAAAAATTTTTACAATTTTTTTTCCCATCCGCCCTATCTCCACCTTGCGTTAATGACCTTTATCTCAAAATATGCCAATTGTTATTCATTTAAATAAATTATTTGTAACTCGACGTAAGGGACCATAATCTTTTTCATTCTAAAGAGATAAACAAAATTTCACTATTTACAATCATTATTTCTTAATACTTGTTTCACTTGCTAATTACATTATTCTAAATATGTGTAGTCTTGAACTATTCCGGACGTATTTTGCTGTACCAGTATTACTTTTGTCATTTCAAATTAACAGGTTGTGGTGGAAACATCTTCATTAAAAGAATAAGATTTTTTTTCAGCTTTTCTTCTTATTCACTCATAAAGCGTCCCAATAGGCTAACATCGAATTTTAACAAAGCAAGAACATAAAAGATTTATGTCATGTCACTATAATTATATCATCGTTGGCATGAGAACGATTCGTAATAAAAAATGTCCCGTTTGTAAATAGATTTGACACAAAGCTAACACAAGTGTTGACGGTGTCCTTTTCTGTTATCAGCAAAGACCAACGACATAGTCGTAACGTGGTCGACATTCAACGACACGATAGAGAGCCGTGCGCAATATGGCGTCAACGAGATGGACAAGGAGGCTTTGGGCCACAGCAAGCTATTCACGGACGGCGGTCCCGAGAAACGCAGCCAGTGGATACACCGCGTGCTGTTGAAGGACCTCAAGCATGACACGCGATATGGTAAGTTTTATTTTTTTATCAGGTCTATTCTTTTTGATCAAGTTCAGTTTAGCTTCCATGTTTCCGTTAATACCTCAATCACTGCACACGCAATGGTATAACACTTCTGCCTCGCGCTAGACTTCTGTGAGGATGTGTTTCTCCGGAATATATAAGTGCCGAGTTTATGGTAAGAAAGTATATTTGGTAGAAGCCACCGCTTACAGACACACGCGCTGTAAGAGAATATGCGATGCTGACTATTAAGATTGTGAGCTACAAGTTATCTTATGCACTAGAATAAACGCAAAAGAATATAGTTATAGTTTAGTTTCTCAATATAGTATAGTTTCTGCTAGCAAAAGAATTTAGTTATAGTTTAGTTTCTCAATGTAGTATAGTTTCTGCCAGGTTGTGCTGCGGCCATGGTCAAATGCAATGATTAAACAGAAGCAACGGCTTCGCTGTCGACAACAACACAGTAGATATTGTGATTAACATTCCAGTATACCATGTCGGCTCGGAGTACGGCTGGTCTGAAGACTTCTGGTTCAAAACCCCACCAGCCGGCGAGGACTGGGTTGTTCGCGCAGCCATCTTCGGTGATATGGGCAACAAGAATGCGCACGTGAGATACTTTTGCACAGTTTTCACTTCATCAAAGGACTAAATTTATTGATTTCTTGACTTCATCCCTTAATATTTCCTACACTTATACATATACAAAATTATGTTGGGGAAGGAAGGATAACGAGGTACCGAGGTAGATGGTTCTAAACTTGGTGTTAATCCACTTGTGTGGTCGAGATGCCTAAATGTAACCAGATCCAATACCAATACCAATATAAGCGAAGTATATAGAACTACAATAACTTGACTTCGGCCGGTTTCAATATATCTGTAGATTTGGTTACTGAATATAGAATTTGGACATAAATATTATGGAGCTAATGTCAAATATCCATCGCTAGTGACCACTTCTGTTGTTGCACGAATGGGCAGGCTCGTCCGGGGAAGTACCACCGCCTCACAGAAGACAGGTCTACTGGAAGTGTTTCGCTTTTCTGTTTCTAGTGAGTGATGTGGACGAGGTGAAATTCTTAAAAAAGTATGGTAATTCTTCTGTCACCCGGAAGGATATAGAACTATATCGACGTATGACATCCTCTTTGGTGTAACCCACAAATCAGGACTATCACCACAGCCGAAGAACATATTCTAATAATAAAAATGATTACTTCATAAGTGTACATCGTAGAAACATGAGTTTTAAATGTTGTTTGTAGCCTTTATTTACACGAAGCTTTAGTTTACAACTATTGTTACGAATTTATCGCAAGTATTTTCAATTTCCACGGGAGTTCGTGATACTGTTAAATAAAATTAAAAAAGATCGCAACGAATCCATAAAAGTAGTTTCATATAGTAATGTGAAGTGTTAGTAAGTAGACATTACATATTCTTATTCGATAACTTGGTTTTTGTGCGTTACATCAAATAATTTATAACTGAAAACTAACGTCGGTATGTCCATTGGCGACACAAATCTTGATATCTGGTGAACCGCCCGCTCGCTTGACCTCTTGTCACTTAATATAAAGTACAACGTACTATTTAAAAAAAAATCGCGGATGACACCGCGCTCTTTTATTCAGACCGCAATCTTAGAATACTAACCACTCGACTCCAAAGCGCCGCCGACCGCCTCGGCAATTGGTTCCGCAAATGGAGAATAGAAATAAATCCCGAAAAGAGTGTGGCGATTCACTTCACACGAAGTACTTACCCGTCACATCTTTATAATGGCCCACGCCAATGCAGAAAGTTGGGGCAAATATCCCTTTATGGCCAACCCCTGGGAGAAAAAGGTCAAATACTTAGGAGTCACTTTCGACTCGCGTATGTCATTTACTACGCACATTAATAACGTTCGTAATAGAGCCGCGTTCGTCTCCGGCGGAATTTAACTAACGCTAAAAGTAAAATGCCCTTAAGGCACAAATTATTATTATATAAGACCTGCGTAAGACCTATTATGTCCTACGCATGCATGATCTTCGCCCACACGCACCCTACTCGCTTGTACAAGCTGCAAATAATACAAAATAAGTTCATCCAACGGGCAACCGGTGCGCAGTGGTATCAACGCAACGTCGATCTGCACAGCGATTGCAGACTCCCGACGATTCGCGAATATTTTAAAGACCTGACCAAACGGTTCTTCGATAGAGCCGAAAATCATCCCAACCCTCTGGTGGTAAGCGCAGCAAATTACCAACCCGACACAAACGCGAACGTAAACAAGCGTCGCCCACGAAACGTCCTCATCGACCCGGTCGAGGAAGGGGACTTAGATACGCCGGACCCACCGCCGGGGGTCCCGCCGGATAACACTACACCCACAGCTAGTGTAACAACAAACACAATAGTTCGCCCTCGCATCCGAGCACGGCGAGACCAACACAACGCGTACACAAGGTACACCCTCGTTCCAGGGCGGTTCTCACCGCCCCCAGCCACCGATTAGCTAATTGCACAGTCGACGGCCATCGGGGTTTCGGTCCGAACCGCGACCTCGATGGCCCTTAGATGACACACCACACTTAAACGCACGCATGAGCGCATGCGCGGCCCTACCCACAGCGGAGGGCCCAAAATCGTGGGTTCTGGTTAGCCCACCGGTTCTGCGTCTGATGAAGCTTTAATAGTCTCGGGACTGAAAGCAAAAACATCAGTTAATACAAGATACAAGAAGAAGATTAAAAAAAAACGATTTCAAATATTGATTTTAACTTGATTTTGAGTTCTCTTACGTATGTTCGGGGTCCAACGTCCAATACCAATAAAATTAACTAAAAAAAAACTAAACTATATATAAAAATACTAAATAATTTCTAAAATCGTTTAATAAATGACCGAGTTTTGAGGTAGCGAACATTAAAAAATACAACAGAATTGGGCCCCCTTATCTAAAGTCGGTTGAAAAAAGAACTTCACACGTGCAAACATATTCGCGAACTAGCTGTTAAAAGCCGTTGATGCTCAACAGTTCTCTTTCTTTAGCCATCACCAGTCTTGTAAAATGCATCATGACATAACTCGGCTCACTTTCTAAGCTATCGACTTCGGGTTCAATTTTACACTATACAAGTATTTGTGTATACATCATCAATATGTGAATATGGATGAGGTTTTTTATGTAAAAATTCGGCAACCACCATGGTACGGTCTCGTTTAAGGGTAAAGTTTCACTGAAACAATCGGCCCCCAGTCGCTGTCGTACCTGCAAGACGAGGCGCAGAGGGGCCACTTCGACGTGGTGCTGCACGTGGGCGACTTCGCGTACGACATGCACGACGAGGGCGCCAGGGTCGGGGACCAGTTCATGCGCCAGATCCAGCCGCTGGCGGCGCACGTGCCCTACATGGCCTGCCCCGGCAACCACGAGGAGGCCTAGTCAGTACACTTCGTCTTCACTCGCGACGATAGGCAGCCCTAAGTTCCCAGTCAAGACGACAGGCAACCCTAAGCTTTCAGTTATGACAATAGGTAACCCTAAGTTCCCAATCGCGACGATAGTCAACCCTAAGTTTCCAGTTACGACAGTGGGCAACCCTAAGTTTCCAGTCTTGGCGATAGATAACCCTAAGTTTCCAGTCGCAATTATAGGCAACTCTAAGTTTCCAGTCGCGACGATAATAGGCAAGCCTCTGTTTTCAGTCGCGATGATAGGCAACCCTAAGCTTCCAATTACGACGATAAGCAACCCTTAGTTTCCAGTTACGACAATAGGTAACCCTAAGTTCCCAGTCACGGCATTAGGCAACTCTAAGTTTCTAGGTTTTCAGCTGCGACGGTACGCAATCACAGGCCCTAATGGCGTCGCTAGACAGCCCTAATTCCAATCAGTAAAGATGGTTTCCAGTCCTATTGCCTAACTATTTGCCTTAAGAAGATACTGAGTTATCAAAAAAGTTAAAAAAAAGTCAAACTACTCTGTAAAGGCGTATTCGCAATGGGTCAAACATTCTTCGTATTGTATATAAAGAATTTTGATCTGCGAGTTCCAAAATTTCGTTCCAATTTTCAATTGCATTTTTTTCTCGAATCACATGATTCTAGAATTTCTTCAAACAATTATCATCTACTAACGCTCGCGTCATAAAATAATTTATTCTCTGTAGAGCTTGCACTGCCTCAGCCGTCTTTGTCCAGCCCGTTCGCTTTAACGTTTATTCATTAGTTTATTTACTCGTTAGCTTTTACTCACCCGTTGAACGCGTCCCAACACCAGCAACTTCAGCAACTACCGCGCGCGCTTCTCGATGCCGGGCGCCCACGAGAGCCTCTACTACAGCTTCGACCTGGGGCCGGTGCACTTCGTGTCCATCTCCACGGAGCTCTACTACTTCCTGCAGTACGGGCTGAAGGTGCTCGAGGGCCAGTTCCGCTGGCTGCAGCGGGACCTCGCCGAGGCGAACAAGGAGAAGAACAGGTCCGAGCTGGGGGGGGGGGGAGCGAATGAATGAATGGATGAACGGTCCGATCGATGAGTGAAGCTTCTGCCGTCGCACGAATGGGCAGGCCGGACATCGTCCGGTTAAGTAGCACGACCTCCAATCTGAAGTGAATGTAGTAAACATACGTTTGGTCTGGTGAGGTAATCGCGGCATATTTTATCAATGTTGGCAACACATCTGTAGCCGGACAGGCGTTGTAGATATCCTTGGGCGGCAGTAATAACTTTTAAAAATGTTTGTATTTGATTCATTCAAAATAATTGAATCGCTCATTCTTAAATATAAAAGAGCCATTCGATTCATTAATTGAATGAGAATAGAGTGAATGAATTATTGTCCGGATGATTGAATGAGCAAGAATAAAGAGTAGGTTACCAGATTGAGTCAGTGAAAGAGTTTGAGTAATTTTTAAATTTGCAGTGATGGTTTGTTTTTTGAGAATAAGAATAATGCGATTTATTGAATAATGTTATCTCATACAGACTATAACAATTTAAGCCTTCATCGGAGATCATAGAGCTTAAATGGTTTAAAAATAATGATGATGACTTTATTAACAGTTCTATCTACATCTGTTAATAGCTACTCTAATGTTGGAATTTGTTATTAATATTCACTAGGAATTGTCACTGTGCTTACAATTTCTTTTACATTTCATATCCAAAACGCATGTGTGTGAACTTTTATGTTTATTTCTTTTGTGTAATATTTTGTATAACTAAAATTTCCTTTTTGTGGTTCAATTAGGATTCAATTAAGACAATATTCTTAGTTGTAATTAATGCCGACTGATTTAATTTTCTTCTGTCGCTAACAGTTCTGGGTGTGTTTCTGTTTTTTACGGCCCTGCCTACCTAACGTGAAATGAATGATAGCTCAATGCTTGTATATACATCTTACATATGTAGACATTGCATGGTGTTGACAGCTTACCGAAAATCGTTTAATGAAAAACAAAAATAGTGTTTACGAACGTTTTTGTCTATGTATAGTGCTCACATAGGAACATTTCCATTTCTTTTGAAGTTGGATTGGAGAACATAAACAAATACACAGCAAAACCAATAACAATCACAATAAATATATAAAATGATCAGACAAACTATTGTGCTATATACAAATACAGTTTTAAAAATATTAACTGAATATGTACTGTAAATGGAAGTGATTTGCGCGACGTTTATGGTAATAATCCTTTAAGAATTATTAAGTTATATACCTTCCCAATAATTATGTACTAGACTAGCTGCTGCCGCGGCTACTTTTGCGTAAAATAGGCTGAAGGCGTAAAATTCATACAGAAAGACAGATATACATAAAGATATGTATATAAATTATAGCCTGTCTTATTCTGTTGTTTAAGCTATATTATTGTAAACTTTCATTAAAATCCATTCAGTGGTATTGGCGTGAAAGAGTAACAAACATCCATCCATACATACAAACTTTGGCCTTTATAATATTAGTAAGGCAGTAACGATTAGTAAGGATGAGACAGTCAAATGTACATACATTTCGTATAAACATATAATCGACATGCCACCTAGTACCTTAATGCATTTAAATAATTGGAAAGATGAAATTGTTTTTATTCATCATGTGCATATTTATTTAAATGCGATTATACAAAATAAAGACGGCTGATTACAAATGAAATGATTTGCTGTACTCGCTTTAATTTTAAATAAACCAAATTTCTTTATTTGTTAATAAATAGGTACATAAATATTTTATTCTTGGTGACGTCACAACGTCGAGCTAACCTATTGAGTTGTATTCAACAGCATGGAAATGTCAAAAAATGTTATAATACAGTGAGTTCTAAAAACACTACAGCGTTTAAAGCGCAACGCCATCTGTTATCTTAAATGTTAAACAGTATTTATTTTAAATTTAACCGTTTAACAGTGATGTGTTCCGCTTTCATTGTGATCTAACAAGAGCACTCACATAGAAAACAGTTAAAGGTAAGTATTGAGCTATGTGTTAACAAATCTTGTCTTTCGAAACTTTGCTTTTAAGAAATGTGTCGCTTTAGACCATAACTGCTACAAGCGGAAAGCGACTTCAACTCTACTGACGGTTGAATTCAGTTTTAAAGAAATATTTTGTTTTGAATAAAAAATTAAAGATATTTGAATTTCAACTTTGCTTAAACATATGGCCAAGTGAATTTCAACCGTAGTGACAGGTACTGAAGGGTCAATTGGTCGGCAGACGCACGCGCCCCTGGATTGTGCTGTACAGCCACAGGCCCATGTACTGCAGCAACGACCACCAGCTCTGCTGGAATAACTACTTACCCAACAGGGTCGGACTACCGCTGCTCGGGCTGGGTGAGTGTCGAGTTTCAGTAGGCGAGGCCTAAAACCATTATATACTTGTGAAGTATATAATCGAGTATATAATAAAATACAAGACAAGTATATAATCAAAGCTTAAAACCATCCAGAACTGTCGCGTTCCGAGGAGGATTAGATCATGTAGGGGTATATTGAAATTGCCGACTACCCTCCGAATACGTGATTTGCGTAAATCGACTTAGTCGGATCGTTTTAATATCAAACGGTTGACGTATTTTATCGCGGTTTAACTTTCACTTTTAATACCCGAGTTTTATGATGCTTGCATCGTTCATGACATCGGGACAAAATGATACGTCAGTGAGATCGGTAACAACGTAAATTAGTTATAATTTGATTACTTGATTTGGAGGATAGTTATGAATTTGCACTGTACATTTGAAACAACCCTCCGAATGTGCGCGGCCAAAGCAGAATCTGATACTTTTCCTCCTTTTTTGAGGGTAGTCTTGAATTTGCAATAGACTTATTACTACCCGCCTATTAAAAACAGCGTTCATATATCTGAGTTAATTCGGAGGGTAGTTGCAAGCGCTGCGGCGTATCTATTTATTCGAAAGTGAAGTACGTAAGGGAAATTCGGCCAGCAGTCACGTCTTAATCGGACCACCCTCCGAAATCGAGCTGCTAGGGGAGGGTGGCCGTGGCTCAGTGGCTGAGCACGCCGTACTGGTCCCGCGTTCAGGTCGAAGCGACCGTGGGTGGTGCTGTTCGGCCACAGGCCAATGTACTGCAGCAATTCCGACGACATCGACTGCAGCTTCGAGTACACGAGGCGCGGGCTGCCGATATTTGGCGCTTACGGTGAGTTTCGCGTGCGTTTGAGGGGGGGATGTGCCTTTCGACGTGTGATTCGTTTACTTTAATTGTACGCACGACAGGTGGCAACTTGTGTAAGTGTAACGATGGTAACACAATTAATTTAAGATGCAGTCGTGTGTTTCATGTAGGTTATATATTATATAGATTGTAATTTATTTACTTTAAGTGTACGCGCGACATATGGAACCATATATAAGTGTAACATCCTAACACTATTACTTGAAGATGCAGTGATGTGTATATTATATCTTTATTGATTTATGTATGAGTATTTATTAGGTTAATCAACGTGTTCAATATAAGTGGCTGGTATGTTAAAATTATTTTACGCATTTCTTTGCCTAACTTTAGAGATGATTGATAGAAGATGACATATGACAATTTCTACTAGTACTACGTACATTTTTAGTATATTTCAAGAAAAATGTCTATTTCTGATGAATCAGCACTGAGGGTAGGGAGGTTCAAGTATCTAGTTGCAGTGGTAGGAGATCGCCAGACTAATTAGCCAAATTAAGGATTTTGTTTCGTTTAGTATTTCATTACAAAGTGGTGCATTGTAGGAAAAGTTTGGAATGAATTTGGAAGTTTTATCTTTATTTCCAACCTTAATAGTAGAAGATCCGAATCTAAATCGACCGTCACCGAGCTGATAATAGAATAAAATTTATTTCATAATAAATTTAGTATATTAGAAAATATATTAAAACTGGTTGCCTAAAAAAATTCTGGACAGAATATTTTTTTAATTTTTAAAAAAATGATTTTTCATGAAATGTTGCAACATCAACATAATAAGAAAATATTATCCTGACTTGCAATATAAAACAAAAATATTTTTTTTTTCTATTATCCAATCAGTTAAAGTAACTATACCACTATACCTGTTTACACCTGATAATCCAGTAGTTCGTCCAGGTAATTAATAGACAACCCAACGACTGCACATTGTTTATGTTTTATATTGCAATCCAGGATAATATTTTCTTATATCAGGTTTGAACTCTGGTTGGAACATATTGTATTGCGGCGAGCGCCCGGACAATGTACTATCACGGCTACTAAGCACACTGAGTTTCCAGGGTTGGAGCCCCTGCTGAAGGAATACGGGGTGGACTTGGTGATCTGGGCTCACGAGCACTCCTACGAGAGACTGTGGCCCGTCTACGACGAGAAGGTCTACAACGGCTCCCTGGAACAGCCATACACTAATCCCGGGTAGGTACTCCGCTATTATATTGCAAGTTATTATCTGTCTCTTTCTCCCTTCAATTTCCTCTTCCCCATTTTTAAATTCTTTACATAACCCCGCTATTCTATTTGAAATTCTTTCTCGGCCCCTCCCCCTCCGCCCTCCTCTTCCTCCATTTTGAATTCGCGACGTTTTGCGCTCAACTCGAATCTCTGATCTAAGCTAAGTCGAACCATTGTTCGACTTAGCTTAGATCAGAGAGGTCTAGCTGAGGAATTACCTCCCTGATATCGACAGAAAGATTGTCGATTTCCTAGAATTTAATCTCAGACGACGGTCACGATATTTAATTTTGTCGGTATAATTGTCGCTATAAACTTTCTGTGGTACTGAGTGGAAGTATTAATTTTTTTTAGTGTTGACTAAAATATGAAGTGAAAATTAATTTAATTATCGTAGTTATTTGTATTTTGAATAATTGTTATGAAAATGACTCGACAACTCTTTAACTAAGGGTTAACATGAGTTGTGTACATATAAATAACTAGCGGCCCGCCCCGGCTTCGCACGGGTATTTAACAAAATATTTAAAAGTAAAAATTATCATACACACACATAAAACCTTTCGAATATTTCTTTATTTATATTCTAGGTAATTTTTGTACACCTTGAGTAACATTATTGGAGTTTTAGTAAGGATCCCTAATTTTTTAAAAATATAATATAGCCTATGTCAAGCAGGGATAATGTAGCTTCTCAACAGTGAAAGAATTTTTCAAATCGGTTTAGTAGTTTCGGAGCCTATTCAATACATACAAACAATCAAACCTTTCCTCTTTATATAATAGTATAGATGATACGAAATATTTTCTTTTCAATCGTCACAATACTTCTGGTTTTTCGAATCATCAAACGAGGAAATACTTATGGTACAAAATTTTATCTAAACAAATTTCTTTTGTGCTATTATGCTTAATTAACTCACTAATACTGTGCTGTATGTGTTATATCGTTGCGCGCTTCGTACTAACATTGCTAAGTTCTGGGTATACAAATAGCGGATCCGTTAATTTTTCGAGTTCGATTTGTTCCCTGACTCCACCGCTTATCCGTATCAATTATTCGCAATGTGCAACTTTTTATCGGCAACTGTTAATATAATTACTTCAAGCATCTTTATTTATTTATTTATTTTATTGATTAGGAAAACAAACAGCTCTTACATGAAATAAATAGTACAGTTACACACAGATAGGTGGGCCAATAAAGTTTTCACCGCTAGCTATTTATACACTTTGCATCAGAAGTATACAATTATAATATCTTATTTTAACGGTATTTAGATTTATAAAAGAAAAATGTTAAAGATGAGAAAAAAAAAGATACAAATACAAAAACTAAAACCTAAATGTTTTGAAAAATAACATGTAAAGATTATATGTTTGTTTCCATTTTGATTGCGGCAAAACATTTTTCTATACTATCTCGAAAAATGTCAATACAATATAAGTTTTTATTATACTTACGACAAACTTACATTAAAACTGTTTTTCGTGTAGTCCGTGTTACATATATATCTATTTATATATATCCTCACGATGTACAGCGCCAAACGGGCTACAAACAGGGTTAACAATTTACAAGACTACTATAATAATAATTATTATTATATAAACTTTTACGTGTACATCTCCGTGGAAACTTCTCCGGTGGATTACTTGTGTTTGGTTGACCTGCGCTTTTTCACAGTATCTACGTAAATTATGTTTGGTAATCGTATTCGGAATAGCAAATTAATTATCGACCTATTATATTGTTATAAAAGATTCTCGCAAATAACTACCCATTCTACGAACTTCTCGCCCGAGATTTGGAACAAAGCTTAATGTAAGTATCGAAGAAATATACGGGAACGGGACGCTCTCCGTATATTTCGCAGTACAAATCATTTTCAACATATCCGAAATCTCATTTGTTTTAACTCACGCTTATTTTTATAATTGCTTTCAACTAATCGCTTCAGCTTCTCACATGAGCTCTTCAAGCGATTTACGTGTCACTTTCTTTAACCATAACCACATGTGTCATTCATGTTTTATTTGTGTGTTCCTTATTTTTGTATTGAGGTGTACAATTTTGAGAACCCACTGTCACATACACATTTGAGGGTTGCAAAGACCTTATGATCAATACAATTTAAAAAGGGTCTGTATTCATCATGAGCATTGAGCATGAGCATCATCATTCAGCTGAAAAGACTTTTAGCAAATTTGTCATTTTTTAGACTATTTATATGTTCTCTGCCTTTTCTTCGTTCCATAACCTTATATTAATTTTGAGTTATTAATTAATTTGAATTAGTCAAAAATGGTTGTATTAATAGTAACATTTAAAGGACAATGTCCATTTTTGGCTTCGCGTGAACAGAATTCTTAGATAAAAACAATTATACCAAAAAATGTCCCTGAATAAAACAAGAATATTTGTATTTTTCGGTTGTATCAATGCAAACTGATAAAAACATCCAATAATGAGTATTTATATTGATTTAGATACACAAAGTCTTGTCGACATTTTAAAATATTACCTTGCCAGTATAAAAATCTCAATCACATCTATGACTGTTCCATTTTTTAATCGATCAAAATAATATTATTATTCTTATTTATTAATTTAGATTTTATTTGCAGTAAAAATAATTTATCGAAAGTGCATAAGTCACGAAATCATGTGGCACTGCATTTTTATACATAAATATTTATAAGTAATTAAAGTTAATATTGTATTATTTTCATCAACTTCAATTGTCAATATATTTGAATAAATTATTCATTATTTTACTTGTCATTGGCATAAAGGATAACAAAATGCCAGAATCATAGAAAAAAAAAAAGTTGTTCATTGGTTACGATTTTTATGGCAACATTAGGCAATACTTTTGAGTTGTGACTGTTATTTTGACAAATGTCATTTGCTTTATTCGTAGGTATTGTGATTTGTGAATGGATGTTGTCCTGTATCAGCAAAAAAATATATTATATTTATATATTATATGAAAATAATATAACAGACAGTTAGTATAAAACAATATTTTTGCAACTGCATGGTGGTTCGTCGGACAGTGGGTTGCTGTGCCCATATAATGACTTTATTTGGTTCATGAGCTGAGCAAGGTACCAAAAGTCCTCAAATCTATATGCCCAGTTCTTAGATAACATTTTATTAACTTATCAATCTGATTAATAAAAAAATATGAAAACTAAATTCGATATTATATTTCAAAGCCTTGTTTATAAATGTTTATTAAAAAAATTAAGAAACACCTGGACACAAAACTTTATTATTATTCTAATTCCTTCTGAATAAATCTACTAATTCTACACATCGTTATTATTCTCAGTGACTGTTCACTCCAAGCCAAAACCCCCATACAAAGTGGACAGTGCCCTTTAACAATCGATAATAAATCGTTACGTGAAATTAAAAAAAATATATATTTAACTGTAAATAGAAATATCCATTCTCTAACAATTAGACATAAAATGAAATAAAATCCACTTTTACACTGGGACTAGGGAAATTTCCCTTGACAATGCTAATATAGTGTTCATCGTCCATCCAATTATCTTGCCCAAAACTGTTCGATCTGTTATCGGTTACAAGCGATGTAAAAGTGCTGAGGTGTACGTTTGTACGGGTTGCAGTGCCCCCGTGCACATAGTGACCGGCTCGGCGGGCTGTCAGGAGAGGACTGATCCATTCAAACGTGAGTAAATACACTAACGCCCGGTTTCTGAGACACTGATCATCGTAGATATCAACTAATCAGACGTCAAATGGCTTTTCAAATGTCATTTGTGTTGCCAAAGGGATGATTGAACTATTTCAATCGATCATTGTGATCATTAAGTCAGTCCGATCAATTAAGAGAGTTTCCAGAGACTCATTCAACAAATGATTTCATTGCACCAAATGTCCGTATAGCTTGCTTCGCTCGAAAAATGGGTCGGCCTGACCCGAGGAAGTGACGTGGCCCCCACAAAACTATTCTCGATGATTTGATGTCTTTTTGTGAGCTATATTTATAGTAAGTTTTGTGGTCACCGATGCTTTAATAGTCTACTAGCAGAATCATCAATTATGGTATAGTAAAGTATTGATGCTTTCGCGTTCCCCCTGAGTTCCGGGGTAGCGGAAAGACGAGCCTGAAGATTGTTTTTTGACTGCAGATTGTTTTTAGAATTCCTTAAAGTTTTTGATTGAATAAAAGTAATTATATGAATATAGAAATTTGTTAACCGCCCCTTATATATATTAACTTACATGGTATGAACAAAAGTAGATAAGACGTCGATTTTCGGATTTGAGGACGTAGACCGCTTGGTCAGTGGCTAGAGCCTCAGAATGCTAATCCGCAAGGCTCAGTTTCGAATCCTGGGAACAGGGAAACAATTTTCCGAGTTCTATCTACATACTTAAGTTTCGTCTTAAGTGCAGAAAAAAACTATATCGGACGCATATTGATACAAAGATTGACAAAAAAATATGGTAATCTTGGAAGGAACATATCCCTTTTTATTACTCAATATCAAAATTTGACTTTCGTAGCTTTATGTACGTAATAGAAAATAATAAATCCTAGATCTAGTTCTAGATCTTAATTAGTTACAATGTTGAATATCCAAATTATCAGATGCAGATAGGGCATTTGCATTTTGGCATGCTCCCAAAAGTGATCATCTTCGTTTAACGAGTAAACTAAACGCCTATCAATCATTATTTCATTGCATCGACCACATTGGCTTATGACGATTTGATGACTCCGTGGCGCAGTCGCCATGGTATCGGCTTCGGCGTCGGGGGTCGTGGGTTCGATTCCCACACGGGACAACTATTTGCGTGACCCACAGATAGTTGTTCCGCATCTGGGTGTTTGTCCGCGTGAAATTTATGTTTGTAAAACGTCCTTTCAACACAGAATAATGTCATCCCAAAGTAAGGGCAATGTTTCATTAAAAAAAAGAAAATAAAAAAGAAAGAAAGAAATAAATACTCGATTAAAAAATGCGTCTGTAACCTATTTGGTGTTTCGTGACCCCCTACAGCGAACCCGCCATCTTGGTCCGCGTTCAGGTCTACGGATTACGGCTACACCAGGTTCAGAGCCCACAACAGGACCCACCTCTACATGGAGCAGGCAGGGACCAAAAGTTTTTACATTTTCATAAGGACCTCTATAAAGTCGACAAACTTAACGAGAGATAAACATGCACACTTAAAAATGTGAACCGTTTTGCTTCCTCGGTCGAGGTACGACTGGATTTATTAAACCCGCTTGTTAGTTTGAACTTTTCTAACACTTTTGAAGTTATACTTCTTTGACGCGTTTGGAAAAACTTGACGGTATCAAAACAACTTTTTGACATTTACCTATAATTCCAAGTCATTTAATTGAACCGTTACTAATTGCAGTCAATGTCTTTTTGGTGACTGGCACAGTGGATAAGAATTTTAGTTGTTTTATTTTTTTTACGCTAAAGAAGTATAACTTCTTATGTGCGTATATAACTACACAAATCCTTTTTTTCCACTCGCGTGTCTATCCCGGAGAAAGACGGTCAGCCGTTATTTTCTCAACGCGAAATTCTAACCGTGGTAAGGAAATAACTAACCACACAACAACTAACTAACCACGCAACAGTCTGCCTTTGCATGACTGGGCAGGTCCGTCCGGGGAAGTACCGCGACCTCGCAGAAGACCGGCGTGAAGTGGAAGTGTTTAACTACCCCGTTCGTCTGGAGAGCGAGGTAGCCGGGACCCGCTTTATTAAAAGGTGACATTACCACCACTTACGGTGTTGCACCATTCACAAATTAGAGTACGCTTTATTAAAAAGTTGCATCGCAAACTCTTACGGTGTTTCAGACAATTCGCCAGTTATAATCTCGTTCGCTTGGTGTCATGTCTCTGTTTGGTGACGGTGGTCATGCTCTTTGTGGCTTCGCAGGTGGACGTGGACCTGAAGGGTGAGGTGATCGACTCCTTCTGGCTGGTGAAGGATCACCACCGTACTTACGAGGGTCTGTAGGGCCGCTGCAAACGCTCCGAATCGGCGCAATACGCTCCCAAAGTACGGAGCGGATAGTTCGACAGTTAGGAATGTGATAGTCAGGCGCGGGTTTAGAGCTACTTTTGTACATAAAACAATGTACTTTTCAATTTTATGTATATTACAAATAGTATGAAGAATAAATTGAAGGACTATCATGTCATTTAATATTATGACAAATTCTGATCTGTTTATCGTTTTACCCTTTAAAGGAAGCCGAATTCTTTGATTACTTTTTCGATTAAAATTAAATAAAAATCTAATTAATGAAATTGTTTTCAGAAGTAAACTATTAAAAAAAAATTCTTGGAGAGGGGAGAGATCTCTTTCTAGATCCGCGCTTGGTTATAGTTACCATAGGATAGGCGAAAGCAATTGTAAAATAATAGTTTTTATAAAATAATTTGTAGAACACTTATTTAGTGAAATACTGTTGTAATTTCTTTTAAAATTGTTTTAGCGAAATTACATTTCAATCGAATTTTTAAATGATTTTAAAATGGGACGTATTGATTTTATATCTTAGTTTTACGTAATTTCTTCGCCATGTATATTTTTATATAACGTATGAATAATATATTAAATGAATATACATATCATTGTCCTTTTTTTTATTCATAAAAAACGTAGTCATTAAAATACAAGCTTTTAAATTACATAGGTATATGGTACATTCAGTATCGTGAAGTGTTATACAGCGTGTCGTTACCATCGCGACAATAAATGAACACACATATAGGGGATAACTTTTTAAAGTTGTATTAAACATTTAAATTCTTTAAACATCAATATTTACAGAGTTATTAAATTTTCCAAAACAAAGAATTTTAGAACACCCTTACCTATAAAAGCGTAACGTAAAGTTCATTTGTAAAGGTCACAAAGCATATGAATGGGTTGAATGAATTGAAAAGAGACAAAACTGTTAGAAGGAGAGGCTTGTAATGCGACGCTGTGGCGCGGGTTGTATAGGATGTTACAAATTTTGTTTCTTTTTTACTTAATTAGTTTGTTTGAAAAATATTTTTTTTTAATTTGGATTTTGTTTAACGTTAATATTTTTTTATGATTATTGGCAAGTAGCGTTAGACGTGTGTTCATTTATTGTCGCGATGGTAACGACACGCTGTATAAAAATTAAGATTGTTTTTCAGCCGTGACAGTTTCAGATTCGGATGATGTCAAATGCCTTTTCTTAAAAAAAAGTAATTTCTAGTAACAGCGTGCTCATGTAAAGCAAATGGATTAGTATGTAGTACATTGAATTATTTCTTTTAACGCAAAATTATTATGAATAAGATTAAAGGAAGTCCCAATAATTGGCAGTTTTTTCTTTTTTTAAAACTACGATATTTATGATATCAAACTTGGAAACGTTAGGTCTTAAGGGACGCGGTAATGACGTAAACAGTACCTTTAGCAAACACCAACTGTTAATTCGTCACAGATAAAACAGGGATTTTTGATAATTACAAAAAAAAAAAAAAAAGGAAAAACGGGGTGTTTGTTAAAAAGGATGGAAATGGTCAGGCGAATGATCGCTTTAATAAATAGAACGTTCATCAGAGCAGAAAGAAGATATTTATAGGTGTTAAAGCTACACGTTTCAATTAAGAATGTGATTGACGTCATAGCTGTCAAATCGAAGAAGTAGGGAGAGTCAGTAAAACAGATATTTTTATAATAATATTTATTTTTAATCTGAATCTCCGAGTTCGCCGATTCCGCTCACCCTACTACTTGAACAGTTGTCATCACTGTCGTCACTCACTGTTGCTTTCCCTTATAAAATTTATTTAGAATAGAATAGTATCAATAGAATATATAAAATATTCTATTGATCGATATTTAAAAGAAAAATATTGCTCATAACATAAATTATATTATCGTCGTATCAATATTAACACGTGCTCAGCGGTGAAGGAAAACATCGTGAGGAAACCTGCATGTTTTAGAAATAATAACAAAAAAATATACATATTTCGAAGATACGTGAAGTCCACCAACAAATTCGAGACATGGTTTCTCTCCCTCTGCCAGTCGTCTCTCGTGATTGAGGCTATGGCTTCGAGGGTTAATCTTTTAATTTCGCTCTCTGATATAGTCATATTTAGGCGAAGTCATTTTGTTTTTTTTTGTTGCTCTCTGTATTTTTCTACGGCAGACCGAGGTCATTGACATTCTTACTTGAACGCACATTCTTAATTTCTTATTTGAAACGTATCATGATTACCGAAGATGTTCATTTATTATGTATATGTCGCAAATGAAAATTGCGATTATACAGGTAATTTTAGAACGAAGCACATACTTTGCCCTAATGTTAATTGAGAATTCCTTAGTTGAAAAAAAATATTGATATTTTATTTTGACAAGAAATAACCGGAAAATTATTAATTCAATCATTGTTTGTTTATCCCGTTAAGAGTGTCACCCAATTGATAAGCGGTTTAGTAAAATTATGCATTCAGCGAACAGTTTTACTGCTCGTGAATAGGTTATGTATTGAGATGGTAAGACAGGATTTTTTTGTGTCCATAAAGTTTGGAAAAATTAAAAATAATCTTTGAAAAAAAAAAACAAATGAGGCCACAAGTACGTACTAGATTCAGATTAAGAATCAAATTCTGCATATGCTCTGTTAATATGTCCGTCGTCTATAAAATAACCCTGAATACATAACGCATTGGATGGCTTCTGGCGATTGCGTGGTGTTTCTGGGATAAGCTCCGAGTTCGGTACAGCGGCTAGTACAAGCTTTGTACGCGCGAATTGTTTTACTAACGATTTTATATTATTCCAGGGCCCCTGTTCACTTGATAACCGGCTCCGCTGGCTGCCAAGAAGGGAGGGATCATTTTAAACGTAAGTAGTAAAAGTATAAACATTTGCTCAGCTCAAGTTTCGAACAGAGATCCTGAAGTCTGAATTCGCCAACACGGCTTAAAGGAGACATGTTTTATCATCTTTTTTCTTAAAGTTTCTCTTAACAATCAATCACTTAATTAATATTTTGTAAATTAAATGTAAAATTAATTTACCTATTTATATGTAAAATATGTAAATTTATTTTTTAAAATAAATATAAAGCAGGTAATATCGATAAATAAATTAAATGTGCAAAAATAAGAATATATAGTGTAAAACGTAGTAAAGTAGACGTTAGTAATAACGAAGTGGACTTTACATTGTAATGGATCTATAAATCGTAGCTAGTATATAAAATAAGGAAACTAGACTGCAAAATGGTTGATAAAATAATGATTACAACCGAAAAAACATAAAACAAGAGTAATAAAAAAACAACTATAAAACTAAAATTTGAAGTATAAAAAAATCCCCTATCTCCGATGTTAAGTGAAGAACAAGGAATTAAATTATTGCTAAAATAGATTAGTAATTCTATATTTATGGACGATAAATAATTAATTTGAAGCATTGATAGGACAGTTACAGTTTTGGTATAATCAATCTAACTACGCTACTTCGTTCTCGAGGGTTATTGTCAGAATGTTTCTAGAAAGTAAGGTTAGCAATGGATAGGTTTCTCTTTGGAATAAACACACACATGGGACAATCATTTGTTTGTCTCATAACCCCCTCCGTGTGAACCCACGAGCTCTGGCGATGAACTTATCGATTATAGCTATAGTGATGTATGCTTCTATCCACCCATTTTGCAATAGAATCTTAAACGTTTTCAGGCAACCCGAACAAGTGGTCTGCATTCAGATCGCAGGATTATGGGTACACAAGGTTCAAGACCTTCAACAGAACTCACATCAGCATTGAACAGGCACGTTTTTTTTACTTATGTATATATTTTATATTATAAAGTGCGTTTTCCCGTTTGTATAATTATAAACTATGCAAACTATATTGTCTTTCGAGTTTGTGTATTGTAATGTAAGTTAGACTAGTCGACGGAAAGTCGAGACAGACCTGTCGATATTTTATCCTTGCCTCTAATTTTACCCGGAGTATGGATCTCGGATTTCTGTTAAATTTGTGACTAAATAAGAACTTTCACAAGCATCCTTTTCCACACCTATAATATTAAAAATATCAGCACTTGTCGACATATATCAGTTTTAAAATTGACATTGAAATTTTATTGTTAGTACCCTAACGTTTAACGTGGGAAACGTTTTGGGTGTCTATAATTTTAAACGTTTTGGGTGTCTATAATTTTATGATTTCGAATATTCCTCCAAAAATCGTCATAAAAATTATCATTCTGATGTTTTAAACTAATTGCGATTAGACGAACAAAGTACGAATCTAGTTATTATTAACTGTCAATTAATAAATCGCAAGTCCATCTTATTTTCGCACTTTCCAGAAATACTCCGATTACAAGTCGCGGGTATAGCTATTTCGTGTTTGCTTGTGAGTGATTTTGTCCAAACTAAATAATACTGCACCGATGCACTTTTACCGCGATTCAAATTGACAGTGACGCCATCTTGTATTTAGTGTGTCAATTATTTTCCCCAGGTTTCGGTAGACCTGGGCGGTCAAGTGATCGACAAATTCTGGCTCATCAAGGACAGGCAGTTGAAGAACTGAAAGATTCCAGTACTGAAGTCAAACGCCGTTCATGACATCAAAAATTACATTACACGATATCAAACTTAGTAAATGAATATGTAATACGTAATAATATCGGTAAATTAATGACTATTGTTGCCAAAGATATTGTGTAATATATTTTAACACGAATTGACCTAAAACTTGTGTTCTTAAGAAGTAAAACGTCAAATAAAGTTATGGAACCGATAAACGGAATTCATTAGGTTAACCTAAGTTTAAACAGTGTTTATCTTATGTGGCGTTGTTCAGAAACCCACGAATAAACTGCCGACAAATGATACTCAGCTGGGTATGTCATTTTCGGCATTTGCGTCTTATTAATAATTGTTGTATTATTAATTAATAACTATTAATCACACAGTATAATAACCGTAAATAAAAGAAAGTTCACCCCCCCTTTAATTTTTGGCAGTGTTTTTAACTTATTATTTGTCATAAATATTCTAAACATAATATAAATAATAATCGTACATTAGGACATATATATATCCAATACACCGCCATCTAGTGGAAAATATTTAATATTACTCGTAATTTCATACAATTATTAGTATTGACGCGATATAATTTCCGCGGAAGGAAAATGAATTTTTGAGAACCGCTTTAATTTCAAGAAAAAATAGTAAAGGAACCTTTATGCTTATTGATCTACTTTCGTTGCGAATCCTCATTTTGTTTTGCACAAAACGAACATAATTTTACCATTAACTTAGTTTGCATCAACCACTCTGGGAAACTTGGTAAGAAAAAAGTTTAATAGAATGCCATCTATGAGAGCAATTGTTTCAAACACATTAACTGAATAAGCGCCTACTGGCAAATGAGGGCCGCCACCAAGGATAATACTACGCCAGGGATGTTAGTCCGTTTAATTTTACTCGCTATAAACTCAAGAGATATCCCTTTACTTCACGCTGTACGTTTGAGGTACATCCCCGCTCGAGCTGGCACATTCGTCATTTGCAGTTATTGCCATGTCACATTAAATATTGCTCTTTCACGGCCGGTTTCTGAAGCACTGATCATCGTAGATTGTTAAACTCTCATAATTGACCAGAATGACTTTCTTAAGGACCAGTACGATCAATTCAAAGACTAACCATCCTTTTGGCAACTCAAATGACATTTGAAAAGCCATTTGACAGCTGATTAGTTGACATCTACGATGAGCAGTGTTTCAGAAACCGGGCGGTATTATACTAGATGTTACAGAATCGTAGAGGAGAGATCTCGTCCATTATGATTATTCAGTTGATTCATCTTTTTAATACATTTGAAATAAAAAAAAAAACTAGAATTTATATAAAACTGTTTAATTCGATCACAACGTAAATATGCTTAAAATAGAAACAGCATCGAAAAAAAAAAAGGTAAGCGATATTCTTATGCTAAGTTAAAGTTAAATATCACCAAATGCATTGCGATAACCGATTTGTACTAAAGTTGAGCTAGCAAGCTAAAGCTCGGCGTCAAACGTCCGATACTTAAATAAGGCACATCGATCCACTATTAGTCACTTGATTGGAATTAAACCTTACTAAGTAAAGTTTACTTACATAATAACACAGGTATGAGCAGTCTCTAATGTATCTTTAATTAATTCGGCGAATAAACCATGCGTATGAAAGATCTGAGTAGAACTTTGTTTTCAAAATGTTACTGTACAATGTTGATGATTTGAACCCACTACAGCTACACAGACGATCAACGCAGCCCTAAACTCATTTCACCTTCGCTCCTGCTGAATCCGGTTTTCCTGTCGACCTGACCTAGACTTATTTCCCCTTCACTCCTCAGCGGTAGCACTACACTGGAGTCGGAACTGCATTTAGAAGTAGACGTGCTCGATTCGGACACTGTTAGTATTTTATTCCGCCTCGGCCGCCTCCTCAGTCTGTCGTTTATCTCGCCGAAGCTACTGACGTCGGAAGAGTAGTCGGCGTCGGCAGAACTGGAGCTGGTGAACGTTTTCAAGGGCAGTGGGGTCCTGAATGGTTTGCGATCTCTCGACGTGGCGGCGTCGAGATTGGATATGACATCGCGCGAGTCCTTCGGCAAGCGTAAGCTGAAACGCGGCGACGATAGATTTATCGACGCTGCCAGGTCGTCGACTGTTCCCAGCGCGATGTGCGTTTCTTCGCTCGGCGCAAATGCCACGGGGCTGGTTTGGTGGTCGACGGTGAGGGGACCCAACGGTGACGTCGTCCTGGTCTTGGTCTTCGTCGGCGAAGTCATCACGCCTCTCACATGCGCGGGGGACGTTTGAGTGTTCTTCTGCGAGGCCGTGGAGTTTCTCTTCTCGCTGGTTTCCTTGGTCTTCGCGATATTCTTCTGTAAGATACCGGTGCACTCGTCAATGATAAGCTTCTTGATGAACTCCTCGTTGATTTTGTCGACGTCACTCGTTGGATTTGTCGACGCGTGGGCCTCAAGCCACAGGTCGTTCCGTATTGGCACGTTTCTGGGCGAGGTCTGCGTCGATTTGGGCGTTATTTTGCCGGAGCAGTTGCTCTGCGTCGATTTGGGCGTTATTTTGCCGGAGCAGTTGCTCTGCGTCGCGTTGTCCTGGGTGTTGATCGAGTGGATGAACTCGAAGATGTCCACGCGGCTTTTGAACGATAGGTTCGGGGATTTCGTGTATGTGGCGTCTTTTATACCAGATTCGATGTGAATGACGGTACCATCTTTTGTCGTCACATTACGGTTGGGATGTGCCTCGTCTGATTGCGTTTTGTCGTTGTCCGATCTCTCCTCCTCGAAATCGTCGGCGTAACTCCTCCCGCTTTGGTTACTTTCGCTTGAGACGGCCGAAATTACTTTATCCTTACCATTTAAGTTTTTGTTCAGTGTCGTGGTGATGTTTCTCTCGATATCCAGCACCTCCTCCAACAGATTTTCATCAGACGTGGTTAGAATATTTTTATTGGCGTTATCTTTTTTAGGTGCGCTATCGTGAAAGGAGTTTTCGCGGCTTATTAAAATTTTGTCTAGAATGGGGCTCAATGGAACGTTTTTATCGGTTAGGTCGGATATTTCCCTCTCGATATCGCTTACATTGACGCCACCTAATGTGAGTTTCGAATACGGGATGTATTCTGCGTTGTTCAGCAACGTCTGGGATTTGTTCCTGCTTGATGTGGGCACTGGATCAGATTTTGTCGAAACTCTGGAAGCTGGTTGTGAACGTGCATAAATATTTCTCGATGTAGATAGACGGCCATAAATAGTGTTAATCTTTCTTCTCCAGTCATCAATGTTGCTGTTTTGTTTCTTGTCTAATTTCGATCTGTTATTGCTTTCCTTGTATTTCTCAAATCGGGCCGACGCTTTGGGGATAGATTTAACATGGGCTTTGATTAGATTTCTACTTTTCATCCTAGTCTTAGACGTTACATTGTCGGTCGATTCACTGCTATCGCACGTAAGCATTTTGGACACTCTCCTGAAAGCGGGTTTTGGGGAAGCGGTGGGGACGTATCGTATCTCCGGATATTTAGATATAGTTTTCTCGACTGCTGGGGTCGGTTCGTGCTGTATTGCGATGACTGCAACGTTGCTCTGCGTCGGCAATTTTTCCGTATCTGTCTTCTGCTCCGGTATAATGTCTAGCTGCAGAACTTTCTGCTCTTTCAACTCGCCCCTGATATTGATGCTCGGCATCGCCTGTACGTTCAGCGGTTTCGATCGAACGTCTTTAACTTTTGTCTCCTCGTGTTTGTACGAGTATTCGTTGTAAACGAAAGGTTTCCTCGGATCGGGCCTCTCGCTCTCAACACGGGGCTCGTCGATTTGTACGATTCTCGTGCGGGACATCGACAGACTCTTAGTCGCTTTCTTGGCGGCTGGCGTTCGATTCACCTGTACCGACGCGTTGGCGGTCGCAGATGGCTTCGTTGGTCTCGCGTTCACTTCCCTGATATCTTCAGTCCTCGTGTGCGGCGGTCTGACGATCCTGCACCCGTGGAACTTGGCGTCCACGATCTCCTCCACGTGGAGCCTCTCGTTGAACTCCTGGTCCAGGGTGGGCGTGGCTCCGAACCGCACCCTCGGCTCCCGCTTCAGCTCCCCCGAGATCAGCCTGAGCTCGTCCGCGGTCGATTGCAGCATCTCGCGTAGTGTCCTCAGCACGGCCTCGTCCTCCGGCCGTATGGCCGGCTCCGATTTCCACGTCTCGTCGTCGATGTTGACCATTTCAATCCTGTTGCTGCTCTCGACCTGTGTTGGAAAAAACAAATACAAAAGTGTTTATAATTCGAGTGCCATTTATTTCTTTGATTCACAATTTTCAAAACATTACAATAGATGCAAGAAGTTTCGTAAATTTAGAAGAAATTCTCATCGACAAAAACTCGTGCCCTGAAAGATGTTTATTTCAAAGTTGTCACCGTTTTCATAGCTATGTATTTTTTAATTATTGCTTCTTTCCCTAAAGCGGAAAACCAAGGTTTTAGCAGTTTCTATCCGTTTCAATATTTTACGGTGCCTTCCTATAAGTTTATAGCATGAAGAATATGACACAAAAATCCTTACTGACCAAGTATCGATCGACTGGGTAATGCGGTGTCCCGGACTTCATCTGTTGGTGAGGCAAAGCGGCTCTGGCATCCTCTCCCCGGTTGGCCGATCTGTTGGCAACACGAAAAAAATCCCTTTCAACTCATAATCTCAGCTACGCAATAGTTTTGATGAAACTAATCGTGTGACTATGAATCGTGTGTGTGTGGTTTTAGATATATTTTTATACTCGTTGAACCATGCGAGTTTCACGTTTGCAAAGTTTAAAACAGCTTTAGTGATATTTCGCCCTCTGTTGTTTTAGAATTTTTGTTAAATGTTAAACGGTATTCAGGAGCTCTCATATGCAAGTTTGTATTATTGTTAGCTTAGTTCAAGTCTGCCAGGGGCCAGAGGTGTTTGAAATAAAATGACCATGTTACAAAATCACATCAATTGTATTTCACCAACATTTACATGAACGTCTTAATCGAAGCATTTCACTTGCTGCTTACAGTAAGAAAGATACAAGTCTCAAAATTATCTTTTGCGTCGGTGTCATACCGACAACTACAAACAAGCCTATGGGTACAGGCGGACTATAAAGACTTGAGGTGACAAATACGCGTATGACACGTATGTTGCGTTCCAGGAAAAGAACATCTCAATACACTTCATATATACATTACACACAACAGGCCTTAGAGTTACCGAGAGTTAGTCCCATATGGAACCCATAAATATTATGGCAACACACATTTCCTCCCACTCTGCGGCCCGCGAAACATTAATGTAGAAATTATACAGAAAATTACGAGATTCAACGTATGGACCTGGTAAACTATTAATAACGCTAATTACATACAAATTGTTGTGACTAAATCATCAATAGCGAACTACGTTAAGATTAAAATATTCACAAATCGCAGATTCGGGTGGCACAAGATATTTCACTGTTACATCGTTTGTTTATCAAATAAAATCCGCTTGTTGTCTGTATTAATACGATACGATACAATGGTTAATATTAATCAATTACAATCTAGACTACAGCGATTCGCTTTCTATTATACAGTACTGACACTCATCAGAGGAGAATAAATATTTACAAGATACATATTTCACAGAGGAAAGGACACACATAATAGGTATATTTATTTAAGAAAGTTTTCGCTTACAATCCGGCATTAAAAATACAGTTTAACATATAGCATAGTTATTTCACGCGTATTTGTCACCTCAAATGCGGACGCACTCTGTTTGTGCTAAGTAACGTTTACCATCAGTGTTCGACGGGCCCCTCTTGGGCGTTTCGCTGATAATACTAATAGATCAATTTCGAATCTATCAGAATAGACGACTTCGATACGCGTCATAAGCACAATCGCGTTTGAATCAATTTCAAAACCTACGTATGAACGTTGGAAACACACGACAAATATAAAATTAAAAACCTCATAAGCGAAAAATCCGAGTGATGTTTCCTCTTGTAGACGTTTGAAACAACAAAAGAAGTAAAAATGGAAAAAAAGAAGAGAGAATTTGTAATACAACGACAGAAACCTATAAACAACTAAAAAGGCTCACAGTTCTTAGTAATACTGAAGGTGCAGCCTTCATGTTCGTAGTGGCTATCCCACTTCGATATTTACAAGTAGACAAATTATGTACAGAGTGCGTTTATGTACACGAAAAATTACTTCGAAATAAATAAATAGACATGTCAATTTTATTGAACATATACACGGCCTCCGCACGTGGGCCAACATTATCAGAATCGCTAACGAAGAATATTTGCAAGTCATAAAAAGACAATCCAAGCATCGGACGCCTAAAAACATTTGAGTATACAAGAAATCGTTTGCGTCCTCGGCTAAAAGCATTTTCAATAAAGAAATCAAGAGAGGAAGACACGCCAATGCTTCCGTCATTTTCGTTAAAACCGCAACTTGCTACTAGTCGTAGATACAATAGAAGACCGTATTATCTTAAAAATCGAAGTAAACATCTCCGTAACCTCTTCCGTCACAAGAATCAATTCCTAGAGAGAAGTAGGCCTTTAATCAAAGCAAAAAATAAAGGCACAGTTGGGAGATGAAAAACGATAAACGTAGTAACTTGATCACAAATTAAAATTTCAAATGTTTCAGAAGATATTCAACGTGTTCTCAATCGTAATGTTTAATGTTTTTTCTTCTACTTCAAAGTATAAATTATCCACACATCCATTAACCACAATAATAATCTGCACAAGTGTTTTCCTTTCGTTCAAATGCATCCCCACGAGTCTTGCCAGAATGCTAAACAATAGAAAATTTCACGTCTTCGAAATAACAATTTCTTAAACCACCGCAGAGGGCACGAAATGTCGCAACAGACACACCGGCACCGCAATGGCCGACCGCCTGATAGCCTTCGAAATTGACACTACCGACTGTCCAACATTACGAGATACATAATGACAATAGTACAACGATAATTACCTCCGATATATACAAATATAGCAGCGAGTTTTAAGAGTTCCTATAACGGCCGCGTCGCTCGCGGATCTTAACGTACGACACTCACAAAATGACTAGGCACGCGCCGGAATCGACCTCCGACATGACCGCTTCGGAGATCGCGAATGAACGGAACTCGAGCCACTCTGAAAATGGCGAACGAATAGAAAAAGTTGCGCCAAGTCCGCACCGGACCGAGCGGTGTCATGATCGTACACGGCATAATACCAGTACAGTGTATAAGGATCGCAAATAAATAAATGCCAAGTTCACTATGGTACGGGACCTAAGGGTAACTGAGGAGATGGCATCCGAGGAGGGCGCGGACGCGATTAACACCCCCGATCGTGTAAAACCTTCCAAAACGGATATGTACTATATTCAGTATATTGCATACATAGGGCGCGAGACGCCGATACGACGGCACAAGTGACATATCCACTACGCTGAATACGATTCATTCCGGGTCGTCACGATGTCGGCGAGCGCCTAGACTAAGTCGAATATTTACAGAGCTATATACACTTGGGTCGCTCCGGCCGGGGCCGAGCTCGAGGGGCCGAGGGGCCGCGGCTCAGGGCCCGGGGCCGGCGCTCAGGGGCCGAGGGGCTCGGACCCCTCTCCTCCCGCTGCTCACAGCGCGAGGGACAAGAGGTAGAGGCGCAGCGAGGCCGCGCGGCCCTAGGTCTCCCGCTCCTTCTTCGGCTTGAACTCCTCGCCCAGTATCGTCGCGATCTCGCCCTGCATGAACGCCCACGGCACCGTGCTGTTCGCCAGCGGGCACTTCTCGCCGCTCGGGCAGTACACCTGCAAGTCGAACGGTCCCACGTCAGCGCGTAGCCCAATCAGCGAGCGGAAACATCTAGGAATCGACGCGACACGAGCGAGTCTCTCACGTGCGCAGCCACAAATCGCACACAGCGCACTGTCGTGACTTCGTGAGCGTGGCGATAGCGCAACGGTGTACAACAAACAGGGCGTCGCAACGAGACTCGATCGCGGGGGGTCGGGGGAGGGGAGGGGGAGGGGGCTCTGCGGGGTACTGACCTCGGAGCCCTGCTGCCGCTTGATGGAGTCGCGGGAGCAGGGGAAGCAGAACTTGTGGTGCGGCTGGCTGGGGCACTGCACGAAGTGCGTGTCCTCGAGCCGCTCCTGGCAGAGGGTGCACTTGAGCAGGGGCGCGGCTGGCTCGGCGTCCGCCGCCTCGCTCGACGACACCGACGTGGTGGAGGACACGTGCCGCGAGCCCGACGACCGGCGCCCGCCGTTCGAGCCTGCACCGAAACGAGCCACCGTCACGCAACGCCCCGCAACGGCCCGCGACGGCGCCCGCGCACTCCCCGACGGCACCACCACCACCACCACGACCACACTGACCACCGCGACCACCACGACCACAACGGCTCGACTCTGCGCAGCGCAGCCTCGACGCCTCGACGCATGCACTCGAGCCTTCACGTTTTATACGAGGCGTGTGGCGTTTTTTTTCTTTCTCATCGTTTCTTTAGCGGCCGCGACGCGTCCTTGGAGCGGTCGGCTATAACCGAAGACAATTGCCGGATAACGAACATCGCCGAGCTCGGTTGTCAGAAACGGAAACGGTCGCGTGGGTGAGGCTCAACGATGAATCCGGTGCGAGGCGTTGCGATTAAGTGCAGGGGTGGCCAACTTTTGTGTACATATTTTTTTTTATATGGGAAGATGGCAAGCGAGCTAGCGATTCACCCGATGTTAAGTGATAACCGCCGCCCATGGACGTCTGCAACACCCGTAGGGTTGCCGATGCGTTCCCACCTTGTAATAAAGTAATTTAGTTTGTGTTATAAAAATGTGTCGATTTGTTGTCACAACCATAGCCTTATTAGGGAAGGGAGAGGTTTAACATACAATAATGTGTTTCATCACGAGGTGTATTCTTGTTATTATGTATATCACAAATGAGGCCTCAACTTTGTTTACTCAGTTTATTGCTTTCGACTTAAATCAATAAAGAGTCGAACAGTCGATTGCGAACGACGCGTTGGCCACCTCTTGCTAGTGTAAAAACTGTCTTTTTGAGGTTTTCTAAATGTTACGTGGCTTATCATGATGGTTAGGTTAGGTAGAAGTTTATAAGTTTTAGCAAGTGTGATTTTTAAAAATAACTCCAATGTTTTTCTTCATGTATACAGTTTTTCTATCATCATTTATATCTCGTAGCTTATCACGAAAAGCTTTCTCTTAAAGAGCTCCGATAAGATTATAGCATCCATAAATAAATTCAATTTTGATATAAAGTCCGTAATTCATGTGGTATTATCTGAGAGCTAAAATTTGTGTACACTAGCCGAATTGCAATAGCGTATTCTAGTGTAATTTTTTTTTGTATGAATTTGTATGAATCTGACCAAATCGAGGTTGAATATATGGAGTAGAGGGACCATTGGCTGGTTTAGAGCGGAAATTGTAACAGTGTAAAGAAAGTCACCTGAGGAGTTTGGCGAATGCTGGCTGGAGCGGCTGTTGGAGCGCTGGGGCGGGGGCTGCGGCGGGGATCCCCCTGCGGATCTAGGGCTGCCGGGCGGCAGGGTGTCCGTGACGGACATAAGGGCCGCCATGGGCGAAGGCCCGCCGGCCGGGGGCGAAGCCGCCGCCCGCCCCAGGGGCGAACCGCCAGCGCCGTTGCTGAGGGTAGCCCCACTCGCGCCACCAACTCCGACGCCGCCCACGCTGCTGGTGTACCCTGAAACACCTTTCGAATTCACTACACGCGTACAGTTGGACCTAAATTATCGATAGATAAAATTTGTGCTTTAAAAGTCCATATGACGAGGTCTTTGCCCCCTCCCACATCATTTCACCAACGAAGCACGATTCAGCCAAACTTATCCATACACAATTAGCGTTTCAAAAATACATATTGTAGAGTTCATTCACCTTCCGTTATTGGTTATCGAGAAACGGTTTCTAGTTATCAATAACTCGAAACTAGCAAGGGTTTTGAGAATATACACGCGGTTTGCCCTTCCTAAACGCGTGCGATAAATATTATAAGATTCAAAGAAATATTTAGTTTCTCAAAAGAATATTACACTATTAACCTATGAGAAAATTTTACATACTAAATGTTATTAAATACAATGAGTGTGTAAAAAATAAAGCTAAGAATAAAAATCTACGTATGATGGTACGTAACGAACATAAAATATGTCTTTTACAAACTATTTCAATATGTTTCTTAGTAGTACGAGATGAAATTTTACGAGACATTGATTATACTAGAAGAATATCCTTATAAGTTATACGCTGTCAGGAGTGTTCCCATCTGAACACATTAAATGTATTTATAGATTTAATACGATGTATTTATGAAAATTATTTATGTGTCCAAAATGTATCATGTAATATAGTTTATTCTACTTCCATACTATCTAAGCCAAATTGAAGAAAAAAGTTATACTTGAGTACCTTAGGGAAATTATTATTAGATATTTTTATGATAAGAAATCTCGGTGTGGCCTTACAAAAGCTAGGCACTGCGTCTGAAGTGCTTATACGACAAATATCGGTTTCCTATGGTAAATCTGATAGTGTTTGTGTTATTAAGTCGTTAATCGTTATTAAAGTTCATTACTACACGGTGAAGGAATCTTGACGATGGAAGGATTTGTATTGATTATTGAATTAATTGCACGCGATCACGAGAATTCAACGTTTCCCTGGCGTTCTTATTATACAGCGAAAGCACGCAATATGGATTTACATTGAACCAGTTACCGACTTTTACTTGAGCTAGTCAGTGCTGACTTCAGAATAAACAACTAGTATGCATGGCACTATTTTATGGTCTAGATTTCAAATTCACTAACGGACTAGATCATTTGTGTATAGTGTAAGTATCAAATCTGCGTTCTTTAATTTTTTCCCCCCCTCGGTTTTAAATCATTAGTATCATTTTGCACACCCATCGACAAGCATAAAGATCCGGAGCGATAGCTTGTCGACGTATAAAAATACGCGCGGGAGGGGGACCCACCCTAAAGCCAATCGATAATTCGGCTGCGCCGACCGCACCATCGAATCGAGATGACACATCGCGTGCGGCGGGCCGCTGGGTTGTAAACACGTACGCGCAGCAACGCAGCACGCACACAATGTCATATAAATAGCGTCCGTCGGTCGAGCGATTACGTCGCGCGTGTGTCACCGCGCGGCCGACCGTCCAACCGCGCCGGCAGACGGGTAGGTAAGTATGGCGCGGCGTTGCCAAACGGCGCGCGCGTTCCGTAAATCCGTGTGCGCGTTTCACGAAACGCCCTGGGGCGCGACGGCGCGCGGCCGAAACGAAAAACGAAACGAACGCGCAGTCTCAGTAACGGCCGCGCGATGGGTTAATGTCGCACGTATCGACCTCCTTATTCGACATCTGTGCGAACGAGGAAAAGGCTCAATGTCGCGGCATCTGACTTATGCGACATTGAAGCGAGCGGAGTATGAAAGTGTTTTCGAATGTAAACATATATTACGATTGTAGGCAAAGGGCGTTCGAGGTGCGGGCCATATGGCGGCGGTGACGTCACGCGCGGCGACCTTTTTGGCCGACGAGTCCCTACGCGCCAGCGGAATGTGGTCGGGCGACTCTGCCAAGCGTAGGCAGCAAGCAGGCCGGCGTTGTAATATTTTTTCGCCCGCCGTCCTACCTACATACGTAGAGCGAAAATGTCGTCACGCGGCGTTGCCGCCCCGCGTTGGCCGCGTTACGTGGGTGTTCGTATTCGTAGTGCGGCGTTGTGCGAGAGGCCGCCAACGCGGGCTCGCTTTCGAGAACGGAGTCGACCGGTCCGACCGGTTTCGTATTTATGGAGCGAGTTAATGCACCTACCTAGATATGAATCCCTCGGACGCTTGCGCAAAACACACCGACCGTCGGTGCCGGACACGTACGCGATCGGCTATCGCGCTTTATCGCAACACACGCGTGACTCCGAAACGCTATTTTTACAATGCTAACCCACATTGTTATTGGTAAACAACGGTGTTTCTGTTGTTACATCACAATCGTGATAGTATCGTCCATTGTTTTTTGAGGAATTCGACGTCAGAATTTTTTTGGTCAATTTCATGTTTTAATTGTTGTTTTTTTGAAAATTAAAAAAATACTTTTTAACTAAATCATTAAATTGATGGAAATATGTGTACGTATAGATATGATAACAAAAAAGGGTAAAAATATTTGGAAGATATTAAAAATAATTTTGATTAAAAATAAATATGCATTTATAGAAATCCATGAAGAGAAATATTATTTAAATGCATGAAGATGACAAATTTAATTTATTAATTCATATTATTAAGTTATCAGAAAATAGAGAACAATAAATCAAAGTTCAACACAACCAGTATTTGGAATATTTCAAAAATTCTTCAATAATTTAAAATCCTACTCGAAAAAGTATAGTTTATGTATATCTATAATTATTGTAATAGTGAATAAATACAATTAAACAATTTTAATGTGTGAATATAATAGTTAAAAATATAGTTAGGGAGCCTCAAAGGTGGGCGGGCACGACAAATTTTCTCTCGAAATATGGACTTTTGATGCAGTCGAAAGCAGTGAGAGATGTGATGAAAGTGAAATTATGAACAAAGAACTCACCGTTAGTTTTGAACGAAGACGCGTCGAAGGACGGTGTTCGGAGAGGATGTTTCTCCTGTTTGAAGACTCGTTCGGGCGCGAAGGGTGCCGCCAGGGATACCGCTGGGAGGGACTCGCCGCGGGTTAGTGGAGGTCGCGAGTGCTCCTCAAGAAGCCTCTTCGCCGGCTCGTGATGTGTCGGATGGTCGTCGTCCTCGAGTGGTCGCTTAAGAGTAAGCCCGGGGGCCAAGCGGGCTCCGGCGTGTGTTGGAAGGTGGTGAGAGGGTAAATGTGTCAGCCGCCTTCCTTCGTGCTCTTCTCGCCGGCTGCCGTATTCTGCTAGAAGACCCGCGCTGGGCGTCGGACGAGTGTGATGCAGCGGGAAGCCCGTGGAAGGCGCGTGGTGGGCGGGCGGTGCCGGCTGGCCACGGCCGGTAGACTCGCCCCCATTCTGGTGAGCGTCCAGAGGCGCTCTGTGGGCACCCTTCGCGTGCGTCGGGCCCCTGCCCTCTTGGAAGCCGTGCGCGCGCTTCAACTGCCTCGCGGTGTCCAACACCACCTCTATGCGGTCCGCGCCCTCGTAGTTGACACAGCCGCGGCACACCGCCTCCGAGAACTCGTGCAGCATCGCCCACGGCATGCGGGGCAAATCGCACAGGTAGCAGTGCTGCCTCTTCTGCATCACCGACATCTCGCCGGCCGTCGAGCGGAACGGGAGAGATCGGTTATCTTCGATGGATTTGTAAATTTTCACTGTTAATTCTTACTTGCCGAGGGAAACACTGTCACCATGGTACACGCAAACACTGGTTTCACATACGTATCCGTGGGTGGAGGTGCGCAACGTGCGATTCACGCGGCGTCTAAGCGGGGACTGAGCGGCGAGGCAAGCGGCGGGCGCCGGGGCGCGGCGGGCCGCTATCGAGCGGTGACGTCAGCGCGCGCAGGACGCGCCGTTAGCTGCGCCCGCCCCGCGCCCTTCCCGCGCCCGCGATACGTGCCGCCGCCGAACCATCGGCCGTAATATGCACTCTGAACGTTAATTACACAAACACCGAGCCTCGAATTGTTTCCATGCCGGCCGGAACTGCGGCCGATTTTACCAATCCCATTCCGTAACGCGTCGTGTCATCATAGCAGTTCACAACATTTGATATAATATACGACGCAAATTTCGAAAGCGTGTATGTAAGTATTGGACTACTTTCTAAGCGAACATCGTTAAAATATAATTTGCAAATTCAAAAGATTATTCGGTCGGGGTAAATCGAGATCGTAAACAAAAAATGATTCACCCATCGGCTATAGTTATTGGTGTTTCGGGCAAAATAGCTTGTAGGTAGTTATGACGGTGTTTATTCGTGCGTTGATTTGATGCTCATGCTTTGATCTGTCAGGCGGTCTAGTCAACTGAAACGTTCAGACACGATGATTTCATGCTCAATACATAGGTACAACGTAACTGTCGGGGCGAAGTGAATCACCGAGTCGCTGCACAACCGAGGAGCCTCGATTCCGCTAACAGCGTCGACATTATTCAACGAAAGTAAACAGCTGCCATCGTAGAATAACAATTAGTGTTAACGCGTATAACCGACGCGCTCGATGCATTAAATTTCAATCTATTCTCGCTCGGTTTCCTTTCGGGCTGCATTCTGAATTATTATTATAGCAACGCGGTCGGATCCGGTTGGGGGACGGTGTTCGGGGAGCGGGGGGCCACGGGACCGGTACGGCGGCCATCTTGAGACGTGACGTCACGTGACGAGTCAGTCGCGCGGCGCGGCAACGTCGCGTGCCGCCATGTTGCCAGTTTTTGTTGTGCTTTTACTATATTGGAGTCGCATCGGTTTTTGTAAACGGCTGAGGACCGGGAAGAAACAGTTACGCGACTGACGAGTCAATCGTACATCTCACTACACTTATCCGGCTTCCTTACAGCGTGGTCTTAATTCTTATCAGTATAGTATTCACACATTGATACAGTATTTGGCATTTAAAGAAAATAACCAGTAACAAACAACAATATAGATATAAAGAAGTAAAAACACTGGTGACGTAACTTTTTAGAATTTCCCGATCACTAGCCAACCGGTGTCTAAACTTTAATCTTATGATTCCACAAAGAATAAACAGCTTACAGACGAACTCTTGTGTATAGCATAATGGAGATAACACTTACTTTAAACAAATTCTCTTAGAACTAGTTTTGATCGTTATTCAACTGTCTGTATAGTTAAAACAACAATAATTCAATTTAACCGATAACTGTACAGTCCACTAACAGCAGGAAATCAAAGGGTTGAAGGTAATCAACTCTCTTCATCCTCACCTGCCTTTTGGCAATTTGAAGGTTGCAATCTGGTAACTTGATTTACCTTTGACGTCCGACCCGACGCGGAAAATGGCTAATCAGATTCAGCGATTCTGTATGAATAGCCTGAACTGCGTTAGTGTTACATTTATTCAGTAATATCTTATACCAGCGTCTTCTTCACTCGTGAATCTTTGAAGGGAGAGAAAAGACGTGGTTAAAGAACTGATTGAAATATACGGGTATATTTCTAATCGTAACGGACAAAGGCTATGTATTGTAATCGTCCTTCTAGATCAAAACTTTTCACTTCGATTTCCGTAGAAGAATTTTTTTTTAAATTCAATGTCCCTTGTGGCTCGTATGAACGACAATAACTTTTACAAACCACTTAAATACGAACGTCTAAATGTTAGATGAAATCTCCAAGAATTTTAGAAATTTATACTTAATAAAATTTGGAAGATTTCCGTTGAAGATAATTGTATCTTTTAGTGGAAGATGATTATTGAAAGCTCCCTTTTTTAACATAATTTTATTTTTAGTGCTCTCATTTTTAGAGTCTCTACACTCAAGATGAAAGCTTGTCGACAAAAGCTTTCATCTTGAGTCAAATTTTGTTGAAAAGCTCGAAAAGTTTTTATCTTCAGTCAAAGTCTCAGCGTCGAAAGTTTTTATTGATTTATCTACAAAGACTTAAATTTAAACAGTTCTTTAAACTTGTTTTTATTTGCACACAATCAAAGTATTGCTTCTATACAATCTTTATGGACAAATGTATAATATAGCAACGTTTAGACCGTGTTCGTAGTTGGTTCAGCACGACAGAATGTTAGGTATCAAGATTAAGCTTTTACAACTGGGAATAATTCCTAAGAAAATTATTGTCCATAATACACTTACGCCCGGTTTCTGAAACACTGATCATCGTAGAAATTAGTTAATCAGCTGTCAACTGGTTTTTCAAATGTCATTTGCCAAATGATGTTGTTGCCAAAATGATGAGTAAACTCTCTGAATTGATCAGAATGATCTTAATGATCAGTTCAAAGAGTGTAATCATCCTTTTGGCAACTTATAAGACATTTGAAAATCCATTTGACAGCTGATAAGTTAAGTTCTACGATGATTAGCGTTTCAGAAACTGGACGTTAGCAATTATGAATCCGATAAAAAGAGATATTCAGCGGCAGTAACCATCACCAGCTGACTTGTAACACCGGTCGCGCGGCGGGCAAACTTGTAAACAAGGGACAAAAAACGGGACCTAATCATTGTTTTCAAGAAAAAACTGTTTACCTGCTATTTGGGTTCCATAGACCTTCAGATAACAGATTTAACAGTTACCTATTCAAGCTGAGGGAGAAAGCTTTCATTACTGCTTTGCTGCGTTAAAAATTTAATATAAAAAACAGGCCAAGTGCGAGTCGGACTCACGCACGAAGGGTTCCGTACCATTATTTATAAAAACGGCAAAAAAACAATGTATGCCCCAATTAAATATTTTTTATTCCGTTTTTTAATATTTTTCGTTATAGCGGCATCAGTGATAATTTCACCTTTCGAACTATCACGGGTTCATGAGATACATCCTGGTTACAGACAGACAGACGCACAAACAACGGAGTCTTAGTAATAGGGCCCCCTTTTACCATTTGGGTACGGAACCCTAAAAACTACTCCATATTGTTAATTTTTGAATCGAAACATTGTAAAATCTTCAAGACAACTATGACTAGTTGTCTTGAAGAGTTGACGTGGTGTCAACCACGGTTTTTTTTGTGAAATGTCAAGCGAGCAAGCGGTTCATGATAAGTGATAGATGGCGCGTATGGACATCTGCAATACCCGTAAGTTTGCAAATGTGTTGCTACGTTTCATTAAAGTGCGCCCCAATCACCTCACACACCAGACGAAACGCAGATGATAATTATACATATAATACAAAAATATACAATACAATAATAATATAATACAAATGATATAATACTTCCACTACACGCCGGCGTTCTGTCAACTCGTGGTACTTGACACACTAATACCGAAAGTCTGCACATTCGTGCAAGACCAAAGGCTGTTGCGTAGATACCACTAATAATATACTTAGAGGCCGTCCAATCGCCAGAGGTAGCATAGCAATTTTTTAACCCCCTCCTCCCCTTTGGTGATACGTGGTGAGATTTGTTCCCACTTGTGATATGTCGTGATTTTTGCCAAACCCCCACCACCCCTATCGGGCCTGAATCTACACGAAGCCACATCTATATACGAAACAGAATGAAGTACACGGTTTTCTATGTCTCTGCCGACGTCAATTTGACAGATGGGTGGAGAGGATGTAGTCTATGGGATCGATTGAAAACATTGGGCCACATAAAGGTACGGCCGCGTCACCTTGTGAAAGTTTTATTCAATGCCTCCGGCGCAGACATGTGTTGCTATATCCAGTGTAAAAAGAGGTCGGCAGCTGAATGTGGTATTGCAGTTAAGGCATGGCATTTGGAGACTTGAGATTGATTATTACAGCGTATCTACGATTCTTTTTACATTTCACGGGAACTGGGATCTTTGATCACAGTTTTTTTTTTTCATTTTTTTAAAAAAAACATTACCCTTACTTTGGAGTACGCTACGATTCACGCGGATAGTTGTCTCGTGTGTGAATCGAACCCACGACCCCACACGCCGAAGTCGTAGACTTGGCGACTGCGCCACGGAGTCATCGAAAGTCATCGAAATTTTTGTAAATTATACACTAAAATATTAACCAACTTGACAAGTTGGTTAATATTTTACAAAGGATTAAACTTAAAACAAATACACAAAAATTATGTTCTTTTCAAGAAAAAATATATAATGATTGATCACAGTTTCTGTAAATTATAATATAATATACATATAACTAGGTCTATTCGTGCCTTTTGCGTCAGAAGGTGTGGGTTCGATCCGCACTACTGGAAAAATATTGTGCTAAAAAGCTATACTAAAAAACTGGCAACATTCGACCCTAAACGCCCATTTACACGGTGCCAGTTTCTTGCCTGTTGTATACAATTAAATTGAAGCAATAAATGAGTTGCATGGTCTAAACAACAAATGGTCTTAACAATTATTGCGCGCAATTTATTGCATTCAATTATTGCTCTTGTATGTACAAGAAAATGGTATCGTGTAAATGGGTCTAATTGTGCTTGTATGCATGCGAGACAAGCGTCATCCGTATTGCGGAAGCCTCTAACCGCCCAGATGCGGAATAACCCGCAGTCCATACAAAAGTTTGCCTCGTGGTCGAATCGAGCAAAGAACCCAATAACTGTGCATACATTATTCGCGACTGCAAGTGTGCGCAGAACGCACGAGCGATTGAGCGGTTAGCAGGCAGGAGCGGTGCGCCTGCGTACCATACCCTCCCCCCCCTTCCCCCCGCGCGTGACTGTTCCCCGTTTAAAAGTCGAAACTGCCCTCCCCGCACGTGCCTCGGTTTGTTTATTTACAAGGAGCGGACGTGCACCGCGAAGCCCAGGGGTACGGCCAGTCGGGAAGGATGGGTCGCCGGAGCGGCTTGAGGGGGGGTTTGCGCCGGACGGCGCGGGGTGGATGGGGGGGGGGGGGGGTTTGCGCCAACGCGATACCAGACAGGCCGCGTATCGATTTTGCGGAGCCGGCTTGCAGCGGGCGCGTGTTAGATCGACACAACTGTGTCGCTATGCAGACGAAAAGCTTCCCAGATATTTTCACGCTAGCATACTTTCTGAATAGATCACAGGCATATGAAGATAATAGCAAGTAATTGAATGTGATCCACACTGATGGACATGATAAAAAAAAGTTAAGTAACAGCCTATACATGTCCCACTGCTGGGCAAAGGCCTCCTCTATACAGAGGGTTATTGAGGTAACCGAAGCCCAATATTCAAAAGGTTGTCAACGCATCTGGAACCCTCAGGTGTAGCAGATGTCCATGGGCGGCCGTATTCACTTAACATCAGGTGAACCGCCTGCTCGCTTGACAACTTTTCACATAAAAAAAATAGAAAGCTCCCATTAACTTATGGTTTAAGCATATTATAACCATTGCGGAATATCTCGACGACGCCAATTGTGTGGAGTTAATACTCATGTATATACTCATGTTGATACTCATGTAGGCTAGTATAAGACCATTTATTCGATTATACCTGTATGTTATATTGTAAACTGACACTTTTGAAAAAGAGCAACTGTTGAGTTTCTTGCCGGTCTCTTCGCAACAGAAACTGCTTTCCGAACCGGTGATACCTTACGACCCTATATACAAAATTTTTGATGTAAAATTTGACAATTCATAAGAGCGCGCAAGCGTCTATTTGAATAAATATATAAGGTGCATTCGGCTAATTCTGTAAATCGGGATATTCTGATAATCACAATTCTTATAATGAAATACGGCAATAATTTTGCTCTGGCAACGTTCACCTAGCCGCCATCCTAATACGCTTCCCCACTTCAGTTGATTCAGGTAGCTGTGAGCGAGTGCATGTGTTCAACGCAACATTTCTATGATTGAGAGCAATTTCCCGCCTTTTTAGGATTATCAGAATTACCCGAACATTCGTAATAAAGAAACCTAGAAAGTTATTTAACTAATTGTTTTTAATACGAAAATTTTTTGTTTTTATGCACTTCTTATGCAGGTTTTGAAAGCTCTATCTCCACTTATTTTGCTTTTTTGGGGATTAGCCGAAGAGAGTAAATCCGAATTATGGAGAATTCGGATTTACCCGATAGTGATTTTCTCTAAGAAAAGTCAGTGGTTCTAAATATTTTAATTCTTGTTTGTTTAAATGGATTAGTTTATTTTCAAATTGGTGAGTCTGAGTGACTATTTTCGGCTTCATGATTTTTGAATATAACCAATTCTTTGGAAAGTCAAGATTACGTTATCAAAAATGTGACTCGAATTGTCTGTAGTTTGCAGAAAGAGCACACTGTGTGAATTTTTAAGTTAATGTTTCGAACTGGGTAACAATTTTTTTTATTTTTTTTAGTTATATTTATTTTGCCACTCAGAACTCAATTATGCTTTGAATCATTTATGTTGGATCTCAATAATTCCATTATTTTACTTTAAATAAAACTTTCATACTTCTTAGTTTTTCACTTTATTTCACATACTTTATCATTTACCATGGTCCCTAAAGTTTGGGAACCGTAGACCGAACTTGCACTAAATATCGAGTAATTCTGAAATATAAATGTCACATAAGTATGTTTAAGCTACTCAGGGGATAGTAGGGAACAATATATTTTGTAAGGGTAAATGAGGACGAAAAAGAAATATGTATCTTTTGTTACAGCTCAATAAAATTCAGTTTTAAATGTCATTCAGAATTACCCTAGCATACTTCGGAGTTGCACTTACACAACAAAAAAAGAATCTAATTTTGAAATAGTTTTATTGTAAAATACTGAGGATATTAATAATAGTCATTGGAATAATGTTTTAACATGTATATTCAAGTAAACTATGCGACCTTATTTGATAGCATTAACTACACCAATTCTGACTGGTAAACGAAAATTCTAACATACCGTCAACTATTCTCAAATCGTTTCGTAAATACCCGAATGCACCTTATTATATATATATATATTTATTGATTTTGAATGTGCTAATCTCAGAACTTATTCGGACGATTCTTTTTGCGCTTTTACAGGTCGGTAATTGAGAAAGGTTCAAACTAATTCACGTCACAATGTAATGTGTATGCTATGTATAAGGTAATGTATGTAGCAAATTCGCCTGTCGTTGTAAAACGTCGTTGGCAGACGTGGGGGCGGCGAATTCAAATTTAAAGGGAGCCAAAACAGGTAGACGTGGCTAGTATAATACTACCTATTATACGTTTAATCCATATGGGTGTTGGTGTTGGGGAATATTTACCTACTTGTTTCGCCAAAACTGAACCTTGCAAAAATTTTGGTCTGTTTTATGTGACGGAAACCATATAACTGAAGCGTGTATTAGATATATTCAAATTTATAGGGGGAAAAAAAGTAAATTAACAGCCTTTATAAATATGTCCCACTGTTGGGGAAAGCCTTCTCTGTACAGATAGTATTAGGCCTTAGTCGACCACGCGACGCTATCGCGGATTGGTAGACTTCACAATTCTTCAAAAATTATATGTTACTAGCGACCCGCCCCGGCTTCGCACGGTTGCATTGTATTATACATTCTTGAATCACTCTATCTAATAAAAAAAACCGCATCAAGATCCGTTGCGTAGTTTTAAAGACACTAAGGGTATAGGGACAGACAAACAGCGGGACAACTTTGTTTTATACTATGTAGTGATATAGTAATTGTCATTATCCGACATCGTCTAGCGTTGTTTAGAGAGCTAAGCAGACTATCCTTTTTCTCTTGCACTGTATGTTTTGTACCGTTGATATATTGGCCCAAGAAATGTTTCAATATAAGTAAATTTCATATGTTAAGAGATTTTTTTTATGTGAGAAGGTGGCAAGCGAGCGGTTCACCTGATGTTAAGTGACAACCGCTGCCCATGGACATTTGCAACATCCGTGGGGTTGCAGATGTGTTGCTACCGCTTAGTAAAGTAGGCCCTCTTACATTATCAGCAGAAGATTCCTCAGGTTTAAAGATTATCTCTTACTTAGTTATAGAGCGAATTATTTCCAAATTAGGTGGCCGTTACCCTGTGGGATGATTGTTTTAGAAGCTGTCGTGCCAGTCGTTTTGAGTGACGCTTTCTCCTAGCGTCCGTCTCACTCCCTCTTCGACCATGAGTGTATCACCGAGCTGGTTGTAAAGTCAAACGGTGGTAGGGCCACGCAGCAGCCTCGGCTGTCGCACGAATGTGCAGGCTCGTCCGGGTAAGTACTACGACCTCACAGAAGAACGGCGTAAAGTGGAAGTATAATACTTTCGCGTTTCTTCTGGTGAGTGAAAGTTTGGCAATTTTTCACATAAAAAAAACGATATTACGAAAAGCTCGCGCATAGACGTTCATAAACCTACCGTACACACATTGACATATGTATACAAACACACATGTATGTTTATTAATTTAAAATCTTTTTATAAGAGTTTTTAACCACAGAAAAGATTCGACTATGCACATCGGTGAAGAATATTATTAATATCCAATAATTTACATCTAAACTGGATTCCATTTACTTACATCATTCTCTACCAATGCATTATTAGGCTGTGATTATATTTTTGGTCAACGTAGAAACTCCGCAGACTATTCTGCGGAGTTTCTACGTTGACCATGTCTATACATTAGATAGTTCGCACGCTGGGCAGGGATGAGATAGCTATTAGGCTTATTCTGAATAAAGTTCGTTAGAGCTATACAACTTAGGGGTGGAGTTGGGGTGTTTTCAGCCCCGTCTTTTAGGGTACATATCGCGTATAGCATGCGGGGAACTCATCGATCGGCGTGCGGCGCATGCTCCCTACGCGGGAGCCACGTGCCCGTGTTTATTTACATGCAAACGGGCACCGGACAAATACTATTGCGACGTAGTAAGTATGCAATATATTGTCCATTGTCACGAATACTAGTATGGTATACTAGTACACTGGTTGTAAAAAAAACACGTCGTCAGAAGAGATCGTACAGGGTACGTTTAGGGTTCCGTACCCAAAGTGTAAAACGGTACTCAGTTACTAAAACTCCGTTGTCTATCCGTCCATCTGTCACCAGGCTGTATCTCATGAACCGTAATTGTTAGATAGTTGAATTTTTTTCAGATGATGTATTTCTGTTGCCGCTGTAACAAAAAATTTAGTATTTAATAAAACAGAATTAAAAAAAATATGTAAGTGGTTATGTCATGTTATTTTTTTGCCGTTTTCATAGATAATGGTACGGAACCGTTCGAGCGCGAGTCCGACTCGCACTTGACCGGTTTTTAATCCATCACCCGACGTTGTATGTTTATTTGTGGACATTTGCGTTTGGCCGTAGAAGTGATAATCATTCATAGGACACAGAGCTTGGGGCTTCTTACTTGATAGATATTATTTAAGCAGAGTTGCGCACGTCGTCGTCATTGACGACTACAGACCGTCAGGGTTTGGCATGCGTATCCTGGCCTTAGGTGAGGACCACCGCGCACGGACACTAATAACATAACACATGTTCCATGCATATAGCTAGCCATATACTATAGGTGGCTACCTCACTCACCGGACGTAACCCACTGGAATGATCACGAGATACTTCACGCAGATTTTCTTTGAAGAAGCGGTAGTCCCCTATTCGTGCGGCTGGTTCCATTATGGAGCTTGTCTTTGATGTACTAAAGTAAAAACATATTTATTTAACCGGTAAAGTAAGTAAAAATATCTCCTAAAATTTAATATTTATATTTTATTAGCTTTTCGCCCGCGGCTTCGCTCGCGTTGGAGCCCTTAAATATCTTTCTTTAAAAAAATATATTATTCAATTAAAAAATGCTCTAGACTATCTGTGTACTAAATTTCATTTAAATCTGTTCAGTACTTTTGGCGTGAAAGCGAGACCGACGGACAGAGTTACTTTCGCATTTATAATATTAGTATGGATTACCAACATACTTTTATTTCTCTGCTTTACTTTTCAAAATTACCCCTACTGTAGGATAAGATAATCCTGTATTGTAGCAAAAAGTACTACGAATCTGTACCATAATGTGGTATTCTTTTTTTTTATGTGAGAAAGTGGCAAACGAGCTGGCGGTTCACCTGATGTAAAGTGATAACCACCGCCCATGGACATTTAAAACACCCGAAGGGTTGCAAATGCGATGCCATCTTTAAATACAGTAGGCCTCGGCTACCTCACTGACCACACGAAACACAGAAATTTATTTCTACTTTGCGCTGGTCTTCTATGAGGTCGTCCCATTCCCATTCGTGCAACAATGAACACTGTTGTTGGCGTGGCCCTACCACCAGATATCTAGACATTTCTTAGATTTTATCAAAATTCCTCCACGACACCTGTTTTACCTTTCTTACGCGTTTTTAGATATTTTACGCCTCATCTAGCCTCGCCATAAGCGCTGACACAAGCTTAGCGTAAGACCAAACTAATGTTTTTCCGCGAAATGCAAATTGTACCGCCGCACTAATGGTTTTAACCTTTAAATTCGTCCGCCAATCGGCCTCGATTCCAACCGAGGTGATAATGCGCGGCAATCGGCGCTTCGCCCCCGTTCGGAAACGACGCGGAAGCGACCTCCGCTTTCGGGGGGGCCTGTTGTGACCTCAGCACAGGCGGGGAGGTAAAGGCTTGCACAGCGAGTCACCTCGTGTGTTGTGCCTAAAATGTACAAGGTTTTCTAGCCTGCTCATGAGTATTTGACTTGTACGAGACTTTGCCCTAATACCCTCTGCACAATCGAGGCCTTTGCCGAGCACTGGCACTTTACTTTTACTTTAAGGATAATTTATAATGAAATTCAATAGCCTATACGAAAGAGTTGCAAGTTCAATTTGGTACTATTTTAATATATTACATTGAGCGAAAGAAACGCCGAGTGAACTAATCTAGTGACCGCTCGAGGGGGCACCGGTAACTCGCTGTTTACTAAACTAAGGGGACACTGATCACCTATTTACCCTCACCCACGAAAAGCTTTCACGCTATTAAATACCCACCCACATAGCTCCATTGACGATCAATTACTCAGGGAGAAAATACCTTGTAGTAATTATGCCTTTATGTTACGCGTGTATTTAATCTCGGGGTCACAGAGTAGCGTTAAGGTGTGCCCTGTTTGTCGTAAAAGGGGTCTAAAAGAGGACACTGGGTTCAAGGATGATTGCAATGGGGTACTTAAGTGGACCCGTTAAAGGTCATAAACAGAAGTGGTCGTGTAGCCTTGTAGCAGTAAGGGTTTTGAGTGAGGTTTATCCCTATATATATAATTAAGCGTTGCTATTTTTGAAAATCCGCGTTCCTAGTATTAGCTTTACTTTATTGAGCAAAGAAGGTAGAAATATAAATAATTTAATCGAAGCACCGTAGTTTAACTTTGTACAACAATAAAAGTGGTATAATTACTTATTTTCACTTTTAGACTAAGGATTTAATTTGTGATACTGATCGGGGAGCACTATCGCTTGTTGACAACCAAAAAGACCATTAAATGCTTCGTGCAGTACAGCTTCATTTATACCACATAGAATGACACTACCTTTAGTGTTGCCAACATTATGTCGCTTATATATCTCGTACAATACTACGTTAGGAATGTCTGTCTACGTCTAGTCAGATAGATAAGTCATTTATATGATTCGTCCATCTGTATTTTAGTTAGTGTCTGTTACAAAAAGTTTAAAATACAGCAAGCTCAAGGTGTGAGCACACACAGACGTTACGTCACTTCTACTGCGCCGGCGTAAACAAGTAGTTGCGTACATGTTTTTTTTTAATTAAAATAAGGTGACTAACCAGTTACTCGTTTTCCTATTAGTAAGTGATTACTGCAGGTTATCCAGCAGGGACCTAGTGTTAATGAGTGTTAACCAGTGCGCGTTGCCTTTATGACATTGGCCCTCGCTTACCTCACCGGATGACGGGAAGTACAAATGTTTCTTTACGTCGAACTACTGTATAGCCGTGGTAGTATCGGTGCCTATGCCCTCTGTTGTGACGGCCCATTCGTGCTGCAGCAATTTTTGTGAAAACGCATGTCTCTGCCGCAACGAAAACATCACTACGATAAAGTTATTTAAAGCAACTTGAACGCTACAGATTCTTGAAAAATAAATCTCAAATATTATTTGAAATACAGAACGGCAGTCTGAAGTAATTATCGCAATGAGTCTTGATCACGGAAGGGATTTTAACGCCACCCCTCGCTAAGCCCATGCACCCCCGAATGATTTCGGCCACGAAGACAAAGGCGAAAACAATTACACCGAACCGCCTCACCGTTCTCCGCCATGGAGGCATTTATGGGGCCCCTTTGATGATCGCCCTCGGCATTCAATACATGAAAGCTGCGTTACAAAGGCCGCACAGTATGTTACATCATCCTGTACATGCCGCCGGGGCTGTGGAGGGTCGCTATTGATTTGTGACGTCACCCGCCGTCCCCGGTCTTGTATGAGGGCGGGGATTTAATGCGTCTGTCGGGGAAACTTGGTGGGGGTCTAGCTTAAAAGCCTTTTACGATCCGTGGTATTGTATAGCTTTGCGCAAGGGAATTTCAATAAAGTACCTTTGCGCTCGCCAAGTGTTGGCATACTATGTATGGGTGCCAAACTCTAATTGCATCGTGGAGCTGTGAAAATTAAACCGAGTTCACTAATACAATAGCTCACTCATTATATGTTTTCTAGTTGATATTCAGGAGTTCCCATAATTATCTCCGATATCAAATGTCCAGTATGGAACCTCTATAAGATCATGTATAGGAGAATACACCGTGTACAAATTGTTTAAAACGTTTACAAAAGACAACATTCATCAGACAACAAGATGTTACAAAAAGAAAAAAACAACAGGAATGGGAACCTCCTCCGATTGAATAAGGTATTAAATCAATAACGTCAACTGGTACAAATTATATTGACCCAACCGAATCACGAAACAGTACATAGAAATCTATACTCTCTACTATTGGTCACCCAACCTTAAATAATTATTTTGCTCAGTGATTCAATTACTATAAAGGGTGTTTCGTTAACCAGTGACTTTTATTTCAGTCTGCTCAATAGATTTCAACAGAAATATAATATGATCAGGAAATGTAGACTAATGCACCGAAAGAGTGAAGGAGGGTTATTTTACATTAGCGATACACCTATCTAAAAGTATCAATATGAATTTAAGAAATATCACGTACCTAAAGCCCAAGACAACTGAAAATCATCAATATATGTATAGGAAAGGGGTTTGGGGCATCGCGGTAAAGTAAAAAAATTAAATTTAATAATTTTGCTGCATCAGTGGAATATTGGCGAGATATTTCAAAAGAAATACACTTCGTTCAACATTATGTATTTATATTATAAGTATTTCCATGTCCACATATTATATATACAGGATTCACGAGTATTTCGGACACATTGCCGATAATTGCTTTACATGTTTTTGAGATTACGGTATTTGCCCAAAATGAACAAACCGAATGCCCATATGTCTCTATTACAATGAAATTAAAAATACTAAAGAAATAAAAAAACTTTTAGTTTATTAATAAAAATCATTATTTACAAATTGCAGTGCATTATTGGTTTTTGGATTTTTTTTTATGTGAAAAGTTGCCAAACGAGCAGACGGTTCACCCGATGGTAAGTGAATACCGCCGCCCATGGACATCTGCCACACCCGAGTGTTACAGATGCGTTGACAACCTTTTGAAAATTGGGCTCCGGCCACCTCACTCACCATACAAAACGCGAAAGTATTTGTTATACTTCCACTTTACCCTGGTCTTCTGTGAGGTCGTGGTACTTACCCGGACGGGCCTGCCCATTCGTGCAACAGCCGAGGCTGCTGCGTGGCCCTACCACCGTGGATGAGCAATTAGCAAGCTTGTAAGATTGGGTTCATTCAATTGTGAAAACGTTCCTTGCGATGTGCAATGAACGTTTGTGAATAAATGTTCTTCAATACAACGATATTTAGAATACAATAACGGATTGAAACCGCAGAGAAAGAAAAAAGAATGAAAATAGCAGTCGTCAGCAGAATAGACACCACCCCTTCCACAGGGAGACGGGGGTGTACTGTGGGTCGTTAGTTGAAACCTACGCCTAGAGCGGGAAAATTTTAAGGGATCCGGTGTACGTCGCTCCCCTCTCATTCGTGTCACAGATATACGTATAGCTTGATGAGATCGTGATTCTGGTGGATTTATTACTAATGGGATAGGATTTACTAACAACATAGGTATATCTAATGTCTCTTTTAAATGTCCGGAATATAACATGATTTATTACGGCTCTAATTAACATCCTCTATTTATTCTACAGCTAATGATAATCTAAATTAATTATGCCTCAAGTATTTTCCAACGATATCGATAATTATTATCTATACATTGTAACGAAAATCGTAAGCACTAACCACATGGTCAATGACAATATTTTCGTAAGTAAATTTTTGTAAAGTTTATTTAAGAAAAATATATTTTGAACTACTTGTTTTGGAGGTATTTATATACATAACTAGCTGTGCCCGCGACCTCGTCCGCGTGGAATTTTAAATAAAAAAAATCTAAAATAAAAGTAGCCTGAGTTAATCCTTATTACATCAGGCCGTTTCAGACATTAGCCGGAACAAACAGACAGACAAATAGACAGACTAAAATTGTAAAACATGTTATTTTGGTGTATATACCGAGTATACATCCACATGCATTTAGTAAAAAGCGGTTATTTCAATATCAGACAATCCAATTTTATCTGTATAGATATATATTATGTTTACAAAAATTTGGCCTTTGACGAGTTTCCGTTTGCGTAAAAGGAAGTCATTCGCGTATTTATACTAAACCAACAATTACGACTTCAACGCGAGATTTATTTATAAAATAGCGCCGTAATTCATGCGCGTGGGATTAAATTGCCATTGCAATGTATTGTGTGGTAGAGAATACAAAACCTAAAGGGTTTTTGTATACTCTATCTTCACAGAAGACAGACGTCAAATTCATAAAAACTATAAAGACTTGTAAGAGTTCAAACGGCGTCTACGATGGTGCGGTGCCATTTCGCGATATCAAGGTGATAAGGACGTGACATATAATTAAGAAATTATTCGATCTATGTTTAGAAAAGTATATATAGCGATACAGACATAGGATACTGAGAGCTAGTTTATTATCCAGGCCCACAGAAGCATTACAAAACATTTATTAACGAGCTATCGCTTAGAGAAGAGTAGCGGTAACAGGAAGGCGCCCTGGGAGCACCGCCCCACGAGTTCTAGACCTATCGTAACGTTCGCGTGTCGTTTACCTCAGACCATGCAACGCGGGGTGACGTGTAATCTGCCCGGCTATCGATTGGCGTCGGGGCGGCGGGGCGCGTGCGCCGGCACATCGATTCGACGGCGTCCGCCGTTGCTTCAACGCGCTCGGAAACTACGCCGCAACAGACAGACTCGGTGGATGTAGTCATAGATATATCTAAGGCTGGTGTCGGTTAACAACTCTGCAGTGTAAGATTTGGCGAGAGTAGATTCGTTTATTTTGTGTCTTAACTAGAGGGACACAATCTGAATGGTGTGAGCATCTTTAGATTTTTGTTGAAACACATTAGGCAAACATTTGGAACATTAAATCGCAGCATAGACGGCCAGCGCACCATAATGCCAGTGACGTAAATAAAATAAATTTGGGATTGTTTGTTTATACTATTAAAACAGTCTTAAAGATAAATTATATTATGAAATTTATATAATTCGAATATAGATTTACAATGAAAAAATAAAATGTAAGCTTAAAATGTTTGTAGGCTTAATTTTTCGGAATCTAACAAAGTAACACTTTTAAAGGATCTTGATATTTCCAATTCCGAGTCACTGTGCGTAAATCATTAATCGAAAATACACAAGCTGTTTTCCCAACTTAATTGATAGTTAGGCCCAAACAGGAACGACTATTACGACTAACAGGAGCAAAAAAAACAACAAACAAATTTATGAACATTATTATTTATGTGAGAAGATCGAAAATCAACATTCAAAGGACTGTATCGATTGTGTTGGCATTTGAGAAAAGTTTTGGCCGAAGTATTAAAATTTTAACTAATATTAGGGCTAAAACGATTGAGGTATTTTTTTACATAAAATTCGGTTGGATACAGTAGAGTCGTCCGAAGGTATGAAGGGGGGAGGAGTTAATTCGTGTAATTCCAACACACTGTAAATTCAAATATATATAAGAATCCGAAATACTGGCTACCCAGGCTTTAACTAAATTAGGGTCATTAATTGGCCCCTTCGCACACATCTCATTGAGTCCAAAAAGAAGCTATAGATGACCGGACTTGCAGGTTAGAAGATATATCGATGTAATCAAAGTCAAAGTTAAAGTCAAAGTATATTTATTCAATACAGGCTTAACTTAAGCTCTTATTGAACGTCAACAAAAAATCTACCACCGGTTCACTAAACTAGACCTGCATAGAGAAGAACCGGCAAGAAACTCTGCGGTCTTGTTCTTTTTGTTATTTTTATTTTTTGATGCAATTATACAAACTTATTTAAGTATAAAATCAGCAGCAGCCGAGGGTCTTGCAAGTACAGAGCAAAAGTTATTTCCACACATCCTTGTCCTCAATGTATTCTGGGACATTATAGTAGGCCCTTTCCATTAAGGTAGCTTTTACAAATTGGTTGAAATTGTTTATACTTAGTTGTTTGTGGATGTCACCTATTTTATTATAAAAGTTGAAGCATCTACCAAGAAACGACTTTTTGGTTTTAGCCAGTCTAAACCTCGGTACTTCCAGAGAGGGGCCGTAGTGACGCCCAGACGCGATGAGGATTGTTTTATCGTAAATAGGCGGAAATTGTTACGTACATACATGATGTTCTCAAGTATGTAAAGCGACGGGAGCGTTAAAATATTTATATGCCTGCTTTTGTAATACAAATATCGTGTCTAAACCGGATGCGGAACCCCAAAGTAATACACCATATGACATTATGCTGTGAAAATAAGCATAATAAACTAATTTAGCTGTTTAGTCGTTAGTAAGCTGCCTGATTTTGCGTATGGCAAAGACGGCATGGAGTCAACGCTTATTCCAAGAAATGCTGTTCAAAGAAATGTACTTGTAATGTCTACCAAAGATTTCAATTTGTAGGAGGCCTATGTTCAGCTGTAGACTAAACCAGGTTGGAATGATGATGATAATTTCTTCTTAGTCTTATTTATATCTTAGGCTTTATTTCTGCCAAAATTTTAATAGGTTTGGAAATCCTTTACGCATTTAGGTCTAAATAAAGATCATATTTAACACTGGCTTTTACCAACACATAATCTTACCTGACCATTCCGTTTCGAATGGAACAGTTAACGACAACTGAATATAAGCATTCCATGTGTTAATCCAGGGTACGTGTAAGCTATCTGTTTCTTAATTTCGTTCACATACGTTTTGCTGGTTCGGTGTGAAGGGCGAAGAAATACATGTATACGTGCTTTTGCATTGCAAAGAATTTGAATGCTTCGAGCCTTTATACGATCGACCAGGAAAAATTCCAAGCTGCTTCCCGCTAAGTTCGTAATGCCCGTAGTATAAAGTCAATAAAGGAGTTTTAAGTTCCTCCCTCCTCTTAAAAGGCGGCTTCCCCGAGGTGACCCAAAGCGCCGAGGCGGCCCGGGGATCGATGCCAGCGACCCGCGGGACCCTTGGCCCGGTTCCACGTGACCCGGTCTTCGCGCCCGTCTCGCCCCGGCGACCCGCCATGCATTCAGATCAACGCCGTCCCAGTATGCGAAACGTTACTTCGACACAGGATGATGTAACGTAACAGAGAAAAGGGCCTCTTTTTTTTAAAAAAAAAAAAGGCGCCTGACAATAATTGGTATGACATATAATAAACTAGGTTTTCGCCCGCGGCTTCGCTCGGGTTGATTTCTAAGGGAGAGGAGTTACTTGAGCACTTTTCCAAGCTTCGGGAAACTTGAATGAAGAGATTGATGCGTTAAGGATATGGGTGATAATGGGAGTAAAAAAGTCAAGAATGGGTAAAATCATATTACGACTATCGTTGTCATCACCAACGGCATTGGACGAGATTGATAATATGTTCTTCAGATTTGTGAATGTGGCGTCGTTGTGCATTTCTAAACAATGTATTGCATGGATTGCGCACTTTATTATAATTTAGCAGATTTTTATGAGAATGACCAGGTTTCAACTTGCTTTTGGCAAAGCCTTTTTTCTTAATAATGTTTTTAAGATCATCTGTTAACCACGGCGCAGGTAAATGTTTTATTTTTACAGGTTTAACGGGGGACATGCACGTCATAAAGCTGTGTAATAAACGAATTAAACAATTTTACTTTCATGTCGACTGTAGGAGCATAAGCAACAGCAGACCAATCAATGAGCCGAGCATCTTCAATAAGACGTTCTTTATCTACTCCACTAAAACTACGCTGCAGGAGGATTCTCGATTAAACTCTTGTAAATTATTCCGTCTTCTCCCTCTATTGGCCTCATCAAATAGGCATGTAGTATTTGTTTTTGTCATAAGTGTACTATTACGTTTGTAATACGTAAATGTGAACTATTAATTGTATTTGAGAATTAAATATCGTATCTGTAAGCCACGCCTAAGTTAAATTATAGAAGGTGTTGGTCGGCTTGTAGTGGGCAGGCACGTTGGCAAGGTATATCATACGCATAAGTTTCAAAATCGGTAGGGCTTCTTAACGTGTTAGGTCCGAGGAACATATTTAGCTGTTGCACCAACAGATAGGCTATTCCGGTGAAGTTAGGGCAGGCGTGAGTTTTATGACTTTTTGAATTAGTAATTAGTAGTGGCCTTCACAAGGGCGGGGCACAGCCATGAAGTACGATATTATGTGTAAAAAAAATCGATGATTTATTAGGTGCAGCGGTCAAAATTATCTGTGGTAGGGCCACACGACACTTTTCTCTGTTGCACGAATGGGCAGTTCAGTCTGGGTAATTACCACGACCTCGCGTAAAGTAGAAGTGTTACTACACTTGTACTTACACTTCTGCGTTTCGTCTGGTGAGTGAGGTAGCTGAAGCCAACTTTGCCACTTTTTCACAAAAAAAGTATAATATCATCGTAAATTTTGTGTAATATCTGTTGAACCGCCGCACCTGTTCGCTTGCCACATTCTCGGATAACGGAAAAGCATTTAACCTTGCTTCATCTCAAATCTTGACAGTAAACTTTTACACTGTAAGATATAAATAAACTTTTATTACAGGTGGCATCTATTAAAAATTTCGTTAAGTAAATTGATCGTAGGAAACAAGTAGCCGGGATGTTCATCGCTATCATTAAGCTTTATTAATACACCTGTACTTTTTATATATCACTTTCGTTTGGGCAATAGCCGTTATTATAGCGACGAAACGAACGGCCGGTACACCGAAAATCGTTAGCCGAACTCACGGCAGCTGCTAATTAGCGAACAGGTGATGGCCGCATTTATTGGGCTTTTTAAATTTTTAAGCACGGGGGGAAACATTCGTCGACGTCGTTTATTATGATTGGATCGCTAAGTGCTACATTCCAGAATGGTGCGTACAGGCGAAAAGGCCTAGACGGTCTATCCATCAGGAACTGTTATTTGTTCGGGAATCGAAATTTCTATATGTTGAAGATCAGCTGGTTTTACACGTGAGAAAAACTGACCGGGCTCGGTAAGCAGTTGGCGGTTCCCCAGATCTTAAGTGGAGTTACCAACGCCTATAGAATATATTTTAACGGTGGTAGGTTCACGCAGCAGTCTCGGCTGTTGCACGAATGGGCAGGCTCGTCCGGCTAAGTACCACGACCTCACAGAAGACCAGCGTAAAGTGGAAGTATGTCAAATACTTTCGCGTTTCGTCTGGTGAGTGAGGTAGCCGGAGCCCAATTTTCAAAAGGTTGTCAACGCATCTGTAACCCTCGGGTGTGGTAGATGTCCATGGGCGGCGGTATTCACTTAACATCAGGTGAACTGTCTGCTCGTTTGACAACTTTTCGCATAAAAAACGTAGAATACTGCAACACCTGACCGGTTCTTGATGGTTGCTGGCGTCAACGACTAAAAAGTGATTGTCGGTGTCTATACTAGTAAGCACTACGGTTGAGCCAAGGATGGCGTCTGCTGATCGATAAATGGACGGGCTTGACCTTATACGACGGTGCACAGATCACCGGCGTGAAGCGGAACGCCTGTTTTTACGCCGGCCCAGTTATACTTGTACCTTTCGAAAAGTGGAGAGTTAACTGTATGTTGACCTACTCATTTAAAGGACGAAAACGCACCAGCGAATCTTCTTTTGCTGTGGCTGTATTTTTTCTTTCACAGCGCTGATCACTATCAATGACGCAGGCACCTGTATGTTTACCGCAATAGATAAGTAATAGATAGAATAAGAATCGAAAAAGGTTGTGATTTTTTTTAAATTTCATTATTTTTTACGCCCAAAAAGAATTGTACAACGGTAGACTTAATGCCATCATAGCTACGAATAAAACTTTTGCGGTACCGAGAAGTAGACTGCGTCAGGTAGTAATTTGATTTTATCAGTACATTTTGCCATGAAGACTCGGCGTGGAGTTAGCCGGAGGGCGACTCGATGTAGCCAACTTGGGACGGGCGCTGCGATGCAGGTCGCCAAACTGGTTTCCACGTACTGACTGGTTAGGCGAGGTCAGGCAAGGCTCCTGAGATTTGCAGACATTCTACTGGTTGAGTTTCGAAATTCCCGTGGCGTTACTTTCATTATACTCATTTGCTTTAGACAATGATAACTTGGTTTTCCGTCCGACATTAGTTGCAGACTTGCAGAGGCCTTCAAGTCTTTTAGTCTCAACGTCAGTCAATGTAAATAAAAAATATATTAAAAAAATCATTTTGTAGCGGACTTAATTGTGAATCTAAAGCATTCTCAAATCAGCTTAAACACAAACAATAAATTTCATCAAAACCCATCCAGCGGTTTAGGAGAAGTCCAGTCACACACACGCACAGAAGAATTGTGTATATATAAAGATATTTACTAAGTAACATTCCGTGTTCGTGGACCAAGCGCTTTTCGTCGTCCTTCACTAAGCGTACAGCAAGTGAATAGAACGGACAACCTGCGTAGTACTTTCCTTCCTAATCTTCAAGTTTTACTGAGTGAAATTTTAGCTGGCTCTTTATGAGCAGTGTGGTAGGTTGGTAGGGCCACGCATCAGCTTCCGCTATTGCACGAATGGGCAGGCACGTGCGGGGAAGTAACACGGCCTCACAGTAGACCAGCATGACGTGGAAAGTTAGTATTAAACTTTAACATTGCGTCTGGTGAGTGCGGTAAATGGGGCGCACTTTTTTAAAATCTTCAAGCCATCGGGCGTTATAAATGTCCATGGTATTCATTTAGCATCAGGTGAACCGCCTGATCCCTCGACAAGTTTTCACATAAAAGAAACTTAAGAAAAAGCTTTTCGCAGACAATTTAGAATGCCCTAACGGTGCTTAAATGTACGTATTAATTAAATAGCGACACTCGGCACCGGTGCTAAAGATCTCGCCGTAATAAAACCAGTTGGCATACCATAGCGTAACTGGTAACTGGTCGCAATACCATGTACTTTAAGGGAGCGGCATATGTCGTGGGCAGAGAACTTGTTTGTTAATGTAACAGTTTGCTGCTTTACGAGTTATGGTATATAAAGCTATTCGTGATGAATACTTGTTAAGATGATTATTTTCAGGTGGAGATTCTCGGACGATTCCAACTAGGAGCGCCAAAGTGGTTCTGCTCAAAGTTAAAGTCAATGTCAATCTGATAAATATTGCTGACAGTGGAGTTCTTGTGGTTGAATTTTGAGTTAATACCGTTTGAATAGATTTGCCATAAACACGAAAAGAGGAGGAAAATCTTTAAATGTTAATTATTTGTAAATCCTAACTTACATCAGCGTACATTTTTCGGTAATCGATAATCCTATTGCAGTTCTATTGGAGACAGTTCTGTTATAAGGTCGTCGCTCTGTCGTTTAGAAAATGGAAACCAGGATTAACCGGTTCAACCTTCGTGTTATATTCACGATACTCCTAGCAATAATACAACGGGCAATAAATATGCCTTAAAGGCATATGTATCACTTCACGACGCACTGTCGTATTGTGGTATTATGGGAACGGCGGTAAACGGGCAAAAGTGTCGGCCTGTACATTTAAACTTTTGAGGAACAATCGCGCACGCCCACACTAGCGTAGTGATGTGCCCGTCCCCGTGCAGCGTCCGTAGCCGGGGATCAATAACCCGCGTCCGACCCGGCCGCCTCATCCTTGGCCTGTTTCCACGGCCGGCGGACCCCCCTCCGCCCACCCCAAACTCCCCCAACCCACCGCGGCCCACCAGCTCTTCACTATGAACCCGTTTAGTAAATAAACGACCGAACGCCAGTCTGATAGAATTAGATGAATGTCGCGTTGGAGTTGTTTGTACAACTTAAGTGACGATAGTGAGAGGAAACTACAGATTACAATCTGATTATAGTGAGTGCAACAAAACGAAAGCAGTATTTCAAAGAAAAGGATAATAGTTGGTCGCAACTAGAGGACCAGAAGAACAGAAAGTTGTTTAATTTCGCTTTAACTTTCGAAATAATGTATCGACCCTAGGTGTGCTTTCGATGTCATGGATTCTCTAAGCCTAATATGCGTTTTAGAAACATAATCAATAAATTAGGCAAAGAATTCATCAAATTAGATGCCAGAGTTGTACGCTGCTTTGAACCGAGGCATTCTGCCATATGGTGGAAGGCTTCGGAGCAGGGGACAGGGGGGCGCCCCCTTTACTGCAATGATAAATCCGCAGACACCCATAGTGTGTGTAAAGCAGAGTTTTTCTAATTCGTTTCTCTTTTATGAAATACTAGCGACCTGCTACGGCTTCGCACGGGTGCAATGCTGAATGTTTGTTTTCGACATCGCATTAGAAACCTCTAAAATTGTCAGTGTTTCTCTACTATATTATGCATGAATTATACATATAAACATTAACATATAAACATTCCTCTTGAATCACTTTATCTATTAAAGAAAACCGCATCAAAATCCGTAGCGTAGTTTTAAAGATCTAAGCATTTATACGGACAGACAGACAGCGGGACGACTTTGTTTTATACTATGTAGTGATGTATGCATAATTTTTCTAAAAGGATAAGGATCTCAAACAATCTTCACTAAATATAGTCTAACAAATGTTTTTGATAATTTAAATTTACCCTAAAGCTAATATTGAGAAAAACAGAATGACGAGTCTAAATTAGGCTTATTAATATGTAACAAAAAAAACCATGATGTTGTGAACAACATGGTTTATGGGAATGAATTCCCCGCCTGATGCGTCATTCCAAAGTGTGTGACTTGTTGAAACAAAAAAGATACATGATACCTTAAACGCCTAACGCTAACATTACAAATGCGTGTTGTTAAAAAATAACTGCTTCAACGAAGGAAAACGAGTGATCTAATTGCCAGTAACACATCAGCAACGACAAAACAAAGAAACCCGTATACCATTAAAGCAGTTCCCGTCGTTAGTCGGTCCTTTACGCGATGTGCGACATCTGTTTCGATTAAGAACGCCACGATGCCTATAAAAACAACCGATCATACATGCCCGCTGCGGTTTGCCTGTTGTGCGGTTGTGTTTTCACATGAATTAATTGGATCATTGTACCAGTCGGTTGTTCTGCGAAAACGACGATCGTGTTGCGCACTGGCCTGATCTAATTCGTGTCTGGCTGTTTCGTATTGGCCCGTTTTATTTTTAATCGTGAACTGGCCAGTGTTTCATTACCGGTCAACTTGACGCTGCCTCTGACGAATGAAATGTTAACCTTTTTAATAACCGGTTGGCCAGTTCTCGTGCTCTCATAACTTGATACTAAGTTACTGACTTTGATGAAACTGTCAACATGAAACATAATATTTATACCTTCTCTAATGTCGATTTGTTACAGTTTGCCTTCGATTCTATCTTCGGTGGTAGGGTCACGTAGGGTCTTTACAATTGCGGCCCTACCACCGAAATGGCAGCAATGGGCAGATCGTCCGGGTAAGTACCACGACCTCACGGAATACCAGCGTGAAGTGGTAGTATTATACATCTGCGTTTCTTCTGATGAGCGAGGTAGCCGGGGCCCGCTTTATTGAAAGGTGGCAAAGCATCTGCAACCGTACGGGTGTTGCAAATGGTCATAAGTGGCGATTGTCACTTACCATCCGGTGAACCACCAGTTCACTTGCCACCTTCTCACATAAAAAAATCTTAACCAAACCTAGATTTAGTTTTAGTCCACAAGCGGTGACGTCGTCAAATTGAATATCATAGATAAACAGCTATTTAGTGAGTATATATACTTTAGAACGAACAATACAACAAGTATTGTTCGTTCTAAAGTGTATACATTGTGTTTTATGTTTTAATTTTCAATGAATGCACTAATTATTCGAAAGTGTGATAAAAAGTCATTCTTTAAAAAAAAACGCCATGTGGCAAAACAGCACTTTATCAAAGCAACAGGCCCCATTTGCAATTTCAACTCCAAATTCGAACCAACGACATGCCGACATTGAAGTGGGACTTATCTAAAATGCGAGGTCGGTAGATAAGTGTTGCAAAGCATCGCCTGTATTCGGGGAAGGCGATAGCGGTAACAGGAAGTAGTGGTCGATGGGCGGACGAGCGAGCCTGTCGTGATATACATAGTAGACAGCGGGGCCCCTATAAGTGATTTATCTGAAGTTATACTTCTTTTGGCGTGTTTCGACGAAAATACGAGTATGAGGGTAAATTGTTTACGACGCGCGCGAACACCGGCGGCCAAAAAACCGACATGATGCAGTTGGTTGATAAAAATTTTTTTATCAATAATTCTAAGTTAATTAATGAAACCTATATCAATTGCATTTCATGTCTTTTTCACAAACAAAGAGTACTGGTACAGGGGATAAAATTTTTAGTTATTCTTTTTTCCTTACGCTAAAGAAGTATAACTTCGTACGTGCGTACATAAGTACACACATGTTTTTTTTTTATGAGCTGAGACATTTTATGTACCGACCACAGATCAAACATTTTTTAAGCTCTGTGATTTGTTTCCTTCCTATATTCCTAGACCAATAGATTTTAAGTCTCTTGTATCCCTCACAACGTCCACAACTTCCACGAACATGGTGGATGGTGACGACAAGTCAGTATTATTAGTAACAAAAAACAAAACCGACTTCAAATATCTCGCTCTGTATTCATTTTATAATTGATTTTCAGGAGTTCCTTAAGTATCTCCGGAGCCCAAGTTCGAATACTAATACTCAGTCGAAAGTTCTGAGGTTACAAACGTAAATAAAATCTATACAGTCGAATTGAGAACCTCCACCTTTTTTGAAGTCGGTTAAAAAGTAGCGAAAGGATACGTTCATGTTTTGTCGATTTGTATTGTAGCCAATCAAACTCGAACGTGCAGCGTCTCTGAGTCTGACTCTGAAATAATCGCATTTAATTGAATTGATTAGATTAAAACTGACGGGACTTTCAGAACACCGGACCTTCGCCGTTTTAGCGGTAACGAGGCAAAAGGCTCGCCTGTCTCCGTGGACCGCTATCGGTGCTCCATCCTTCAACAAACACCCTGATATCGCGCCCATATCTACGCACATATACCGCTATCTGTGTACACATCACCGATAATTTTATTCGGCTTAATGTAATGTTTGCAATGATTCTAAGAAACGTAATCGATACATTCGAGTCGATAGCGAACTGTTAATATAATGCGATATATATAAAGGTGGATCTTGGTGCCCATTATCTTTAACATCTAAAACTGGTACATAGCATTTTTATTATTAAATATACCGTAATTCATTAATATTTTTCTCAATGGTCAATCGGCCAATCTGATATTTTAAAATGATTCACTGTTAATTAAAATTATATATTTATTTCAAAGTGTTTCTAACTCTTTTCCATTATTTTCTTTCATTAATGTCTTGCCTTCTGCTCGCCTTACCTGAATATAAACTTTAGCTATGCCAAATATTAACATATTTTTGAAGCAAATATAGAAGCATCATAGGGTAGAACTTGAACGTAATGGGTAGGAATAGTAATTAAAATTTGTAGAAAAGGTCAAGTATTAAGAGTTCAAATATCATTTGTAACCATGTACAGTTGTATCACCAATGATGTTATCATTTGCATTTCATGGCAAAGAATTAAAAATGTAATACGGAAACAGAAACTCACCCGCGGACATACATACAATCGCACACACACGTAGGTATGTCACGTGGTGAACATTGCAAATTCCATTTGCGATTCATTATTTGAGTCTGGCTGTTTGTCCAGGTGTGTTGAAGGTCGTTTCATTAACGTGTCCCATATATATATATTTAGTATTTCTATTATAATGTCTTACATATAAAAGAATGTTTCGAACATGCCTTTTCTTTTTTCACCTTGGTGGGCCACGCAACTGTTTCTGCTGTTGCAAGAATGGGCAGGCTCGACCGGGGAAGTGCCACGGCCTCACGGAAGACCGGCGTGAAGTGGAAGTATTAAGCTTTCCCATTTCGCTTGGAGAATGAGGTAACCAAGGCCCACTGTTTTTGGTTAACCAATAACAACTTTTACAATAACGAACCAAGCTTTATCTTCTCTCTGCTAAAATCCTCGGCAGGGAAGCCAGAGATACCTAGGAAAGCTTATACCACAGTGACAGGTCGCGCCGTCATCGAGAGCACAAATGTAATCTCGTTAACACAAAATTATATAAAATTTCAAGTTCTATTAAAACAAAAGAATAAACCAATGACAAAACTGGTAATATCAATGAAATGCCTTAAACGGGAACTTAATATTTTAATAACAAACTTTTTGAGTAAATTATTATTTCTTTATTAGTTAGTTAATTATTTTTTAAAATTATTTATTTAAATTTCAAGTACTGCCGTTTCCAAATGCTTACAAATTTGAAAATGTTATATTTTGCCATTTGTGTAATACTTATAGACATAAATTACAAGTTATTGTATGTTCTAATGACTTTTAGGAGGTTATAAATTTTTGTAAGCATAGCGCACAAGAATAGTGAGCAAAAAAACAGATACCTATAGTAGAAACATGATGCGTTACTTGAACTTTGTCATTTGATGACAACGGTGCGTTTCCATTTTATTGCATCAACAAGATACATTCGAAATAAGGCGTTGTGTGCATTAAAATTCCACGCTTATCACTTCCTTATCAGCTCTCTTAGTCCCCACGTATTGTTATCAGACAGTGGAACACGACATACGTCTCTCGGTATTACAAATAGCAAAATTGTCAATAATTTGTCGCTTCGTCTATATATATATATATATATATGTATATATATATATACAGCGTGTCGTTACCATCGACAATAAATGAACACACGTCTAACGCTACGAGCCAATAATCATAAAAGAATATTAACGTAAAACAAAATCGATAATTAAAAAAAAAAATAATTTCAAACCAACTAATTAAGTAAAAAAGAAACAAAATTTCTAACATCCTATACAACTCGCGCCACAGCGTCGTATTACAAGCCTCTCCTTCTAACAGTATGTTTTGTCTCTTTTAAATTCATTCAACCCATTCATATGCTTTGTGACATTTACAAATGAACTTTACGTTACGCTTTTATAGGTAAGGGTGTTCTAAAATTCTTTGTTTTGGAAAATTTAATAACTCTGTAAAATTCGATCTAGCTAGGTTTCATTTTTAGAAAATGTCCTTTTATCCCTGTTTTCAGGGAATGATAAATATAGTTCGAATTTGACGGTAAATTTCGCCGCAAAAGAATAGCTCGGTGGGTAATCGGGCGGCCTCAAAACAGACGGCCGTGGTTCGTGTCACGATCATTTACACACTCTTTTTTTTTACTTTTTTTTCGAACCCAGATCAGTAAGATCGAATTAAAAAAAAAAAACAAACCGAGCAACGCTCGGTCCTCCGGGTATTTTTATACTAAACTAGCTCACCCGGCAAACGTTGTTTTGTGGAATTTCGTAAAATCTGTACTTAGCTCACCTCTACTCGGCGAAAGGAATATTCTTACCAAATTTCAAGTCTCTATACCTCATGGTTCCAGAGATATCGTGATGAGTCAATTAATATCCACCTGAAGACATAAAAATTTCATTAAAATCGGTCCAGCCGTTTTGGAAGAGTTCAGTGACATACACACGTACAGAAGAATTATATACTATATAAAGATGAATGTCATACGCATACAAAATCATCGGTCGAAAGTGTTCCTATTGCCAAACAGAGGGGGACAGCACAAATTCACACGTTTCGTTCGAATGGTATAAAAAGGGTAGCGTAATGCCCCACCACAGGCAAATATACATAATTTATTGTGTTATTTATAAATTTATCATTATCATATATAGCATTTGTTTACTCAGTGAGCTACTTAAAACATTTCATTGAAGTGCATGCGTTGACATTTATACTGAATAAGGTACGTGACAAAATGAGCCGTTTAAAATATAAAACTATGTAGCAAGCTACGAATGTAGGGTGATTGATAAGGTTGTTGAAACAACTGTTAAACGACGTTGTTCATCCCACATGGTGTACTTTGATAACATTTTTACGAGATATAAGAGTATATTTAAATGGCGCTCTGTTTTGTGGCAGCAGCTGATAAAATGGGCAGAGAAGTCTATTACAATATTCCATTTATGAATTCTTTTTTATGTGTGGTGGTTAACCTGATGTTAAGTGATAACCGCCGACAATGGACATTTGCAACACCCGTAGGGTTGCAGAAGCGTTGCCACCTTTAAATAAAGTGGGCTACCTCGCTTACCAGACGAAACGTAGAAGTATAAATTTCCACTTTACGCCGGTCTTCTGTGAGGTCGTGGTAAGTACCCGGACGGACCTGCCCAATCGTGCAACAGTGGCCCTACCACAGTTAAAGAGGCTGCTCGAGTATGTTGAATTAAAAGCGAGCGAGCGCCCGGACACTGAGCTATTGCTGCTCTTCACTACGAGTACATAGTATACTTGTAAAACAAAGTCGTCCCGCTGTCTGTCTGACCTTATGTATGTTTAGATCTTTAAAACTTCGCAACGGATTTTGATGCGGTTTTTTTAACAGATAGAGTGATCCAAGAGGAAGGTTTATACGTATAATACATTGCACCCGTGACAAACCGGGGCAGGTCTCTAGTAAGTCTATATTCGAGGTTGCATTTGAGTTATACAACGACCCAGGGAGTGGGTTGCGGTGGGATGTCGCCCCGGTGTGCACACGTGCGCCCTGCGTGTCTGATAAGCGCTATCAGTGCCGCGGGGGAACTTTCCGCTGGCGTATCGACGCGCGGCATGTATCGCTCTAACTAATAACGTCGAAGCAGATGGTCATTATGAATGGAAAAGCTCCAATTGCTACGTAACATGATTTAATAGCAATTCAGAATACTAAATTTAAGTGTAGTAGGTACATATTCTAATTACTTTCGCGTTCCGTTTGGCGAGAGAGGTAACAAGGGCCCGCTTTTTTAATGGTTGGCAATTCCTGGTTGCAGAGGCGTTGTCAGATGTTGTAGATGTCCACGGGCGGTGGTAACCGCTTAACATCAGGTGAACCGCATGCTCGATTGGAAACTTTTCCCATGATAAAAAAACAAAAACTAATGTCTCATAATATCATATCTAACATTGAAACGAACGAATTATGGTGATTCCGTTATTAGGTGGAAAATCAGACAAAAGGGGTTAAGGAAGACAGTCGTTGCTGTCAATATTTCATTGAAATCAAATCGTTGTATGATTAATTGTTGAGAATAGATATGAATAACTGTTGACTATTAGAGTGGACAGTTATTAACTGTTGTGGGAGAACACTACCTGTTAATCGGCTATTAGAGTGGATGGTTCTTAACTCTTGTTGGTTCTACGAGCATTAGCTCTTAATCTAAAAGGGTACGCCCCTGCCAACGAGAATATATATAACGTCAGTTTTTGATGAAGGAAGATGGTGAAGAACAGGGCGGTTCGCACTGATGACGGATTCACGTTAAGTGCATACCGCCGCCTATGGACATCTGCTACACCCGAGGGTTCCAGATGCATTGACAACCTTTTGAAAATTGGGCTCCGGCGACCTCACTCACCAGACGAAACGCGAAAGTATTAAATTTCCACTTTACGCCGGTCTTCTGTGAGGTCGTGGTACTTACCCGGACGAGCCTGCCCATTCGTACAACAGCCGAGGGTGCTGTGTTGCCCTACCACCGTAATTGATATATACAACGCACTTTATAGACGAAATGCAAAAGCATAAATACGTCTACTTTACGTCGCTTCAGGCCGCGGTTCTACGGACTTCTCGAAAGTAATTCGAACGTGTAAATGCAGTTGTTAGTTACTAACGGGATCTTTGTGCGTTATTGTAAATTGTTACGAACAATCGGCGACGTTTACGAGTTTCCGCTTACAAGTTATACGCGGACGGCTGATAAGTTCGCGGCCGACTCATTGTCGACGCCGAGTCACGAGGGACAGACTGATTTCAACATTCTTTCTACGGGTAGAATTCGCTAGTAGCGATAGATATTTGACATTAGATCCATAAAGATTACGGCAAAATTCTATCTCCAGTAACCAAATCTATCTGTAGATTGAATATTGAAACCGGCCTTAAATCGACGACGCAGCCACGCAATAGGACACTTCTCCGACGTATGCGGCGATCGACAGCTAATCTGCCGCCAGGTTCTGTCGCCTCATCGACGACGGGGACTCTGTTTATACTATGCAATGGTACCTATGCATGTTTGTTGCTGATGAGATGTTTGAATTAAGAACGACGTACAAACGCTTTGTTCTTTTCGAATATCTAAAGCTCGTAGCAGGCCGTTCCACAGGGGGTCCCGTTAGACAACTCTTTAGCCAGAAATAGTGTTAAGACATAACCAAACGCGAAAGCAACACTACGCGTCAACAAGGTACACCCGCTCTCCAGGGCGGTTCTCACTGCCACCAACCAGCCTCCTATTGATACAGTCAAGGGCCATTGGGTTCACGGTCTGCACCGGGCCCCGATGGCGATATATATCTCTCGTGGTTTTTCTTGCGGCGATTACTAACCATGATTTTTGAAAGCTTTTTTTTAATATGGTACAGTTCGATTGGAATGGCGTGTGCAATTGAGGGTCTTTTTCAGAATTCTGTCGTGCATAGATCACTCTTTTTTTATATGAAAATGCTGTTAGCGAGTTGGCGGTTCACCTGATCTTAAGCGATGAATGCCGCCCATGGACGTTTGCAACACCGAGTTAGATAGGGTTATAGACGCGTTGCCAACTTTAAATAAAGTGGACCCGGCCACCTCACTCACCTGACGAAACGGCGTGAAATAGAAGTATATGTCATACTTCATGCCGATATGTGAAGTCGTGGTAGTTACCCGGACGGACTTGCCAATTCGTGCAAGTCCGTCCACACACTAGTTTGTGAGTGTGTTTTTAAAGTTATTTAAATTAAAGAGGAAAGTCCTGTGGGACCATTTGAAGAGTATCATATCAAATTTGTTTGAAGTAATTTCACGGGCAACGACGTTGTGGATTTTATCCCGTTTAATTAAACTCTCGAACCTCGATGTTTCGAGTGCTTCGCATCGCCCATGGTTGCGTGGGGGGAGGCCAGTGGGCGAGGGATTGGGTTTTAACGTGCTGACGTCAAAGCCCCCCGTGGCTCTTGTCAGTTGTTATTAATATTTCGATAGTAATATTGTTTTGCCGCAATGACTAATCTTCGGACCCGCTGAACCGGTTTTGATAATGTTTTCTATTATTAAATGTTTCATTGTTTCTGAAAAACGTAGTGTTCATTGCGGTAGAGCAAAATGTTACACGGCTACTGATGCACGAAGAGAAGAAATCACGTGATCTGTGTAACCCAGCTTGATCGGGGTATGTAACACGGCCTCACAGAAGTCGGGAGTGATGGTGGGAATTTATACTTTTCGGTTTCATCCGGCGAGTCTGGTAACCGGAGAATGACTGTATCGCGCAGTTGACTATCTAGGATTCGTGTCGGGGTCACGAATTCGATTCCCAAACAGCACAAGTGTATGTTTGTTTCCAAAGAGGGTTAACTTTAGGCAGGCATAAAAACTTACAACTTACTTACAACATACCATATGTTACCAACATACGAGGATGATGATGCGTTTGTTAACTAAAGAAGGCTAGTACCTACTGGTCAGCAACAAGCCTTATTTATTCTATATTGCAAACATCTTAAACAGGTGGTCGCAAGAGGTCGAAAGAAATGCCTATTGTCTCTATATTATTATACGAGTATTCTCTACCAGTCAACCTGGATCCACCGGACTGTGCTGTCCCTGTTATTGAGTGTCCGTTGGCGGCGATCTTTAACTACCATCGTCTGCATCGCTCACTCCTCCATCGCGACTTACCTTTGCTGCTGAGGACGGGGAGAGTGGCTCTGCCTCTACCAAACCTAACCTGCACGCGTCCAGAGATTAATGAGCTTACTGGGAGCAGCTCTCTTAGGCCGGCCGTACACCATACGCCAGTCCAGTGCTGCCTCTTGGCTTCGTCGTGGAGAACCAAACCACGGCTACTAAGTCCCTCCGCCGCGACTAGGAGGGAATCCAGGCAAATGAAATGCCAGAGGAACCATAAGTGGGTTCTCAAAGAGCAGAATATTACGCGGCAGGTTTCGAAGATTTTGTGATGAACTGGATTTTTTAAATTGGCGCTAGAACGCTATGAGTCGAGTCACGTGGAAAAGGGGAAGGTTAAAAGATAGGAGAAAAAACACTTCTCATAATGTGCCCAAGCATGTTGCGCGCGGAGGTGTGTCACATTTTGCATATTTAAAGTTTATACGGAGAAGGAGTGGACAAGGTGTTACAAATTCGTTAAACTCCTTAAAATAATACACGTATTGTTTACGTTTATACTGTTAATGACAAACATATAATAGTCTTTGCTCAAACGTTTTCACTGTGATTCTCGTCGAAGAGTTTATTTCAGAGCGATGGAATGAGCGTCTAGAATGAAATTTTAATGTTAATCAAAATACGGTCCAATTTCGACCACTAGTTTATAAAAATGAGTGGATACCGACATAACTCGGATTTACTAACAGTAATTATTCTCGTAAATTATACGCATTGAGAGATAAGACTGAAAAAAACATTGCAATGTAATTGATAATGGCCGGATGATGTGCCATTTGGTATTAATTGGGTGACCTAGACTGTGGGACCGGCAACAAAAACATTGAAGAATCTACGCGGAATTCTTTATCTTATTACGAATCCATTGGGTGTACATTTGTAAAGCGTAAGCCGAACTACTATTATGTGCGGCGTTCCTCGTAAACAGATTACAGTATAACACGATAGCTATATAAATAATAATGAATTGAGCTTATGTTTCAAAACACACGAGAACCATACACTTGATAGCGAATTGGATATAAGCGACGTGAGTGACGAGTTGTGGCGAAATAAAATTACAAGTAATTTTTGGTTTTTGTTTACGGGAAAATAGCGGTTGCCGCATATTTTTTGTAAATTAAATCCCATCAAAAACATAAATGTGAAATGAGAGCTAAGTTAAATATTATGGTATATGTCTTGGTTGTTGAATTCAACGACAAAAGTGAGATCAAATGGGTGCCAAGTTCAATGGTCAGTCCGGAAATTTATTTATGACAACATAAAATATTTCAAAACAACTTAAAATACCAATTTCTTCTTATAACTTAGAATAATATATTGAAGCCTAAAGTCTGACTTGCCTAGTTCGAATATACCAATTATTATTGGCTACGTGGCCGCTGACCTTGTGGTGCGAAATTTCGACAACTATATTCTTTTTATTTTTTATTTCTCAACGAAAACATGAAACATCACTGATCACCCCACTAGCGGGATTAGCGAAGTCCGCTATTGATTGGAGATGATAAGATTAGCGCCAAATAAACTAAATCCATGATAACCACTTCTAGGGTTTACGTAAAGACATCCCCACTATTATAATAAACACGAAGTTTTGTTGTCCTAGTTCCGTGTAGAAACGAAACAACGGATTGAACTAATGTGCATTTATTTAAACTTCATTGTTACAACTTAAGCTAAGGGCGGACCTAATGCCAAATGACATTCTCTACCAGTCGACCCTTGATTATGTTGTAAAGCAGATGACTGGTGCCAGTGGTCTCGATCTGTTGCAAGATGGTGAGGGAATCGGGGAAGGTTTATCCAAGGCGTGCTTATCAGTAGCGAGGGATACCGGTGCGTTCAGTTGGAGATCCCGGAGTTCCACCAAACGTACAGAATGTAGTCACCTTGGGGGTTTTATTGGGTAAGAACCACATAACCCTGTTATGTGAGAAATGACATGGTATCATTGGAAGATTCCCCATCCATTGGAAGAGTAAAAAAAGTAAAATATAAATAAATTCTCTCTGAAATCGATATATTTTACAGAACGTTAAGACAAACGTAGCTTATATATCGTTGAGTGACGGAATACTTGTTATCCCCGAAAATGCACGGATAGAGTAGATATGAAGCAAGTCTTTAAGCCCGATGATCCACGAATCGACTTGTTTTTTCATTTTTAATTCTAGACGTTTCTAAGCATCCACGCTTCCACGGTCACGGGACGGACTGGGATGACTAAGCATGTCGCCTGACGAACGTCTTTGGGGCGTCTCGTGATCGGGCCGCGCGTCAACTTGTCCGAGGATATCGATCGCGCGATAAGATTAACGCCATTTGCGTCAAAGCCAATCAGCCTATCGCGACGGGATCGCATCGCGCTGATGTCATAGACCTTTATATAGAACAATTTCACTCTGATAACGCAGTGGAGCGTATCGATTAATGCGCCGGTATGAGTGCTTTATTCAGTTGTTGCGATGATAATAGAATATGATAATTTTGGACAATCTGGAAGGTTATAACACACTACGCAACATAATTTTTCATGCCACTTCCTCTTTGTTTTGTTGAATGAAAGCATCTTTGGAGCCTGAAGTATTGTCAGTCTTGCAGTATTGGCGTGCTTGAGTATAGGATCCCAAGCAAATAGCAACTCATAACCATCTTTTCTATTGACTTGAATATAAATTAATGAAAATTTCAACCCAACGAGATCGGTGAAATAGTATTTTTAATAGTATTTTATCGATATGTGGCAAACAAAAATCCTGTTTTGGATTGAAAGTTCGCGGACTCTCATAAAAACTTGTTACTATTTTAATTTATTACTGTCATTAGTTTGATAGGTAAAAGTCAAAGATTTTCTAAGCTTTCCGCTCTTTAGATCCCCAAATTGTTTTTATGGAGCAAAACAAATTCGGCTCGCCAATTTCTCGATACTATTTGCAGAAGTTTCACGTAGATCCACTAGAATTCCTTAACAGATTTGTGACTTTAGTTGGAACCTGGGATCATCATTTAACCCCAGGCTTAAACCATGAACATTCCCAGCTGGGAAAAATCTAGTGAACCGACTCCAAAGAAAGCGAAAAGTGATAACTACGCGTCGGCTGGCAAAGTGATCAGTTCTGGGATGTTACGTGTGTCATCACCGTAGACTAAGGTTTATAGACTATAGGTTCATAGGACTAAAAAGTTAGTGAACCCTTTTTAGTAGTGTAAGTGAAGAAACAAAGGAAAGCAAAAGCCCGAATTGCTCAGAAAGTGTAGTATCAGAAGGATATTGCTCGCACTCATGCGTCTCTATTGCTCATGAGGTTTGGTATTAGTTCAAAAATCATTAGCTCACAGTTCCAGAAAAAATGGAAAACAATTCATGTTTTGTACACATATGATTTCCACTTTTTCCGGAACGTCTATGTATACATGACAAACATTCTAATTAACAAAAAAATAAAAACCGACTTCAAATATTTCACGAGGCAAACATCATGCTTTTGGTAATTGCTAACAATCTTCTCTCGGTAGCTGTCACAAGAAATACAAGTTGGTGATTTGTCCAAATAACCTCGTCACCTTTCGAAAGACGGGTGGCGATTTCAAACCAAATGTTGACATTGCGTAATTTTATTACTACAAACACAGAACGTCTTATTCGCGTGAACCGGCCAGTTCAGCACAAATATGGTATTTCCCAAATTATTTGCTTTGGAGCGCAATTATAAGATGCTTCATCAATTCTGTTACTCACACATGACATTTGGGCAAAATTATTTGCTAAAGAAATAAATTTACTTTACTACTGCTAAAGAAATAACGCAGACTAACGTACATTGACTACACACATTTTTTAGTGTTTAATGTAACAGTGGACCGACACATGCTTTTCAATATTTGCAGAGTCGGATTATCAAATTTGCCAGAGTTATCAAGTTTGCTGTCACAGAAGACTTGTAGGCTTTTTGTGATCTCTATGGTACTGAAAGATGAAACATAACCTAAAAAACAAACAAAAAATCCTTTACGCGTACAGTTTCTCTAGCCATTAAGCTAAGCGGTCGAGATCCTCACCGCGCGAGAATCGCCATTTTATCTACTTGTTTCTATTGCATTTGTAGCAATCCTTGGCGGTATCTAATGTGATTACTTTACAGCTCTGTTCAAATTGTGTTGTTCAAAGTGATTGTCACGGAAATTTCATTTATAATTTTAAAAAAAGTGTACTTATTTACGCACGTAAGAATACCGTGAAAAAACCCTCTTTTTAGCTGTCGGTGCGCGCGCGCATAGTAAAATTTAAGTCACATGAAGTATGACTTTACATGAATATATATATAAATTAAATATCGTTTTATTTACACATTTTGGAATGTTTTTGAATGTTTGGCACAGGCTTGGAATGTTTTTTGAATCTGTGACTTTTTAATAGGTTGAATGACGATGCTTCATGCTGTGTTTACGCCTTTATGTTGACGAAGCTATTAAGACACGTGTGGCTCCATAAATAGTTACTAAAGTACAATGCGACAGCGATCTGTTAACGTCCGCACGTTAACTGAGACAACACGCCGCGGCGAGCACGATGTCGCGAATTATTGCAACCTGTTCAACAGAGCAATTGCGAAAGTCATGCTTTTGGTATGTATATATACGGAAGTGGCAGATTTATAGTGTCCACAATATATTTTAATTGGTAAAACGATAATTGGACTCTACTACTATTGTTAGTGAGCGTGAATCTTAAGTGCAAGAGTAGTTAAGACAGAGTCGGAACCTTTGAACAAGACCCGATGGTGGAAATTTAGATAAGAATTTATTAAAATATATGTTAAAACTTTTTGCCGTGATAGTGCAGTGTCCGGGCGCTCGCCTTTAATTCACTATACACGGGCAACCTGAATTCGATCCCCGGTGCCGGCACCAATGAAATTATTAATTTTAAGTGCTTACTTATCACGTGCTCAGCGGTGAAGGAAAACATCGTGAGGAAACCTGCATATTTTCGAATATTTATTTATTTTTTGAAATAATAGCAAAAAAATTTTTTTTGTTTTATTTTCGAAATAATAGCAAAATAAAATATTTCGAAAATATGTGAAGTCCACCAATCCGCAGTGGGGCCGCGTGGTGGACTATGCCTCTGTACAGAGGAGGCCTTTGCCCAGCAGTGGGACGTGTATAGGCTGAGACTATTTAAAACTTTTTGAGCATCTTTATGGCTCTCTATTTGGTGACTGGAGGTTTACTGGAGGCTACTAACCAATTCTTAATCCTTTTAGATCGCACCTGACTAAGCATTAGATTTAATAAAAGTCAATAGGTGCCCCTTTTTACTAAGTAACTAGACTCGGCGATTAATAAGTAATATGCATGTCAATAATTAAGCTCACATAAAGCAATACTTAAGTGATTGCCAATGACATACGTACATTCCTAAAGGTTCCTTTAGATTGATTTTGTAGTCAAATCGATCCACTGTTTCGATAGATTTGATTTGATTTTACGATAATCTATTTGACTACCGTTTCAACTATATAATGCATTTATTGCAGAAACTGCATGTGTTGTTGAGGCTGGATATAAAAACGACACCACTTTATGAAACTTACGCATTTACTTATACAAATTTTGTCGGCGCACTGGTGTTAGAACTTGCGTCTTCTGTTAAACCGCGTCATGCAGAAGAGTTAGTTCGAATCTATTGCTTACTAGACGCAGAAGATTCGATGCGAAACTATTATTTACTATTCACGCAGCGCTTGGATGGCAAAACTTTGACCCGAAGTGCTCGTGGCTCATGCGATGTCTGTCTCTGATAATCTAATGTCAAGGCGAGCGCACACGGAACCCGCTCGGTAGCGCCAGACGCCATCTTGCGCATTCCCTCCCATTCAGGGTCGTGCAAATAATAATTTACGAAATCCACATAACAAGTCTAAGTTGCCTTACATTTCCCTTGCTTGCCAAGCACTCGAGAAACACTGGTCAGGCCTACATAATGTTTCGCGTAATAATCTGGCCCGATTGTATAATAACATTAGATTACTATAGACAAGTAAGTTTGGAGTCCACTGCTGAGTGTTAAGGCCACGCAACGCTGTTCGCTGTTGCACGAATGAGTAGGTCCGTCAGTAACATGACCTCGCAGACGACCGGCGTGAAGGGGATGTGTTCTCTTGGGTTTCGTCTGGTGAGTGAGCTCACTTACCCACTTTATTGAAAAATGGCAAAGCATCCGAGTTACAGAGTTACGGTTGTTGCAAATGTCACTGGGCGGCGATTATCAGTGATCATCCGTTGAACCGTCAGCTCGTTTGCCACCTTCTCACATCCCGGTATGAAAAAGTGTTTAATTCAGTACTCAGAATTAATGGGAAACACATTATATTTATAATGAAGAAAATAAAACATATTTATGATAAGTGAATTCCGCCAATCCGCAGTAGGTTCCACGTGACTATACCTTAACACCCTCTGTAAGGAGGAGGCCTTCGCCCAGTCGTGGAACATATCTAGACTGTTACTTTACTTTCATTGCAAATAAGTATGGATCAAGGTCGCTAGACACATTCATTCCCAGTCTCTTATTCGTTATCAGTAATAGAGCAATCAACGTAGAAGCGACATAGAAGTAAACAAAAGGAAAACACGTCGGCATTGTCGAGTCGATACGTTTTCGATTGCAACACGGTGTACGCGCGCATCACTAGTAAGGTCAACAGGAGGCGGTTAAAGCAAGCGTTGCAGATGTCACTGTCGAATGCCGACGTGGCTGATTGATTTATCGCTGCCACGTCCGACCGCTACAAGGAAATAACTGCCGGCGAGCGGACAGACGCCCCGAAGGTCGTTATTAATAGCGCCGTTAACCAGAACGCGGCGATTACGTGGCGGTTGCGTAAGCTCGGCGGTTAGGCATCGGAACCAACGACTCCGAATGCCGTTACACCGATTTGCATTTTCGACATACGACGCGACAAGACACGACAGGTCCATTTGCATACCGAAGCGGGCACGTTTTTGTAAATTTTCCACTAATACCGGCACGGCTATAGCAAAATAACGATCACAATATTCTCCTTGTCACCTACAAACGTTAGTCAGTCGCGGACAGCAAAGATGAAGAATATTCAAGCCTTGTAAGATATGAATTTGGTGGCTCTAGAGCTGACTTAAATACCCATAACGTTTAGACATTGGAGGTGATTCCATAAGAAACAACCCTGAAGTGAACAAAGTTTCAGAGGTTTTATCGTTAAATTTGCAGCATTTCTTTTTGTCATATACTACGTCTTTGGTCCATAACTGCTGTGAGAATGTTTTATTATCATTACAGGTATGATTCGAATACAATGCTGAGCAAAGGTCACCGAGGGTTGTTTTTATGGCATGGTCCTGTGCCAGCGATATTCATGAAGCTTCAGCAATGTTATGTAGGTAGAAGTCCATTTTTAGGGTTTAAGCAGTTTATATATATGAGCTACTGAATACATTATATTTCTAACCCCATCGATGTGAGTTCTGTGAGCGAAGCTCATTATAGGCTATTAATAGAATGTTAGTGATTTTTCAGCGATATTGAAAATATTGAAGCCTGTTGATGTAGTGTTGAGAAGCAAACTTTAGAACAGAAATCATCCCAAGAAGGTCACAGCAGTTTTTGTTGTTGTAGGAATGGTCAGACTTATTTGAGGAATTACCACGGTGACCAACGTTAACTGAAAGTGCTAATGCCTTAATGAAAGTGCTAATGTACTAATGCGTTCTGTCTGGTGTTTGAGGTAACCGGTGCCCACTTTAGTAAAAGATGGCAACGTATCTACAATTCCTCAGGTGTTGCAGATGTCCATAGACGGTCGATATCACTCAACATCGGGTTAACCGTCCGTTCGTTTGCCAACTTTCACATAACAGAAAAATTCAAAGCGACAACGCTATCGGGTGACGATAAACAACATGTGGGTCGCATAAAAACGAAAACTGGCGACGCGACTCGGTGGACCGTTACACACGCCCGGGTCGAAACGGAGACGGACGCGCTGCAATTCCTTACGGTTTCCGCGCCAGCGTCGTTTGCAAGACAAACGCTAAACGTTCACGGTGTGAATGAAATCTCTATGCTCGAATGCCCGGTGTCTGCTCGTGCGTTGCGACGTAGCATTTCTATTGCAACCTGTGAGAATTGACAGTCACGTTTACAAGTCAACAAATCTTTAGTCTATTAGGCTCAAAGCTAAATGATAGTTGGGCTGTTGATGTGGTTTCGACAGCTGCGTGGTACACTTAACTTTAACTGTTGATTTTCCTTTCAGTTCAGATTATTGGCTTTAACCATTAAGCTTCATCGAACGCAGAACTCGCGCGCTGGTAGCTAGAACCCACTTTGATAATGCCCTCCGCCATTTGTTTCATGACCATATAGAATTGAATTAAGGTATGTTCTGTCTCTCGTACAAGTAAGTAAATAAAAGGGTCGCAGGACACATCGGAGTAACGTGTAATCTAAGTCTGAAAGTGGGGTAATTTCCTATTCATCAAGTGGAGTCTACCTAGAAAGATATATGACTCACAGGCGGAAATAAACGGGTTTAAGTGACCTCAGAAGACAGGATAACGCATGATACTCCTCATACGACAAAAAATGTTTTTCGACCTACACACAATTTTTCGAGAATTTGGTTTCTGTCAGTGTAATTTGTAAATGTACAAAGCCCTTTACAAAACAGAGTTTATTATCTTTCACCTTGATCTTATGCTTTTGCTTATATTAGTATCGTGAGGTGTTCAATGGGAGTACATTGTATATTATTGTGTATACACGACTCTTAATACACTGGAAGTTAAGACTTAAGCAAACGATTCAAAAGTTGCACAGCAAGCTTCTCGTACGTAGTTTCGTATATTTCGACATACGGAATGACGGAACCCTCTCTAGAATAATCCAGACTGCATCGGGACCTCAACTTTGAACGTTGTGATCGACGTCTGCAATGATGATGTATTAAGTAAAGGATCAACATCACAATTATAACATCGAGAATGATGTTTTTAGAATGAAGACATCAAAACTAAACTGTTTCCACAGACAAATAGATGGATGATAAAAAGAGACAATCTTTGGACAACAATTTAAAGGCGTTTACCAAGCGTAATCACACTATGAAGTGTAAGAAACAGTGGGCGGTATAAAATCATCTCAAACCTGCTATTTAAATAACAGACGATAAATAATAACAGACAACAAGACATAGACGCAAATCCAAATCACTTCCTTCGAAAGACCGAGACATCGTCGACAAAAGCATGGAGGCGTGCAGAATGTCTAGTAGCAATGCCTCTTTGCGATACGGCAGAGCAGTTCGCGTTCTGCGCATCACAACGTCAAGAGCAACAGAGTGGAACGAACAGACCGAGAACCACTCCAATTAGCCCCCCGAAACGATTCCAGCAATTATTTCCGTGGCGAACAATGGCATAATTACGGATGGATGTGTTCCCAGCGGCGCGGACAATTCCTTTGTCGATTGTTTGTATACTTTATATCTGAACGCCGAATCTATTTGATGCCGTGCACGAAAGACCTATGAATAATTAGTGCAGTTATTATTTACACAAGATAAATGGGCTTTGTAGTGAGTATTTTTTACGCGAACGATACACGTTAAACAAAACATATCTTATGTTCACAACATTTTCTCTTGTGGCGAAATTTACCGTATTATTCGAATGATATTTATCATTCCCTGAAAACAGGGATTAAAGGACATTTTCTAAAAATGAAACCTAGCTAGATCGATTTTTCGCCCCCGAATCTACGCACATACTAAATTTCATGAAAATCGCTGGAGCCGTTTCCGAGATTCCGATCATATATATACAAGAATTGCTCGTTTAAAGGATAAGATACAGGTTTTTGAACTTTCGGTACCTGTCGCATTGATTATTTTCATTTTGTTTTGCAAGCTTTTTACAAGAGGTTAATACCAAATATTTTGAGAGCTTTGTAAATTTTTGAAAATCAGAAAGGAACAGTGTTTCTTTGAAAAGTTACAAAGTTTTAAAAACATTATGGTAATTATGAGTCCTTAAGATAAAAGTACATTCAATAGATTTGAATTTAATTTTAGCTTGGAGTAAACAGACCATAAATAATGCGCGTCATTAAATCCATTCATTTTGAACCAGCCTTGAAATTTGCAACGTCAGACAGACGAGGTGTTTATGCTACGTTTGCCAACTTGTACACAAACGGTTTTATATCTGCAACATGTGTTACTGGCTCATTCATACTCACGTCAAAAACTAACGTTCTAATTAATATATTACCAACGAACGTACGAACAATGCAGGCGGTGCTGGGGCTTTGAGGCGTCAAGAAACGGGTTGACTTTGGTCAGAGTTTACTCAAGTTACAATTTAATTCGACCAAGTGAAAATTGTCTCGCCAGACACTACGCTGCAATCACTAATGGCCTCAAATATATTTTCACGAAAAGAAATCAAGAATAAATATCTGGATGAGGCTATAGACGTTCTTGAAGCCGGTGAAATAATATTAGACTTACGCACAGTTACGTTGACAACGTATTCAAAATGTAACTTAAATTCCATCACTGCGATCACCCCACAGATTTCGCAGCGATCGAGCGCGTCCATCTATCACTCCCGATCCACGCCAGCGAGTTTCCTGACACAATAAAAAGCGTCGGCATGTCTGCGGGCCGTGGAGCCCGTGCGAAAGTTCCCACACGGCGGGAACTTGGCACTTTCTCAGCGGTTTTTGTGAGGCAACGACCGGTGGGGAGAGGGTGGAGCCGCTCCGGCAATGTCTAGCTTTGTTTCGCCACTGGGCTAGGTCTAGGAGGGCATGGACGTTCCCATTCGTGCACAAAGAGAGATTGCCGCGATTGCGGCTAATCTTAATTGAAACTTCAATGTTTTAACGGCAGCTGTCTATACTGACATATATGATTGTTTTTATTTCTTTAATCAAATATTTCCGTTCTGCATGAGGTTAGTTTATTGGAAAATGGACAATGACAAATGGACTGCTCTTAAAAAAATATAATTTGATATGCAATCATTAACGAATAACCGTCATCGAGTTAGTCTTAAGAATGATAATATTCACACAAAATAAAAATTAAAGAAAGTAAAAAGTCAGGTGTAGTATCTTGAAATTAGGTTTAACGACACTAATTTGGGAAATAATTTACTAACAGCCTAGCTTTATCGATGATGAGACTGTCTAGTTAATAGTGTCAAATGAAAGGGAGTCAGACATTGACCAGTCCTGATAGATAAATAGCAGCACCAATTGTTAATTACAATTTTAAGTGCAGACATATCACCGAAAATTATTATTACTACATACTATACAGAGGAAGACTTCGCCCAGCAGTGGGGCATATATTGGTTATTTATTTACCTTACTTTACATTTTGACCGAAGAACTGTTTACCTAATAAAGCAGCAGAGGTTCTTGTCGGTTCCTCTCTGGTCAGGTCTGATTTAATGAACCGGTGGTAGTATTTTTCATGTTCAATAAGAGCTTAATAAGTCTATATTGAATAAAGATAAGACTTTGACTTTGAATGTACCGTTGACTATAAAAAAGTCTGAAATCGAACTGGGGCCCTCAACTATAGGTAGAGTTTACCGATTGGCTTTTATCGAGCTTTAACTGCCGGTTGACTTTGGTCAACATTCAAAAATTATTAGAGTACAATAAATGAAACTAATCTAACTGTGGTAGAACCACGCAACAGTCCTGCGCCCACGAAGAACCACGTTGCACGAATAGGCAGGTCCGTCCGGGTAAGTACCACGAGTTTAAAGAAGAACGGCGTGAGGAGGAAGTGTTTGATCTGGTGAGTGAAGTAGCCGGGGCCCACTTTATTATAAGGTGACAACGCTTCAGGAACCTTACGGGTGTTGCAAATGTCAGTGGGCAGTGATTTTTACTTAATATCAGGTGAACCACCTGCTAGACTGCCACCTTCTCACATAAAAAAAAAACTATTTTAAACGAAGCATTAGAAAAAATGACCCTGAACAAGTCTCTGTTATAACAGATAGACGTTTCGCACGTAACGGCGGCCGCAAACCAGAACGCGGTTCGAAGTCGCGACCGGTTCCGAAATAGAATACATCGCCATCGGATCTGGTTATAAAGAAGCTTGCCTGTTTTATATATGTAAAAACCCGTTTCGCCTTAGTCTAAAATAATGTAACACGTTTGCATATTACACCGAGTAGTTGTAAATCGACTTGTTTTAATAACTTTATACTTTAAGTGTAAAGTCAAAGCAGGGAAGGTGAATACTTTCAACGGTCGACAGGGCCCAAATTGAAAATTCGGATTTTTCTGTATTACGGATATTCATGACAGAATTATTAATTATATATTATATGATTGTAGACTAAACATGAGAGTCAGGTTGTATGTAAGCCTGTACGCAACCACGTTATTGTGATATATAGATAGATACAGTCATATCGCGCAGTAACATTTTATTCATAAACTTGGAATGTATGATAATTATTAGTTAGACAGGTGATGGTAGTTGTAAGGACGTAGGGTCGTTCGAGATAAGAAGTGAATATCACAGTTCGACCAAAACCAGGCCTGGAGACCCACACCTGTGCGTGGACGAGCTGGATGGTAAAGGGAGCGAAATAACCAGCAGAGAGATAAAAATAATAAGGACAGTGAATAAATAATGCACCAAATATACATTTATGACCAAATATGCAAATGAGAAGTGTATAAGAAATTACCTTTAATTATCTTTAAGAGATAATAAAAACAATACATATTTCGGAGATATCTGAGAGAGGAGTCTACCAATACATGTCCACGCCGAATTTCAGACTATGCTCCAACACCACCTGTCCTGAGAATGTCTGCCTAGGGATGGGAAAATACTTCCTACAGTAGTTCGTAAATATGGACATGTGGCAAAGGGAGCAGACAATGTGTCACACCGAAGACACTGGGAACACAAAAATAAGCTCAGCGACTCCTAACCACCCGGTTTACCGCTCGCGCCCTTCCGAGCGCAGGGCTGTAGCGTATGGATTCCCTGATCTAATAACATATGTAACTTCGTTCTTAAAGGTATATTCCAATTATTCCTTTATGAACTAAATAGCAAAAAAAATTTTTTTTTTATTAAAATCCGATCACCTGTTGCGGCGTGAACGTTCACACCTACGAGTCAGACTCATCGAGATGACAGAAGCGTCTTTGACGCGTACCTAAAAACGACTTGATAAAGTAAAGTAACAGCCTTTATATGTCCCACTGCAGGGCAAGGGCCTCCTCTGTACATAAGGTATTAGTCAACAACGCGATTCCACTGTGGATCGACAGACTACACATATCATTCGCCTATCGATAAGTAAACATAGGACAACAAGGCAACTTGACAAAGGTTCAAATCTAAAGAAATTACAACAGAACGCATTTGAGATCAGGAATGGAAGTTATTATAGGCTATTGATTATTGATATATATGAGTTTAACGGAGTCTGTTGTCCAGCCGTATCTATAATTGACATCTTTACAATGACACCGATAGTTTCTTGAAACCAATTGCAATTATGTGTAGGTTATTAGGCCTTGGACTCCGGAGATAGATCAGTACTCGTCCAGACTACATAGAAAATGTATAGTGATTGGGATATTTGAAGTATTTTTTTTTTAATAAAAAATGTACTTACGTTCGCATCAAACAATCATAGGACAGATTCGAAACTAAATGCAGGGGCGTTGTGGAAAAAAACCGGCCGAAAGTGTAAAGTTTAAGAGCTGGCGGCCTTCGGGCGACCGGTTTGTGGACCAGCTTGTTTGCGCGATGCGAAACCACAGATCTGGCAGGCGAGTTGTGACGTCGCGTGAGCGGTAAACATCGGTATTGGTTCATTACAACTTTAGTTGATAGTATGCTGGTACAAATTGCGGGGGAACTTAAGGAGAGTTCTGTGACAACTTGAGCAAGTACGAAGATAAATGTTAGATCTCTCGTTTCATTGCTAACCATTATAAATAAACATTCTTTGAGGTCACCATTTATTTTGTTACTTAATTTTAAAACTGATCAACCTATAGCTGTGCATGTTGACTTCCCACTGTCAGAAAGAGGTAAAACTGGTTAGCTTTAGAGGAAGTTTTTTTTGTAAGGTTTTAATGATACCTTTAATCCTGCGATGAGGTAAATAGTCCGGAATAATACAGAATAATTGATATTATCAATCAGTAGTTTCATATTTATCGAATGATAGTTGGAGACGAAAGGCAAAAAATAAAAGAGCAACACTGTCGGAGAAATAGTCATTGATTATGTATTCGCTAAGCATGAGCTGGAATGTTGCCAATGTAAATTCACTTAGGGGGGAAAATTGCACAGTGCGACATGGGAAAATCCATTGTGATTTACTTTGTATATCGGACACCATCTGCACTCAAGGAAACGACAATATTAGTATTATATAATGTGTGCACGCAAATATGGACTTATTTCTCACATTAAATTAATTATGTAAGTAATTATCCACCACCATGATTTAAAAAATATAATAAAAATTTCTTCCTTATTATTTTCCTAATATTTCGTCGAATATTATAAATAGACTATCATCAATGTTTCTCGGAGAACACTAACGGTTAATTATGGTTTCCGTTATATTTTTTACAGTGAGTTCATCATTGTACACATCAATTCGTCATGTTTTTTTTTTAAATTTCTAGGATTTTGTAGATTTCGGACTAACTCTAATATTAGGACGTAAAACAACTTAGTCTGATCCGTGACCATGAACGCTGTAAGTGTTCGAAATGTTGGGAATATAAAATCAAAATAAAATGCGATAAAACCATTTAACCGACCTCTAAAATAGTACCCCCTAAAATTGTAGCTCAGCTAACCAGTGTTGGGATCGGAACAATTTTAGTTTCTGTATCTTGATTTTTACTGGGTCCCGCGTCCATTTCACGGTCTTATGACGCTGCACAGACTTACACTGTTTCTTTGTTATGTTTTCATTTACTCTAATTTGTGCAAAAGTAGTAAAGTAGTTAGTTTGTTACGTACCTATTGTGGTTAGACCGTGAATAAAAGTGTTTCTTTCTTTCTTTATCTCTTTCTTCCAAATTCAAAATATTATAATGCGTCCACATCAAATTGACCTACTGTCAGATAGTAGTAATCAAGTACACAGACCAAGCGGTCTCTGCGGCTTACATGCGCACATAATTGTGTTAATGCGACACAAAGTCAGCTAGCAGCAACTGGCATTACAAGGCGGTACATAAACACGAACGGATTCGGAATTCAAATCGGCCGAGGCATAAAAATAACTTTTTAAGAATTGTACAGAAGTTGCGAAAAGGCAAACATTTCTAAGAGAACCTGGGGAAAATTTGCGACATTTGTTGGGCTTCTTAGCGAAACTGTCGTTCGATCCCAGAACATTTCACGTGACTTAAAGCCTTCGGTGGCGTGACAGGGAAATGAACCCGATCTAAGAGGCGGAAGTGAGACGGGAATACCGTTACAAAAACGGCGCGGCATGTTTACCTGGAACAAAAGGAATTCTGATCTTATTATTGTGTTATAAACTAACCTTTTTACGTATCATGATAAAACATTACGTCCACTGTTTTACTAATACGATATCCATATTTACAGTCAATTTTTGATTGTATGACTAAATATATAGTACCTGGAGGACCGAGCTTTGCTGCGTTTGTTTTATTTTTTGGTAAATAGTGTAATTTTGAAATTACATTTAGATACAAATTACTGAGTAATGAAACATGCATAATATTTTTCGATCTTACCGACGTAATAATAAGAAAATATGAACTGGTGTTTTTCACAAAAGAACGAACTTTAAAAAAAAGGGAAAAGAGAACAAAAATTTGGATGGACAAAAAATAAAAAAAAGGAAGCAATGATCTGGAATCGAAAAAAAAGTAAAAAAAAAAAGTATTTAAATGATCGTGACACGAATCACGGCCTTCTGTTTCGGGGCCGCCCGATTACCGACCGAGCTATTATAAAATTTTTTTTCGGTGAAACTTACCGATTTTTCGATCGATTTTTCGCCCCCGAATCTACGCACATACTAAATTTCATGAAAATCGCTGGAGCCGTTTCCGAGAATATACATATATATATATATATAGACACAGGAATTGCTCGTTTAATGACAATATATATAAATAGATATTTATATGGCATGGTAAAATGACTTTATGATTTAGTGAGTCTTTTTCTTTTTTGAATCGAAATGTATCGAAATGTTTTAAATTTTCAACCCGTTTTAAAACTATACGGTGGTTTCAACTTACAAACTTGTCGGGATATTCTCATTAATGCAAGTAGCAGTTAAATTTTTGCTATTTCTGAGTTACAGTAAACTCAGTTGCTGCTGCCTGAGTCGTTGAAAATCTAATAACCTGCAAATGTGACATACGAGTGCAGGCCGGACATTAGCGTTTGGATTTGGCGTCGCTTTTCCCGCGCTTTCAGGTTCTCACATTAAAAAAAAAATGCGGGAAACCGCATGGTCGTCGAGGTGTTAACGCGCTGGGTGGTCGGTGGCGACTCGCGGCGCAGGTAGGAAATGTTAACGGGAATATTAGTGTAACTGTTTAACGTGTTTAACACGTCCAACATTTTCGAAGAGAACACTGCCCTGTTAGCGTGTGGGTGTGTGTTCATTCATTCGGATGATCGTACACAACTTTTAATAACTCTTTGTCACCATCCTTGACGTGAAATGTTTGTTATTTTATAATTTAAGGCGCAAAAAGTCTACTGTTTCGTTTAGCATGTGGGTTTGCATAAGGTACATTTAGATTTATCACTACCTTCCTGAGAAAAGGAGATTTCGTCATTACTTGGAGCATATATATTTTGTATAAGTATCATCGCAATTTTCTGGCAAGATTGTACATTACCTGGGGGTGGCTTTCGTAAAGCCTACAGCATAGTATCGAAACAATTTGAATATGTGAAGACAAAAGTGATAGCTTTTACTGAGCTGGTGGTTTCACTACGAACAGTGCTTACCGTCGGTGATATAGTTGTAAAGTATTGCACATTTAAATAAATATACGTTATGAACGATGTCGTCTTTAAAAATTAAAACAGAGTTTTTCCATTCATTCGTAATCACAAAGGAGTAAGTCACTAATTCCAAAGGATAATTGTAATTGTGACACAATAAACGATCATTTATACTGTATGTTGAATATGTAATTAAAATTGAGGTGGAGACAAACAATAATCTAATCCATTACCAAAAAAATTTACAACAATGGTAAGACTTATCAGACATTTAAAGTTTCTTTCCTTGCTTTACCAGTTTGACAGATTGCTTATATGCATAAAATCCTACTGTAATATTTAGATAAGATTAAATTTAATATCAAAGGAGAAGCCGTTGGAAAGTCCAAATTGAGGAGATTTGGCGTCATCATTAGTCAAATGCGATTTCGCTGATCGCAGAATCATGATCATTTGCTCGCGTGACACACGCTACTTGTTTTGCGTTCAGTGCAAGGTCCAGAGCAGCAGTTCCCAAACTTTCGTGGGTATGCATTGTCCAACACACCTCATTCCTAGTACGGAACAAAATTAATAGTAGTAGTAGTAAAAAATTAATTATTAATTATCACGGAAATCCTATTGACTATTCTGTAACGCACTTTAGGAATTGCTGGTCTAATAGACGTGCCGTGATCGGTAATAGTTTTTTAATCACGCAGTAGGCATTTGATTACCAATCCTAAGACTTCCAGTCGGAAGGTAGGTCGTTTCTATGATGCTCGGGAGCTTCATAATGCATTTGTCCATTATTAACACTACTTTTAAGGCACCATTCATGGTGGTAGGGCCACGCAGCAGCCTCGACTGTTGCACAAATGGGCAGGCTCGTCCGGGTAAGTACCACGACCTCATAGAAGACCGGCGTAAAGTGGAAGTATAATACTTTCCCGTTTCGTCTGGTGAGTAAGGTGGCCGGAGCCCAATTTCCAAAAAGTTGTCAAAGCATCTGGAACCCTTGGGTGTAGCAGATGTCCATGGGCGGCGCTATTCACTTAACATCAGGTGAACAGTCAGCTCGCTTGGCAACTTCTCGTATAAAAAAACCATGCTTCGATAAAATACTCTGTGCCCTTGCACAGAGTATTTTATCATATTTATATGCTGAAAAACTTTTAACACAAAGTAACAAATATAGGATGGACCACAAGCATAATTATTTGACATACACGCATATGAACAGTTCAGGACAGACGGGAGTTAAATGCGAAGGCGATTCGAGATAATTCAGGCCGTTAACATTTAGGCCCGGTGCACGTCTACCACGGAATATTTCCGTAATGGGACCGCACGTCTACATTGGCCCGTGTCACGCGCTTGGCGTGTTAGTCCCCGCCGCACGGCACCACGTAGCACGCGAACGTTTTATTGGGCACGACACGACATCACGCTGGATTCCTAGGAGTGTTGCAAGTTTAATTCCATACCATTTTGTTGTGCCATAAAGGCGTAGTCGAAATTTCTCTCTTCAATTTGGAATCTTTCGAGCTCTTGTGGACGTTAACTCTACCAGCAGTTCACTAAGTTTAGATCAGTCTTATGAAGGGCAAGCGAGAAAGTTAAGCGGTCTTCGTTTGTACATATATCTTTAGTTTTTTGAAAACAATGTTACCACAAATCAGTGGTATAGTTGGCGCTTTGGTTACTGTTGATTGCTTATCAATGTTAACATTGTTGTATACATTGTGGCGTCCATGCTTAGGCATCAATGTATTGATCCACATGAATAGCTCTTTCAGTTGATTTTATTTATTATAATTATCTTTCGTTATCGTCCGTCACCTGAATCATTTGGTGGTTTAAGGAACTATTTTCTTCTATAATAATTCTTGTTGTCTTTTGTTATAGTGGCTATAATTTTTATGAGAATAAGGCTAAAGTATCCATACCCTCCATAAGCGAAGTGTTCACATAATTTAAATCTGAAGGGTTTGCGTACCAGCGGAATTTGCGATAACTAAAATTCCCGAATCGCTTTCAACACATAAGTAATCGCCTCTGATGAGTGAATCGTGAAGTAATCAGACTATGGTTTGTACAGATAAGGTTTTAGCTCAGCGGTAGGACATAGTACACAGGCTTTACTGTAATAACATACTTCGACGGAGTCAAAGATGTATCGCTCACTCTCGAGTGATTACGTCATAACATAAACACGAACTTACAGCAAAGTTAATCTAACTTAGCTGAACACGCAACTGCCAAAGTTTTAAGTGGCTTTGAGCCCCGAATTACTGGAACACTGCAGTCTAGCACGCAGATGTGCGTGATCCGTCCGCCTAATGCGGCCGCTTCCCGCACGCGAGACCCCACTAACGAGCATCAAGTGCGTGACACGCGCGCGTTACGCGGCCCTGTCCCGCACGCGAGAACCAACCAGTCCGCCGGCGTCACGCGACGTTCTAGAAAGCGTGTTGACGCCGCGCGTGATTAACGGTGATATTTGTTTATAGGACGTCTCGATTTTCTCACGATTACGATTCTCTTTTATTAAGTGTTAGCATTTCCTCAAATGTGTGATGATAAGGTATTAGATGACTGGAAGAATATAATAATCTATTGATTTATAAGACTTGATGACGACCGTGATGGGGCTCAAGCAGCCTCTAGTAGGAAACTAATCAAACTGTTCCTAGTTGAAAAAGGCTATTAAAATTTGTATACATGGATGGCTAAGATATAAATCATATAATGGTCTTAATACACAATGTTTAAATGCCCTGCGCTTGCAGTCCCCTACTAATGAATACTTACTGATTGAAAAATCACCGTCTTAGATCACATCAGTTCACTATAGGACACTTCTGCGACTTAAGTTTATTGAAACAAAGATGACCTTAACTAAAAAAAATTCTCTATCAAATGACAATTAATGCAAATAATGTTGAACAAAGTCTTTTATGAAATTAAATTGGACAGGCATTGTGCACTAATAACTCCTGCTTGTGTGTTTTCCAAGATACAAGTAGCGTGTAGAAAATTTACGGTTAATTCCAAAACTTAGCCAGTGCAGCTACCAATAGCTACCAACGCACCTGGTTATAAGCAATGAAATTCTCAAGTAGTGCATCAGCTCAGTAAAAGCCTACTCAAACTTGCCTTGAAGACAGACACTGTTTCCTAGCTTGGTTGCCGCCCGCGCCTTTTGCTGAATAAACATTGCCTAACATTCTACCATCAATCCCAGTGCACCCATTGATGATATCTTAGGACAGTAACAAAAGGGTGTCGAGGTAACTTGTTACGCGGACGACACCCTTGTCACCGCCCGCGGCGCCAATTTTCTCCGGGCTGCTACTCTCACCACATCGGGTGTGGCGCAAATGGTGGGGCGCATTCGGCGACTGGGACTAGAGGTGGCGCTCACTAAATCCGAAGCCCTGTATTTCTTTGGGCCTCGGAATGCGCCACCTGCGGACGCCCACATAATAGTGTGCGGCGTCCGTGTCGACATTAAGCCGACAATGAGATACTCGGCCTAGTCCTAGATCGCCGATGGAATTTCGTTCCCCACTTCGAGCGCCTAGCTCCAAAAGTGGCGAGAGCGGCGGCAGCTCTCGGAAGGCTGCTCCCGAACGTTGGCGGCCCCAACGATTCCTGTCGCCGCCTATACACCGGGGTCGTGAGGTCTATGGCCCTGTACGGTGCTCCCGTTTGGGCCGACACCCTGAATCGCCGGACCATGGCGCTTCTGCGCAAACCACAGAGGGTGTTGGCTATACGGGCCATACGGGGCTACCGGACGATTTCCGGTGAGGCGGCGTGCGCGTTGGTTGGTTCCATTCCCTGGGACCTAGAAGCCAGTATCCTCGCGTCATTGCACTTCTGGCGCGAGGAAGCAATAGCCCGGGGTCACCTGCCAGCCTTAGAGGAGTTGAAGGGGTGTAGACTAAGGCTGCGCTCACTCGCCATCGCCGAGTGGAAGCAGAGGCTGGAGCACCCCAGTGCCGGCCTAAGAACCATTGAGGCCATACGTCCGGTACTCAGTCGGTGGCTGGACAGGCGTCACGGCACCCTTACCTACCGGGCGACGCAGGTTCTCTCGGGACATGGCTGTTTTGGGAGGTACCTGTGCCGCTTGGCGGGGAGGAGCCAACAGCGGTTTGTCACCACTGCGACGTATGTGCCGAGGAGACGGCCCAACACGCACTGGAGGAGTGCCCAGCCTGGCGGGAGCAGCGCCGAGAGCTGATGGCTATCGTGGGGCACGATCTCTCGCTACCTGCCGTGGTCCGCGCTATGGTGGACAGCGAGAGGTCGTGGGGTGCCGTCCTTGCATTCTGCGAGAACATAATCACCCGGAAGGAGGCCGCAGAGAGAGAAAGGGAGGCAACTGCCACCCTGGAAATCCGCCGCCGGAGACCAGGGCGCAGGAGGCTGGCCTACGCGCGCAACCTTCCCCCCTGATAGCAAGCCCCGGGGCGGCAGATGTGGGACTAACTGCTGCCCCGCGGAGGGCTTGAGAGGGGTGCCGTGTTCATTGCACCGACACGGCACCATTTGGCTGGACCGGGTGTCCCTAACACCCGGGGAGAGGAGGCCTGAGAAGGCCACAGTCGCGTCGGGGTTCGCGGAAGATTGCGTTCTCGTGTTCCCGTGTCCCCGGCAAAGCGATAGCGCAGGTGCAACGTGGGTTTTTTAGTGGGTACGTGTAACTCCCACATACCCCTGCTGCCTACCCACAAGGCAGCGGGGGATCCATGAAGGATTTTTCCCAAGTTAAAAAAAAAAAAAAAAAAAAAAAGGACAGTAACAAAAACCTCTCGTTACCTCCTAACCCATATAGACATAATTTTTATATATAAAGTGAATGAATAAATAAGAATCAAACTCACTTCCACAAAAACACAAAAATACTTTTCATAATATAAACACAAGAATAATTAATATCAACTACACTACTTTCTCTCACTAACTTTCCGGTTAGCTGATAGAAAATGCCATATGGCCATATATAGGCTTTAGGTTGGCATTATGGCATAACATATAAAAATTAATGAAAAGACAAGATTTGCTCAATAGTTATTTTTGTTATAAGTTAAAATGCTTATACAAATAATAAATAACCTTTTACATGACGATGATAAAAAACACTAATCATTCGCATTCCAAAGTTTAACTCATTATGTGTCGGACATAAGTCACTGATAAAACCATTTATTTACGAACATTTTCTAGTTTGTATATACGACCCGTTATCAGAAGTATGTGCAAAAATTTATAAACAATCTTATTATAATTTTCTTATCTGCGTTCAATTGCGGAGTTGGCTCGCGAAAATTGCTTCATTAGTGTAAACAAAACGTAACATATTTTTTTATGCGAAAAGTTGTCAAACGAGCAGACGGTTCACCTGATGTTTAGTGAATACCGCCGCCATTGGACATCTGCCACACCCGAGGATTACAGATGCGTTGCCAACCTTTTGAAAATTGGGCTCCGGCTACCTCACTCACCAGACGAAACGCGAAAGTATTTGTCACACTTCCACTGTACGCTGGTTTCTGGGAGGTCGTGGTACTTACCCCGACCGGCCTGCCCATTCGTGCAACAGCCGAGGCTGCTGCGTGGCCCTACCACCGTAACATTTTATGTCAATGTGATATGTTTTTAGTCTTTTGTGATATGTGTGAGTCTCTCAGTGTGTCAGTATGAAATGAGTGACATGAGAGTCACTGTTTAAAATCTTTTCTGGTGTTGCATTAAACGTCAATTTCGAACAGCAAATAACTAGCGCCACGTAGAACGTGAAAATATATCATTTCTCTCGGACAATAGAACACAATCGAGGAGGCTATTTCCAATTTTGACATTATTTATTCTTTATTTATTTCATTATCATATAAGTATACAACGATGATCGTACTATCAGAGTCGATAAGCAGCCAACCCTTACAAATACCGTTCTCGACCTCTCGGAAAAGAGCAGCCTTCTGAGTTTCTTTCACCGGTTCTTCTCAGATCAGTGGCTCTCTTTCCGATCGGATAGTAGATTTTTCTTGACAATCAATAAATAAGTGAAATGATTCTATATTGAATAAAGATATTGACTTTGAATTCCTCTGGGGGGTCCCTAATTCGTATCGGTCCGAAAACATCTACTTAATGCCGCTGACGATGTAACGTCACTTCGCACGGATGACCTCAGAATGCGGATCGTGTTTCAACGGGTCTATTTATAATATCACTGGCGTGTCATGAGCGTAGGGTCAGAGTGGCCGCTGACTCGTATGCGATGACCCAACCGCTGATAGCGTGTGATAAGCGGAGCGCTGGGGCTACGCCCGGGTCAGCCGGGAATATTCCACCGGTTACGGTTAGGAAATACGCGATGGATTACTTTCAATGTTGTTTTTTTATAATTTTTTTTTCTTCAGTGAAACGATTCAAACGTACTTTCCTTATCGGCTCGTCATTGATAAGGAGTATCAAGTCGCAGAAACGCTCGCTTAACAGTAATTTATTCGACTGTGAATATAAAATGTCTGTTTATTTGTCACTCTTTTATTATGTTTGTTAATGCCACATATTTTTCAGATCTTATTGCGTTTAAATTTTTCTCTTCGAGCTGCCGACATTTCGTGCAACTTACAGCCTCCATGGCCACGAGTCGTACTGCGTTTGAAATAACGTTAACTAGTTTCATTTAACTAAACGCTTTGTTTACGGCTGCATTGTTCGAGCGGTGATTATTGCCGTGACACGTTTCATCGTAAACAATAACCATGTTATAATGTGGTAACGTTTCTAGTACTACCACCGACGGCTAAATACAAAGCAACTTATAATACTGGGCTAGCGCGCTTACCATCCACGGTTGCATCGCATCTTACTATCTTACTTATGGCAGTCAAGGGCTAGTCAGTTCCACATATAAAAAAAAAATTATTAGCTGAAGTCGATTTAGATTTACAATTTACCATCTATTGAAACGGCACAGGAACACTTAACAGTCCACAATAATGAGAGAGAAAAAATTAAATACTCACCAAGGCCCGTGATCGGCAGTAATGCGAGCCGTTTAACTTAAAAACCGCTTCTTCAGCCCAGTTATTCTTAAAACTTTGACAGCTTAATTCAACTTCCTTCCTTTCTTAAAACTTTAACTTGAAATTCTTTGCACTTACAATAATCCACAACTAAGCATATTTTGAGTAATATAAATGAATTTATCTAATGAAAACAAACGCTGTGTTTTTGCAACGTGGCTATGACAGCAAAATGTCAAACGTGCTACTCAGGTTCAAGTTTGCGATAAGTTAGACGAGATACGGTTACGTAAAAACTTACGTAGGTTGTGATAAATCCTTAGTACAGTCCAACTAGATCGCAATTGAACAGAGAACTGTAAGGTTAATAGTTCGCTATAGATAAATTCTGATCTTTGCAACGTGAAGATTTTTTTGGCTCATTAATACTTTTTGTCTATGTACGAATGTTGAATAGACACCGAATTTAACGTAAGGGAGGAAACTGCAGCAAGAGACATGAGAAGGAGAGCTTTAGGCCCTTAATGGGGAAGGTTATTCCTTTTCTGGTTCGTCATTTTTCGTTTTCGTCATTCTCATTCGAGGCGTTTGTGTATAGCTACAAAACCTCACACAACAGCTTCTAATGGACGAATTACCGGCTCTGCCCTCATAGACTGGAAACTGTCTAGTGGTGGAGGGGCTTAGTAGCCGTGTCTTGGCCGCCATGGTGAAGATAAAAGGAATGAAAATGAATGATAAAAGGAATGTTCAAAGAGCTGTTGGTTCAAAGGAGCTCTTTGAACCCGCTCTGAATTCGTGCAAGATGGTAGAGGATAAGGTACGCGGATGGTGGAGGTGGTCGAGGGTAATAGACGCGGAGCCACTCTTGCTTAGTTTGAGCCTGGACGACGTAATGTACAATCATGTAATAAATACGTACACTTTTGTGTTTCACCTGGAGTGCGTGGAAACTAAAGACAAACACTCAATGGTTGGCACAACGACAACAACATTTGTTACTGTCGAAACTCCGATACCATGAGGTGAGTTCATGTTCCCATTCTTCTCTATGACTGACACTATTGTTTTTAGTCCGTAGACTATTAAACCTTCGTACGCAGAGCTCGTGTGATGGCCGGATTCCACGAACACAACATCGTGGTACGGAGCCCTTTCAAATAAACAGATCGCGTGCACCCAGACGCTCGTTTATCTATAACATAAACAACTCCAACCGGAGCTGGCGCTCGTAAACAGACCCCGTGATCCGGCACTCTATCGAGGCGGCGATTAAGCGAATGCGGCAATGATTGCGTAATGCCGAGTTAATGAAAACTCACGCCCGCTCGTGACAGCGGAACGTGACCGGGTGGAGTTGCGTAGCTGTCCATAATTGTACTCATCAGGAGTACCACATACTCTTGCCTTTCGAACGGGGAGTGCGTGTGATAGGTCTTCGACTGTGGTAGGAGCGGGCAGTAGTCTCAGTTGCTTGAATGGGTAGGCATAAGGACCACGAACTCATAGAAGACCTTGAGATGGAAGTTTTTTGTGATTCTGCGTTCCGTCCGGTGAGTGAGTAATCATTGCCCACTTTTTTAGTTTTCAACGCATCTTGGACCAGTTGACGCGTCCATGGGCGTTGTTAATCTTAACACCAGGTCATCCGCCAGCCCGCTTGCCATCTACTGACATAAAAATTAAACCACCAAGGCTATCGGCACAAACTCACAGAGACCAGGAATATCAATAGACGGCGGGAAGATCTCACCAACGTTACGAGCGGCCGCTCACTGGTTAGACAGTTGTGCAACCAGCCAGGAGCCGATCCAGCGTACTCATCAGCCAAGGTCGCGGCCGCCGGCGCCGGCAGCAGATAACGCCTCGAGTCACGTCACTAACAACTGCGCAATAACGCGCCGATAAAGCGAAGCGGCCGCACACAAACATCGAACGCCCGACGCCGCGCCGATTACGAAGTAGGTATTGAGTATGCACTAACTCCACATATGATTACGTTGAAAGTAAAACTAACGTTTATGTCAAACAATTATGCAAAGGATTTTTCTAAAGGGAATTTGAAAGCACAGTCCACCAAACGGCTCATATGAGAATCGGCAGACTTAAAGTAAAGTTAAATAACAGCCTATACATGTCCCACCGCTGGGTAAAGACACGCTCCACTGTATATTGGCGAACTTCACATGTTTTCGAAATATTTTTTGATAATATTTCCAAAATAAGCAGGCTTCCTCAAAATATTTTTCTTCACCGCTGAGCATGTGATAAGTCAGCACATAAAATTAACTATTTGATTGGTGCTACCACTGGGATTTGAACTAAGATTGCTCGAATATATTGAATTAAAAGCCTGCCTAAAGATCTCACCACACCATAGGTTGACTGGCAGAGAATGCAAAATGCCTATTAAGTCCGCCTATTGTGTTCCGTATTAAAGGAAATGCAATAAAGACTAAATAAATTAATTAATTAAAACTAACGCCCGTACACTGAGCTATCACGGCTCTCGGTTCACGGCTTATCTTTGGAATATGTTTTTCCTAATTATATAGGATCTATGCAAATTTTCTTGCACGGCGGAACATGTGGTACATACATATACAGCGTGTCGTTACCATCGCGACAATAAATGAACACGCATATAGGGGATAACTTTTTAAAGTTGTATTAAACATTTAAATTCTTTAAACATCAATATTTACAGAGTTATCAAATTTTTCAAAACAAAGAATTTTAGAACACCCTTACCTATAAAAGCGTAACGTAAAGTTCATTTGTAAAGGTCACAAAGCATATGAATGGGTTGAATGAATTTAAAAGAGACAAAACATACTGTTAGAAGGAGAGGCTTGTAATAAATACGACGCTGTGACGCGAGTTGTATAGGATGTTACAAATTTTGTTTCTTTTTTACTTAATTACTTTGTTTGAAAAATATTTTTTTTTATTTATGGATTTTGTTTAACGTTAATATTTTTTATGATTATTGGCAAGTAGCGTTAGACGTGTGTTCATTTATTGTCGCGATGGTAACGACACGCTGTATATATATAGTTATAAACCATATGCTCGCAACGTTCCTGAGCAAACGGTGTCCTAACTGCCTGAGATTTGGCAGGTGAAACTCCTTGTCAAAAATAACAACTATCATATGATGTGATTGTGGTCACACACAAGTAATTTGAGGCATTTTTGCCCAAAATCCACTTGGAAAACATACTCATTAATAGTTAGATAGTTTGGCGCATTAAACCGCTTGCATAAAATGAGAAATAATTACATTTATTTTGTCTTTTTTCTTATAATTTGTACAAAATTTTCTTGTCACATAATATGGCTTATGTCTATTTATTGTTCCCTACTGTAAATTCTTATATATGTGTGTATCTCTGTAAGGAGGTTGCCTGGAAGAAATCTCTAAAAAGCGATAAGGGCGCGACTGTACCTTTATGAAACTTATGTTACTCTTTTGTTATTCTTTGTCTGGTATTAAATAAATCATACGCGTATGTCATCCATTCATTCATGGTTCTATGGTTTAGACTAACGGGGTACTTTCGAAGTAAATCTTAAGCGTTGTTATGGCTCTAAACAAGTAGCCTTCTGTCCTACGGAGACAGTAATAGTCATGTAATGATTCACAGCCATCTGCAGTCTTACGAGCTATAAACTCAGACGAGCACACAATCGATTCGGCTGGAAACGTGCCAGCCGCTATCAGACGAACGTTAGCAAGCTTGGTTATACCGAGCCGGCGTGGGGTATTTCCTAATTGGTATTCCTTACGATCGATTTGAACGAGGAAATCAATATATATATACATATACGGTATAACTAAGTCGGTGACGTCGGTACGGTCTTTCCCAAAAAGAGTAACTAAGCGTTACTCTCTGGGAAGTTTGTTGCTGTTTTTTTTAACTAAAAACCGACCTAACGAAATAATTTCTTTACTCTCTGAAATTGTACGCATTTTTTGCGTAGAGCGGAATAAATACATCCTTACTTCTTTACTTTAATATTATAAACGTCAAAGTTTGTATGTAAGGATGGATGTTTGTTACTCTTTCACGCAAATACTATTGAATGGATTTTAATGAAACTTTACAATAATATAGCTTATACATCAGAATAACACATAGGCTATTTTTTAAGGTGATGTTAAGTGTCAGTCAACTAAGTAAGAAAAAATTCAGCCGTTTGCGAGATATTCTAATGTATAATAAAAAACTCATTGTTAATTCCCGTTGAGCGCTCGGGCGAAGTCGCATTTAACGGCTAGTTAAAAAATAATTGATGGTAGCCCTGTGCCTTTTATTGACGTTTAGGACAGAACAACTCGTTCTGTCCTAAAATGTCGGAAATAAAAAAAATCTGTAAAATAGTTTTATTCAATTCTGCAAACTGAGAAGTTCTTAGAACTACACTTATCTGAAGGAAGCAATGTAATCTTTGTTAAAGCACTAGGCAATTTGCATCATTACTTTTTTTGTACAAAAAAAAAAGTAATGATACATAAAGTAATGATACAATTTTTGTTGCATTACGATTTTCTTATTTCTTATGATTACAGGGTACTGAGGCAAAAAAATTAAGTATTTCTGATTACATTAACTTTTTGAACGCAAAATTTAAAATATTAACACGTGGGTTTTGCATAATTTTTAAACGAAGTTAAATATATGCATATATACACATACATTCTATGCAATGCTCCGTAAGAATCTCTTTCCGTATATCGAGTACGAATGGTGGAAATCACTGGGGTTCAAACCTACGACCGCAGACCAAAAGTCGGCGTCATCAGCCCCTGCGCAATGTAACTGAAAACTTGATATAAATATCGGACCGCCTAATTGCATTGAATCCTATGACGCTGAAAGGCTGTCACCAATTAGGGATGAGTCGACATTCTTTGGCTGTCGACACTTGCAAATTAGATGTGGACTTTGGATTAAAAAAATAGTAAAAGAAAGTTTGTGTGTTAAAGGCTACTATAATATTAATGATTATTTAAATGATAACACACTCTGGTAATGAACTGATCGCTCCAGGCTCTTTCAATCAGAGTCCTTATATTGTATTTTTAATGAATTCATGTCAAACTGCTTATATTACAAAAAAAAAAAATTAAAAAAAAAAGCCCGCTGAATTTCTTTCGCCGGTTCTTCTCAGTACAGTGGCTTTCTTTTCCGAACCGGTGGTAGTGTTTTGACTATCAATAAGCGAGTGTAATGCTCCTATGTTGAATAAATACATTGATTTTTATTTTGGATGAGTTTTTCCTGCGTTTATTACATGTTACGTTTATTATTGTTACGTTTATGACAGCAAAAGTCAGAGCATAATTCTGCGCGATTTATTAGTACCGATGGAGAATTTCACGCAATACCTGTGTAATTTAGTAATTGTAACGGTAGGTATGTAGTGTCATCAGCCCACATAAGTGCCATTGCGAGCTTCACTAATCATTCTAAAAATAAGCGATAATCTCATTAACTAACGACTATTCGACGAATGTTAACCTATGAGCTGTCATTATTAGTCTCAGTTGTCGTAGTGACAGGGAGTTAACTCAATATGATGTCTGGTTTAGTATTTTTATGCAGTACGGTTTTGTTTCATTTAATAAATTAAGCTTGTTTGTTTCCGTACATTGGGCAAAGGTTAAAGCCCCTCGAAGCCTTGAACCCGCATAGAAAGCAGGCTCGGATTGCGTGACGGGCTCGTGGAATAAGACGTAATTGACTTACATGGATCGAGTGACGTCAGTGACTAAATGAAACCGTGGCGGCAATGGCGTAATTTACAGGCCGAGCACTCTCAGACCGATCGCTCGCTCTGTGTACAAATAGAGAAGGGAAAGCAAGAAAAAATATTTACGAAAGAGATAGTTGAGTTCCTTTTTGGTTCTTCTCTGGCCAGGCATAATTAAGCCAACTGGTGGTAGTTTTTTATGTCTATAAGAGCTTTAAAGTAATGCAGAATTTTGTTTATAATGTGTAGATAATTATAATAAAAATGTGAATGTAAGAATAAACCTTAATAGCAGAGATTAGCTCTTCAAATGCAAAATTTAAATTAACAGATACTAATATTTAGGCTTTGATTTTGTATCTATGTAATTCCCTAAATACCTTAACAAGATCAAATTAGTAAAACAGGAAATAAACCGAGATAAATAAATTCTATGGTTATTCATTTTGTAGCTACAAATATGACCTGTATATGATGTGTCATTTTAATTTTTATATAATATCTTATAAATAGCGTAAACAGCTGAAATTTCCACAGATGATGTATTTCTGTTGGCACAATAAACACAAATAATAAAAAACAGAAAAAAAAGATACTTATGTGGGCTCCTATACAAAAGACATGATTTTTTTTGCCGTTTTTGTAGTTAATGGTACGGAACCCTTCATGTGTGTTTGCGATTCGCACTTGGCCTGTTTTTAAGATGTGTATATTAATTAATTTTATTCCCATTTTATATTGCAATTTAAATTGTTGCACGTACCACGATCTCTCCTCACGCCCTGGGTTGACTGGTAGAGAATGCGAATAGGCAATAAGTACGCCCTTTGAAACCCCTTTTTTAAAGTCGTTTTCTATAAAGATAATATAAATAAATATAACATAAAATTTGGCTATACAGAAATGCAATTGACGTCTGACTAGGATGAATACATTCACTGGAAGACATCCAATGAACATCACCAGTATTTGTGGAGACAAAGTTGCATGAAGAACTTCCTATCAGAATTGAGGGCAAGTCTACATTTTAATAGCCGTGATAGCACACTGTCCGTGCGTTCGCTTTTAATTCAATATAGTCGTGCAAACTTAGTTCGATCCCCGGTGCCCGGCACCAATAAAATTGATAATAATTTTAAGTGCCGACTTATCACGCGCTCAGCGATGAAGGAAAACATCGTGATGAAACTTGCAAACTTTCTAGATAATAACAAAAAATGCAAAGTCCGCCAATACACAGTGGGGTCGCGTGTTGGATTACGCCATAATACCGTCTTATAGAGGAGGCCTTTACCCAGCAGTGGAACATACATATGCTGTTACTTTAGCTATGTAAGAAAGCAATAATACACAACTAAATGATTTCTCAACAAGGGCAAAGCGTTGCCCCTTGACGAAGCACACAATGTTTCTACGCAATCCGAAACTAAACCGGTTCGGAGATGCCCGTGGCGCTTAAACAATCGAGATTATAACACGTGGTATAAACCGTACTTACGAGATACAGAGTACAGACTATTCGATAACGTTAAGAACAAAGTCATTTAAACCTCTATAATAATAAAATTAGCATGCACCCTACCCTAGACTGAAAAAAATTCGAATACCACAATTATAAACCGTTCAGTATTCAAAAGAAAACTAAGGGAGCTAAGGGATCAAAATTATGTATCGTTTTGTACATGTCAAGGAAATCTAGTTTGTTTTAAAAGCCCTCTCTGCTCCGTTTTGCCTTACAATCCTATACGAGGTAATAAGACGCCGTGTGATCTCGGTTGGGTAACTGTACTGTGAAGATGTGGTAATGCGGGCCTTGCCCTTGGCACTGGCAGAGAGGGTGTGACGTCAACGCGACGCTATTCCCGCCCGTTGCCAATCAACTGGCGAGCGGTTTGCGTGCCACGCTTGCTTATTTGCGTCTCGACGCGACTCGGATACTCCGACAATTCGCACCTTCAGAATTAAAGGGACCTAATCAACAAAGTCATCATTTTGACCTACAACCACTATTTTTTTCAACTCTTATTAAAACTAGGGCCGAATTTAGAAAGTTACACAACGTATACTTCGGTCTCTTTCACTCCCCTCCAATCATCGCGTTTGTTCATAAACGCACAAATCTTTATTTTACGTTTCCCAAAAATTTAATTTTAATATTTCACTATAATTCTAATTGAAGTTGGGAATCGTTGAGCTCATGGTCGCGTTGTGGAGTTTTATTGTTTATGGTCTATAGCAATTTCTTTTAAATTGCAAGTTATTACATCATCTAAGAAATCGACGGACAGTTGTCAAAGGCAACATTGACATTTGACCGGTCCATCGGTTTTGAGTCTCATATCACGTTTCATAATTATGTACCTAAAAGTTTTGGTGACGTCAAACAATAGGTGTCACCGAAATAAGAGGCGATCGAAAGGCATGGAAAACCACAACTACCGTTTGACTGACTTAATTGACTACACGTTACATTTTGTTTTCAAGTGTAAGATGTAACACGCTCACATTTTACGTTATTGTCGTTTCCTTGACGAGAACTGGTCTTACTTAGCACGGCGCTCACACGTGCTCCGTGAGAATTATATAAACTGAAACAGAAGTGGAAACGGACTGAGAATTACGACACGGGCGATACATAAATTCAACGTAAAAACATCTGCGCGGCGCGGACTCGTGCGGGAATATTTGCGATGTTTACGATTATACAACTGGAATACAAGCGAGTCAAATTGCGTATATTTAGGAGTTGTTCCGGCGATTGTGTAATATGAACGTTAAACTTTGTGGAAACAATGGACAAAAAGTTTCTCGCTGAGGAGTTTGACGGTACGGTAATTGAACCCACGCCTTCTGGATGCGCGCCCAACAACTAAGCTATATGACTTATTTTTCTTTAGCTAAATGACTTATTAATTGCACTGACGCGTTTTCCTACAAATTTTAAAGTTCCATCTTAAGTTCAGAGTATAGACGCTCTTTGAAAAGACATTTCTTCATCACATTTGATGGTTCCCATTTAAGTTGTAACAGCGCGACATGCAGCTCTGACTTATCAAAGTTTGCTGATTGTGCATTTCGTAGTTTCACCAAAAAAATATTGCGTAACTCTCGCTAATAGACAGTTCGAAGATTCGGAGGTTGCCCATTACTTTCTGCGTTCAACGTACGACGAACCCGACGTCAATACTTGTTGCGTAACTCCACCCAATAGTGGTGTGGCCATGTGCCCGTGTTTTTATCATTTCAAGCGACCGCCGAAAGCAAATAAAGCGCGTGTGTATGTATATGCAGTGTCGTCGTTCCGAACCGGATCCACTTTCACGCGTATTCAAGGTCGGCTACCGGTAAATTTAGAAATAGTTTTGTAGTAGGTTATAAACTAATAACACTCGCGCGGAAACTATTAATTCAGAATCGTAGATGATAAATGAAATGAGTTTGGTTTCAAGAGTGTTGGAGCATGCTTGGACAAAGGTGGAATCCATAAATATTATTACCCAACCGTGTGGTGGATAAGAGCATGATGTTTATCGGCCTACGTATGATTGGTTAATTCTTTGTAGAACTCTAGAGAACGAAAGCGTGAGTGACTCGATGATTCTTACCAAATTGTCTAGAATTGTCTCACGGTCGTTTTCATTAACCTATCTAACTCTCGTTTCGGTTACCAATGACATTAGCTCCATAATACTTACGTTAAAATTCTATCTTACGTAACCAAAACTACAGATAGATAGAATATTGAAACTGGTCGTTAATCTTGCGAGTACTAAAGACACGACGTGGTCCAAAATTCGATAGCGCATAGACCAAAATTCGATAGCGCGTAAACCAGTTTATTGAAAAAGTTATAACAGCGTATTGTAAAAACGCTACCTATATTGGCCTTTACAAAAATTTTAGGCAATATTAATATTTTTTAAATTTAAGTACTTAATTAGTGTTTTATATGATGCTGTGCAAATGGATCAGGATCGTGCTTCGTAGGCCTGTCAGCCTATGTTCAGCAGCGGATTCTTAACGGACTGAAATGTAACTGTTTTTAATGGACAAAGGAGGCACACGAGCATGCGGGTCACCTGATGATAACTCGCTTATCTCGCTTATCGTTGCCGGCCTTTAAAGTAGGAGTAGTCTCTCTTAGTGAAGGTCCCTAAGTCGCATCGGTCCGGAAATACCATTGGCGACAACTCTTTCTCCGCAAAGTAGTTGTGGAACGAGGCAACACGAGTAGGGGTTAGTGTAATAGAGTATGACCCAATCTTGGGTCATGCTCTATTACACTAACACTCTAGTCGTCCTCGACTGATCTAAAACAACGCGTAACGTGTCAACAATATAATCGTATCCTATTCCCGTTACATTACCGTCCTGTTGTAAGTAGCGCGAATGGGCAACAGATCCAAACGGTCTGCGTGAGGCTGCCCGCTGACGTCACCAGAGCTCACTGCCAAGGCCCCGATCGATGGCAGCGAACCCGACACGTGCTGTGCCGTATCCGGGGGAAGCGTCACAAATCGAATTATGCAGATTATATGTCATTTGATGTTGTAAAATAGAGAAAAAAATTAAAGTAACTGCCAATACATATCCCACTTCTGGACACAGAAGACGCGCATGGCATAGAAGTGTGGAAACTATTGTGCGCCGTATCGTGAGGCATGCCTGCAATATCCCTGATATGTCTGTCCCTGTGGTTTTTTATTACGACTTTTGGTAGGTACTTTTCCTTCAACTTTGGCAACAGTTATGTGTTTACGATAAAGATTTTCGATACTATTCCGTCGTAAACAAACGATTTCATCATCGGACGCCTTTGTCGGGTGGCTGTCAGAATTATTAGGTAATAGACTTTCGCCGGGCCGTAACTGTGGGGCCTTTGTGCCGAGTGCCGCTGTGAAACAGGGAAAGTTTCCACGAATTGTTTCTCGAAACTTCACTTCGGATATTTGGCTCGACAATACCAATTGTTTACCGGTTGTAAAACATTCTTCCCGGTTGTAGTTAAAAGCGAGCCGCTTTTACTTTGTCAAACGTAACTATCAGAGTAAGCTATAGTTGACTGGGAGATAATGCCTTTGGCATTAAGTCCGTCTTTGTACTATTTGTGCATTAGAGTAAAGAAATGAAATAACTATTTTTAGGTTCTAATTTCATTTTCAAGTTCCGTCCATTTTGAAGACAACGCCATTTCTGTTCACAAAACGTGCTGACGTTTCCGATGGCAAAAATACTAACGTATAAAAGTTACGTTATTTTAAGTTAGTAGTTAGTTAACCGAAAAATTTTATAGTTCAACGACATATATATATATATATATATATATAATCTGTTATTGGAAATACGCAATGATCGTACATTCTTGTTATTCTTAGAAGAGCGCTAGGAGAAAGAGGTTCTGTTTATTGGAATAAACAATAGGAAACACTGCAATTTAATTCTTAAAGCATAAATGTATATTTCATTAGAAAGGGAAAGTCTGAGACCATTTTTATGTAGCGCAATAGTTCCGTTCACAGTATCCATTCATTTCGCTTCCTGTAAGCCGTTAGAAGTTACCGTCTACCTTTTGTTTCCCCGAGAAGGCTACAAAAAGCCCCAAGCCGATTCCTGGAAGGGTAACGGTCGACGAACGAACACCGTTCTGAAGACTTTAACTTTCACTCCCATCCTGCCAATTGCCTTTAGCCATTATCCGTTGTGTTACGAAAGTATTTGTTGCTCACAAGTCGTCTTTGCTTCTTGATGAGAAACAGCGCAGGGTCTTGGTACAAAAGGCGGGTTGGTACGAATTTGTATTCTCGATAGGTGAACATTTTGTTCTAACAGTGGACATACCCATATGTTAGGGCTGGCAGTAGTGTAAGATAATATATACAATTATAATAATAGAAATATACAAAATACATCCCATACTTCCACATCAAATTAGTTAAACGTGGCATCAACAAACAGTACAAATACCGTACTAATCCCATTTTCAATCAATCAATCAAAGAACTAGGCTTTCACAAAAATACATACATTCTATGACAGAAAGCAGTTATCACCTGTCGATGATGACATGCATCTGACATTTTCTTACGTCCACCACACAAACACCTACAACACTATACAATGTTGGTTCATTGGCATAAAGAATTCGCGATTCGTATCTTAATTTAAGCATAATAACAATAAAAAAAATAAGATTAGATTGTAGGGCCGTGATAGCTCAGTGCTCGGGCACTTTCAATTCAATATACTCGAGCAACCTGATTTCAAGTCCCGGCTTCGTGAGGAAAACTGCATATCATCGAAATAATAATAAAAAAAGTCAGTTTTACGGACTTGATACGGTTACACTATATTATACAGTAAAATTGTTAATTTTAAGTGCTGAATTGTCACGTGGGTAGGAAACCATCGTGAACCTGCATAATTTCGAAATAATATTTCGTTGATATGAAATTTGCCAAGGCCCGGTGGGTCCGTGTGGTCGCCTATACCCCAATACTCTATTTAGAGAGGGGGCCGTTGCACAGCAGTGGGACATAAATAGGTTGATACTTTACTTCTGATTTTTTTATGTATATAATATGCCAATCCAAAGTGCCAACATATCAACGCACATAGCGCCTATATCGATTGAACGTTCAAAGTAACTAGTGCACGCGGCTTGCAAGTTGTAAACTACCCGCGGCCGGTTTTAGCGAATGCGACAGTCCACTGGGAATGAGTCACGGTTGTGTCAGAACCGGGGGGATTGCGTAAGGTCACACCTGAAGCAACATCCTTGTTGACGCAACTGCTGGCGATGCCGCGAACAGGTGAGGTGGCTCGATGTTGACTACAGAATACGGGGAAATATTATGTTTGCACAAAAGACAAATTCGATTTGAACCATCACTGAACGGTCCCATCGATAAAATCTGTTCAATTGTCCATGTCATTGGCACGAACAGTGAAAAGATTGGTAGCAGCAGTACGCTGAATTACGTTTTTCTGCATACCACACTCATCGGAAGAAACGAGAAAGTTTAATTATTCCAGTTCACGCCGGTCTTCTGTGAGGCCGTGGCACTTCTCCGGACGAGCCTGCCCAGTGCAACAGTAGAAACTGTTCCGTGCCCCTACCATACAAAGGTCTTCTGAATGATTCTAGGTTGCTAAGGTTTCAAACATGATCCAAGCTTCAAATTTATTAACACATCTGCAACCCTACGGGTGTTGCAAATGTCCATGGGCGGCGGCTATCACTAACATGATCATTAAAAAAGCATTAATTTCGGCTGTGTGAGCGTCGCGTCTGCCGATAGAATGGGTTTCACCTGGGTTCAAGCTATATAAGCCCCACTTAAACATACATAGGGAAAAAATATGAACTAAGTCATTCGCGATGCGCACATTCGTACATATTTCCTTCAATGCGTTTCGTGATCCTTACGATGCGGTTTTCCGAGGTTTTTTATAAACTAGTGCAATTACCGACAATACAGTTGTCATCAAGCGGGATGATGGTTATACACTCGTCAGACCGTGATAAAAAATGTAAAATGAAATGGGAAAAATGAACAATTTTCTCTCTATTACTGAAGAAGAGAAAAGAGTTTCCTTTGGCATTAAAAAAAACTCAACAAAATACCTGTGGACAATTTGTTGGCCAGAGAGACAGAGCTGAAGTTTCCCAGAATGTGACTCAGCAAAGGCAAAATAATTAACAATATAACATACGTTAACATCGTATATTTCTGCATACGGTGTTTCCTTCCTGATAAATGAGGCCTTCGGTTAATATACAATGTTACTTCCCCGCGTATCATGAAAGTTGTTGCCAAGAGCGTGTGTATCCAGGTCTTATCGGGTGACGTTAACGACGCCGTAAACCTTAAAAAAACTGGCCCACATGTCCCCCTTTCGGTTTTTATACGTAGTTATCTTCGTTCGCGGATAAATTATTGTGTTCCATTCCCATGTTGGTTTTCGAACTGAATTTCGACAGGTTTTATGTTTTCGCATAATATGTCACGTTCATTTAAATTATTTTTTATCTTTAATACCGCAGAGTTTTCTATATGTGTTCAATAAAGAAATTATTATACTCGTATATTTTAGTAAATAACAAATAATTATCAAAAGCAAACGGATAATCCTAAAACGATAAATAAAGTAACCAATATAGACGAAATGAGTGAATCTTTATATGGCATACTTAATCTGTCGATATTTTCCCGCTCTTTTCAATTTATACTGACACTTTCCAAAAAGCATGCGTTCATATTTTAATTATATTCGTGGCGGATAAATTATTAAAGCATAGATCAATTGTCGTTAGAAATTATTAGAGGTTACAGTGGGTGGAAATTGTACAATGCTAAGCGACCAAGTAACAAAAACCGGCCAAGTGCGAGTCGGACTTGCGCACGATGTCTTCCGTACCATTATCTATAAAAGCGGTGTTAGCGACTCAAACGGCTAACGGATCGCCTAAGTAATTTACAGAAGAAAATGACAAAGTGTCGCCTAACACACCGGTTGAACAGCCACATCGCGTCAAGCAATAGTTCGTCGCGCGTCCTACCAGTCAACGGCGGAGCAACCAGTCGCAGCGAAATCACCGCTTGTCGAACCGCCCTGGGTGGCGCCACGGCGACGGCGGATCGAGGCCGTGATTGGTCGACGCCCGAAGATTAGCTTTTAAACACTAGTTAATTGTCATACCACTGTCAGTGTATATATATGTGTAAAAAAAATTTGTACGATACGGCTCAATTGTAATGAAGAACAATAAACGTCTAAAAGGAAGAACTCTTTTATTGGAAGAACATTCAAAATTAATACAGTCCACTACAGTTTTGGTCCATCGAGTAGCCGGATAGTGAAGAACATTTACTGTCAACTAGAAGATTTCCGAAGAGCTCAAACAAGAAAATGGTTATTACCCGGAGCCAAGGCGACTCAACCGACGCGGAAGAACGAAGACGGACGCAAGAACGACAGATCGATCGTATTGAGTTAGAACGTCAACGACGACTGTCCCTCGAACCTCCAGCGTCACCCGTACCGCACCGAACAGGTACCGGTGAACAATGCACCCGTCTGCCCGCCTCGGCCACGATCCACGCCCCTACGGAACCCTCTTCAGCGCTACTGGAACAAAATGAACATCGCCGTCAACGATCGCCAGCAATGTCACACCGCTCAACAGCCAGCGTCAACACGAGGTTAAGGCTGGCAGAACTGGAGGCAGCGGAAAGACTGGCCAACATAAAAAGAAAAGAACTGGAACTTGAAGCAGAACTGGTCAAGAAAAGACTAGCCGCCGAGGTGTCGGCCATTCAGGACGACCAGGAGTCGTTACATGAGGCGCCGTTAACGCCTGCCCAAGAACGGGAAAAGGTGGTCGAGTGGTTACACTCAAACCCGCTCGAACCAAGGGGGGAGGTGACAACGGGGGGAGCGCCGAGAGAAGAAATAAGAGGCGGTCACAGGCCGAAATCACCCACAAGAAAAAGCGGCATCGAACAATTAGCAGCTACACTAGAAAAAATGGCGCGACCACGACTACGGCACACCGACCTACCGACCTTCTCGGGTGCGATCAACGAGTGGCAGCCGTTTTACGCTGCATTCCGAGACACGACGCGCATATATCACATATCGTCGGCAGAAAACATCCAACGACTGAGAAGCTGCCTCAGGGGCGAAGCACGGGACGCAGCAGTGCTTCGGGAGACCAGAAGTGATCATCGACCGATCGCTCGACGAACTAAAGAAAATGTCGAAGCCAGGATCATCAGAAACGGAGCTGAACGCATTCGCCATACGAGTACAAAACACCGTATGCGTATTGAAAACCATCGACAAAAGGGGATATCTCTTCAACCCCTTACTTGCAAGAGAGGTGCTGGAAAAACTGAGCCCACACCTGCGATCGAGGTGGTGCGATTACGCACACGAACAAGAGGACGTGAGAGAACCGGAGATTGTGACGCTGTCCCGCTTCCTGATGCGTGAGGCAGATCGAGCGCTGCGCTTCACGTATGCACCATCTACAAGCACCATTGCCGCGAGCGCAGCACGAAGAGAGAACAGACCAGCGATCGTCCTGAAGAAAAGAACACAACCAGTATACGCGACGGCCGAGCCAACGGAAGATATTGAGGTATGCCCTGGCTGTGGTCAACATCACCACTTGCCGCAGTGCCCCAAATATAAATCGCTCACGGTCAGTCAACGTTGGGAGTTAGTCAAGGACAAGAAGGTGTGCTTCAAGTGCATAAGCAGCAAGCACAGGCGCATCACCTGCCGAGCGAAGCCATGCGGAATCAACCAGTGTCGACGACCTCACCATCCCACACTCCATGAGGACATCAAGCCAACAGAGGACGAGAAGCCAAACGAGAAAGCCGTCCTGTCGGTGGCATCGCGAGCAACCGGCGCTGCGAACGTGTTACTAAAGATATGCCCAGTGGTCGTCAGCGGTCCACGGGGGGAGGTGAAGACACATGCACTTCTCGACGAGGGAGCGACCGTCACACTCATCGACGAGGAGCTGGCAAAGGCGATCGGAGCTGAAGGTCCCCTACAGTCGCTGCACCTACGTGGCGTCAACATGCAACAGAAAGAACAACGCAGCCGACTAGTCTCGTTCAACATCCGGGGTCTCATGGAAGAAAATAACTTCGATATAAAGGCGAGAACGATGCGAAACCTGAACCTGCATCAACAATCTATACCAAAGGAACTTTTGAAGAATGAACACCTGCGCGACTTGAAAATCGACGAGGTGAGCTACGAACGAGCTCGCCCTGGCATCCTCATAGGCACCGATCACTGGGAGTGCATAGTGTCGAGAGAATTAAGAGTCGGCGAACGCGAGCAACCCGCAGCGTCGCGCACGCAGCTCGGATGGGTGGTGCATGGAACCGCGCCACGAAACACCATCTTAAGAACGGAACACGTACTGCACCTGTATGAACCGGGGCGAGAAAACATTGACCACGACCGACAGCTACACGAGTTGGTCGAAGAGCATTTTAAGATCGACGCATTGGCGATCTCGAAGGAACCACGTTTAAACAGCAACGAGAAGAGAGCAGTCACCATCGCCGAGGAAACCGTCAAGCGAACAAACGACGGCTACGAGATAGGACTACCGTGGCGCCGAGACGACGTCACCTTACCACCAAGCTATAACGCGGCATTTCGACGGCTCCGAAAGACCGAGAAGAGGATGGACACCGACGCACGCTTCGCCCAGGAGTACACCGCACAGATAGAAAACCTGCTCAGGAAACGGTATGCAGTGCCATGCGATGGAAAGGAACGGGAAAGTAACGTCGCGTGGTACTTACCTCACTTCGCCGTCACGAATCCGAACAAGCCTGGAAAGCTGAGGTTGGTGTTTGACGCGGCCGCCAAGAGCAACGGAGTCAGCCTCAACGATCATCTACTCGAAGGGCCCGACATGCTGCTGTCCCTACCTGGAGTGCTGTTCAGGTTCCGCGAGAAGGCGACCGCAATAACCGCGGACATACAAGAGATGTTCCTGCAGATCAAGATACGACCACAAGATCAATCAGCTCAACAGTTCCTGTGGCGCGGGGACGTCAGGGAAGGTGCTCCACGCGTCTACAAGATGACCAGTATGATGTTCGGAGCAGCCAGTTCGCCGTTCCTAGCACATTTCATCAGGAACCACAACGCCAGGATCCACGCCGAGACACACCCGCTCGCCTACGAAGCTATAACGAAGTGCCATTACATGGACGACCTAGTGGCCAGCTACAACGATCCGGACGAGGCAAGGCGGGCGGCGAGCGAAACGAGGACGGTACACACGGCGGCCGGCTTCACACTGCGGGGCTGGAATTCGAATCACGAAACAGCGCTGCGCGATATACCCGAAGAACTACGCACGCACAAGCCAACGCAATTGGGACGCGACGGGTCCGAAAATAAAATACTCGGACTCGTATGGGACGCCGACAGAGACGAGCTCGGTTTCAACACCTCAATGAACAGGGTGCCGATCGACGTGCGCACACGAACGCGAGCTCCAACCAAACGCGAAGCGTTAAGCGCGGTCATGTCAATATTTGACCCGCTCGGACTACTCAGCTATTTCACGATCAGAGCGAAGATAATACTTCAAAACCTGTGGCGACTGAACATGGCGTGGGATGAAGAAATACCGGCGGAAGACTCTGAAACATTCGCCACTTGGTTATCGACAGTTGCATAACATTGCGCAACTACGAATACCCCGCTGCTATTCACCGAACGGGCGCAAACGCTACGAGCTACACGTGTTCTGCGACGCCAGCGAGCAAGCCTACGCCGCTGCGGCGTATTGGCGCATCATCGGGCCGGAAGAAGACGTCGACGTAGCACTCGTGGCGGCGAAAGCGAAGGTGGCGCCGAAGAAGACACAGACAATTCCACGACTAGAACTCCAAGCAGCCGTCATCGGGGCGAGGTTGGCGGACACCATACGACGGGAACATCGCATCGACATCGACAGAACTGTCTTCTGGACGGACTCGTCAACAGTGGTACATTGGGTACGCAACGAGACGCGACGATATACACCATTCGTCGCCCATCGACTGGGCGAAATATCGGAACTCACTCAAAAGGAAGAGTGGCGATGGCTACCGACCGACCTGAACGTAGCCGACGACGCCACACGACTTTCCAGCAGATCGATAAATGCAGAAGACCGATGGTTCCAGGGTCCAGCTTTCCTGCGGTCACCAACATCTCAGTGGCCCACCGAGAAAGTATCCACGTACGAAGAAGCAGACGTCATGCATATCAGCGAAAACGATCAGTCAAGTACGTGGCTACCCGATCCCACACGCTTCTCCAAATACGAAACACTCGTGAGAACAACAGCGCGAGTGTTAGCTTTCGTCGATATTCGCATACGAAGAACCGCCACACGTATGGAATGTGGGCACATTGAACGAGCGGAGCGCCTGCTTATTCAACACGCGCAACAGCAGAGCTTCGGGGACGACATACGACGAATCAACGCTTCACGACCAATCTCTAAGTCGAGCAAAATCTATCGACTCGATCCCATCATAGAAGACGGATTACTGAGATTAAGAGGGCGCATAGGAGCGGCGTCCATACCAGCAAGCGCAAAACAGCCTGTCATCTTGGACGGTCGGCACGCGCTTACGAAATTAATCGTTCTTCGCGAACACTGCGCCGCCGGCCACGCAAGCAGGGAACGCGTAACCAACGACTTACGTCAGCGATATTGGATTATACACCTGCGACCTACAGTGCGCACAGTGGAACGGAACTGCGCACTCTGCCGCATACGCCGAACGAAGCCGCAGCAGCCCGTCACAGGAGACCTACCACGAGCCCGCCTGGACCCATTCTTTCGACCGTTCACTAACTGCGGAGTCGATTATTTCGGGCCGATGATAGTTAAGGTGGGTCGACGCCGAGAGAAAAGATGGGGCGCGCTATTTACATGCCTCACATCGCGCGCCATACACTTAGAAATCGTCTCATCGCTATCTACGGACTCTGCAATTATGGCGTTACGACGGATGGCTGCGCGACGAGGATGGCCGCGCATCATGTATTCAGACAACGCTACGAACTTCAAAGGGGCGGACCACGAACTACGAGCCGCTTACGAAGAATGGACGTCGAGCCTGCACGAGGAGGGACTACGACATCGCCTCGAGTGGAGATTTATCCCTCCGGGCGCACCTCACCAAGGCGGAGCGTGGGAGCGGTTAATTAGATCAGTCAAGACAGCTTTAAACGCCGCCCTCACCGAAAAGACACCTACGGAGGAAGTGCTACGAACGTTGCTGACCGAGGTGGAGTTCTCCGTTAACGCACGACCACTAACTCACGTCAGCGTTAACCCAGCGGACCCGGAGGCATTAACTCCGAACCACTTCCTATTGGGCTCATCGACGGGACTACCCATCACCGGGACGTGCGATGCAGCAGATCGACGGGCCTGGCGCGCATGTCAAGCACTCGCCGATCATTTTTGGCGAAGATGGGTGCGAGAATACCAACTCGCACCACGCGGAGCGTCTGAACAAGGGAAACGACAGCTTCAAGTCAACGATATCGTCATAATTGCAGATAATACATTGCCAAGAAACGTATGGCCTCTGGGGGTAATTACACGCACCTACCCGGGACCCGACGGAGGAGTACGAGTCGCCGATGTACGCACCAAGACGGGCATCTTTAAGCGCCCCGTTAGCCGGCTCGTCGCTTTGAAGATTGAAGAGGCTACGCAAGCTGCGCCGGGGGGAGAGCTGTTAGCGACTCAAACGGCTAACGGATCGCCTAAGTAATTTACAGAAGAAAATGACAAAGTGTCGCCTAACACACCGGTTGAACAGCCACATCGCGTCAAGCAATAGTTCGTCGCGCGTCCTACCAGTCAACGGCGGAGCAACCAGTCGCAGCGAAATCACCGCTTGTCGAACCGCCCTGGGTGGCGCCACGGCGACGGCGGATCGAGGCCGTGATTGGTCGACGCCCGAAGATTAGCTTTTAAACACTAGTTAATTGTCATACCACTGTCAGTGTATATATATGTGTAAATAAAAATTTGTACGATACGGCTCAATTGTAATGAAGAACAATAAACGTCTAAAAGGAAGAACTCTTTTATTGGAAGAACATTCAAAATTAATACAGTCCACTACAAGCGGCAAAAAGACATGTCTGTTGTATTAAGAGGAGCTCCACTTAAATATTTTTTGTTCTGCTTTTTGTATTTGTTATCATAACCGCAACAGAAATACATCATCTGTGATAATTTCAACAGTCTAACTATCACGATTCATGAGAGACAGCCTGGTGACAGACAGACAGATAGACAGACAGACAGCGGAGTTTTAGTAAAAAGGTTCCATCTTACCCTTTGTGTACAGAACCCTAAAAATCGATCCACCTCAAAGAGAAATGCGGAAATGACAAATTGATGATGAAACTGTCGTGGGTCGTCATTATCGCGGCACGAACGTCGTCACGCATTACGATTATAAAAGGCTATGATGGCGTTTGAGCGGTACTTAGATAACAAGATAAAACTCCGTCAAAAATGCACCAATATTTGTACAGTAATCAAGAGCAAATAGCCGCCTCGTTTGGTTCAGTTAAATAAACTAGTCGTTACGTGATGCGCGTGTAACTCGTAGAAGTATCCAATTGTAGACACTGCATAACGAATTTCCGGCAAATGGTAACTTCGTCAAGGTCTCGCCGATAGACGATTCCCGCGCCGAATTAGATTGGCTATCCGGTCGTCGATAACACTCCTGCAGCGTTTCACAGCTGTGCGTTGTCTGATAGAAGGCTGATAAGTAGACCCGATAAGGTGTTACCGAGCGGTAAAGTGTATTCTTAAATGTGATGACACGGAATAGACGATACAAAAGAAGAGAATGAAAAAATGGGAGGTTAGGATGTGGTAAGACAGCGGACGATTGAGATAGTAAACATATAGAACGAAAAATAGATGAGGTAGGATATTGAAGTTTAAAATATATGCAACAGATCTGTGAAAACAGTTTCATGTTTGTGTTGAAATTTTTATATAGATAAAGGTGACGTGATGCAATAGGATTATCTTACAGAGGGCAAAGTAAGGTAAGACACACACATACAAGTACAGGTTTCGAACACTGCAACATTTATGAACTGGGTCTTTAACACAAAAGTAAAGTTTAAAGTTTATCTCGCCTATGTCTTCTCCGTTATAGGAACCTCATTAGGAAACGGTGGTAGATTTATAAAATGTCTACCGATAGATTAAATGCATATTTCTTACTTCGATGAATAAATGATTTGATTTGAAACAAGTATTATATACAATGTGTTAGAGAAGACTTGTTCACATTGTGACGTTAATCGGCATTATAAACTGAAATATATAATGAAGGCGTTCCGCTTACGATAAAACGCAAAGAGTGGAATACTATTATTATTACTTAGATGCCACTCGTGTCCTGAACCCGTTGGAGTATCACATCTATTTATCGTAGCGCAACAACGTCTTGAGATAGCGTACTCGTCGCCTAACAGAGGGGCGAACGTCGGCCGTTAAGGCTCAAGCATTCCGCGGCCAGATAAGCGGTTGGAAACGTAAACACGACGTCACGCGATCACGAGAGACGCGCATGGGACCGCGCAGTCTGACGTGGTGCAGGGCTGGCTTCCGCGGATTGCCACAGCATCACTACGATATATATATAGAATATCTATATATTTATGGTATATAATAAACAGTATGTATAATATAATATATACATGCAAGTATGTCTATGTAAAATTGTAATTATTTTTATTTATGTTGAAGTATATTTAGGTATTGGTGTATAGTGTATTTAGTTTTCCCAAATTCTTTATGAATGACATTTAAAATCTTGTATGTTATTGTAGCGTTAGTACCCGTAACTTGCTCTCAACCACCAAAGGTTAACTGGAAGAAAATGCAATTTAGCATTAAGTTCGCCTTTGTACAAACTTTTAGTGAAAGCAAGAATATATTAACAAACAAACATAGGGATCTTCGGACATAGGAAAATAAATAAGCAAATCTTTATTTACTCCTCACATATCGTCACAATGGAAGACTTCAAAGCATAATTCGTGTCAGAAGAAACAAAAAAAATATGAGGACATGAACACTCACTTGATGCCGAGGGTAATCACTAACCCCTTGTCGAAAGTTATTTTTTTCCAACCCTAGTTATAGGTAAATTAAATTTGTTCTATTTTGTTGTTTAGTTTCACCTTTGTTTATAATAGTCATTAAGTTAAGTTGTATTCTTTTACAGTTAAAAAAATATGAGTTTAAGAGATAAAAAGTCGAAAAATTATTTCGATAAAAAGTCGAAGAATTATTTCGATAAGACGTAGGCTTCAGCTAACATACCCAGACGCTCTAGCCAGCTGAGTCGAGAGCATATAGGAGATTAGTATCCATAGGAATATGGTGTTAGGTTAATCAATCTTGATGAATTGGACTGATCAAGGTATTTGCGATGCTGTAGAAAATGCACGGTCGGACCCGACAGCCCTATGCAAACACATCGGAACTGTAACGAACTCAATTGGGCGCCCAATTGAGAGGGTTCATGACAACCGCCAAGAAGCGGGCACACTGCACGACCTTGCAAATGTGACACGATTAAACGCTAGTCTCACTTTCCGTAGGTAATGCAACGGCTCGTAAGGGAAACGCCTCGTTTTGTTAATATAGGAACCGGGCGTACACGTCTTTTACGTACAAGTCGTTAGGAACCGGACATAAAACCGCTTCAGTTTGATTCAACTTAGTTAGCTTATAAAGATATCTTGTATTTTTTACTCGATACATTACAGATATAAAAGGTCAACGACACTTTAGTCATAGCAATATCAACTTACCAACTTCTTTGTAAACTAAACTAGCGACCTGTCCCTGCATTGTAGAATGTAGATATTGAATTTCTTGGGTTTTCTATATTATACAAACTTTCGCCTATATAATATAGTATAGTATAATATTAGGGTTTGTGATATTTTGTATATGTACTTGGTGGGTTTGTATATGGTGGGGGTTTTTCCTAAAATCACTTCGAAAAAGCAACATTATTATCCCTAATTGTGTATGGGGATTAATTTATATAAATAAAGGTAATATGCATGTATAGAGTTTGTTAAATTTTTTCATTTCTTGTTCGTTTGTAATATGTGAATATACTACATATAAACCTTCGGCTTGTTAATTACTCTATCTAAAGCTGAAAACCGCATTAAAATCCGTTGGGAAGTATAAAAGATCTATGCGTGCAAATATTGGGAGCAACGTATGTAAAGAAGATCAACTATTTTATACTAGCTGCTGCCCGCGACTGCGTCTACGTAGAATAGGCTGAAGGCGTAAAAGTCAGACAGAAAGACAGATAAACAAAAAATATGTATTACGATCACTTCAAAGAGTCTTTGTACATTTTTAACGCCTCTAAGCATTTAAGAAGGAAAAAGTGTCCTTTACGAGGGAAGTTAACCGAGTGTGTGTATAAGGAAAGGTATCATATAGGAAGACGGATACGCTTTCATACAATCTTGTCCCAAGGCTAAAAATCATTAAGATGTATAATTAATAGCAATTTATAGCTTATATTATATCGCCAAAAAGCCCTAAAGATTTTACGTATTTTTGCATCTGAAAGCAGTTACAAGATATTTTGTAAAAGTGAGGAACGGCTGATTCTTGAAGTGTGATTGTCAAGTGTATAATGTCTCTGGCTGCAGACATTTTAGCCCATTTGGGTTACGAATTTCCATCACCTATAGAAGATATTCAGTAAATACAGCGTGTCGTTACCATCGCGACAATAAATGAACACACGTCTAACGCTACTTGCCAATAATCATAAAAAAATGTTAACGTTAAACAAAATCCATAATTAAAAAAAATATTTTTCAAACAAACTAATTAAGCAAAAAATAAAGAAAATTTGTAACATCCTATACAACTCGCGCCACAGCGTCGCATTACAAGCCTCTCCTTCTAACAGTATTTTTTGTCTCTTTTAAATTCATTCAACCCATTCATATGCTTTGTGTATTCATATTCATACCTTTACAAATGAACTTTACGTTACGCTTTTATAGGTAAGGGTGTTCTAAAATTCTTTGTTTTGGAAAATTTAATAACTCTGTAAATATTGATGTTTAAAGAATTTAAATGTTTAATACAACTTTAAAAAGTTATCCCCTACATGTATGTTCATTTATTGTCACGATGGTAACGACACGCTGTATATCAAATATCACTATCAACAATATCAATGTTCGGTCACCGTTATAAAGCTATTATTTTTGGCTTGCGCGATTATTGCATTCATCGTCAAATCATAGTTTTAAATAATCATTATCGGTACGGGTAATAGTTATGGTTAAATTAATAAAAATACATTTTTTAAAATACTTTTTATTCGTAATCAATAATTGCCATTTAGTGCAAAGGTTTTATTATTTTTTTGGTATGAATTCATTCACATAAATCGATTACGGCAATCAATATATTATTCTACGATGAATTGCAACTTATTATAATTTTTGTCCGAGGTTCCACATCACCGTTTCTGAAGCTTTACTTCTTTTAATACATTGTACACACTTTTTTCGTGCTAGTCTCATATTTCGTGCTTCTCTTTATACGTTTGAATATTCGACAGTTCATTAAACACGTTTTAAAAATGTCACGCTTGAAGTTTTCCACGGCCCGGTGTCAAACGACACTGCATGAGCACTCTCGTGACATGTCTTCCGGTTGAGCGGACTACGCAAACGGGTTTGAGGTCGCACGTAACCAGCGCTTAATCAGGCGTCGCAGATACAACGCGCCGATTAGGCAATCTGTCGTATGTTTTACCGTTGGCTTTACCAACCTCAGCCAGCATCATTACGTGCGACTGAGTTTTAGAGCGCCTCTCAAATGATGCCTTTAGTTGGTTTTCACTACATAGTATAAATAAAAGTTGTCCCACTGTCTGTCTGTCCCTATGTATGCTTAGATCTTTTAAACTACGCAACGAATTTGGATGCGGTTTTCTTTACTAGATAGAGTGATTCAAGAGGAAGGTTTATATGTATAATATATTGCACCCGTGCCAAGCCGGGGCGGGTCGCTAGTCAATCATAAAATAGGTGTCATCCACAAATAACTAAGTTTAAACAATTTCAAATATTTTTCAAAAGCTACCTTAATGGAAAGGGCACATTATACAGTCCAGAATACATTGAGGACTAAGATGAGTAGAAATAACTCAACTTACTAGTCACCTGGCTGCGCTGATTTTATACTTGAATAATTTTGTAAAGTAATATAATTAAAAAATTAAATAAGAGAATAATAGCGCGTTTTCATACTGTTTCTTCTTTAGGCAGGTCTAGTTTAGTGAAACAGTGGTAGTTTTTTAGAAGAAGAAAAGACATTTCGACTTTGACTGAATTTCATCACGTTGTTTTTTTGTATTGGCGCTTGCGTTTACTTTTATAATAGAAGCTGATTTAAATACTGACAGGATATACTGTAAGTAATTGAGCCTGTGAGCGTCGGTTCGACAAACATTTGCTTCAAGGAGAAATAAAAACCACATTCCCGGGCGTTCGTAAGCGGCCGCGCATACCTCCAAGGCTGTCGCGTACGTGTCGATCCATATCGCAGGAATTAATTTCGTACCGCTAGCTAAGTACAGGACGCGTCACGCGCCGTGGCGCTCTGCTCCCACGATAAGGCGACTGGCAAGTTGGCCGGCTGTTTGGAAGGCGGGTCGCGTGCCAAGTGCGCCCAAAGATTGGCATTCGGGCCGAGTTGCAGTCGCCGCACGCCCCATTGGCAACGTCACTGGTACGCCTGGGAACGTCCTCGAAGTTGGGTAAGCCTTTTCGTAATTCCTGGCACAAGCTCGTTACGGACAAAGTCTGGGGTTTCGACGTTCATTGATAGACATTGAGGAATTTCACAAGTCCTGACATCTGAAATATCTTCGGATATCTCAAATTAAATGAAGATTTTTTAAATTTCTTTTATGTGATAAGTTGGCTCGCGAGATGGCGGTTCACCTGCTGTTAAGTGATAACCGCCGCACATGGACATTTGCAACACCCGTAGGGTTGCAGATGCGTTGCCACCTTTAAATAAAGTGGTCTCCGGCTATCTCACTCACCAGACGAAACGCAGAAGTATGACTCTTCCACTTCACGCTGATCTTCTGTGAGGTCGTGGTACTTACCCGGACGGACCTGCCCATTCGTCTAACAGCTGCAGCTTTTGCGTGGCCCTAGCGCAATAAAAGAACTAATGTAATTAATATTTATGTTTTCTTTTAAATATTCTTCAAAATGACAAACAGAGAAGTTCCATTTAGACCCGACAATTAGGGTTTTTTTTTAATTTTTTTATGTGTATTTTACATTATGTGTTCTACAAATCGACAACCATCCCTCCACAATGTACGATACGTGACAGTGAGAGAAATAGTCATCATCATCATCATCATTTCAGCCTGTTTGAGTCCACTGCTGAACATAGGCCTCCCCCATAGACTGCCACGAAGTACGATCCTGAGCCACCTGCATCCATCGACTTCCCGCACATTTGCATAAAATTTCTCTATTGTACTATTTCTGTGAAAGAAATAGTACGATAGAGAATTTTTATTTAGAGTAATCAACGCTAAAATACGAAAAGGAAACTAATGGGCGATTGATGATTGACGTTTTTTAGTCTCTAGCTTATACTTTTACTCACACTGATGTCTTTTCAGTCAGTAGACTATCATCTTCATCGAAAGTAGAGGTGTGATGTGGTGGAAGGTATATCGCTCACGGGTCAACGAGTTTCGGTAAGGTCCGTGATTCCAATGGCCGTTGATAGTACAGATCTTTGATTAGACGTCTAGATCTTTGGCCGATAGTAAAGAAGAACCTAGAACGCAGGTGACCCTCTTCCTTATTCACATTGACATGTGGTGGAAGTAACGCGTTGAATATTCCAGTCAGTGTTTATTTATGTAGCTCTTATAGAAGATTATGTATGGATATATGTATGGTGTATTCAATTATCATGTACTCTAGGGAAATTTAGGACTTTTCTTCATGAACTCTCAGGTTTTTACCCGTAACATCGTTGCACAGCACCTGCGCCAATCGAGCTAGTTACATGACCTCTATTGCCGCTCTCCTAGGATCTAACGAATGTCAGGTATCACGTGCACTAGAAAACCTACAGTCCTTACTTCTTTCTAATCAGACATCAGCAAATATCAGTGGTGTAATTTTACCAACGCACTTTAAATGTTACATAATCACCGTAAAGACCCATTTACACGGTGCAAGTTTCTTGCCTGTTGTATACAATTAAATTGAAGCAATAAATGAGTTGCATGGTCTAAACAACAAATGGTCTAACAAATTATTGCGCGCAATTTATTGCATTCAATTATTGCTCTTGTATGTACAAGAAAATGGCATCGTGTAAATGGGCCTTAAGTATAGATTGTGAAATCGAACGTTAGTCGAAAAAATTTCGAAATAGACGTAACTCACATTCAGCAAAGTGTTTGTTTAACTGCGTCGCCTTTTTTAATCTGTTTATTAAAAAAGTCAATCTTAACAGAAAAGTAATCTCCTAACACAGTACAGTTAAGGCTAAACTCAACGACAGGTTAAGAAAGATTCGGCGGGAAATTTGATATACACTGTGTGGCGAAATTGGAACTAAATATATCAAAATGTGAGGGGGGGGGGGGGGGGCGGAGGAATCGTGAGCCAGCAATCAGGGTATATACCGCAAACCGCAGACGTTAAACAGATTAATGGCGGTGACGCAAAACGCTCATTAACGAGGAGTTAGGGTTGTTCGCGTTTCGACGCTAAAAAGAAGGCACACAGCCTCTGACGCACTTCGCCCGATATTTAGAGATATTTTCCTGGGCCGGTGTAAACAAGTTCATGTGTACATTACAAGTTTGTTGTTCGCGTCCGCGTGGTGAACAATTTTAAATTGAAGGTAATCGAGTTTTGGTCACGCGTAAATGGAAAAATGTATTATTGATATTCATGGAAGCCTGCTTGCCGAAGCTTCGCAAAGATACAAAGTCAAATTTGGGTCGCGGGTGAAAAATATCCTTATATTTTGATGGTTGGTTTTCCTCCCTTCTGAAGAACAAATGATTTTTTATTGGTAATTTTTACTTATAAAAAAAACTGTTTAATGAATTACTCATATGCAATTTTACTGATTTAAATAATAATTTCCAAAATGGCGATATGACGAGTTAATACAGACCTTACCAGGCCATTAAACATTTCAGTCCGCCTCGTAATCATGATGAATGATATTTGAAGCGATGGGAGTTTAAGTCAAAAATATAGCTCGATAAAAATCATAAACTAATTTTATTACCTTTATTTATATAAATTATAGCCCACACACAATTAGGGATAAAGATAATGTTGCTTTTTATAATTGTTTTTAGAACCCATTCAGTATATTCACATATTACAAACGAACAAGAAAAGCAAAAAAATTAAAAAAAAACTAATAATGTTAGCATAGTATAATAAATGTGACTATGCCGCCATTTCGACTAATTTATTTATTTAACAAGATGATTAATGATAAGATTGAACATTATGTTTGGCTAATTGGAAACTTTGAGTGGGATACATAGTTTCATTTTCATCAAATGGGTATCCTAGACTGACTCTGAAACGCAAATAATTTCGCTAAAAGAAATTGAATCTGACGCTGGGCAATGGCAAAACTAAATCACGCTTTTGTAGATAGCCCCATTAAATTAATATATTATACCAATCGAATTAAGAACCTTCTCCTATTGCAGTCGGTTAAAAAGTAGAAAATAGTTTTCAATACATTTAAGAATGGTGTGATTCATAAAGAAAAATTTAATTGTATTAATATACAAAAGCGAGGTTTTTTAAACTATAATTTATTTTTAATTTTTAGTTCGGATAACTACAAAGTATTTTTCAGTTTTTTATACTATAATTTATCTTTTTTTTTGTCTTAAGACGATGATAATTTCGTTGCAGCGAACAAAATCGGCTGTTAATAAACGTTAATAAACAGCGAACCCCGAAAATCCTGGTCAGGAAAATGGAATGAGCTTATTAAATTGCTGCATTGCCATCGATCCTCGATAAGTGTGCAAAGTTTCAATTAAATTTGCCGTTCCAAGATTTTTTTATATACAAACAAAGATAATAAAAGCGTGTTGCGAAAATTCAAACAAACAACCAAAACAATGAACCTTAACAAACGGTATACTCCGGCAGCGTTTGCGTCAGCGCGCAATTATCTCGTGGTGGATAAATTTTTACGCCAATATTTATTTCTAGCGCGGGGCTCAGTGACCGGGTGTTGCATCACTATTCGATTCGTCAATATCGATGACTTGACAAGAAGCTCGTGATGTTGACGATACTTGTGATATTTCTCAACGCTGTTCATTAAACGTTCACGTGATACATTGCTGATGTTAATGAAGTTTTTTTTAAGTGAGAAGGTGGCAAGGGAGCTGGTGTTTCACCTGATGGTAAGTGATAACCGACGCGCATTGACTTTGGCAACACCCGTACTGTTGCAGATGCGTGGCCACCTTTTAATGAAGTGGGCCCTAGCTACCTCACTCACCAGAAGAAACGCAGAAGTATAACACTTCCTCTTCACGCCGGTCTTCTGTGTGGCACTTACCCGGACGGACCTGGCCATTCGTGCGATAGCCGAAGCTGTCAACTGTATTAACAAAAGACGAAACTGACTTCAAATATTTCGCGCACTGTACATGTTATTCTATGTTTTGAGGCATTCCCCGATTTATCTCTGGAATCTAAGGTCCAATACCAATGAAATGAATATGGGACAACATGGAAGCTAAACAGAACCCAATGCAAATAGGATTTTTACAATCAGTTCATTTATGACCGAATTTTAAGGTAACAATCATAAAAAAAAAAACAATCGTTTTATTGCGAATCTCATCTTATTTGAAGTCGGTTTAAATTTTGTTTATTGCTAGATGTTACATTTAGATTCTGTTAAATTAGACTTCACAGATAACAAAATGGCGGGAATCCAATATCTGTGCCTGTCAGTATACGAATGAGAAGGTGGTATGTTAACATTTAATGGTGTTTTTAAAGAAGAAACCGTGCGCGTAGAAGTGATCGTAAATGTCAAAAATAATTTACAACGCGTATGTTGTCAAGAGAAATCGAAATGGCCAAGTGCGAGACCGATTCGCATGGATTCCATATCTAAAGTTCTTACTATTTTCTTGTATTTTGGCTGTAAGTTGTTATTAGGATTCCGTACCTAAAGGGTAAAACGGGACCCTATTACTAAGACTCCGTTGTCTATCTGTCTGTCTGTCAAGCTGAATTTCTGTTGCCACTATAACAATAAATAATAAAAAAAATTAAAAAAAATTACAAGTGGGGCTTCCATACAACAGACACGATTTTTTGATTGCCGTATTTATACACAATGGTACGGAACCCTTCATGCGCGAGTGCGACTCGCATTTGGGCGGCTTTTTTTTTCTTCTTCAATTTGCATACATTTTTATGTGTCCGTTTTAAATATAATATTTAGACAAAAATCACTTCGTTTTAATTGACTCGAGAATTACGTGGGAGAATCTTTCATTTATTTTTATTGTTTCGCTATATAAAATAATCCTTTAAAATATGTTTCTAAAAGTAGACTGTTCACAATGATATAAAAGAGAGCCAGATAGAAAGGAAATAACACAGACAGCGCTACCCACAATCTTAGGGCAAAAAAAACAAATGTACAATCGCGAATGAAAAAGAAAACAACGATCATAAACATTCCAATGGAAATACGACCGCAAAGTGATTTTATTCATGAGCGTACATAACGCGACACGTACACACGTCAACCGAACGCATTACTTCATGATTCATAGAACAACAGTGTCCTCAAAAATCAAAAGCTCGAAATAAATGTACAACACGTAGGTATGTTTCATAAAACTTTGCAAAGTTCATTTTACGTATCATGCGTATATTATATGGTAGACAACAGTTCTTTTAATTTGTCATAATGCATTTATAATCATAATTATATTCATTATTATGGATTTATGATCATAATTATATTCAGACAGGGGTCTGTCCCGTGACCATAAACGCTGTATTCGTCGAAATGTCGGGAGGTTAAAATCAAAATAAAACGCGATAGAGTAGTTTTCTTACTGATGTCCTATTTATGATCGAAACTACAATACAGCTCGCAAAGGCAGTGGAAATCATGATTGAAACAGTAGAATATCTCACGTCTAATCTAATTTTAAATCAGTCAAGGTTAATTATATTTTTACGCACACGTTTACATCCAAATTATGATGTAACGGTATGTAAAAAGTTACACTCTGGGTTAATGATGGAAATACGTATATTATATTAAATATATAAAACCTACAAATTCCAGGTGGCAAAAGAATTGTCCGTAAGATCGAATGCGGAAGAACTTACCTAAGACTGTAATGTATGCTCAGACTTACATGTACATGACTCAAACTTATAACAATAACGCTAAAACAATAAAACTAAAACGCTTTCAAACGGTGTGCCCTCACCATTTTTTGAACACAACATAAATGAATCAATTCACCGATACGCTTTTAGTCAGATTTTAACATTGGCATCGAAAGCGAACAGCATAAATATTATGTTACGTCACTCTCTGGTTAGCATGACGTAAAAAATCAAAGGCTGCGATAGCTCGGCGTGTGGGCGCTCGCTTTCAATTCAATATACTCGAGCAACCTAAGTTCAAATCTCGGTGCTGGCACCAACGTTATTGTTAATTTGCAAATTTTAACTGCTCACTTATCACAAGCTCAGCGGTGAAGGAAAACCTCGTCAGGGAAGCTGCATATTTTCGTAATAATAAAAGAAATCGAAGAAATGTTAAGTCGGCCAATCTGCAGCGCGGTCGCGTGGTTATCTCCGAGTGGAGGGTGTTAGGGCACAGAGGCCTTTGCCCTAGAGTGGGCTACATAGGCTATTTACTTCTTTTTTTTTTAATTGTCCTAACTTTACCATGAACCATTACGGTACCCATTATCCTGTGTTGTAAGGACGTTTTACATACAGAAATTTCACGCGGACCAACACCCAGAAGCGAAACAACTATCTGTGGATCTCATAAATAGTTGTCCCGTGTGGTAATCGAACCCACGACCCCCGACGACGAAGCCAATGCCTTGGCAACTGCGCCACGGAGTACCAAACTTTTACTAAACAATATGAACGCAGCGCGCCGGTACCAACCGCAGCGAATTCGCTGATCCAATTGCGAATAACATTGAAGCACTGTCGCTGATGGATGGGCCGAAAATTAGCGAGGACGAAAGATCGACGACGGAGCGTGGGCCGAGGGGGGCAGTGGCCGGGGGGAGGGGGCAATTTGGCCGGTTCGATGACGGTCAGGCGCTTAACGCGTCAGCACCAAATCCCCTGGGCCGAACTGCCGACGAATGGGAACCATCGTTTTCCTCGTCGTGATCTCACAGTAACAGATGAACGAAATAAAAACATTTTTTTTAATGTGAGAATGTAGCAAACGTGCTGGCGGTTCTCTCGCATACATTTGTCTCGAGTTGGTTTTCATCATTGGCCAAACAAACGGTGTCTGTAACATAATGGTCACCTATATGAAGAAACATCTTGTATAGGTCGTGCCGTTCCCTTTGTTTGTTTTAAATAATAGATATTAAGTACATTACTGGTTAACAATTGTATTTGTATACGATTATGTGTTTAATTCGATCTAATTTTATAAGCGTACTTGAAACCGGAGCCAGTTACCTTTACAAAATAATGTTTAAGATTAAATCATGAAGTAGGTACTTTCATTTTTGAAGTTATACTTCTTTTGGCGCGTTAGGGAGAATATGTCACAAAAAATCGACACCCTGAAGTTAGCTAGACATCTACGTATGTTTGAGTAAGAACGGACAACTGTATTCACGATATTTATTTTGTGATATTCAAATAAACTTTATTTAATAAGATAATGCGTCATAATAAAACTTTCAATGTGTTAAATAGTTATTTTTTCTTAGTTTTTTCTAAAACTTAAGTTCGAAGTATAAATTCTAACGCATATACATATAAGTACACACACTCTTTTTATACATTAATTTTAATACATGTTTAAGTAGCACATACGCAAATACCTAGTCTAATGTTTCAGCTCTTGATGTAACAAATCATAGCTCAAATGAAACCAGCAGAAGTTTGGTACTGTATAAAAATGTCCGCTTAGCGTGTCGTTACCACGGGCGACGGAAAAACTGAAAAAAAAACATACCGAACTCAATTCAATCCCGCTATAGTACGAGAAAAAACCTAAATTGATTATCACACTTTTTTTTTAATTTATGGTTTTTTATTTGTACCGGTCGTATATTTATTGTTATTTTTAAATTTATGATTCTATATTTGAATCGGTCATATATTTATTATTTTTAATTTATGGTTCCATATTTGAATCGGTGGCATATTAGACGCGGATTTCACATGGCGGACCGCGCCACTATTCGGGGAACGAGAATTGGCAGCCGTGACCGCCAATGGCCGTATCAATTACGAGGCGGGCGGGCGGATCGGACGATCAGCTGATTCACCTCGATCGAATTTAGTGTCGTGACGACGAAAAAAAAACGCGTATTATTTTTTTTAATTCCCTATTCAAATATAATATATGCATAAGAAAACAACACAACAGCTCAAAGTTCAAATATAGAATCATTAGTAAAAACAACTTGAGTAAAAGCGTATTGTTTTTCTAATTCGCAGTTCCAATAAAGAATTCTAGGTAAAATATATACGAATTAAGAAACAAGAACAAGATCATTTTTTTAATTCTCAGTTCAAATGTAGAACCAATCGTAAAAAAATATTAGAATATTAAGAATGAAAAAACAAACTTTTTTTTGGAGATTATAAAACAGTTTTTTTTTTTTTCAGTTTAACAACACGGATAAATTTTTCATCTACTTTAAAAATAGATTCAAAAAACCAACGTCAGTTTCAGATAAAAATACGCGCTATGTGTACTTATTTTTACGCCGAACAATTTATAGTGACATTGTGACAATGTAGTAAATAAAGCTGTATAATTGTCAGTATATCTGTTGCGTAAAATTCTACTTTTATCGTAACGATTCTGAAGTCTGGTCCAATAACATTAGTAACCATGTTATTGTTATATCGATATCGGTTCTTATATAAACGCATGATTCCGTGTCCTGTAAGTCCAACCGTACGTGGAATTAACACTTACGATTGCATATTCATACCTGTTCATTACTTTAATTTGTCAGGTAAGGTTTATAATAAATAAATAGTTCGAGCGCTTCAAATTGTTTTCGCTTCTCCTCCCTATTGAATGAAACTTTATTATTATTAATAATAATGTATTTATTTGCGAAATATAGGTTAGGCATGAGTGTGTACAGTACAGTAATTTTTATCGCTATATTCTACCCATTTTGTAGGGTGTGCAAATATGATATGTTCGCTTAAAGGTTGTCAGTATACATTTTCAAATTTCTTAATTATTATAATCATAAAATAAAATTGAAAAAATTATATAACAGAATGTTAAAATAATATTAAAACATATGTCTATGAAAAAGTAAGTTAATAAATACATATTCTGCATGTCTTGATTAATTATTATATCAGTATTAAAATTTTCACTATTTGCAGAAGTTTCGTTAAAAACGGGGATTTAAATGAACTTTGAGTATTCTGGATCGTTGAAAACGATTAATATTAGCAGCGTTGCCCAAGCTCGAACCAGCTCGAATTCCAGATTCGGGCCACGTACGAGGGAAGGACGACGTGGGACAATCGCGCACGGCTGAATCTCAATTGACTTTGCCTTTTCCTTTGCGACATAAAGCGAGACGAGTTAGCTGTACGCTGACGATTGAGGCGAACATAGGAACGACTAATATAACTCCATTTTTTTTTATAATATGATTATTGAAAAACTACAAAATTTTTGTAAATATACCCTTAACATACAAGTCTTAAGCGATATTTATTTTAATTTAAGTTTGGACAGGATATCTGTTTCAATAATTTTTCCTATTCATGCCTTCAATTTGTATTTAGACAACCTGTTTCTTCTACATTTACTCACAAAAACTAGATTGATATTCTACACATGGTCTTTATCTACTCAATAAAAATTAGAGTAGTATTAACAGGTAGAACATTATTTTTAAATAAATATAAAACAGACTTCAAATATGTCAAAACTATACATTTTCTATTTCATTATGTGGAGCTCCCGAGCACAAAGTAAAGTTGAAAAAAAAAAAAAAACATCCACAACAAAAAAAAGTTACTGCCGAACATTGAATATTCTTTAAAGTCGGATAAAAGTAAAGAACATAACAATTAATATGTCACTGTCTAGTCAAATACAAATTATAACAAATTCTACAGATACAGCAGGCATAGATGCAACCGCGGGAGATAAATAGAACACTAGATCAATAAAAAGGAAAACGCAAATGGAGAGCGGCCAATTTTCGAACAAATGGCCACTTAATAAAAGAACTGAACGTAAACAGTTTTGCGGCGTTAAACACACGGAGAACGGTCTAGATCTCACGATCGCCCACATCAATATCCGCGATGTTTCAATCCGCTCGCGAAATGGCGCGCATAATCGTTTAGACGGCAATAAATCTTCTGGAATTGCGAAAAATTCGCATATAACTGCGAACGGAGCAGAACGGCCGTGTGCACCAAGTCCTTTCAACACACTGATTTGAGAAAAGGAAAATTAACTAATACTTTTAAAAATTACTCTTCAGTTTAAAATTAATTTTTATTTTTAGAGCTACTAGTCTTTCCTAGTCTCAAGATGAAACTTACTATGTGAATTTTTGCAGATTAAATGAAGACGATTCACCCACCTCGACGAAAGTTTTTGGCCATTCAGCTACAAAAAATCATTTTGAATAATTACACTATAGATTTAGAATTGTTGTTGGCCATACCTACATTCTTCAAAGATTTAGCATAGGCATCCAAAGTTTAAAAAAAATCTTACAAATATTAACATCGGACTAATGCGAAATAAGTTAATTATCTCATGCCATAATTATTGACGATTTTTTTACTTGTATGCCATTATGAAATTCTTTATGCTTCATTATTTCATGATAAAATTCACGATTCTCGGCAAACAGAGTGTACCTTAAAGGTTTTGTTGAGCAGACAGTTTCATGCATTTCCTTTGCATCGATTCGAAAATTTAATCCGTTAAGATTCTTCCAATGGCAAATTTTTCTTCCATATCAAAAAATACATAATGTGCGTGCACTCGTTCTAAAAAAAGGATTATTAAAAATTTCCTGGCATAAAACACCAGAGGGGTCAGATGCTAATTTGTCATCATTTTAGCCTGTTCTAATCCACTGTTGAACCTAAGCGTCCACCACAGACTGACACTATCCTGGGCCACCTGCATCCATAGACTCTCCGCCCACTTGCACAGGTCATCACTACATCTATTGGGGTCGTCCTGCACTGCGATTACAACGGTGTTTTTTTAACGCAGCAGCAAAAGCAGACAGCATACAATTAGCTATCACCACCGCTTAAAGACGAACGGCAGGCAAGGCGGTGGTCACCACATCGAGTCGGACGCGCGTCACCGCCTCTCGGTCAGTGGCGTGTCGGTCCCACGCCGGCGAGTCGACACGCTAGATGGCCGCGCTTTCTAGCCACCATCCGCGACCGACGCGGACGGTCGACGCCTGTCTGCCTGAGACCTTGTGGCACGCCCCGCTTGCAATTTCAGATTGCTTTGTTCTAGTAATCGTACCGAATGGTACCAAAATGACGGACATTGCGTTGCCGGCTCAAGAACATCGTCTGTGAAGATGTTACCTATCCCGATAAACTGGCCCAGTCGAATAGGCATGTTTTTACAATTCCTTGTGACATGAAAGTAAAGTAAAGTAACAGCCTATACATGTCCCACTGCTGGGCAAAGGCCTCTATATAAAGGGTATCAGGGCATAGTCCACCACGCGGCCCCACTGCGGATTGGCGGACTTCACATATCTTCGAAATATATATTTTTTTGTTATTATTTCGAAAATATGCAGGTTTCCTCACGATGTTTTCCTTCACCGCGGAGCACGTGATAAGTCAGCACTTAAAGTTAAAAACTTCATCGGTGCCGGCACCGGGGATCGAACTCAGGTTGCTCGAGTATATTGAATTAAATCCGAGCGGCCGGACACTGAGCTATCATGGCTCAGTGTCCGGGCGCTCGCTTGTGACATGACAAGCGTTTAATTTTATTATGTAAAACATATACTTATAGTTGTAAATCGCAGTCTTATGGTAGCCGCAATTAATCTTTTGTTGCGGCTACCATAACACAGACATTATTTGGAGAATCATATTCTTAGAAAGATAAAGTATACGTTTTAGATGATTATAATAAAATAATCACCACACAGAAGTCACAATCGCAGTAAATTTCGTAAGGAAATGTAATAAAGATATACGCATAAATAATGACGCTCACTAAACCTGCCGGCGTGGGAGCGTTTATTGCGGATTCCCTGGCAATTGCCTAACAATGAGAAGAGGTTTGCGCAAATTCTACCGCAACGCCTGGGTTGAACACACCCGTGTGAAATGGTTGCTAAATGTTGAGTTGTTTACTTAGTGGGTACGTGTAATAACACAGTGAAATAAATTTTACAGTACAAATAAACCTTGACACCCTAAAATAATAATAAAAAGAGAACATAATTAGATATATCAAAGAGAAGATTGTGCGAAAATGGATAGTCGATATGTTTCATTGCTGGCATAAAAATTACATGGATAGTCGATATGTTTCATTGCTGGCATACATATTTTGGCAGGCTGCGTTCATTTTCCCGTTGATGCCAAACACTGCGAAAAATTGTCCTTCACAAGCCCGTTGATGAAGGAAAATTTTTCGCAGTGTTTGCGTGAATATGTGCTGTTAAAGAGACTTCCTGAATAGGTGCAAAGCAACTTAGCGGTTTGAAAGCGAGTCAAACGTAAGGTCCGATGCACACCGAACGCTGTGCGTCGGAACAGTCACGCGCTGCGGCCGCTAGTCGTCACGCGACGTGACGCTCGCCGTCACGCGCCGCCGCGACGGTGTGAATGCGCCTTTACATTTGCATACACGCCTCGAGACCAGCTTCGTGACTGTAACCGTTTCTCGGTCTCAAGGGAGTCTTTAAAAATTATCCTTCCTTACTTTACAAAGAAATAGACGGTACAGCTGATATTGATTAGTTCTACAACTCCATATCCAGTGGGTACCAGTTCCTTCGTTAATCAGCAAAGTAATAATGTTAATATATAATTCAGTGATACATTACAGGTACTGTTTTTTTATGTGGGAATATACCTAAATCGGTATTTTCACATTTTAGCAATCGCAAGAAATGTAAGTAAGCAGACTAATAAATTGTCATGTAAAGATGGCAGACACATTGTTGTTAATTTTCCGAAATCTAATTTTGATCATTGGTACCTAACAATTAAGTAAAATCTCAGATTGCACTTGCTTTTCTATTACGAATATTAAGTTTTATAATAAAAAATTTTTAACATTATATTACTATTGAGTTTTGGATGCGAATTTTAGAAATGTAAACAACATGCTTAATCTTTCAGCGGACATACATAATTCTTTAAATTTGTGCAACTAAGTAGCGTGACTTAAACAAGAGACCTTCATGGTTGGTGGTACACGTGGGTACCAAGACAACTTGCATTATCAAAGATATGTGTATATTATACATTTAAATCTTAACATAAAATTCTGTTTTGATGCATGAAAATGTGTGAGGATCTTTGAAGAGGTAGTAAGATAAAGCTTAAATTACTATGGGATAAGGGCAGAATGATGATGATGAGTCTCTAACTAATTACCGTATTTATTTATTTATTAAGGTTCACCAACATTGGACACATTAAGCATGCAACGCAATTTGAAAAAAAAAATTAAGACGTAAATGTTCCAACAATTACAGGTGGACACAGCTTTCTTAACATAAACTTAAAATAACGTAATATCTACAAACTAGTGTGAGAAAAATTTAACAAAACTAAACTATAATAATTTTTATTATGTTATAACTGTTATTAAATGTATAGATGAACTAACTAAACCGGCAGCATTGAGGCGACGCATCCACTGCAGGGATTAGGTAAGTGCTGTTGTACTTTTTAAACAGTTATTACAGAATAACATCTGGCGCACTCACGAAAATCAATGACAGTCAACAGGATGATGGACTCACATATACGTCCTGAATAAACGCGAACACTGTCAATGGGAAGTGGTCATGTGCTTGCTATTCGAGAATCATAGATCTACCATACATTCTATCGTCTGTTGACCCACGTGGATCTTGAGCAATCATGAGATTAAGACGGTGAAGATTACAGAAGCAGCGATGACGTCACACCACCTTTTGAACACGAGGAATGCGCAGGGCCAATATTGACGCACACAAACGCGCGACTGATAAGATACTGATGATAGCTAGAGCAGATAAACATCTGCGCGTTGCTAATGCCACAGTAACGCCGAAAGTCAACAGTGGAATAGAGAAAATCTTTTAAATTTTACTGGGCTTTTTTGTCTTTGCTTAGCTGAATGTCTCCTGAATTGTAAAAATATAACATGTTTATATTTATATATATTACAACTCAAAAAAGAGGAAAATGCATTATATATCAACCAAAACACTTCCAAAGTAACTACAGCTGTTTAAAAGCATGTTTTAACTGTGGTAGGGCGACGCAACAGCCTTCAATTTTGCACGAATGGGCAGGTCCGTCCGGGCCCTATCTATTTCAGGAAATAAGTTCCTGTTTCCCCTTGCTACATAATGAATAGTACATCAAATTTTCAGTACATTCTGTTTGTATGCTAACAAGAGCAAAATCTCAATTCAAATTTTCAATGTCTGTGTGACCTTCACTCAGTTCTTCTTGATCAAAGTGAAGCTTAACTGTAGTGTAGAGAATAAATAATCCGACGAAATGGTGAAAAATTATGACGTTTTAACATTCAAATTATAATAAATAATACTATTAATGATAATAAAACCGTAATATTTGAAAGCAACCGTGGACTGCAAATAATGCATCCGAAAACCTAAAACAAAAGTAACCTTTAAAGAAACCAATCTCCAATGGAATAACAAGACACTAGACACAAAAATAACCTTCCCACAGAATGGATAGGAAACACAACAGGATTATAACTTAAAAAACGAGTTGAAAATCCAAGTCATCATCACGAGCACCGTGGGCGTGGAGCTTAAAGCGAGTTGGCGTCGAAAACTTTCTCTCGGACAAAGGGCCTGCTCCGAGAGCTCGTAGCACTAAACGTTGCGCATTCCAAGACGCGTTCCTACATAATAAATTTGTGCTTATGTATGTACCTGTAATACTTATTCGTGGACTTGAATAAGGTGTCTTCGGACGAATGTTGTTATTCATGTTTAACCAGATAAATGGGACTATGATCAGATCAGATCACTTTTGTAATAACTTAACTGCTTATTGATTTTTTTTTATATACAAAGAGCAATGTGGTTCAATTTCACATACAAAGATATTGTATAGGAATAGTATTTTTTTATATTGTAAAACAAAATGAATTTATGGATCTCTTTGTGTTTACCTTAAGGGTAAGGTAAAGGTACACGGTGGCGTACACTTTTAACGGTCAACGTGGCTGGAGCGCCGCTGATGTTGAGAATGCCAATGGGCGCACCTGATCGCACACAAAAATAACTATCACAACTATAGCTAGCACAACACAACGCATGTCTTAGAAAGTGTATCTGCTGTTCATCAGTTTCTGCTGTTGCACGAATGAGTAAGCTCGTCCAGGGAAGTACCTAAGACAGGCTCACAGAAGACGAACGTGAAGTGGAAGTATTATACTTTCGCGTATCGCCTAGCGAGTGAGAAAACTGATGTTTTCAAAAGCTGGCAGCGAACCAAAAACTTCTCAAGTTTCGTAGGTGGTCACAGGCAACCTTATACCAAAACATCAGGAACCGACCGCTAGCCAATTTGCCACATAAAATACTGTAGTAGGGCCACGCAACAGTCTTCGCTGTTGAACGCATGGGCATTCCCCGTCCGGGGAAGTATCACCACCTCACAGAAAACCGACTTGAAATAAAGGAGTAATACTTCGGAGTTTCGTCTGGTGACTGAGATAACCGGAGACTTGACATCAGGTGCACATCACTAGCCATCGTCTTACATTAAAAAGAAGCCTCACATCTCCGCACGGCTGATCCGCTGTCGCGGCAACGGGATCCGGGGACGAGCGATTTCCATTTCATCGCGCGCGAATTGGTCACCGACGAGGCGGCGGAGTGGGGCAGGCCGACGCGGCGAGGAGCAAAAAAGAAAGTCCGGTACCGTTCGACGGCCGACATGCCGGACTCAGCCGGCTGCGTTGCATCGACGAACTTGTCCGTTCACAACTCCGGCTGGCTTTAACGGGTCGAACGGGAAACCGATTTTTACTTCTTTCCCAATTTTCTTCTTTTATAATTGATGTTACGCTGTCAGTCCTTGGACTATTAAAGCTTCATCGAACGCAGAACCGGTGGGCTAGCCAGAACCCATAGTTTTGAGGCCCTCTTCAGTGGGTAGGGCCGCGCATGTACTCATGCGTGCGTTAATTATGGCATGTCGCCTGCGGGCCATTGAGGTTCCGTGCGGACCGTGACCCCGATGGCAGTTGACTGTGCTTGGTTGGTTAGTCGGTGGCTAGGGGCGGTGTGAACCGCCCTGGAACGCGGGTGTAACTTTCCCGATTGTTATGTACGCTCTTTCGCGATATTGGTAGGTACTTTTTATTTGTCCGATTATTTCTTCATTCGTTATTAGAGAGATTAAACTTTTTTCGGGGCAGGTTGCAATTGCATAAGGTGTTAAGTTTTGAATGCTAAAGTGTTCCAATAATAGAATTTTCATCGTATAAAATTATAAATGAGAATATTTGTGTTTAATTTTCTATTGTACCCTCTTGTAGCAAAATACCTGTACGGATTTCAATGAAATAGAAAAAAGACCGACAATACGACGACAAAGACTCGCCCCATAGGTAATAGAAAAAATTTTATCGCGAGAGAAAAAAAACTAGAAATCGAAAGAACCACGCGATATAAATGTGAGACAATAATGTCGATGATATAGTGAGGCAGCAGCATCAGTCCGTCTTTGAAGGAGTATGCGATGAGCTCAGGCGTTTTTCATCGTACACAATCAATTCCTCGGAGGCGCGATATCTGCACAGCCACAGCAATTGGTTATTTCTGAGACGACCATTCATTCTATCAGCTCGTCGGGAGCACGCCCGTGCACCGAAATAGCCGCGGAGTCATTGAGAAATATATAGCCGTGATAGCTCAGTGTCTGGGCGCTCGTCTTTAATTCAATATACTCGAGCAACCTGAGTTCGATCCCCGGCGCCGGCACCAATGAAATAGTTAATTTTAACTGCCGAAATATCACGTGGTCAGCGCTGAAGGAAAACATCGTGAGGAAACCTGCATATTTTCGAAATAATTACGAAAAAAATTTTCGAAGATATGTGAGGCCCTGATGCCCTCTATACAGAGGAGGCCTATGCCCAGCAGTGGGACATGTATAGGCTGATACTACTACACTGGGAAACGGGTCCAGCGTAAGTGAGGGAGTCTTGGGAGCAATCCTAGTCGCAAACCCCATTTACGCTCCATACTCGTGAGCCCCAGACACCAGCAGATAATTGATTCGGATTTGGGTGTTTGTCCCTGGAGATGTATGTATGTAAAACGTCTTTACAACGCAGGATAGTGTTATCCCTACAGTAAGAGCAATATTTTTGAAAAAAAATAAAAAAAATGGGGTTAACGAAAATTGTAACATATGTATGGGGAATTAAATGGCGTTGAAAATATTCATGTCATTTTCTCGCAACTTCTAAAATAATAAAATTCCTGATGTTTGGTTTTGAGCACAACATGTTACAGAGAAAACGAAACGGAATTAAAAAAGTATTAAATGTAATACAAATTAAAAGCATAAGCCGAGACGAGTTTACGTATAATTGTTTAAAAAAAAATCGATAAAACTGTCCAGATTTTATTGGAATCATCGCTTTTATTTCAGGAATAATGTAAAAATGTTTTTATCACCATTTATAAATTCTACGAGGATTGCTTCAAGTACTTCAAATTTTGAACATTAAAACAACGGACCTAACCTGTGTCAATAGGCACCATAGTACATCGCACAGCCCAAAACCAGCGTACGGCGATCTCGCCCTTAAACGAACGCGATCGGGGCGACAACAGCGTGCGACCCGCCGGGAGCCGTGCACACGTGCTTACCTGCTGCAAGTGAAGGCAGCCGGCCTTAATGGAGACGCTGACGTCAGGCGGTTAGAAAGTTGTGACTTGCGTCACGGCGCGGGGTGAATGACCCGAGTCGCGCGCCCTCCTTGCGCTAGGGCTGTTGACGCGCGTGTTATTCGAAGGCCTTTTAATTTAGTACGTAACGTTAGAAATATTCTTTTTATGTGAAAGAGTAAGTGATGACCGCCGCCCTTTGACATTTACAACACCCGTAGGGTTGCAGATACGTTGCCGCCTTTTAATAAAGTGAGCCCCGGCTACCTTACACACCATACGCAACGCAGAAGTATAAAACTTTAACTTCACTTTGTGTGAGGTCGTGGTACTACCCCAGACGGACCTGCCCATTCGTGCTATAGCGTAGACTGTTGCGTGGCCCTACCACATTTTAAATACCCTACCAAATATTAGAAAAATTACGTACTACACTAAAAGACCTTCAGTCAATGGAGAATTGGCCTAATATTTAGGCCATTATAGCGATCTCGGGGTGCATGAAAGGAGCCTCCCCGAGCGATGTACATATAGAGTCCGTACGTCCGGCGCACCCTGGGCAACAGTCAAAGATTTTCTCCCACTGACTGGCCAATCCTTACACCACGATGACAAACCCTAATAATTTGTCATCGACACGCAAAGAAGAAGAAGATAGCGATCTCAACCTAAAAATTGACACTGACACTTAAAATATATTTAAAGGTGTCAGCAGATTACCAGAATACCTTCATCCAATACAATGTCGAGCTGAAACCCTTCAACCCAGTATCGGAATAATCTAATATTTTATTATTATAATTTATTATGTCACTTAGATGGTTCACGTTATATGTTACGTTTTTATGTCCTATTATTCCTATTTTTATGTGTAACTCTGTTATTACCCGATTGTTATAGTAATTAAGTATTATTCAGGTTTTATTACGGTGTTCGGGCCACGCAGCAGCCTCGGCTGTTGCACGAATGGGCAGGCCCGTCCAGGTAAGTACCACGACCTCGCAGAAGACCAGCTTAAAGCGGAAGTATGACAAATACTTTCGCGTTTCGTCTGGTGAGTGAGGTGGCCGGAGCCCCATTTTCAAAGGGTTGTCAACGTATCTGTAACCCGGGGTGTAGTAATGTCCATGGGCGGCGGCATTCACTTAACATCAGGTGACCCGTCTGCTCGTTTGACAACTTTTCGCATAAAATAAAAAAAAAAATAAGTTTTGCGTATTATATACTAATAGATCGGTAGTTGTTCGAGAAAGCGCAAACTTTCAAGCATATTGCATATAGTGTGCGCGCAAATTGAACGTACAATAACACCTAAGACCTCATTAATAAATTACGCACAGGTACCGTCGCCCATGGACATTAAAAAACCGTCATCATAGGCACGTCTATACATAGTATAAAACAAAGTCATCCCACACTGTCTGTCTGTCTCTATGTATGCTTAGATCTTTAAAACTACGCAACGGATCTTGATGCGGGTTTTTTTACTAAATAAGAGTAATTCAAGAGGAAGGTTTATATGTATAATACAATGTACCCGTGCGAAGCCGGGGCGGGTCGCTAGTTAACAATATTTAAAAGACCGGGCCTTGGTTACTTTATTAACTGGACGAAACGCAAAAGTATAATACTTACATACACTGGTCTTCTGTGGTGTTAGGACGAGCATGTCCCTTCGTGCAATATCGGGAGCCCCGCGTGGATTTTACATAAATTAATTACCTCTTAAAACCTTCAACTGTGTAATAAACTCCACGTGTTCATTGATTCCTTAAACGTCACCATATTGATGGTTCATAACGTCAACTAAAATCAAAATCCCTAAGCCATAAACAACAAGCGTACCAAGATACCATCAAACCCTAAGTCTAAGACCTAAGCCGTTTTTAGTCAAACTGAACTCTCAATATTTAACCTCTCACGGTGAAGATAGACATACTAATACAGATAAGGTGCCTCATCATTCCTCAATAAAATAAGTGCAACCAGTCGCCAAAAGTCGCCAGGAGAATCAAAGACATTCGCACCGAGGAAATCGACTCTTGCGGTGAGTGAGAAAAAAGGGACACGTACTATAATTACAGGACAGCATTAGGTGGATTAGCATTAGCTCTTTTAAAGTCCGAAAAACGGAAACTTGGTGTACCCCTGGGAGGAAACCTGCGAACTCACATTGAGGAGCAACGGCTCAGGGTTGCCACGAGGAAATAACTTGGCAGCTTACTGATCGTGTATATTAAACCAATGTGTTGAGGAATGATCAATTTAATATCGTGCGCGCGGCAACCCTAGCGGCGTCACGTAGGCTTGGCCTCCTCGCGACCGAGGGCGCGCTAACGCAACCAGCTGTTCCAACGTTCCGCGACGACCACAATGCCGCACGGCAACAAGCCGTCACGAAGGTTCCAAAGGAAAATTTACAGAAAAATATTCGAGTTCTCTTTTCAAAAACCTACAAATGATAGTATAACCACAAAAGCATAGCAAATGTATATATTCGTAAGTTCTCCTTTCAAACACTTACAATTCACACAGTGTAACCACTTAAGTACGGCAAATGTATGTATTGGGAGTAGTTTCGTATCCGAAATTATGTGTATTTTGTGCACCCAAACCACAGTAGTAGGAATTAGTTGGGCCACGCAACAGTCTTATCTTTTGCACGAATGGGCAGGTCCACCCGGGTAAGTACCACGACCTAACAGAAGAACAGCGTGCAGTGAAAGTGTTATAGTTCTGCGTTTCGTCCGGTGAGTGAGGTATCCCGGGTCCACTTTATTAAAAGGTATCGCAATAATCGTAATAAATCGTATTAAACGCATCGGCATTCTACCGGTGTTGCATAGTCCATAGACAGGTAAACCACAAGTTCGCTTGCCACCATCTTACATTAAAAAAAGTGTTTTTACACAACCCGTGTCGACGCGACTTTAGAGGTCAGTACTTAGGTTTTGGGGACCGACCGCCTGAGTGACGTCAACCATTCCTGTGATCGCATTATTTTTTAACTCCTGGCGCTAAAAGCAATAGCTTAGCAACTGCGCCATTTTTTTTTATGTGAAAAGTTGCCAAGCGAGTAGACGGTTCACCTGATGTTAAGTGAATACCGTCGCCCATGGACATCTACTACACCCGAGGGTTCCAGATGCATTGAGAACCTTTTGATAATTGGGCTCCGGTCACCTCACTCACCAGACGAAACGCGAAAGTATTATACTTCCACTTTAAGCCGGTCTTTTGTCGTGGTACTAACCCGGATGAGCCTGCCCATTCGTACACTAGCCGGGGCTGCTACGTGGCCCTACCACCGTGAAAATCCAGACCAGCCAGACATCCGACTGTATATGAACCAGTATTTAACCAGTCAAACAAAGTCATCGCCTTATTAAATACTTTATAAAACAAAACAGTCATGACGTACCAGTTTTATAGATAATGCATAATATTGATAGAAAGTACAAACAAGATCTCATATAATTTACCCATTACACAGCGATAGTTCAAAGTGATCGAAATATGACAGAGATAAATTAAAGAACCCATGTGAACGCTACTTGGCGATCGCTGAGAACACGAACACCAACTTATTACACATTTTATAATCTATGTTCGGGTTTCAAAGTATGATGTAAAACCTACAAATTCTGACGGCACCTACTAAAATAACGACAACGTTTGTTGGTCGAACAGTAAACCACAATATTAATTCGTGGAAGTAACGGTTCATCAGGGTAATGCGGCGTTAAAATCGACTCGTTAATGAGATCATGGGCCTCACGCACACTGCCCCATAAAAATCACAACACCAATCCAACACACCAACGCCAATATCCTACGCACGTCGAGAGTCCAATAGGCATAACACCACGCGCCATTGTATATTCAACGCAACGGGCCTTGACAGAGAAATTCCTGCATAAAAGTTCAAGGGGAGCCATTGTTGTTGGACAAACGAACGGATTTACTGCGCCGATGTACTTTTACCGTCGTCTTGTCGGCTTCCTTTTGAGAACTTTCTCTTGCACGAGAGCTCCTAAAGGAACAAAGCCGTTCCCTTTCAGCCGGCGCTTGGAAACCATCGTAGCAAATCAATACTGCCGGCCCGAGAGTTTAGAGCGAGGTCTTGAGAGGTCTTCGGTTCGATGCTCGGCCTTAGCCTACTTGAGTGACGTGAAGGGGCCTGAGCTTTGCCTCTACCCCCCCCCCCCCCCCCCCCCTCCAGCCGACGTCCCCAACCACGCCGTGTGGTTCTCAGCGATCGAGGCACTTGAGTGGAATAAGGTCAACAGGGTCACCATGAGTTTTAGTAATGAATACGGATAAAATGTTTAAAATGTCTCTTATTTCTCAATGGTGTTTTCTTTTTTCTGACCAGTAAACTTCGATAGGTCTTCTTTCAAATTTAATGAATCAAACACCATGTTACAAGAGAAAAATAGATAAGAAGAATAAAGCGTTTTTAATTGATTAAAAAAAAAACGCGTATAGTAAAAATTTTACTCTCATATATTTTTCAAAAGGTGCCAAAAAAAAGAAAAAAATTCAAAAATGTTATTGGTCTCGTCTGGTTATTGCGGTCGAAAGCTTCGTACGCAGACTGGAACGTTAATATATTAAGTGAAAACGGACTGTCCGCAATCCCATCAAAATGTTGGATCACTTCAAATTCCAACATACTATAAATTCATACATGTATCGAACAGGCGCCGTGTTATGGATATAATCAATATAACCGGTGTACGTTTTCACTTTATACAGATGTGTACAGTTTTACTATGGAGACCATGTAACTGGTAGGACAAACGCTTTCGTAATTAACAACGGATACCTGCACACTTATTAAATATTTATATACGAATGCATTTATTCAATATTTTTATTTTATTTATTTGATCTTTATTAAAACAACACAAAGACGGACAATGCCTTTAACATTATCTTCTATGAAATATTATAAAACAAACATCTATTATATAGAAATTGAATATATCGAATTTATTTACAATTTCAGATAGCTACATAGCTTGCTTGCTTATTTCTTTCAGCCTGAATCGATTATTATTACTGTAAGTACGGTTATAGAGCAAAAGGCATTGCCTTATTGTTCATTAACATGCCATTAAAAGTTTCTATGGTATTTTAGGAGTGATAGCTGTGTCGGGCCGCTCGCTTTTATACTCGAGTACCAACGAAATTTTTAAATTTAAAATGCTGACTTATCACATGCTCAGCGGTAATAGGAAACACCGTGAGATCACATGTTTTCGAAATAATAACGAAAAAAATATTTCGGAGATATATGAAGTCCGCCAATCCGTAGCCGGGCTGCGTGGAGGACTATGGCCTAATACCCTCTGTACTAAGGTTTTTTTTTTTTTGTTTTTTTTTTTTTTTTTTTTTTTTACTTTGGGATAACATTATCCTGTATTGCGGGGACGTTTTAAAAACATGTGCGAAACAACTATCCGTGGGTAACACAAATAGTTGTCCCGTGTGGGAATCGAACCCACGACCCCCGACGCCGAAGCCGATGCCTTGGCGACTGCGCCACGGTGGCTTCTGTCCATTAGTGGTATGAGTATAGGCTGATACTTTACTTTTTATGGACCGCCATGGAAACCGTGGAAACCGTTCCATCAGTACTTGAAACTGGTAACAATAAATTGTGATTATTAGTGTTATTAAGTTACCTGTCGCGAATTAAGATATCTGTATATATAGTGATACCGTAGTATCCACGAAACTGCTTCTACTCCTCTTAGTATGTACCACATGTTGCGGAATATTGCGTTTTCGTGTTCCCGTGTCCCCGGCAGGTTTTAATAGGTACCCGTCGAGACTCCCAAATACCTCTGCCCGTCCCCCGATCCCATGGCACGGGATCCATAAACGATTTTTCCCAAGTTAAAAAAGGTAAGTACCAAATACTCACAAAAATAAAAAGAATACGTCTGCGTTTCGTCTGGTGGGCAGCCCGACGCCTAATTGCCATATTTGTAAAGCCGACGGTTCACATGTTCAGCGATTACTGCCGCCTATAGATGTCTACAACACCTGTAGGGCTTCTGTTGCATTGCCTATGTATAAAACAGTGCGCCCCGGTTACCACTCACAGGGGTCACAGGTTGCAAAAGTATAACTTCTACTTCACGCCGGTGTTCTACAAGGCCTTACCTGGACGCAGCCTGGCCACAAAACAAGGTGCACAGTAAGTGTAAAAGAATTCTGCTACCACACGTTTACCAACAGTTTTAGGACACTTACATATTAAATGGGCTTACAATTTTTCTAGCGTCTACTTGTCTGCTATATGGCACACAGTAATACTTGTTTTTCGTAAAGTTATTGCATAAAACATGTCCGTGCTACGGTATGCGCCTCGGCATTACACAAACCCGAACTGCCAGTTCAGTCCTGGTAGCTAATCAACGCGATATATGTATATATTGTCAATACTTAAGCTTTACAGACAGATGAGCTATGAATTCTCTTTCGTAATATCGAACGAAAGAGAATTCGTAAATATAAAATGAAGAAACATCGGATAGCGGCAAAAAAAATCTGCAGTAGATAGTCTTAATAGTCGAATTCTAGCATGACGATCAGCTCTCCTATACCAGAAGGTAAAAATTATTCTATACCGGTAAATTATACTCTTTTCGCGAAATTATAGTTGCGATTCCGCCCTGGAACACTTGATGAAAATATAACATGTTCTGTGGACTGACAAACGAATATTTTACTAAATCATGTTATAATAATACCATATTCTTAATAAATAATTTGTTTATGTTGCTATAATCACCAAATATAACATTTACACAATATAAAGTGATAGAAATAAACCTTAAAAACAAATTATATCATAGAATCAAGTTAACTCAAAATTCAACCGAAGTTGTGGGGCTCCGTTGTGGGGCTCCTACCAAATAAAATTCTGAATTACGTTTATATTAAAACGTAATTCAGAATTTTATTAGGTAGATATAAATTATGCGAGGATTTGAACCGGAAGATAAAACCTAAGCGACCAGACTTGAAAAAGAATCGACGAATGAAAGAACACAGGCTTTTATATGTTAAGTTCATGACACGGCAGTGAATAGATTTCACAACGACAATGCAAATAGTGAAGACGTGGCTCATAATAAATAAGTGCCGGGCGTAAGTCGTCGCGGGCCCGTGTAGGCGCAGATAACATAGCTGTCCTTGATGCCTTTTCCTCGACTACTGGCGATGGCAATAGGGTCCAAAATCGTACGGAAGCGGCCGCCAATCACTCACGGCCGACCTTGGCAGAGACAAAGAGCGAGTAGCGCCGAGCTCACGATTGCAACGATAAAATACACCTAAACGGCAAGCGCGTGCGCCGAATGGCGAAGAAGCGGGGACAATGGGTACCAGCGGGGGCCGGTGGTGGCGCCCGCATGCAGGATGCGGGCCACGCGATGGTCGATGGCTTCCATATTCATGGACGCGTCACGCGGCCGCCGCAAAGCGACTCGGCGAGTATTTTACTTCCCATATACTGTACACTTTTTTTTCTCGGCAAATTAGCGAATTTGTCGCGTGATCATTTATGGCTTTTCTGGTGGGGTAGGCAACGCCGCCCCTGTCAATTAAATAGGGTCATCCCGTTTAAGTCTCTTGACCAACACAGACGGGTCCAGCAAATCAGTTACGAGTGGATTTTGATATCGTTAACGAGTACACATTTAACATTTACACGTCTATTATTCAGTTCGTTGATATTATTTTCAAAGACATCGCAGTTTCTGAGCTTCTTGCAGCCGCAACGGGTCGTGGGTCCTATTCTCACAGAAGATTTGTGCGACCACAATTTGGCCGGAATAGGGTGTTTATTCCCAAGGGATTGATTGAAGAGGATTGATGTCACGCAGGCGGCATTAATAGCATGATTCAAATGAGTGGAATATGGGCGGGAGAGAGAGTAAAACGGCTTTATAAGTTGGCATCATCGAATGAAGGCATTTTAGGACCGATAGGATCCTTAGGATAGTCTAGTAGGTATTATGGGACACAACATCAGGTGAAAGGTTCCATTTGGTAAGGTTGTTTATGGACGAATCCAGGGTGATACGTCATATATGATGTACATGTTACTTTCACGTTTTTTTTCTGACACGCAGCTCTAAACCATTGCTTGCATAGCGAAATGTCAACTTAAGTAAGAATGACCCATGGACATCCGAGAATTGGCTCTCCGACTACCTCTATAATTGCATATAGCGGGAAAGTGTATATTTTTTGCACCGGTCTTCTGTAGGACCATGATAGCTTCCCTGAGTGATCTCGCTAAAAACTAGGCTAGCACGGGCTTTACACGGATTAATTAACAAAGAACAACCCATTCATTCGATAACCATCAAACTTCACAGAATCACCTAATCTACTCTGATGATTGTCTGAAAATGTCATCAAAATCGGTCCAGCCGTTCTGGAGTTCATAGGGAACATTCACGTCGATGTTTGTATACAAAGACAGTTGTTTCAAATCAAACTGATGTGAGGTTTGTTTTACGATGCCACTTTTCTGTTGCGCTCGTGAAAAACACCAACCAAGCTGTTCGCATTTCGACTGGCGTTATTTTCTCGATCGCGACAAAACGAGACGAGGAAAGGTCGACATGTAGCTCAACTTAAACGCGCCGCAAATGAATAAACACGTGAGTACCAACAAGACCTGTTTGTACATATGACTAATCGAACAGACAATGTGGTCGTGACCGAGTGTAATATATGTATAATACATAGTACGTGTGCGAAGTGTATACACACAGTGAAATATGGCCTGGTCACGCGATCTATTCGCAACACCAGGCGAAATTGCGAGGCCTCTAATAGGAATGTCGGTTAGTTGTAATATATTGCGCAAATTCTAATCGTGTATAGATTTTATTGACAAAATCTTCCTAATCTCCAAAATCAAAATTTTCCTCAAATGCATTTCATAATTAAGGTTCCGTACCCAAAGGGTTAAACGGGACCCTATTACTGTTTGTCTGTCTGTCTGTCACCAGGCTGTATGTCATTAACCGTGATAGTTAGAAATTTGAAATTTTCACAGATGATGTATTTCTGTAACCGCTATAACAATGAATACTTCTTTTATATAACAATAAAACGTTTCTTCTTATAAATGTTTAAGTGGGGCTTCTATTCAGCAGACATAATTTTTTTTTTTGCTGTTTTTATAGATTATGGTACGGAACCCTTCGTGGGCGAGTCTGATTCACAGGTCAAAACTAGTCCAGATTGCAGTACGTATATTCTGATGTCTTTATTCGAGGCTTTATACGTCATCTCATAAAGAACTGCTTTTTAAGCAAATTAATATTTAAACCCAAGCAATCTTTATTCTTCTGATCCTTCGCTATTTCTCAGCCCCGAAGACTCCTTACTCGATGATCAATTGCAAACTAAAACACAAACTATCGTGTGTGAATGTTGTTATTTAGTATTAAATTCCTGAAGTTCGCAATAGTACACAAATGCTTTTTCCATTAAGGAGAATAACAAGTAATACAATACTACAAGGAAAATTTCAGCAAAACTAACTTGTCGCTTTTTCTCGTTCAAACGGTAAACACATTATTACTTAGTTTAGTTTGAACATAAATAGGTTTATTACTTGTGTTCAAACTGATGATCAACAATTTTTTTTATTCATGAAACCAGACCCGATTGGCGTACTGGATAGAAAACCTGTCTCTTGTACCAAAAAGTGTAGGTTTGATCCCCACTACTGGAAAACATTGTGTGATGTATGAACAGTGCCTGGGTTCTTATATACATATATATATTCACAAAAGTGTTTATGTATGTTTATCAGTTACTTGGACCCACATTTTAAAATTTATAAAGTTTAAGGACAAGATAACATAATTATGTAAGTACTGTGTTTTGTGCATGAAGTTAAAAAAAAATAACGTGAAAATATGCCCTGAAAAATATTTTAAAAATGCACCTTAACTTTTTGTTATTAAGTAAGAATCGAATTTCCAACCCGCGTCATCGGGCTTATCACTTGGTTATTCCGTGTCAAAAGTAAATAATAAAGTCAGCTTTAAATAATAATGCCGGTCAGTGTATATTTTTCCCGTAAACTGTAAACACTACACACACACAAATATTTAACATTAAGTTATTTCCTGATAATGGTGATATTTGTGCCAGTACGAGTGGCAGCCTCGTACTGGCCATCGCAGTGTAGGTCTACCCCCCACTAGATGGAGTGACGACCTGTGCAAATGTGCGGGAAGTCGATGGATGCTGGTGGCTCAGGAACGTACTTCATGGCAGTCTATGGGGGAGGCCTATGTTCAGCAGTGGACTCAAACAGGCTGAAATGATGATGATGATGATGAATGGTGATAATTTGTAATCGTAGGTTATAACTTATAACTTAACCCTAACTTACTTATAAATGATAATAAAGTGAATTATTGCACTCTATTATTGCGCTGCTTTATGTATTCTTTAACACTTTGACACTTGAACAGGTCCTTACATCCTTACGAATGATATAAAGGATGTTTAAGCGCTAGTCTCCGAATTGGGGAATATGGTAGCCTGACAGTAAGCGACTTTCACATCACCCCAGGGGAAGTTGCATTGCCAATTTTGATAGGTAAGGTAAGGGTGAGCACCGGATCCATCACTCGCTATACGTAATACAAAATATTATTAACACTTCAAATTCTGTTAGGCACCGGCACATCTCCCAACTGCTGTTAGTATACAAACAGCCGAGTCTGTATCGCATATGATACCAACCATATTGCGGCCGGGAATACTTTCAAGAAGTTAGTCTTTATTTTTACATAAACTTGGACTGCACAAGTTCGTGGTTTGGGGGGGAATTTTTACTTTTAATACCAAGTTTTCCTTTGAGTTAATGCACCTATTACAACGTTTCTTCACGCACAGACTGGCAGAAAATGCCTATTGGCATTGGTTCTACTCGTATTAGAGATGTTGCAATAAACGATAAATAAATATAAATCACAACAGCTGATTCACAGGCATGGTCATTGCCCATTCAAAGTATACTGTCTATAAGCGCATATTCATAATATAACAATTTAATTTTTTTAAATAGGTATTTGACATATTATATATATTGACATGGCGATAGGTATTTGACATTGGCTCCATGATACTTAAGTGAAAATCCTTTCTCCAGTAGCTAACACAAAGATAGAAGAACAGCCGTAAGACTGCGCAAAGACACGCGCCTCGAGGCGAGCGGCGCAAGCGATAAGGCTACCGGTCGCCCGCCGCCAATGTCACTGCCAAGGTCGCGGCGATAGGCGTTTCGTCACGGCACCACACATAATTGCATTCCCGCGCTATCGCCAGTTGCATCATCGGAACGCGACGATAAAGCCTTGCGCGCTCCACGAGGCAAACCTCGGGAATTTACATAGGATTCTAGTATGTGTGTTGTGGGTTGTCCACCGCGTAGATCTATTATAGTCATTCGGAGGGAAGACTATAATAGATCTTAATACCTAACTGTAGGACGACATTGTCCTGTGTAGTAGGGACATTTTACATATATGTACATTTCACGTGGACAAACACACAGATACTAAACAGTTTTCTGTGGGTGAAACAAATATTTGTCTCGACTCAATAACTTGAAACTGCGGCATGCAGTCATCATGAATTTTACTTAGTTCAAATGTTTCTTGTGTGTTCTTTGCCTTCGCAAGATTTCTTTTCAAAATGTCTCTGCTTTTAGAAATTATGACATTCTTCGGCTATAAATAAGTTGTCGTCATAATGTTTGTCAAACCTATAAAGTTTGCCAAATGAATTGTCCTCATTAGCAAATTCCGTTGAAAATTTCCTCTTACAATACCGCGTCAACCATGTGAATTATTTATTAATATATTAGGCAGGACATGTTTGGATCGTGACTCAACTGTGGCCCGCGTATCTCCATAATGAACAAACAAAGGGGTCACTGTACCTACTCGATTCGACAGTTAGACAAAGCTTAAGGCAAAAATAAAAACGTAAAGTGAAACGCAAAAAAAAACATAACAAAATATTTTTAAATAATACTTAATATACGGCACATTTGTTTAATATGTTTAATGTGACTGAGCCGTTGATAGCTCAGTGTCCGGGCGCTCGCCTTTAATTCAATATACTCGAGCAACCTGAGTTCGATCCCCGGTGCCGGCACCAATGAAGTTTTTAACTTTAAGTGCTGACTTTTCACGTGCTCCGCGGTAAAGGAAAACATCGTGAGGAAACCTGCATATTTTCGAAATAATAACAAAAATAAAATATTTTTCGAAGATATGTGAAGTCCACAAATCGCGTGGTGGACTATGCCCTGATACCCTCTGTATAGAGGAGGCCTTTGCCCAGCAGTGGGAACTGTATAGGCTGTTACTTTACTTTTACTTAATATGATATTGTAGATTTTAGCACGTTTGTTTCTTATTGTTTGTTTAAGCTTATTTAGAAAATGTGACACGACATGCATATTTTTCATTAGTTAAACTACCGTTACTGTAAAACCAAAATTAGTTTCGTATACACACGTCAGCAATTCTGAATATAGAACGAGTCTTGATCGATCGGATACTGTATCTATAAACTGACGTAGACCTAACAGGATAATCTTCATAATCATTGTTGTTTGACGCATTTAATGATTGCGTCAGAAATTCGATGAGGAAAATCAGCATTTCATAATAATGTTACTTAAATATGTATTTATAGTGTCGGTACTATAAAAATACTCTATAACATCTATATTAAAAATATCTTGAATATAGTTGTCAGTTCTTACGCAAACGTACGTAGATGTCTAGCTAACTTCAGGGTGTCGGTTTTTCGTGACGGTGTGCGCGCGCATCGTAAAATTTACTCTCATCATTTTTCCCTAACGCGCCAAAAGAAGTATAACTTCAAAAATAATTTGTGTCGGTGATAAGTTATTAATAAAGAACCAGAAACAGACGTGGCAACGTTGTGACGGTAAAAATTTTTGGTCAACGATAATCTTATGTAATAATTTTGTGTGATATACATATTTCGTCCTTTAAAGGTAATTCTTAGAATGAAATGGTTAAAATTAAAAAAAAGTACAGTAATTGCTTAAATGTATATATGTCCCAATGTTGGGCAAAGACTTTTTCTGTACACTGCGGATTGGCAGAGTTCACATATCTTCGAATAATTTTTTTTATTATCATTTCGAAATGAACCTGAATTTTTTTTCCTGACTTTTTCCTTCTCCGCTGAGTAGATAATATTCAAAGAAAAGGGTAAAAAATGAATTTTTTCACACAAAACACTAATCAATGGAAATGAAAACGTTATTAACACATTCATGGTCCGTTTATCGACTCAAAGGCGGCGCTAGCAATAATATTTGTTTTAACACACTAACACGTAACGCGTCCCCAAAACACAATAGTAAGCTACCCAAGGTACGACAGAACTGATTTGCACTCTTTGCGATAGAAACGTTCTTTTTTTTAATTAAAACCCCAGACTAAACATTCAATGCCGAGACTTCAAATGAAAAAAAATACCCCTTCATTTTGCGTTCGAAAAAACATAGAGTAGGCATTATTTCGAGAACGGTCTATTAATGCGGGTGAGGGAGGGGGAGGGGCATTTTCGAGTGGAGCGGGACCGCATTCAGTGCTCGTAGTGGAAGAAATCCCATTATTCTCCGAGGATTAGCGTTGGCACCGTGTCAAGTTTAGGGCGCGGGCACATTGGCGTATTTTGCGTGAAAGAAAAGTAATTCACAGCTCCTGCCAGCTCGACTGGTCTCACAGGATGCCGGAAGTGAAAGTATGATACTTTTCTTTCCTTGACGGTATAAGCCAATTCCAGCGGGGCAGTACCACGTTCCTGCCGGATACCGGAAGTGAAAGTATATAATATATATTATATCATACTTTCGCTTTTCGGCCGGCGAACGAGGTAACTGGTGGACAACACTCAGTATTTCACGATACACCCGTTGGTTGGACTTCCTCCTCATCCATCTCGCTTAGAATCATGTGAAGAATTAGCAATCATGGTTACTCAGGACACTCCTTTTACCCATCCTGTTACTCCTTTAGAATGCAAAAATGGCGATTGCTAACTGCGGTGCGTTATAGTTGTTGATTTCTTATTGCCACTTAATATTTGCAAATGCATTATGACGTCAACTTATCATTACTTGTGACCTATTTTAAATGATATTTCTGTTTTTTATGTTGTAATTAGTATATCAATGAAAAGGGAGACGCATTCCCATGCTTGTCAGAGGAATGAGTGTGTTTTGTTCAAATCAAATTCATTATATGCAGCAATATAAATTTGAATGCAGCGTAACTATTTAATTCGCAATAGTAACGGGCGAAGTACTGTTTTACAAGTTGCTTATCACTAAGTTTTTTCCAATCAAAATACCGGTACTTGTGCTAAATTCAATTATACTACTTCTACAATCGATTATAGTCACTTTTGGAATCCTTTATTTTTATGTAGCAAATGTCTTATCAATTTATTACGTGAGGTGTTCAAGGGGAATGGAGAGACTACTAGAGTCGAATCTCATCTATTAAAAAATTCTCTAAAATTACCTCACTTAATTAATGAATGACCCCTTAGAAACTGCGTTATATTAAATTTCATTTTAATTGAACTAATTTTTAGAAATTAAAAGGAAATTTAAAAGAAACCTTTTCTCACGATTTTATTTATGTCTAAATACTGTAATTTTAAATATAAGAAATTATTTTCAATTTGGAATACCTTACCCATAACTATGTACCTATCCGTTAATGAAAAACGTTTAGATGCGGTCCGAAAATATCAAATAACATAGTAAAAAACAAAGTCTTCCCTCTGTCTATCTGTCCCTATGTATGCTTAGATCTTTATAACGGATCTTGATGCGCTTTTTTAAACTAGATAGAGTGATTCATGAGGAAGGTTTATATGTATAATACATTGCATCCGTGCGAAGCCGGGGCGTCTCGCTAGTATCAAATAATACACAAAGTTAACCACTTTAGTAAGTATTAGGATACTATGTACTTTGTAGGCAAAGGGATACCCGAGCATGTCTGCTAGTTTCGACTGAGGACCGCCTGTTGTTTGGGGCGCCTAACACTTGTTGTCGTGACTTCCAAGGAGGTCCAACGTTGTCAAAATATTGCATAAGCACTCGCCTGATTTCAACAACGATGGTATCATTGCGTCACCGTTGGACACAATGGCGCGTGACGTCACGAGCCAACAAGGCGCGACCTTGGCGTGCACTTGAATAGTAATTGCATTATGGCACCGCCGACCATAACGAGATTAGGACAATGGGCGCCCATTGTGGGCGGAAGTGTTGCGAATTCCCAACCGGCCACGAGCTAATATCAAGAACGCGGAAATGTGTGTGTGTTCGTTCCACGCAGCACGTGACCGAATTGATTTGAGATTTCCAACTTGATAGTCTCACCCGACAATGAGAACTGATTAGTACGAAACTGATTATAGATTTAATACGAATGTGTCCAATTGTGTGTGTCATACACACACAATTGGACACATTCGTATGATCCACAGCTGGGTGTTATAGAATAAATTTCGGAATGGTGATAGTCAACAGACTTACATATAGATGACGAAACATCCAAATTACATCCAGATTAGGTTTACAAACTTGATGCTATTCATATCTGTGGCAGAAATAGTGAACGACGAGCGTTAGTCTTAGAAGCATCACTAAAAGATACATTTGCTGAGGCATCAGTCTTTTCATCTGATGTTGATAACGCAAACGATTTAAGCGACGATATTTTTCGGACCTTTTACTTCTACATTTGGTGATCAAGTTTGTATAACAGTTATTATTATTTCTTTTGATATTCTATAATATGTACAAATAGGCACAAGAAGCAAATCTAAACAAAACCATAAGTGTAAGTATAAATATGTGAACATACAAACTTACATATATTTCGTTATATTATTGTTTATGCCGGAGGTACTTGCTAATCAGTTGTGTCAGTATGGTTTTCGCATCCGTAAAAACTGTATTAACCAAATAACAACCCTTACGGCCCATCTGTGGGCCATACAGAACGCAAATGTAACCATTTAAATGTAGCAAGTTAAAAACGAGTAAGGAAATCAAAAACGCTGCCGCTTTACGGAAAGTGGCGTTCGAAATCGCTGGCGCTCGTCACTAAGCCGCTGTAACAGCCAGTCCGGCATCACCCCGACGCCGTGCAGCTACGTGGGGAACTTACAAACTGTGTGTTTGTGTATTCACATCGCTGACGCACTCGCAATCATTATCAACGTGGGCGCGACAGACGGGCGACCGGTTTTAATAAATGCGACTGGCGATTTTTTCACCTTCGGCGATTCCTTGGTCGTCTGCGACCATCATCTTTGGACGTCTTTGGAAAAACACTATGATGCCGCGTCATGTGATTTAGACGGAGCAAAAGTCCGGCTCGATTGGTCCAGTTGTTGGAAGCAAGAGGCAAGCAAGAGTCTTGAGAGAGGATGTGTCCAATGTTGGATTTACTACCGTAGTGTACAAATTCCGCCACTAGGTAGTACTACTGTAGTATTAGTAGTAGCGGAATTTGATGGCGACGTATTACGGGTACCGTTAAAGCTCGCTTGAAATCTAAATCTAAAGCGCGTCCTGAGGATGAATCCAACACAATCCAGGTGGAAGTTAAAAGCTATAATATTGATATACAAATTTTCTGAGCTCATATAGATCGATATCTGGTAGATGATTGATAATGAGTGCGAAAGCTAGCAAAATTCGTAATGCGTGAACTATGCGTGAGGGAACTGAGTCTGAAGCTTAAACACAGCTTAAATGCCGCTTAGGCGACTGTGGTCGCATGCCTACTTCGAGTTAAGTTCGTGCAGAGCGGACGATTGGGTCGCAGGACGTCCTTGCGGCGTGGCCGTTCCGACAACGGAATAACAATTCGCCGACGAACGTGACCCGAGTGAGGCCGTTGCAGTCGCGACGTGCTACGAGGCGGGGAGGTGGTGGGCACACCCCTCCCTAGCCCAGGCGTGACTAGCGTTATAAACTAAATAGGCCTGCAGTCAGAGAACTACTTGCTACAGACGGGCCGTATTCAGCTAAGATAGAAGATGTTCGGATGTTCGTGATAAATTCCGCATAGGGTCGACGAAACGAGATTAAGGACATTTTTTTTCTTTATATTGACCCAGAGGAAAATATATGAAGTACCAAAACCTAGTAAGTGGGGATGAGCTTGTTAACTTTTAGAAAGCCCGTATGCGTCAAACAGCTTATTTAAAGTTATAGTACCTGGAGGACCGAGCTTTGCTCGGTTTGTTTTTTTTTTTTGGAAAATCGTGTATTTTGGAAATTACATTTAGATACAAATTACTGAGAAATGAAATATGCATAATATTTTTCGATGTTACCGACGTAATAATAAGAAAATATGAAGTGGTGTTTTTCACAAAAGAAACAACTTTAAATAAAGAAAAAGAATAAAATCACCTAGATGGACAAAAAATAAAAAATAAAGAAAGCAATGATCTGGAATCGAAAGTATGTAAATGATCGTGATACGAACCACGGCCTCCTGTCTCCGGCCTCCTGTTTCCTGGGCCGCCCGATTACCGACCGAGCTATGATAAATTTTTTTTTCGGCGATATTCGAATATATTACTCATATTCGAATGATATTTTTAATTCCCTGAAAACAGGGATAAAAGGACATTTTCTAAAAATGAAACCTAGCAAGATAGATTTTTCTCCCCCGAATCTACGCCCATATTCAATTTCATGAAAATCGCTGGAGCCGTTTCCGAGATTCCAATATATATATATATATATATATATATATATATATATAAAAACAAACCAAAATGGTTACATTTATAGCTTTTCAAGCAATTCTTGTGTATATATATATATATATATATATATAAAAACAAACCAAAATGGTTACATTTATAGCTTTTCAAGCAATTCTTGTGTATATATATATATATATATATATATATATATAAAAACAAACCAAAATGGTTACATTTATAGCTTACAATTATACAAATCGCTCGGAGGAACAAACTCGAAGAGGGAGAGAAGTTATACGACCGAGCGAGAAAAAAGGCAATCCCATCAAACGAAACTTCGCAGCGAGAAGACCGCTAACAATTTGGACAAACGGCCAGGAATGGGCGGCGAAAATATCGTGGGACGTGACTGGACCGGACTTAAGGCCGGTCACGTTGTCTCCGCCGTTCCTCTGGAACTTTCTGGAGAGCTTTCAGCCGCGCGTGACTACCGCACGCGACTCGCTAAATCGGTAACAGGTAACTGGTACGAGAAACCGACGGCCTCCGTGATGTCGAGTTGGAGGATTTTAACGGGTTTCGCGAGGGGCAACGTTGAACTTTTTCGAATTTCGCAGACGTTGGTTCGCGGGGAATGTTGTTTGTTTATGCGTCCACTGCGTTGGGAAACGTTTACTAAGAGCACCGGTCCGGAAATAATGACAAGAGTATACTAAAAAACGGCCTAGTACTAGCACGAAGGGTTCCGTACCGTTATATATAAAAACAGCAAAACAAACATGTCTATTGTATGGGAGCCTAACTTAAATATTTTTTAATTGTTTTTTTAGTATTTGTTGTTATAGCGACAACAGAAATACATTATTTGTGAAAATTTCAACTGTCTAACTGCTAACTGTTCATGAGATACAGCCTGGTGACAGAGGGACAAACAGACATACAGCGGAGTCTTAGTAATAGGGGGACTCTACTTTTTTACTCTTAGGGTACGGAACCCTAAAAATGTACGGATAAAACTGTCACAAAATCTTTCACCACTGCCAGGATTTGGATCTGCGGAAGACCACTAGTTCGGAATATCAAGACGGAACCGGATTATCAAGACTGGTCCGGAAATGCCAAAATGTACACAAAAATGTGTAACTTTCGCAAGGATTACCGTTGTAAGCGACTTTTGACTAGGACTCACCAGGGCAATAAAACAACTAAGTTCGATAGACACTGTTTATAATTGGTCAAGAAATTAAAAACACTTGAATAATTTAGTCGACGGATTCAATATTAGCGCGAATACCAATATGTTAAAAGTTCTACATCCTGGTCAGGGAAGAGTAAATTAACGAAGTAAAAGTTGATTTTAAACTCACTTCTATGCTAAAGAATTATTCGCGATTTTAATTAGATTTATTATGTAGTGAACGTTATTTATTACACAGACAAAAATAACAAAGAAAACATTTAGATTTACGTATTTTTATGCTCGAGCATTTTCCGCGGCACGACAAAACGCCTTGTATGACTAAAACCAATCTCACAATTTAAGTTTAACTGCACCAAACGTCGACGATTTCAAAAGTTATTTTGGATAGTCTAATAACTAGCGACAGTTCGTATCTATTCAGTCGGAAGTTCAGTCCTTACAAAATATTAAATTAGTTGTGGAATTGTACAGAAACATAGGAAAATTTTAATTTCGAAGACGGAAATATTTTTACTTAATGAAAGAGTTGCTCGGGGTTTTAGGACTAGCCAAGTTTAAGTTAAAATTATAAAACTAATCGACGATTGATTGTTATTTAGGCATCATTAAGTTATACTTCACATCGCCTATATGTTTTTGTGGTATGAGTATATATGCTGTTGTGGGAATGTGCTGGCTAGTCCGTTGAAATACTACGGCCTCATGAAAGAACGGCGTGAAATGGAAGTTTCAGATTTGCTTTTCGCCCGATGCACGAAGTAGCTGGGACTCACAATTTTAACGTCTTCACAAGGCATCTACACGCCCTCAGGTGTTGAAGTTGTCCAAGTAACCAACAAGCACTTAACCTGATGATAAGTTATTTACCGTTTATGGATATACAATAATATCGGACTTTAACAAGATGTGGCGGTCCAGTTGCTTTTTTCGCTTCGTTTCGCTAAGTTCTATAATGAAACCGTAATTCTCTAATGAAAACAGATTATCCGCATCAAGAGCTCACGACTCCACCCAAGATTTGGCACTGTATCATACGCCATTATCACATTGTGTTTTCTTACAAGCCGTCGTCGAGTCCAACTTTCGCTTACCATCTAAAATAACTCTGAAAATAAGCGAACACTACCACGATTTCTCACCACGCCCCGGGTTGACTGGGAGAGAATGCCAAAAGGCATTAAGTTCGCCCTTTGTAATCCTTGTAATTTGTAATTGCAATTAAGAATAAATAAATAAACACTAACAGTTCATCTATGCGATGCATTTCACCTCAATTCGACTGCTAGTAAAAAAAACGTACTAAGTAGGCGGCTATCACATACTAAAGATCAAAATAAGAGCGGCGAACATAAATCCGATGGTATTTTTGAACTGTAACACTCGGCAATAATCCAAGTTTTACACGTTACCCCGGTGTTTTATTGGTGCTTTTGTAACATCTAACGGATGCTGTAATAATATCGACATACGTTTCGTACCGCCGTGCTAATTGATCTCGGTTTGTCACTTTGTTTATTACAGAGCTCTTATTACATTAGGGCAGCAGTTGAAACTATGCAAGAGCTATAACAAATTCGTCTTTACATAGTATGTTTTAAACTTTATGGAAACCGGCATTTGTTTGAATTAGAAAGCAGAGTTTGTGGATATGAACACATGAGGTATTTTGGCATTAGTGTAAAAATCTCGCGCGGCAATCGAATTGGCATCGGAACCAGGGAGTGTTGGCGTTGCATCCCTTTGCATCATTGAATCATTACGACCGAAAATCACTCTGTCTCTCTCCTAACTCTTACATCCTTTTCTTTTTAGTTGCGTTAAAGAGAGTGGGAACTAATTACGTGCACTCGGTTTAGGAGGAAGGGTGCGCTTGGTACGAAAATGACTTCCATTAACCGCGCGTTGCGTCATAGCAAAGCTTTTTTTTTTTAATTTAAATTTTTACAATTATTTTTTATTATTGATTGAACATTAAAATTTTTGTAGAAAAAGGAAACGATAAGTTTCTCGCCGCCGTAGGAATCGAACCCACGTCTTCGGGATTCGTCGGTGTGGCAATCAGCCATTTATCTTAGTGGCTAGAGCGAGAGGGTCAAAAATTGTCTTTTTTATTTATTACTTTTATCACGTGTTTATATAAGAGATTTATATATGAAGACACGCATATTATTTTAATAAAACGTGATGCAACTTAGACACTCATTCTCATTTAATTTCCGTTTCGCTAGGGTCATGGTAATCAATGTGTAAAACATATGCATGGTCTTACACAGTTGGAGATCCGACTGTCTCGTCATTACCCAATTCAGTTACCGGTACGTCCTTCGATGAACCACCCGGTTGCGCAGTTCCTGTGCCATTGGCTTCAGCGCCGGGAGTCATGGTTTCGATTCCCAAATGGGACAAGCATTTGTGCGGCCCACAGATAATTGTTCCCGGTCTGGCTGTTTGCCCAAGGAGTCTCTACGTCAGGCGATACTATTTTAACAATATTATTCACATATTGTGCCGCCCGCACTTGGCTGGGATAGAGAGGAAGAGGTCGGTACGTCCACTAAGGGGATTCTACTACTACTCACTTAAGCAACTCGAGTCTAGCCCGCAATTTCCAGTGCGCTCGTGGGCTTCTGGCTTGAGAACCGAACACGTCTACTGGAAACGGTATCCCGGGGAACGTGTGCTTCGGAGGGGCGGCCGGACGTTACGGCAACGTAACGAATTGAAAGCGTCGCGCCGTCGGCAGGAATAGACTGGCCGCGTGCCAGGCACGCGCTGCAAGCGGAAATGACGCCGAAAGCTAGCCCGGACGGACGTTGTCGACGCCGATGTCGCGGCAGTTGCGGTGCGGATGGATGGGTTTGTCAATTTTTATGCTACAAGTTGGCAAGCGAGCTGACGGTTCAGTTATGTTAAGTGATAACCGCGGCCCATGGACAGATGCGTTGCTGCCTTTAATAAAGGGGGTCCCAGCCTCACTCACTAGACCAAACGTAGATAACATAACGCATAACACTTGCTATCACACTTATAACATGCTTCACTCCGGTCTTTGTGAGGTCGTGGTACTTCCACGAACGGCCCTGCCCATACGTGCTACAGCGACGAGACTGTTGCGACCACTGTGAAAACTATGCTGTTCAGAGTTGTTAAGATGAGACATGAGACATGGCCTCGGCTGTTGCACGAATGGGCAGGCTCGTCCGGGTAAGTACCACGACCTCACAGAAGATCGGCGTAAAGTGGAAGTATGACAAATACTTTCGCGTTTCGTCTGGTGAGTGAGGTAGCCGGAGCCCAATTTCCAAAAAGGTTGTCAACGCATTTGCAAACCCTCTGGTGTAGCAGATGTCTATGGGCGGCGGTATTCACTTAACATCAGGTGAACCGTCTGCTCGTTTGGCAACTTTTCACATAAAAACAAATTAAAAAAAAAATGGCGAGAAACAAAAGAGAAGTCCCTTTCGGAATTATTTAGAGAATATTCATATAAGAATTATTTAAGCCATCAGAGAAGACATTATAAAGTTTTTATTGCGATAAAATTATTTTACTATGGTAGGGCCACACAACTGTTGGCCCGGAATTCAGTTCGCACTACGCTGTTGCAGGAATGGGCAGGTCCATCCGGAAGTAACACGGCCTCGCAGAAGATTGGCGTGAAGTGGAATTATTATACTACAACATGGAGATGTACTACGATCTCACGAACTACGGTATTCACTTAACATCAGGTGAACCGCCGTACAAATTGGTAACGTTGTTCTCTTTACATCTTCTTCTTGGGGGTGGCCCTATCCTATCGGATGTCGGCGACCACCACACGGAACTCTTCTCTATTCTGCGCCAGTCTACAAACACTGACGGCGTCCTTGATGTCTGTCCATTTTTTCACTTTACAACTTTCACGTAAAAACAAACATCGATTGGGAGAGTTCTTTTAGTACAACGTTCTGGTGAACCTTGCTTTTACTCTTGCCCTGGATTGCTCCAAACGTGCAAATTCGGGACGCTGGTTTGACGGTTATAATCTAGGTTAGACCTATATGTTCTCGAAAAAAATGTAAAGAAACGTTTGCGTGTTAAAGGTTTATTATAATATAAGTGATTATTTAAATGATAACACACTCTGGAAAATAGTTGATCGCTCCAGGTTGTTTCAAATGGACTATAACTATGGTATACATATTTCATTATAAAATAAAGGCATAAGTAATAATAAAGAGGCCCGCCGAGTTTCTTTCGCCGGATCTTCTCAGAGCAGTTGCTTTTCTTTTCCGAACCGAAAGTAGTATTTTTACGATCAATAAGTGAGTGTAATGCTTCTAATAAAGATATTTGAATATAGCTGGGCTCGTTTAAATTATGGGCTTGAAAATATGGAATGCTGATGTATATATATTTCACTAGGTTTATTCGTAGTATTTTTGTACAGTAAGACTGCACTGAGTTCATTAGAACAGACTGTATTCCAGACTTACCAGCGGCGGAATTATTGTATTGACGAAAGCATTGTAAAGTACGAAAATAGTAGAAGTTTGTAAATGAGGTTTTGATCGTAAAAAGCACTAAAAAAATATCGTGGATCTTTTAGTGTTCTTGATAAGGTTAACAAGAATACTCCTTTGAAGTTTATGTTTACAGGTTTTAAATTTAAAAAAAAACGATGTGCTAATTACAAATAATCCCCCAGTATAAACTTTATAAACTAATAAATATAATATACAATTTTATAAACCGATTAGTAGCGCCATCTATCGCAGTTGTTATGAAACTACAAGGAGTCGTTGGATCTTTACGAGTTTTTGAGAAAACACTGAAAGTGAGAACCTAATCATAATAATTATCCATTTTCCCTTAGCTTAGCAAATTAACTACATATTTTTTCAGCACTTTACTCGAGTTGACGTGAAAATTTTCCAAAATAACATTCAGATACGATAATTATTATAAATAATACTTAAATGTAGATCTTTGTCTGCGATAAAAATATTATTCTTGTAGTGTTATTTCATTTTTTGGAAAATCATGCAGTTTTCAAAATATAAAATGTATTTCTTCATAAATAATGCAGTAAACATTAAAAAAAAAAACTAAAAAAGTGCCTTACGGTAAAGATGCCTCCTGTGAGGATTGAACTCACGACCCCTGGTTTACGAGACCAGTGCTCTACCACTGAGCTAAAGAGGCGATGCAAACTGACGCGAAATAATAAATCAGTTGTAATACAAGAACAATTTAAGTATTCAAAATGATAAATCTTAACATTACATTCATTTTATGGCAAGTTTAAAAACAAGTAACAAATAAACTTAACTCACCTGGATTCGTTTGCGTCGACGCCTGTGAACAATTAGATTTCTTATAAGCACATTTACAAACGTAGATCGTTAATGTTGAATTTTTACTGTCGGTAATGGATTCTTAGTCAGTCTTACGCCTAAACCTTAATATCAGATTGATTTACCCAAAAGTATCAATTAACTGAGCGGTTAAAATTTCTATTGAAATGTTTAAAAATAAACGAAGAAAAAAAAAGCAAAGAAAATTATTTCTGTATTAAGCACAATAATTAACCAAAATATTATATTAAAATATTGCGCATTGAAAATTTTAAGAAAAAAAAAAACTTTCTTTCTTTAAGTTTTAAAGAATTGTCTTCGAGATGTTATGTACTGCGTATTTATTTATCATAAAATGATTACGACTTCATTAAAATTATGTTTATTGAACATTTAATAATGTATCTAAAATAAATTGGAAGCAAAAAGCGATGCCGAAACCCGGGATCGAACCAGGGACCTTTAGATCTTCAGTCTAACGCTCTCCCAACTGAGCTATTTCGGCTAGTGAAGACAGTTACTAAAAATATCATCTTACTCTCGCAATAATTTTCATACTTTATAATTATCATCTGAAAAAGTTATTGTGCAAAACTATTTTTTTACGGCTAATATCACATTTATTTTAAAATTAAACTCCCGACGTATAACTTTCAAATAAATAAACGCATAAAAAATACTTTCAATAATACAAATTTTTTTTTTAAACTTAAAAATAATTTATACCAAAATAATAGACCGATTTCATAATAGACCGCTAACCCAAGAATTAATAATAAAGTACAGTGAAGTGCGTAACGCAGTAAATAAAAGGAAAAATTGAGTAAAAATGAAACTCCACCTATAACATCTAACATAAAATTCCTGCAAAGGCTATGCACAAAGTAGTTATACAAACCGATACAAGATGGCGCTGTATCATTAATCCAACAATACATTAATTAAAAATAAATGTAACAAGTGCTTTTATAACAATCTCTTCAGAACTTTTTGTCGGACAACAGTGAAATTCAGTGGTTTATAGACATTAATTAGGCAGTTAAGTTTAATGCTTTGGTTTTTAAAAGTAAAAGAATCACTAAAATTATTTACAGCAGGGTTTCAATACTTTCCTGTTACAAATGATTATGTCACATAGCTCCAAAGGACTTTCATATGGACTTATAACAAATAAGTCCATATGAAAATATTATGTAATTCATATGGACTTATAACAACTTTGGCTCCAAAAAGCCCCAATTGATTTTGAAAATTTTGGAGCAAAAAATTAACTTGAAAATTAAATTTTACTGCTACTACAACATGGCTGCAAAGTCATTAATCATAGTGAAAGAAAAATTTGTAAATTATGTAAGGTCTATATAACACAACATAAGATACTAATATAAATAATACTTGATATATTATTTAATAACAAGAATGGCAAAAATATAAAATTTTAAATAGATTGCTAAAGTACTTTGCTAAAACTAAATAATGTTTTTAACATCGACATATGTATTTAGTACCTTTTTCTTGATCTGCTTGCACAGCCTTGTCTGTGGACACTTGGCCTAAATCATTCAATGCAATTCCACAGTTTTTGTAAAGACGATTTTTAAACTTTAAGATTTTTTCTTTCTCTTGAAATTCTCTAATCTCCTCCTGAAATTGCCAGAAAAGTTTTTGTAAATATAGATTGAATTGATTTTATGCATGAAACCAACTTTATGTTATTTTCAGGAAAACAATGGATTAGTACAAGTTTTTATTTAGTTCAGTACATCTGTTCACTCCAAGTAATATGTGCAAGCAATATTTAACGCATGGCAACTATATGGTAGATAATTATACAGTTAGCAGATTAGTTATTTAAAGTATAATAATCTGCTAACATATTTATTTAAAGTATAATAATAAGTTTGCATTTTTTTTACATTATACAGCATATTTTAATTTTGTGATGTGTGAACTAATGCTTTTTTATCATAATTTCCTCTATCGATTAAAAATATTAATGTACACAAAAGCAACCGCAATACTAATCAATTACCATTTAAATAGACTAACCTTCAATTCCTTCAGTCTTGTATGGGATCGGCTTGAAAAACACTGTCTTACGTGGAAATCGGACCAACCAATATGATCACCTTCTAAGACCGATGGAGCAGAATCACATAAATGAATATTATGAAAATTGTCATCACATTTACGATGCACCGTCTGCGGAAATGTTTCCGCTGGTACTAAAGATTTTAGCGTCTTTTTCGGTTTGACTACAAAAGTTTGTTTCATGACGTTTTTGTCAGGAGATTCCGGAATATAATTGTCAAGAACTATCGGCAAGTCCCTGTAAACACCAGAATGAATATTCGAATTACTTAGGGACTTGGCGCCAATATCTTTTACTGGAGTTTTGCGTTGTATAACACTGGAGCTTGTTTTAATAGTGCTTCGGGCACGATTATAGACACGAGGCATTACTGTACTATACTTTTTATTAAGTTTTTTGGTGTTTCTATCCATTTTGCAAGAAATATTAAAGACAACGATTCGAAACCCTAAACAACAACTGTTTGTTTTGTTTTGACGGCGATACGAACTTTTGACAACGGTCTTTATATTTTTTCAATTAGTTCTTCTTATTTTTTCATATATAGCATACCGGCTTTTTGCCAACTCATTTTATTTTCGAATTATTAGCCTTTTAATTTTTTTTATATGTGACCATAACTTATGGTATAGACTTTATGCTTACATTTTCAATCGAACCAAAGGGAAAAGCAACGTGAAACAGCCCTTTTTCTATTAAAGACAGAAGCGTCTTTATTAGAGAGATTTATTATATTTATTTATTAGATATTATTTATTAGATTATTTTTAGAGACCCTACAAGAGTCGCGTCAGTTTCAAATTATATAGGTATCTTTATTTTTGGCCATAATGTAATTTGAAATTGGAATGTAGTTCGAACACGCAAGACTTCGTTGTTACATCCGTCCGAGAAAAATATTACTCTCATAATTTTAAATTTGTAGAAAAAGTACGAAAAGATTGTCGCCGCTGTGAGAATCGAACCCACGTCTTCGGCATTCGCGACCTGACGCTCTAGCCACAAAGCTAAACGGCTGATTGCCACACTGACGAAAATCTTAACGCCTCCGTTAATCATCCAAGCAATCTGCGAGATAAAATTCATTGTGAATTCCCTTAAGCCGCGGTTAACAGTTCGTTCCATATATTCTAGCAACCTGAATTCGATCCTCGAATTTGTTAATTATATGTGCTGTATTATCAGGTGCTTAGCGGTGAAGGAAAACATCGTGAGGAAAGCCGCAGATTTTCGAAATAATAACAAAAAAATATTTCGCAGATATAGCCAATCCGCAGTGGGTACGGCCTTAGGCCAGCAGTGGGACAGTTATAGGATGTTACTTTACTTTTTTTATTAAATGTATAGGAATATAAGTAATTATGTATTTAAACAGCAATTACAAACACAGCTAAATAAACAAGGCTTTAAAACTTAGCACCAATTTTGATTGTTAAATACTTTTAGAATGACCATTTTTTTATTTTTTTCCCAGAGTCATAGCAACAAAAGCAAGCAGTTAAAAGGATGGTAAGTAAGAACTGTTATTTGGGACATTCATAACTCCAGAGATGTTCCAAACTTTATAAGAGCTACGCCCTGTTTCTGAAACATTGACAATTGTAGAAGTTAACTAATCAGCTATCAAATGGCATTTTAAATGCCGTCCTTTTAACCATCCTGATTAGGTAACTTCTACGATGAACATTATGAAGAATTTAAGGAACGGATTAAGAAACATTATGAAATGCATTCTTCTACATAAATATAATTAGAAATAGGCTTCAAACAGCGCATTCTTGTAAATGCTTATATTAAACATTGTGCTTTAAATTTAAAGTATAAAAAACCATACACCAATCTAGATAGCAACATTTTATTTCTTAAACTATTTATTTCTATGCACTATGAAACATAATTATATTTTATTGCATTGATATTTCTAATAATTAACTTTGTGAATTTAGCAATTATTTCCCAACAAGTTCTGTGTGTTTAGTTTCATAAATGCTTTTTGCTTCATTTTGATACTCTTCACACATTGCTGTTATTTGCTTACTAACATCAAATACCAAGTCCTCAGACACTCCAGTTTGCTTTTTTAATTTCTTTATAAAATCATTTTGCACATCTTTCACTGAGTCTCTGCATTTTATATACAATGATTTTGCATTTTTCGCTAAGGCTTCCCTGTGTTCTTTTGTGACTTTAGGCACAGGTACAAACAAGGTAGTACCATCCTGTTGGGGATTAAGATTCAACCCAGAACTGTTAATAGCCTTAAGAGCATCAGGAATAACTTGTGGGAAAGAACTAAAATTTATTACTATGGTTTTTGGATTCTTACGGACTATTTGAGCAAGCTCCTGCAATTCATATTCTTTTCCATCAAACTTCAATTTTAACGATTCAATAGAGCCGGTTGTAGACCTTAACGATAAATTTTTGGCAAAATCATCTTTCATTTTTTCAATAGCTGCCTTACATCTGACTTGGATTTTGTCCACTGCGACGACTTCAGACATCATTGCTGTATTGATATTCACCTTGGCACCTTTCCCTTTTTTATCTTTTCCTTTATCTTTACTTTTGGCATAACTCCTAACTATATTGAAATTTAAAGATGCACATGTAATTTTTGGATTTTGACGACTGAGGTTAGGATACCTATTATAGGAAGCACGTAGAACTGGAAGAAGTAATCGATTTAGTATTCGAGTACCCATTGTAAGTCAGTTAAAAATGTGTAATAGTCAAGTAATTTCTAATTTTACACTCAAGCTTTGTTTATATGTTTAACATATTTGGTTTTTGACATTTACAGTGACATATAAATATAAATTTTAGGGGAAAGTAGAAATTCATTAGAAGCAGATTATAGAACAGAATGACAGAATACAAATATTATTATAGTTTTTAATATTATTATTTGTTTTAAAACATTGCCATTACTTTAGTATAACGTTATCCTGTGTTGTAAGAACGTTTTACAAACATAAATTTCATGTGGACTAACATTCAGATCTCAGATGTGAAACAATTATATGTGGGTGGTCACGCAAATAGTTGTTCCATGGTTATGTGGGGATCGAACCCATGACCCCCGAAGCCGAAGCCTGCCAACTGCGTCAAGGAGTCATTATATTTTCATTATTTTCGAGGCCCTTGCCATTAAGGCAGCTTTTACAAATTGTTTATACTTAGTTGTTTGTGGATGTCACCTATTTTATTATAAAAGTTGATGCATCTACCAAGAAACGACTTTCTGGTTTTAGCTAATATAAACCTCAGTACTTTCAGAGTCACCACGGCCCCGACGCGATGTGGATTGTTTTTTTGTACTAAACACTTATATGGAATTTATTCTATTGGAGTTTCTTGACAATTCTACAACTTAAAGGGACAGATTACGATGCAATTTTGCGTTCCGCATATATATCGGTGCGCCGAAGAAATCTGTTTTGAATCACTTGAAGGGGCTTAAAACTCATTTTCTTGGTGAATGCTGTAATATTACCTACGGGATATCAAAGTTCAGTACGGACGGTGACCATCTGGGTTACTGTCCGTTAACTATATTAATGATGGAATTGATGGAGTGAGAATCATCCTGTACGCAGGTGCACTTTTATCAGTTTCACCGTGTTCGTAGGTAAAGACAAATCAATTGGTTATGTTTTTTGAACTACATGTGGGCATAGTTTTGTTTAGCTAGACCTTCAGTTGGTCAATGAGGACGTTTTTCAGGTGATTTGTCTGAATTAACTACTCTGGCGAGCTCGGGTCGGTGGGCAGTTGGAGTTGGCTGTGACGTTAGCTAGAATGAAGTGTATTGCAGATTGGGAAAGCAGTCGCTGAAACTGAATAACTATTCAGCCAAGATGGTTTTCTGAATAGAAGAGTGTAGTTTTATATGAGAAAGCGCAAGTACGACACATGGTCTTTAGGAATGTCATTCGTGTGAAGCGAAAAAAGCAAAGGAGACCGTTAAGGATCACTCGTTATTGAAAAGACCGAAAAATTCGACGGAAATGCTAGGATGTTATGGACGAGCCTATCTAGTAGCTTGAATGCATAAGGGTTGGAGTTATTTTACCTACGGTAATATTTGCCTTGCTTTACCACGGAGTAGGGTGGTCGTATAATTTAACGCAAGAGAGATTTTTCTTTCCGGTGCAAGCCGAGGTTTAAACCTTTGACTACGTCGTAAGCGCGTATTACCAATTGAACCTACAAACGCCCGTTCTTAAAGAGTATAGCGACGGGAAAGAATTCCATCGATTGTCTCGTATGATTTTAACGAATCTGTCTTGCTCTCCTGAGTGTAGCGTTAGGATATCTGCTCCGTGAGTAGTGCGCATCTATTCGTGACCTTATCCAACGAATATGTCATAGCCGCCGGGTTGACTGACGGGATACCTACTATACTACAATGCGCAAAAAAAATATTTATGTCTTTTTATTTTATATCCATATTCCCGTTGCGTTAGCATCTCTACCACATCTGTGCATATTCCGTGTGACTGTCAAACTTTGACACTGATTTTGACATTTTGAATTTGTCACTTTGTTTTTATGTTTTGTAGAAATTCAATGTTGGTTTAAAAATGAGTGTCTTTTTCCAAACGGGAAAATTTTGTGTATTACGAAAGTCGTTAAAAATACCGTTATTTAATTTATTATTCCTTAGAAGTTATACAGGTATTGTCTGTTTCTTTGATAATATAATATATATTTCAGTTCAAAGGTGGTTTAGGGGTTATGTCTATAGAACGTTTTCAGATCCTGTAAGAAAATGTAAAAGGTTTAGCGATATAATAGATCAACGAAGAGAAGAGGCTCAAAGGAGCCTTGTAGTTCAAGTCAACTCGGAGTCGTCATTCAACGAACTGTATGGTTATTGCTCAAAATATGGGACTATTAGAGACATACACCACTATAGGAATTTTGAAAAGGAGGTAAGGTTTAGTTCATTTTGTTCACGGCCAAACATATAATTTCCATTGATAAAAAATGTTATTGCTTGAGATTTTTATTCCTTAATTTACGTGTTTGTGATTTTATTGTAAAAGACGTATATCACCTTGCGAAAATAGACCTATCAATGGCTCTAAAAAGAAATCTATTGACTCTAGAAACTATTGACATTGTATTAACTGCCTATGTCCAATCAAGGCATCATAAAAAATTTACTCTCATTTTTCTAAACCCTAATACAAGTATATCTTCTAAAACATGCTCCACATCACTCCAAATAATTTATATATGGTTTTAGCACAACCTTTACTAATCCATACTACAATGTCAAATCATTTTATGTTGTGGTGCAGATGTCATTAAAGTCATGCTTTACTAACCTATTAATTGTTCTAAATGCTTATTGCATAAAGAAGCTCCACCTCCAGTACTTAGAACTCGACAAATATTCACTTTAAAAAGTCAGTCAAAGCAGACCTGATTATCTGGCTCCAAGCAAATTTTCACCCTCCCTCTCCCAGTGGGAGATGGTCACCATACCATCGTCAACAACGAGCATACAAAAATGTTAATAAAATTGCGAGTGGAAAAAAGTGACTCCCTTTTTCTCCTATAAAGAAACTAAAAAAAAGTGTTTGGTGACACATCCACTTTAACCCTCACACACAAACTTAGAAAACCTCACAGCTTGACAGCATTATATTTTATAGTGATACTATCTATATAATTTTTATCTAATAAGACAAAGAATGTCATCAATGGCATAATCGTATTTGAAAAAACTGTTTTGGCGCTATAGTTTCATCAAATTATTTTAATAATAATTTTTTACAGCATTTTATGCTCATCGAATTTGATACAGAGGATAATATGCAGGAAGTTTTAAAAGCATGTAGCTCTCATCAAAAAGACATGGATGTTATGGCAATACAGTCACCATTTCTTTGGTTTAGAGCAGCTGTGAACAAAAAAGAAAGACATAAAGGGCCCAATTCCAGAAGTCTAGCTACAAAGGATGGGATTCAACCCATTGATGAGGAAGTGCTTTATGAGGAGTTGCTTAATTGTGAAACAGTATCCAATCAAATACAGCTTTTGTACGACAAGACAAAGTTAACTGACCTGGGTGTGAGACTTAGGTTTATGGTGGCCAGGCAGGTGAGATGAATTATTGTATTTTAGGTATTTGTTAACCGTAAGTCGTGTAAAACTTAATGGCAGCTATGTAGTGTCCTGGTGCTATGCAGTAGCACATGTAAGATATCAGAAAAGTGAGAGACTGGGGCACACCCACCCACTTCATAGTTGCCACTTTTTGTGTCCTCTTCGGTCCCCACTTTAATGGTATTTTTGTGTGCGTGGTGCATTTGTTCACTGCACATATTAGTGTGCCTTTGCTCAAGCACAGTCTTACTCCAAGTTCTTATTGTGACTGTGTATTTAATTAAATTTACTAAACTTTCTGTAATGTTTGCAAATAGTAAAATGTTATAAATTTTGCACACATACAATTTTGCAGTCCATGCATTTGATGAATAATTTGCATATAATTTAATTTCAGCTTGAATGCATTTTCAAGAGTTTATATGCTAATGTGGCAGTACATCCTTTTGGTTCTTCTGTTAATGGCTTTGGAAAAATGGGATGTGATTTAGATCTGGTTCTGACAAATGTATTAACAGAAGAAATGGTAAGTAATTAAAAAGATATTTTTACTATTATCATGATTGTTCACACAGTGCTTAAGCTATTAGCTTCACTGCCAGTGGTTGTGGGTTTGATTCCAACACAGGACAAATATTTGTGTGACCCACTGATAAACCTTAGGCTCTGAGAAATTCCTTATGTTGCAGAATATGCAACATAAGGAATAATAAATAATACAAATGTATAGTATATATATATATATAGTTATAATATAGTAATATAAAAAATAATAACGTAATAGGTATCAGTAGAAAATATTTTTGGAAGTTTCATTTTTAAACAAACAAAATGAGGCGACAAGCGCAAAAAATAGTTCTGCGAGTTTAGGTGAAAAAAGGATGATGGAGAATCAGTAAATAAATAAATAACTACATAACTTTGGTACCACCAGTAAATTACAGCTAAACACTAGTCACTTTGTGATAAATAAAACAAACAATACTTGACTTCTACTAGCAAATTATGGTCTGTTATTAAGTGTAATGCTGATAGGTTATTGTCAGTAAGAAAATGAAAATAGCATAGTAATTTTTTAAAATTGATTTTTATTTTTAGTGCTAGTCTCTGCTCTCAGGTGAGACTTTAAATTGTAATTTTTTTGTAGATAAATAAACAAAAACTTTCGGTGCATCACAGTCACACTAGGTGCATCCTTTACAGAATACAACACCTTACAAATAACATTCACTGATGAATAATTTGCACTCGTTACAAGATGTCGCCTTTGCCGTAAAAAAAAAATTTAATGTAGTCTAAACCAGAAAGCGCTATTTCGAATATGTTTCGCTGAAAGTTTCTGTCCATTTATCTACAAAAGTTTACAATTTAATACAGTGTAGTTTCTCAACACTGGCCAGTCACTACATAGTATAAAACAAATTTGTCGCGTTGTCTGTCTCTCCCTATGTATGCATAGATCTTTAAAACTGCGCAACAGATCTCGATGCGGCTTTTTTAACTAGATAGAGTGATTCAAGAGGAAGGTTTATATATAATTGCATTGCACCCGCGCGAAGCATTGGCGGGTCGCCAGTTAGCGTCGGGGTACGAGCGATTGAGCGGTGCGCTTTCCGGCAGAGCTCCGCCGGCCGCCGGCTGGTGTTCCAGGAGAAGCGAGTGGAGGGGGGGCTGCGGTCGGGCGCGCGCCAGCTGGAGCTGGTGGGGGCGCTGCTCGAGCTGCGCGTGCCGGGAGCGGCGCACGTGCGGCGGGTGCTCGCCGCGCGCGTGCCCATTCTCAAGTGCACGCACGACCTCGCCGCGCTGCACTGCGACCTCTGCTGCACCAACACGTGAGACCTGAACCTTCGGCCATCTTCCCTCTCGCTCATCTGCCCCCATCATTCGATCAGCCAGATGCATGTAGCGCAAACACCGCTTCCAACCTTTGTCTGGGCACAGATTGCCATGGCCAATCAGGAAGTTTTTAAATAGACTCCGGACACAGGGTGGCCGCAGCAAGGAAAATATATTCAGCTGGAGACTCAGAAAATCCAGACCTGGGGAGCAGGGCAGTCCATGGCTCGTCGGGTCATCTGGTATCATGCCTGCCCGTTTACCTGTTCGCAGTAGGATTTGATGGATGGCACGAACTGTGCAGTCGAAGTTGCTAAGTTCTGGGCCGGAAAGATTTCATTTGTCATAGATACTCAAAGAAGATCTGTCACCACCCCTTCGCCTGTTTTGCCTCACTCTCCATCCCCATCTTGCGAACCCTTTCAAACTTTATCCTTGGCAAAAATCTCCCCACCTCCTTACCGCCTGTATTGCCCTCTCTCTCTACCCGTCTTGTGATCTTCCCGCCACATCCCCCGCACTTCTTACCGAGCGCTTACCTGTCCCGTCCCTTCCTTCTGTATTGCAACTCACTCCCTATCCCTCTTGTAAGCCCCTCCGCACCTCTTCTCCAGCACTATTTTATTGTAATATTATTTTGTTTACACATACCTCTTCCATTCAATCTACATCCAAACCAAACCCCTTTCTGTCATGGTAACCACATTCCTGACATTTACCAAAGCGCATTTTTTCAGATCTGGTCTCTACATGTCGGAACTGCTGTGGCTGTACGGCTCTTTAGACCCGCGCGTGAGACCCCTCACGTTTGCGGTCCGCTGCTGGGCGAAGGCCGTGGGCCTAACAAACCAGCACCCGGGCAGATGGATCACCAACTTCCCGCTGACCCTGATGGTGCTGTTCTTCTTGCAGCAGAAAAGGAAGAGTGGCTTTATTTTGCCCTCGCTTAAGTTGCTAGTTAGCAAGTCCAGTGAGTTTGTTACTTGTTGTTTAATTATTTTTTTGTTATATCGTTCTATTTGTAAACTAGTTTGTAAGAAAAGTTTAAAAGAGCTTTATGCCGGTTTGGACTGGGGTCTTAAAGAACCACTGGTAGATTTTGTTTGCAAGGAGATGAATCAAGTTCAGGATGAATCAAAGAAAATAATCATGAAACATAGTCATTTTTGGCCCAGTTTTTTAGAAGTTATTCAGGATTCAAATCGCTGGGAGTAATGAATTCCAATTATTGGTATTACGATTTTTCGTATTTCTTAAGAGCAAAAATTACTTACACAATTTTAAGCGAATCGTTGTCCTCAAATCTGTCATTTTGTTTCACTATACATAAATAAAAAACTGTAAAAGCTAAGAATGTTTTGTGCATTTGCAGGCAAGGAGGACGTCCGGATAGCGGAGGAGAACATCAACTGCACGTTCCTCCGCGACCCGAACAAGCTGCCTGCCGATTCTTATTCGCAGTGCGACGATGACCTTGAAACGCTGCTGCTGCAGTTCTTCGAGTTCTACGCGCAGTTCGACTTCCAGGAGAGGGCGATCTCGATCAACGAGGGGGCACCGGTGAGGAAGCCAAACGCTCTCCCGCTCTACATAGTGAACCCGTTGGAGCAGGCGTTGAACGTTAGCAGGAACGTGAGCTACGAGGAGTGCGAGAGGCTCAAGTTGGAAGTGAGGAACGCCGCCTGGCAACTGGAGGCGGGCCTGGAGGGCAAGAGGGGCAGAGATTGGGGCCTGTTGGGCCTCATCGAGCGGAAGGACTCTAGAGGTCTGAAGCAACTGCTGCGCGTCGGCAACTCGCACAGGCTGGTCTCGGTGAAGGATCTGTTCAGAGACGACGACGACTTGCCCAGCGCGAAAACCTCACAGCAACCGCAGAACAGCAAAACCGAAACGGAAAAGAGCGAACCTGACTTGGAGAAGAGCGAGCTTGACATCGAGAAGAGCGTGCAGCAGATGCGGCAGTCCATGGTGACCGTGGATAGGAAGGAGCAGAAGACGAAATTCAAGAACAGCCAAGTAGCGAGTGAGGTGTTTAGAATAAGGAGGAACAAGATTCTGTGATCGTTAATTTCCTCATAGCTATAGAGGATGTTTGTGTAAAGTGATTTTTACCCGGACCAATGAGTGCTAAGTAGTGGTTGCATCAAAGGGTGGTAGATAATTTATCCATATACCTCTCTCCACCGTATATGGGTTCAAGAGTGTTTTTGCTGGTTTTGTTTAAATAGAAACCTTAATAAAGTAATACAGTGTTGGAAAGAACAAATTAAAAGCAATGTGATGCTAGAATGTCCTTGTTAATAATTTTAGTACATGTATTTATTTATACATGATAACCTGACACCATAATAATAAATATCCAGATTAAGAAAATGAACAGCTCAGGAATATTTGTTTTCAGGACTTTATTTTGCTTGTTTTACAGTACCTAATTACAGAGTGGATATTGGAACAATTTCAAAAGTAGTTTATGTTGAATAAAAATGTGTTTTTGTTCAACATTGTGATTGATAAGAATCTGTTTCTCTGTCTAATGTCTAATATCGTAAATATACTTGAAAAGCAAATGTGACATATAATGGGGTCATCAAGAATTGTAACTTGTAAATATTATATAATGCACTTTTAACAATATTTGTTATTTTCTTTCCAATTAATTTTAGAACTTACTATGAGATATATATATATATATATATATATATATATATATATATATAAGTAGATATATATATATATATATATATATAGTATATAAGTAGTAATTTCTAAAATATATATATATATGTACTCAAATTATTATCCTTAATAACATATTAAGTTAATAACATATAAAGTTGGCTTTATAATAACTGTTTATGACATGTTATTCTATACATTTCTTTCATTTCTTATGACAAGTATATTGAAAACATTGGTACATGTACTTCAACTGATATGGAAAACCAGCATAGGGAGACTGGGGGTGTATGAAAAAATTATGTAAATAAAATTATTAGATCTTACATGAACAATCTTGTGTTATTTCACAATTATTTCACAAAAATCGCTCAATTTAATAGATTTTACGCATAAGTACTGGTCAACTTGAGTAGGGATGTCGAAAAAATATATATAAAATATTTTTAGCCGATTATTTGGATCAGATATACCGAAAAGAAAAATCAATACCGAAATCGAATCAAAAACGATATTTTTTGAAATTCTAATACGGTACAGAGTTCCTAATAATTAATACTTGATGTAGCTAACCTACCTTTTTTTTTGGAATACAGGACCTAAAAAGAAAATATCGATGTATCGATACATCCCTACGCTTGAAAGTTGCGTCCTACTGAACAATTCTACCTTTAATTTAACGTTTCATCAGAGTGACGGTCTTATAAAGGGGCTAAGCTACTCTGGGTTTCAACGCGCGCCTTTAACCCGTAACCCATTGGTAACCCATTGGTCAACGGTTATTAAGAGATAAGATATGTGAATTTTGTCACATATATTTGTTATTATTTCGAAAATATGCTGGATTCTTCTCGATGTTTTCACCGCCGAGCACGTGATAATTCAGAGCTTGAAATTGCCATTAACGATTTCGTTGTTATGTTGTTTCGTGTATGTGTATGGTCAAACATTGTGGTTATATCCTCTTTGTGTATGGTTGCTCTGCAACCAAGTTCATCATGTCGGTTTTTGGGGGTCTGTATGCACGCACGTCGAAAAAATTTTACTCAAAATATCTAAATAAAACAATAAGATTTCATTTCATCAATTTTTATTATGTCGCGTATGTACATACATACACGCCCAATAGCAATTCGGGCCCTTTTAAAAACGCTCAATTGGGATTCTTAGACAATTACTCCGTTCAGATATTTACTCGCATCGTCATAGACACGTAGCCCAATAGTTACGTCCATTCACAGTTTTGTAAAAATGTATAAAACGAAACACCAATCAAGCCTTTGTTCAGCGGTGTTAAAGGTTAAAATCGCTCGAGCTCCGCTGCCCACTCAGGTGTCGCGCGAACAAATCGACTTTGGAGGTCACCGCGTTGCCGGAACCTTCCAAGAGGTCCTTGAACTCCGCCACGTTTCTACCGCAGAGGCGGTCGAAGGTCTGCTTGAAGGTCGGCTCCTCTAGTTGCGCCAGCACCAGGCCGCAGAGGTCTTCGCCGGCGCATAAACTTTTGATCTCTTCAGCGCAAGCCACCGTCCACACGGTCTCTTCTAGGAATACGTTGTACTTCTCGTTTTGGTCGAAAACTCGACACTGTGAACATTTTCTTCATTATTTGGTTTTTTACATTTATTTTTTCTAAAGTAATAGAAATTGAATTTGAAAATAAAACTATTGGACGCTTCTCATAAGGGATACGTCATTTTATTTTGGTATCTTACCACAGTCAAAAGTGCAGAGAAAAGCTCTAGAAATTAAAGTACAGTATACTTGAAATTATAAGCTGAAGTGACGACGGGCCGGCCATATAGGTATATAACGATAACGTAGAACCGATAACAGTTTCGAAAGAAAGGGTTTTCGAGTAGCAGCCTCGTACTGGCCATCGCAGTGTGGAACTCTCTACTAGATGGAGTGAGAACCTGTGCAAGTGTGCGGGAAGTCGATGGATGCAGATGGTCCAGGATTCTAATTCGTGGCAGTCTATGGTCGAGAACTATCTTCAGCAGTGGACTTTAACAGGCTGAAATGATGATGATGATGATGATGATAATGATACTTGAAATTGCAAAGTGAGACACCCTCAGGATCGTACTTCGTGGCGGTCTGTGTGGGAGGCTATGTTCAGCAGCGGACTTTAAAAGGCTGAAATGACAATAAGGCATATGTTCAGCTGTGGACTTTAACAGGCTGAAATAATGATACTTGAAATTGCAAAGGGGCTTCGCCCACCTCATCGTCCGCGTCGTCCGCCAGGCACACCTGGCACCGGAAGTCCAGCAGCGCCAGGGCGCAGAGCAGCGGCAGCCCGTGCCTGCCGCTGGCCACGTGGCGCCTCAGCAGCTGGGCGGCGCGGCTGCCCACCGCTGGGCCGCATCCCACTAGTTGCGTCACTACTCGAGAACACCTCCCGCGCAAAATATGCTCGTCGTCCTCCAACACCGTTACCAGGGTCGCCCATAAAGTTGCCCTCACCTCAACTGTTAATGTTTATCGATAATTCAGAACTCGATCCCCTCTTCACTTAATCCGTCGATTGACAACTGATATTGAATTCTTAAAAGACAAACACTGTGCATGAGCTAAAATTAGCTAATGCATCATAGTTTACAAATCCCCAGTTCCTAATTGTTAATATTTATCAACTCCTGAGACCTCAATCCGCCGGCGCTGTTGCTTTCGAAAATTCAGAAAATTCTTAAAGGACGTTAACACTGGGCATGACTTCGTTCATTGTTTATCATGTGCACACCAAATGTTAAAATTTATCATGTCATTAGATCTAAATCCTCACCTTAGCTTAATATTTATCCACTTTTTAGACCTAAACCCTTGCGATCACTTTCGAAAACTAATATTGAATACTTAAAAGGCCAAAACACGAAGCATGAACTCGTTTATAAGATCACTGATTTTATATCGTCTGCGCATGCAATGACGAGCATAAGCTATCCAGTAGTGGCTGCTGTAGTTATCGCTATTAGTACCACCAAATATCTGAAATATCCACCTTCGTAAACGGAATAAAAACGTTCATCGCAGCAATGTCTCCACATATGGTGGCGACGAGGCAAAATATTTTATGTACTTTGAAAGACATAAAAATTTACTTCAATTTGTTTTCGGCACATGGCGAGGTGTTAAATTTTTTTGATCAGGCTATATATGCGACAGTAAACTTAGTTCTTGGTTTTTTATGTGAGAAGGTGGCAAGCCAACTGGCGGTTAACCTAACGTTAAAACCGCCACCCATTTACATTTGCAACACCCGCATTTGGGTTGCAGGTGCGTTGCCACATCACTATAAAGCCTCACTCAGCACCGGGTACCTCGCACACCAGACGAAACGCAGAAGTGTTACACTTCTACGAAACACCGGTCTTCTGTGAGGTCGCTGAATTTTCTCGGACGGAACTGCCCATTCGAGCCACATAAGACTTGCGTGACCCTACCACAGTTATAAATTTAAAACACTTCGGTAAAAACATTTACTTACATCTCTCTTCTTCGCTCAAATCGCACAACTCCAGTTCGATTAGCGTCTTGAAGTTCTTTTCCAAGAACCCTACAACCACGCTTCTGGTTTTATCGCTGTTGTCAGGCGAACTGCAGGCGAATACCAGCCTTACGGTCTCGAGAACGTATCGCCCACAAATGTTGGAATCCATTAGCCTTTTAGTCAGGAAACTCGATAGACTGTACAGGTAAATATGGGTCAAATTCTCGTGTTCGCTTTCGATTAGTCGAGTCAGCTCTGTGAGGATTACTTCGTCCCCCATTTTTGCAGACATTTCAGTGTTAACAATTAAATTGGCCCGTATTACATATTCTTGTGTGTTGTCTTCTAGCGAAAGTAATTTTAGACATTTGTATCTGCACTCCAAATATTTAGCGCCTTTTAGCACATTGTACAGAGTTCTCGTGTAGTTTGGATCTTTTCTGAAATATTCTAAGGCTTTTTTATCCCTCGCTATGGAGTCCAAATGTTCTTGGAGTTTATTATCGATGTCCAATTCTTCGTAAAGAACCAGTAAATAGTCAAGCGTTGCCAATACTACTTCGTAATTGTGATGGTATAGTGTTTTATAGACGAGTCTTTCAATATCATCGATTCCGCAATACTTATTCAGTATTATAAAATGAAGGCTTGTTGCGTTTGCGAGGCATACCTCCATCCCACAGTTAAGACTTGTTTCTTTGCGGTGTGGTGTTAAAATCATTTCCAGGTTGTCTATTATTCTCTGTACCGTTAAACGATCGATCAATGATGGGAAACTGAAATCGTAATTTCAACATGTTAAAGCGCGAAACCCAACACCAATGGGTTAACTAAGAATTATGATGGAAGATTGAATGGTACCACCACGTCTTGTTGTGAATGTGGGAAGCGAGCAGACGGTAAACAAGTGATTATCGCCGCATATGGATGTCTACATCTAAGTTATTGTAGATGCTTAAAGATTCTTAACTTTAAAAGGGAGGTTGCTTCCTCACTCGGTACTTACTCAGTTACAATAAAAATATGTACAGAAGGTGCAACCCAAAAGATCAAAGAAAAGTCGAAACCCAAAGTTGCAACGCCTGTATGTAAGACCGTGCTCAATAGGAATAAACTTACCGAGTAACATTACAGAAAAAGACGTAATTATACAGTTTAACGGTGGTAGGGCCACGCAGCAACCTCGGCTGTTGCACGAATGGGCAGGCTCGTCCGGGTGAGTACCACGACCTCGCCGAAGACCAGCGTAAAGTGGAAGTATGACGAATACTTTCGCGTTTCGTCTGGTGAGTGAGGTGGCCGGAGCCCAATTTTCAAAAGGTTGTCAACGCATCTGTAATCCTCGGGTGTGGCAGATGTCCATGGGCGGCGGTATTCACTTAACATCAGGTGGACCGTCTGCTCGTTTGACAACTTTTCGCATAAAAAAAAGAAAACGAACCCCAAACGAAGCTCGCCGACAACCTAGTTACAGACTCGAAGAAGTGTAGTAACTGCAGCTACTAGGAGACTTGGCGATAAAGACAGAAGGGAATACTGGGATGGTTTAAGATTGCAGAACTCACCGCCATATAAGTAAATTGATCATTTTCGTGTACTCGTCGATTATCAAGTAGCACGGAAGGTCTGACGCGAAATGCTCCAATATCCACATCGTTTGATTGATCAACACTTTTATCCGAACGGTTGTCTCTTCTCCTAATACCAGGTTGTCCGGTTTGTTCTCCAGTAATGTTGTCACCTGGTACGTCATGGGGAAAAATACTTTTCCTTATAAAAAATTATAACCGGAAAACAATAATGACAACAGGAACGGAAGATATTCAAGTAACGATTCGATAGGTTAAAGGTAAAAATGTTAACATAAAAAAAAAAGAAATTCTAGGTAAAAAGTTCTCAACAATAGAGAGAGAAAGAAAGAATCAACGGGTTATAACAGCTAGTACAAGGCTGATCGTGAGGCGATGGTTTTAAATTACTTGCACCATAAAATTATCAAATTGCAATTTACAATTTCTTTGTTGTAGGCGATGACATAAACTCAGTTTCCGAAGTACATGAGCAAAAATGACTCAAGTAGACTTCGGAAATATTGAAACATTGCTACGCCTGGTAAAAACATAGAAGTATTAATTTCTGGTTCTTTACCTGCAGAAGTAGACCGTGACAGAAATTCCTCCTAATCCTGTTGTCCGCTATCAATTTCAGGGATTCTTCTATATGCGGAATATAACTGAAATGGCAAAAAAAAAAGTTCACGCAAAAGGTTTTTCATCAACTGCATACATCATAGTTTAGTTTTAGTTATGTTTTTCAAAACTTTTCACAAATATTTCAAAAATTGGCTGTTGAATGATATGTAGTACCTTTGTAAAGACATTTTGCATAGGTATTTCATATACGGACGAACACCCATCTTCTATATCTATAACAATTATTTATCTATGGATAGTTTGGGTTCGATTCCCACACGGGACAAGTAATTCTCCCGGATTTGGCTGATTGTTCCCAAGGAAGGTTGAATATGTTTACATATATAATATGGCGGCAATATATGTTTTAATATGGCGTTAGCGCGCGCTTTATGTGTCATACTGATGATGGGTGTTTACTCTCGAGGGTTTCGAGACAACCTTTGTCTCGAAAACTAGTGAAACCTTTTTATTAACAAAAATCTGACTAAAACCGCCTTCAAACATTCAAGTGTAGAGTCCAAGATTCAATACCAATGGATTTTTTTTTGATGTTGCCAAGTAAGCAGGCAAAAAAAGATAACAAGTGTGTTTCGGTGATTGGGTGTGTGTTTGCGTGTTCGCGACTGGCAATCACTCACGCGTGCGGCGAGACGAGCGGTGCCAGAGCGCGGGCTGCCAGACGGCGCGTGTACAGCGAGGGGGCGTTGGCGCACGCGGCCACCGGCTTTGCCAAGCCGCTCAGCTGCCAAACGGATTGCCAAACGCTAAAATTCGGTCCCGTGTCACCGGCTAATGCGATAGTGCAGGTGTAACGTGGGTTTCTAGTGGGTGCCTGCTCTGTCCGGGACTCCCACGTACCCCTGACCCTCCCCCTATTCCGTGGCAGGGCATAAAGGATATTACCCACGTTAAAGAAAGGGGGGCGTTGTCACACGCGGCCACAGGTCTTGCCAAGCCGCTCAGCTGCCAAACGGATTGCCAAACGCTATATTTCGGTCTGCTACAGAGTTGGAAGCAGTTTTCACTACCTCTCAAACGATACTACCGACGGATCTCAATGAGGATCAGCACAACAGAGGACCAACTGACCTCAAAAGCGGCGAATTGGACCAAAGTGTCACCAACTGTTCCTAATAGGGGTGATTGTTAACCTAGCTGTATATATATCAAGCTTGTTAATTGTAACCGCTTACCATCAGCTGAATAGCTGGCTCATCTACCATCTACCATAAACTAAGGTATCGCTGTCAATGGCCAGGGACGGTGCTGTCCAACATGAAAATTGGCGAATCGCTTGGCGTAGTGGGTGGTGAAGATGAAGCGTAGTGAGTGTGGGTTCGATCCCCAAAATAATAAATATATAAATATTTTAGGACACATTTTTACACAACGTTCTCTAGTCCCAAACTAAGCAACGCTTGTACAACTGATAAACATATTTTTATTTTTTAAATAAATACATATTATACATATAAAAACACCCAGACACTAGAAAAACGCAATTTTTCCAGTAGTGGGAATCGAACCCACACCCTCTGGCGAAGGAGGCAGGTATACTAACTACTCACTACGCCATTCGGTTTGTCAAAAGTGTGTGTTCCGCGAAATATTGTGTGATGAACATAGTGTTTTTCCAGTGTCTGAGTATGTATAATATGTATTTATTTACAAAATAAAAGTATGTTTATCAGTTATCTAGTACGCAGTACTACAAGCGTCGCTTAGTTTGGGACTAGAGAACGTCGTGTAAAAATGCGTCCTGAAATATTAATCTATTTATCGTAACCATCTCACCGATCGCTGTTTCATTACTTCTGCGAGTATCATCGGCTGACCTTCAAGTTGGAGACGGTCCCTTCAAGAGCGGACGGATAGAGCCTGCCGAGCAGCAGGAGGATCGGGTACAGGGACGGTTTCATCCTCGCCTCCCCACTCTGGCTGGCTTCGTTGAGCTTTTCCTGCATTTGAAAAAAAACCTGGATCGTAATGTCCGAATAATTTACCCGCCGTTAAGTCCATACTAATATTATAAATGCGAAAGTAACCCTGTCTGTCTGTCTCGCTTTCACGCTAAAACTACTGAACCGATTTAAATGAAATTTGGTACACAGATAGTCTAGAGGCTGAGAAAGGACATCGGCTATTTTTTAATTGGAAAAAAAGTGTTGAAAAGGGTGGAAAGGTTAAAGAAAGATATTTATTTAAGGGCTTCAAAGCGAGCGAAGCCGCGGGCGAAAAGCTAGTACAACTATAAAAATTCAAATTACATTAAAAAAATGTTCTCATTTTTTACCAACACATAAAACCTCGTGTTGCCATGCTTAAACTTAACTGACGGCACATGGTGTCCCCCAAGGCGCTTGACGTGCCAAGTTCAATATACTGCACGGCACTCGAAGCGATACGAGAACCGGTCACTCACCAGCATGAAGTCGTATAGGCGCGGGTAGCGCAGGAAGAAGAGGCGGCCCGTGATCCGTCCGCGCGCGCTGCCCTCCCCGCCGCCCCCGCCCCGGACGCCCCCCGCCCGGTTGCCCCCCACCCGGCTGCCCCCGACCGCGCGGGCGGTCAATGCGCTCAGCAGGAGAGTGGACGCGTTGCGCTCCTAAAGCAAGTCACAGGTCGATCCAAACAAACCTAATCCGAATCATCCGAACCCTCAATTATCCGAAAGATGACTTAGTTTATGCGAACGCTCAATCATCCGAAAGATGACTTAGTTTATGCGAACGCTCAATCATCCGAAAGATGACTTAGTTTATGCGAACGCTCAATCATCCGAAAGATGACTTAGTTTATGAACTTAGTTTATGACTTAGTTTATGCGAACGCTCAATCATCCGAAAGATGACTTAGTTATGCGAACGCTCAATCATCCGAAAGATGACTTAGACTTTTTATGCGAACGCTCAATCATCCGAAAGATGACTTAGTTTATGCGAACCGCTCAATCATCCGAAAGATGACTTAGTTATGCGAACGCTCAATCATCCGAAAGATGACTTAGTTTATGCGAACGCTCAATCATCCGAAAGATGACTTAGTTTATGCGAACGCTCAATCATCCGAAAGATGACTTAGTTTATGCGAACGCTCAATCATCCGAAAGATGACTTAGTTTATGCGAACGCTCAATCATCCGAAAGCTGACTTAGTTTATGCGAACGCTCAATCATCCGAAAGATGACTTAGTTTATGCGAACGCTCAATCATCCGAAAGATGACTTAGTTTATGCGAACGCTCAATCATCCGAAAGATGAAAGATGACTTAGTTTTATGCGAACGAACGCTCAATCATCCGAAAGACTTAGTTTGACGCTCTTAGACTTAGTTTATGCGAACGCTCAATCATCATCCGAAAGATGACTTAGTTTATGCGAACGCTCAATCATCCGAAAGATGACTTAGTTTATGCGAACGCTCAATCATCCGAAAGCTGACTTAGTTTATGCGAACGCTCAATCATCCGAAAGATGACTTAGTTTATGCGAACGCTCAATCATCCGAAAGATGACTTAGTTTATGCGAACGCTCAATCATCCGAAAGATGACTTAGTTTATGCGAACGCTCAATCATCCGAAAGATGACTTAGTTTATGCGAACGCTCAATCATCCGAAAGATGACTTAGTTTATGCGAACACTCAATCATCCAAAAGATGGATTAGTGCGAACGCTCATCATCGCATATCTCAATCATCGAAAGATGACTTAGTTTTTGCGAACGTCAATCATCCGAAAGATGACTTAGTTCATGCGAACGCTCAATCATCCGAAAGATGACTTAGTTTTGCGAACGCCAATCATCACCATTGCGAACGCTCCATCCGAAAGATGACTTAGTTTATGCGAACGCTAATCCGAAAGATGACTTAGTTTAGCACTTGTTTATGCGAACCAATCATCCGAAACAAGTTTTGCGAACGCTCATCATCCGTGCTTAGTTTATGCGAACGCTCAATCATCCGCTAACAGCCTAGATATCTGCTTTCTATATCAAAGCGATCTCATTACGGATTAGTGGACTTCGCATATCTTCGATTCTTCTTTCGTAAATATGCACGTTTCCTCACGATGGTTTCCTTCACCATTGACCACGCGATAATTCAGCACTTGGAACCAACAATTTCATTCGTGCCGGCGCTGAGAATCGAACTTATAACGGCTTATATTGTAACAAGATGGCCCCGTGGGCGTTTACTATCGACTGCGACCAAACTAATAATGTCGAAAGAAACTTGCCAAATTCCAAATAGTACTTAGCCTGTAAGGTCCGGACAAGGGAAACAAAGAGTCGTGCCGAATGAAAGAAAATTCGAGAGGCGTATGCCCAGCGGTGGGCGAACACACGCTGAAGAAGAAGAAGGTAGAAGCAGAAGAGCGAGTCCTCACCTCCCAGGTGGTGCCGTCGAAGCCCTTGAGGGCGAGCACCAGGGCGTCCCCTATGTAGGGAGCGACGTGCTGCTGCAGGGGAGCGCAGCGCACCAGGGCGCGCAGCACGTTGCTGCAGTGCACCCTGGCGGGGGGCGCCCCCTCGCTGCAGAGCCGCAGCAGCGTGGCCACGCACTCCTGCAGGCAGCGCGGCTGCTCGCTCACCTGCAGCTCCGTCGCCACCAGCGCCTGCGGCAGCGTGGCATTCGTGCAGACTAGCCGACGCGGCGAAACGGATGTCGAGTGGCACATTGGTTGCATACGATTGGTGCTTACCCGGATGTACCACTGTTGCGCGGCCACAATTAGTCAGTTTCTCTGAGCAATTGATGATGACATAACAGGTCACTTAAATTGTAACCAAAGAGGTCTTTAGAATGTCTGTGAGATGTTAGGTTTCGTTTTATTTAACTTAAAACAACATTAACTTTATTTTTCAGCGTTTCGTAATGTTAGTATGGAGCACGGGGTATGGAGAGCTGTGGACGGCACCTGTATCATGAAGGGCAGGCCGGCGCTGCGGCGCGTGGGGCAGAGGCGTGACGTCACCGCGCCCTCCCCCCCCCCCCCGGCCCCTGCCCCGCCCCCCACCTGCCTGAGCAGCGCCCGCAGCCAGACTAGTGGCAGCCCGTGCAGCTCAGCCCTCCGGCAGCGCCACAGCCTACCGCCAAGACCAATCCGCTTTGCCACACCGCTCTTATCACTTGCATACGTCCTACACTAAAAACCGCCTACACACGAAACGATAACAACCACCGCGCCCGCCTTTATTCTCAATTTTAGCAGATGCATCCAAACTCCATAGAATGAATGAACCAAATATTTAATAATAACTATAAATAAATACGTGCGTACATTAGTGTCGATAATTGTAGGTTTTACCCTAACTGGGAATTTTTTTTGCAAGTGCTCGTTCACGCTGCTACGAGTAAAGGAATTCGAATACAAATCTTTGTAAAGATATCTTGAATACTACATTCACGCTGAAGCGATTCGACTGAAAATGACCACGCGATGAAAGTCATAAAAAGAATAAACTTAAAAAAATATTTTACTGGAGCCCTTGGGTCGAATTTGTCCACTCATCAAGTCCTACACTTTGTTAATTAATCTGTCATGTATTAGGTGACGACATATCATCTGTCTGTGAAGTCCGTCAATACGCAGCGGGGTCGCGTTGTGAACTATGCGTAACACCCTCTGTGAGGGGGCATTTGCCCAGCAGTGGGACGTGGCTGTCAATTTGCTTTTTTTTTACTTTTTAGTAGGGATCGAACCCACAGCCTCTGACGCAAGGGCCTGTCCACTATCCACTGCGCCAATCGGGTTGTCTAAGAGGTACATTGTTTCTCTGCACCTTGACAGCAGCTTGGTGAACCCGACGTAGGCCTGTTCGAAGGCGCCCCTATGCTTGGTCTCCGCCAGGAGTCTGGTGAAATGCTCCCCCATCAGCACCATCTGGCGCACGCTCAGGGTGCCGTGCTCCTGCCCCTCGCCTCGGATGCTCAGCCGAGAGGATATCGAGCCGAGCACGAGGGACACCTGAGAGGAACAATCGATAGTTTTTTATATGTGAGAAGGTAGCTAACGGGCTGGCGGTTCACCTGATGTTAAGTGATAAACACCGCCCATGGATATTAGCAACACACGTAGGTTCAGATGTGTTGTCACCCTTAAATGTAGTGGGCTCCGGCTACCGCACTCAACAGGCGAAATATAGATCTATGACACTTCCATTTCACGACGGTGACACAAAAAAAAAATTGTGTTAAACATTTATATATCTGAACTGAAATGTTATAAAGCAATTATTGAAGACAATAGTTTTTGGATCAAGCCTCGGGAAATGGATACAACCAAGCAGTCTGGTCACTCCCCGACCTGAGGGTCCAGGCGTCAGACCTTACCTCCTTGACGGACCTCCACGCGCAGAGCAGCACCATCTGCGCCGTGACCGGTCTACCGTCCTCCAGGGTCACGTTCCTATCGAGTGTTAAATAAACCTTCACCTTCAAATTGTATCTGCCAGTATCTATTTTAGAGTACTAAAGTTTTAAGAGATTTTCACTATTTATTTTAATGTCTCAAAAAAATTTAGGTGAATTGTAAATTGTTTCGCCGCTGCCAGGGTTCGTCTCCCTGGGTGGCGTGGTTAGAATATCAAGGCGATTCCAACAGGAGCTCTGGGCTCACCAACAACATTCACTTGTGCTGACCCCACCTAGGGACAAAGGCAGGAAAATGATGGTGCAATGCATTATTGAATGGGAACGATCTAGTAAGAACGGCTGAATGGGAACGAATGGTGAATGGAACTCACGCCGAGTATACTACGGGATAGTTGCTTCCGGAGATTATAACACGAAAATGATGTACATAGTGAACTATTGAATGGATAATTACGATCGAATGGGAACGATTGAATGAGAACGGTATCTTGTATTAACTGATGTTTTTCCTTTCAGTCCCGAGACTATTAAAGCTTCATCTGACGGGTTTGGGTGTGAATGGTGAACGGGCGAATGGAACTCACGCAGAGTTGCCGTGGTCGTAGATCAGCACGCCCGTCGAGTCCATGGGCAGGTGGCCCTCCGGCGAGGAGTTGTTCACCACGCAGGCCACGGCCGCGTTCACCTCCGCGCAGGTGCCGACCACCTCCTCCACGAGGGTCGACCAGCGCGCGTCCTGGGATATCGCGCTGGAATGACGATGGCTCGAGCGATTAGGCTCATGAGGCAGTGATATTCTTTTGTGCCACCTTGCCACCTTGACATGGTGGCGGTTCATTTGATGGTAAGATAAACAGTGCCTTAGGATACGCGTGTGCAACAACAGAGGGGTTGCAGATGCGTTGCAACACGAAGTGGGCACCGGGCACTCTCCCCACCAGATAAGACACGGGAGTACACTAATTCTGCCTCACGCCGGTCTTCTGCGAAGCTGTGGTAATACCCCGGCCCAGCCTGACTATTCATGAAACAGAAATGACTGCGGTGTGAAACTGACAACAATCACAATTTTTATACAGAAACTATTTTTAAAATAATAAAAATTTATCCATTTTTTTTTATAAATTCTAGATATATACATGTATAAAACATTTTTCTATTTCAATTTCAAATTATGCAATTATATCCACATCGAGGTCGTTCAGAGCTCGGAGAGGTCCTACCATGTAGCAGGCATGATAACGAGAAACAAGATCCCGTTTATATTTATAGTACATTGCGTGCTACACACCGGGCGTCGAGCGTGTCCAGCACGTGGCAGCGCGCAATGTAGCGCGCCGTACATGGAAGCGCCGCGCGCGCCGAGCACCACGCTGCGGCGGCAAACCGACAGCTGTTCGCGCACCAACGCCATCAAGTCGCTCAAAAGGGCGAAGCTCACGCCCTCTGGCGAATCGCTGCAATTGCAATATGAAATTAAGTATCAAAACTTGTAGAAAACATTAAAACTTGTAGAAAACATTAAAGCTTGTAGAAAATTAAATTAAGTATACAGTTCCTTGTAGATGACTCATTTTAAATTTACGATTTACGACCCGAATGGCGCAGTAGTGAGTATACTGTTCCTTGTAATTAATTCAGCTTAAATTTAAGACCCGACTGGCGCAGTGGGCAGTGTACCTACCTCCTGCGCCGGCGGGTTCGGGTTCGATCCCCACTACTGGAAAAGTATTGTGCGGTGCACATATTGTTTTTCTTGTGTCTCGGTGTTTATGTATGCACTAGCTGCCCGGACAGACGTACTTTTTTTTTAGTATTAAAACCTTCGTGGACCTTAAGGAACAAACAAAAAAATAAATTAGCGGTATTGGTCCAGCCATTCTTGAGTTATGCTCTTACCAACGTTTATTTTAATTTATTAAGATAACACGAGTATGTGTTCATTTGCAAAAGAAAAGTATGTTTAAGTATGTATATGAGTTATTTAGTACCCACAGTACAGGCGTTGTACTATGGCCTTAGTTTGTGTCCTAAAATATTAAAAAAAATATTAATTCAGCTTAAGCCGTGATAGCACCATCAGCGCGTTATGCAGTGGCGCAGTAACTGAGCTATCGGCTTAGACGCCGGGGGTCGCGAGTTCGATTCCCGCGCGAGACGAACAGTGCGATCTAGGCTGGTATCCATGGAGGCAATTTATATAAATATGCGGTTTCTTGCTTCGTTACAACTTTTTAAATAAGACGGTGTCAAACTTGACGGATCACCTGACTATGTGGTAGCCGTCACCCATGGACATTTGCAACACCCGTGGGGCTGCAGATCAGTTGCCACCTTTTAATAAAGTGGGCCCCGGCTACCTCACTCAACAGAAGTATGACACTTCCACATCACGCCGGTCTTCTATGAGGTCGTGGTACTTACCCGAGAACGGACCTACCCATTCGTGCAACCGCCGAAGACCCCTACCACAGTTAATAACTGTTGTATTTCGATTATAATGAGACTGACAAAAAGGTTAACTTGACGTCAACTGATTGTATTCGTCTGTCTATTAGAATGTTTTCGTGTAAGAAATTTGTGTACTGCATCGCAGTTGTTAGTATGAAAGTATCACTCACATGCTCCTCCCTTGGAGGATATCTTCGGGGAGCCTGTTCCTCATCAGCTTCATCTTGTAAGCGGCCGAAACGCAGTCGGTCGGCTTGAGCGAAGAGGCCAAACGGAAAATCTCACCAAGTTCAAGGCCAACGCTGCACTTTTGGCTCTGTCAGTTTATAATAATAACGCATTTAGATTTCGCGTTGAGTTTTTATCGGGAATCGAACCCGCATCTTCCGGAATCGCGCCCAGACGCTTTAACAACTAAGTTGATTGCCACAAATCTCAAAAAACCCTAAAGAAAAATCTACTTGCTCTTTCGCAATTTTAATTTGAAAATCTTTGGCGTACATTTTTCTACAAATTTTAGTAATAGCGTATTTATTATATTGCATTATACGAATATTTTATTTATAAACCCCATCGAACCAGAACAATACACAGTATTCGAAAAAATAATAATAATTTAAATTTAAATTGCGAAACATAGATACACGACAAGGCATAGTACATGTTATTTACTATTTGTACCGCTATATATTAATCATATTGGAGTGTGGAAATATAACTTATTATTACTAATTAAACAATAAATACAGATTAAATCTCATATTAAATAATCGATCGATTAAGTAAAAAACAATACGGGGAATGAAAAATTATCTGCCCAGTAAATTAGTTGCAATACCTCGATCAGTTCGACTGGGCACAAGTTCAGGATCTCCAACGCGAAGGACTTGTTGGACTCGTAGCTGTCTTCGAGATGCATCATCAGCCGCAAAACGTACTCCGGTTTCCAAGTCCTGGAAGAGAATGGGAGAATGAAGGAAAAACGACGGGAGTAAGAGATAAACATAGAAGTAGAGGGGCTGGGCAAAAGAAGAGTTGGTTTAAAATTACACGTGATCTTGCTTGTTTTTGAATTTGAGGGTTGGAAAAGTAAAACGTAATTAATTAATTATGTATTTGCTAAAAAATATTGCTTAAAGATGAAAATCAATACTTTTTTTTTGTAAATAATGATTATTTTGTAAGAGCAGTGTTCTATACATATAAAAAAAGAAAGATAAAATTAAATTTATACAACGAAAATAATTTAAATAATACATATAAATAACACCTTTAAAATGTGCATATGACACATAAAATGTTCACTTATCGACTGTGAACAAGTCAAAATTTAAAAAATAAATGTGCAGTTTTAATTTTAACTGTTGTAATTTTGGATCTGCGGTCGAAAATAAATCTCCTATGTATTTAATATATATTAATACGTGAATCAAAAACTTCGGTTCCCTTTTCAGGAATTTCGCGCACGGAGTCTGAGCTTTCGCATGGTTAATGTTTTTACGGAGAAGATGCAGATATCATAAATAAAAAAATATTTTAGGACACATTTTTACGCCCTCTAGTCCCAAACTAAGCAACGATTGTACTAGGGTACTAGATAATTGATAAACATACCTAAACATTAACAACAGAAACACTATGTTCATCACACAATATTTACACTATGTTTATCACCATTAGTGGGGATCGAACCCACACCCTTTGGCGCAAGAGGGTGCACCTGGCACCATCCACTACGCCAATCGGGTCATCGATTGTCGTCGTTCTTATTTAAATTTGAAGTACTTGGTTTGTTGGACCTTTGGTAAATCGTGTATTTTGGAAATTTCATTTAGATACAAATTACTAAGTAATGAAATATGCATAATATGTTTCGTAATCTTCCGACATCTTACCGACATAATAATAAGAAAATATGAACTGGTGTTTTTCACAAAAGAAAGAACTTTAAAAAAAAAGGGAAAAAAAAATAACAAAATAACAAATCGACAAAAATTAAAAATAAAGAAAGCAATGATCTGGAATGGAAATAAATGTGTAAATGATCGTGATACGAACCACGGCCTTCTGTTTCGTGGCCGTTTGTTAGCGGCCGCCCGATTACCGACCGAGCTATTATAACATTTTTTTTCGGTGAAATTTACCGTCGTATTCGAATAATATTTTTCATACCCGGAAAACAGGGATAAAAGGACATTTTCTGAAAATGAAACCTAGCTAGATCGATTTTTCGCCCCCGAATCTACGCATATACTAAAATTCATGAAAATCGCTGGAGCCGTTTCCGAGATTCCGACTATATATATATATATACAAGAATTGCTCATTTAAAGGATAAGATAACACATACCGTCGGTATCCCTCGAAAGTGGCGTTTTCGCACCAAACGAGCACTTGCAGGGACACGTGGCGCCGGCCGTAGTTGACTCCGGGAATCAGGAACCCGTAGCACATCCCGCGAAGGTCGTCCACGAAGGCCAGGTAATACCCGCTCTCCAGCTTCTGTCTGCGCAGCACCTTGTAGCTGTCTTCCAAACGCCTCACGAACTGGAATTCGGACGTGGCGACTTCAAAACAACCGGCCAAGTGCGAGTCGGACTCGTACACGAAGGGTTCTGTACAATTGTCTATAAAAACGGCAAAATAATTATGTGTTTTGTACGGGAACCGCACTTAAATATTTATGTATTCTGTTTTTTTAGTATTTGTTTTTATAGCGGCAACAGAAATACATCATATGTGAAAATTTCAACTGTCCAGCTATCACGATTATTGAGATACACCCTGGTGACAGACGGACAAACGGACAGACAGCAGAGTCTTAATAATAAGGTCCCGTTTTACCCTTTGGATACGGAACCCTGAAAAAACTAACTTTGCAATCTAATTTTTGAAGTTATACTTCTTTGTTCTTGATTGTTTACTATGCGCGACACCTAAAATCGACACTGATTTCACAGCGTTACCATAGCAACCACTAAAACTTTTTGACATTTACCTTTTACCAAGCTATCTAAGCCGTTAACAATTGCATTTAATGTCTTTTTCACAAACAAAGAGTACGAGTTAACAGGGGACAAAAATTTTAGTTGTTTTTCTTTTATTACGCTAAGAAGTTATAACTTTTAAGTATAACAGTTACACTTCTTTAGCGTAATAAAAGTAACGTAACTTTTGTACGGACGTAAGAAGTTATTCTATAAAAGTAAAGTTTTATCTTTTTAAAAGTTAATCCTAAAATTTTAAGCGTAATGGCGGCGTCTCTCGTTACAAACATTCTTAGTTGAATGTAATTTGTAGTGTTACTACTACTTTTTACTTAAAGGATGGACACTAGATGGCGCCAAGCATTGCTAAAAATTCAATAGAACGGACGTGGATACATGTCAAGATTTTCGCGCCGTGACGTCATCAGCCGCCCAGCTTAGTTGGTAAAGCGTCGGGGTGAGAAATCACTAGACGCAGGTTCGAATTCTGCGCCGAAAGTTTTAGTTCGTTTATCTGTAAAAACCTAGAATTTTCAAAACTTTACTGTAGCTGCGGGTGGTGCTTGACATTTTCGTTCGTGTATTGATTTCGTGATTTTAAGCGAATATTAAACATTAAAACATGCAGAAAAAGTACGAAAAGATTGTCCCCGCTGTGGGAATCGAACCCACGTCTTCGGCATTCGCGGCCTGACGCTCTAGCCACTGAGCTAAACGGCTGATAGCCACAGCGACGAAAATCTTAACGCCTTCCTTCTACATTGTTTTCTACATGTTTTAATGTTCAATATTAAGTGCAGAGATTAGCACTATAAAAAACTTTAAAAGAATATTAAACATATTAAATGAAACTAGCTCACCGATTTTATCTATCCCTTGAACATGAGCGCTGGGGTTCGAAAGGTCGGGAATCAAAAATCGAAATTAGAACTAGTTTCATTGAATGTTCTCGTCGATGGTGGTACCTTCTTGATGAGAGCGAGGGTCTGCTGCCGGGCGTCTGGCTGCTGCGCGTTGGCGCTGAGGGCCAGGTGGCGACGCACCAGCCCCAGTTCTCGTGGGGAGAACGCCTCGGTGGTGCGGCGCGATTCCACCACCAGGGAGAGCGACAGGCTGCGGACCTTCGACAATCCAATCCTTACTAATATTATACGGTTTGTATGTATGGATGGATGTTTGTTACTCTTTCACGCAAATACTACTCAATGGATTTTAACGCAACTTTACAATAATATAGCTTATTACATTACATTACACATTTACATATTACGCTTATACATTTAACGGTAGCAGGGCCACGCAGCAGCCTCGGCTGTTGTACGAATGGGCAGGCTCGTCCGGGTAAGTACCACGACCTCACAGAAGACCGGCGTGAAGTGGAAGTATAATACATTCGCGTTTCGTCTGGTGAGTGAGGTGGCCGGAGTCCAATTTTCAAAAGGTTGTCAACGCATCTGCAACCCTCGGGTGTAGCAGATGTCCATGGGCGGCGGTATTCACTTAACATCAGGTGAACCGTCTGCTCGCTTGACAATTTTTCACATATAAAAAAAACATCAGAATAACATATAGGCTATAATTCATATACATATTCTATGTATATCTGTCTTTCTGTCTGAATGTTACGCCTTCAGCCTATTCTACGCAGATGTAGTCGCGGGACGTAGCTAGTAGGTCCATAACAGACGGGCCAAATGACCAGGTTTGTTCTTAAATAAAGGGGCCAGTGGCTCCCAGCAGCTCCTAGTAACTGTGCTAGGGCATAGGTCCACATCGACAGAGACTGTGGCAGGACCATGCAACAGTTGCACGTTTGGGCAGATCCGAGGTAGCAGGAGCCCACTTTATTAAAAGGTCACAAAGCACCTGCAACCCTACGAGTGTTGCAAATGTCCATGGCCAGTGGTTATCACTTAACATCAGGTGAACCGCCCGCCCACGTAAAAAATACTTTCTTTTATGTAAGAAGGTAGCCAACGAGCAGGCGATTCACCTGTTGCTGAGTGATTACTACCACCCTTGGATACCATATCCGTCTGATCACAGTGGTGCCAACTTTAAGAAACGCAGGTGTCCTATGAGGCAGGACACCAGCGCGGCCTGTAAGGCAGGACCAATCCTCCTGGATTGGATTGGAGGAACTGTCTTGCCCACTTTCACCCCTATCCCAACTGATCCCATTCTTAGCTCGTTACCTCATCGGCCGCATCAGACGCTGCCATCTCCAGGACCTCGTACGGCACCAGCCCCCTCCACTGGTCCTCACTCCGCCCCGCCCTGGCCCCCGATTCGGACTTCCGAGCGACGCTCAGCAGCATCAGGACGCATTTCAGATCGGCGCTTGGCAACTCCTTGATGTACGGCAAACTGGGGGTGGGAGCACAATCAGTAGTAATGGGGATTTCTATTTCTTATTTATTTATTTATTGAGGTTTACCAGCAGTTGTTACGCTCATACAATTTATACTAACATTAGAGTTATTATAATTAAGTATACAACTATTTTAAGGTAAATACAACATGCACACATAATTTCACCTGTCTATATTTATTTATTTATAGTTTATTGTAATAGTAATAGTAATAATAATAAATAATTTATATTTTGGTTCGTAATTACAATTTTAATGTTTTTCAGTGCTGTAAAAGCATTCAGCAACATCGGTCGGTTTATTTTAACATTCTTTACCGCCATACAATTGACATAAGCTCATCCATCCCACATTGGCATTAAGTTCTGGCGATGCACGCAGTAACAGTAACCAGAACAATTGGTAACCAAATCTATCTGTAGATAGAATATTGATACCCGCCGTTAGCCGCAGTAAACACAGTAAAAACAATATTATAAATACGCACAGAAAACTCATGAGATCCTCGTCCAACTTTACAGCGCGAAGTAATAGACCTTCCAGGATGTTCAGCACCGCCGAGTCCAGGGTCTGCGTGGTGACACGCTCCAGGATCGGTTTCACCCAGACGTCGTAGGTGATCTCGCTCGTGGACTCCTTCGAGTGCTTCTGCAGCAGGGTCTCCAGAGTTGTTGTGGCCTGAAGCAGTATGGAATAACTTAAAGTTTGTTTGTTTGTTTGTTATTTTTTACTTTAATGTACACACAATTATAATACAGACAATTGGAACAAATGACAAAAACACGTACAGAGGCGAGCTTAATCCTAAATGAGTTCTTTTCCAGCAAACCCTTGAAAACACGAAGCCATAGTAATGTGTTATGTATATTATTATATATATATCTACTTGTAAATGTATATTTAAAATAATAAATACGAATACATATATACAAATTTTAAATACTATGTACAAATACATACCTACATACAATATAAATACATACATACAAAGTTTAAATGTCGCTTTCATGTTAACGACAACATTGGTGTGTTCTAGATCTAAAAGAACGGCCATGTAGACTAGGAACTCGTGTACTCTGGGATACAATACCAATCGAAAAGTCATGCCTCTTTATTTCGCATGGCCTACAGCGATGGATTGGAATTGCATACGTCTCTATCCTTCCTACTACTTGACCGTGCGAATGAAAGAGACAGATGGCCTCTACTTAGCCAGCGCGTTCACTAAGCTACATCTTTCCCTGCTACCCGGGATAGTTGTTAATCATTCACTAATCCACAGTAAAATACTACCGGGGAGCGGTCCTAGGAACAGAGGTAGGCATATTAAATTCCATAAGAGATAGTTTCTACTAACGAGTAATTTCAAGATAAGAGACAGGAGATATGTTAGGATGGGATCCCCATAGCTCCGGCAGGCGGGCTGCTTCGAAGATTTCCCATAAAACACATATCGAAATCCCACACGATGGCACTCACGCTTGCTTGCACTGCCTGTATGTCTAGCGCCGCGATGACGTCACGGACGACGTCAGGGAACCGCTGGAGGATGCAGCGAGCGCCCAGCTCCAGCGTGAGTGACGTCAGACTCACGTAGTAACTCTTACGGCACTGGTCCAGGCGGCTCAGGGCCGTGAACAGACCGTCCAGGGCTTTGTCGTCACCTGGAACGCGAAAGCAAAATTAATGCGCGATCCAATGCAAACAATAAGAACAGAAAGCCGTTTTTGTGTGTGCTAACTTATACGATAAAATAAGTAACATCCATAAAAAACTAAACTAAACTAAAGGGTCTACTATACTGTCAAAGAATTGGTAGGATGTGTGGAAATAACTCTTGCTCTGCACTTGCAAGTCCCCTGCTGCTGATTTTATACTTTTATAATTTATTACACAAAAAAAAAAAACAAAAGATAACACGATCGCAGAGTTTTCTCTGGACAAGTCTAATTTAGTGAACCGTCGGTAGTGTTTTGACGTTCAATAAGACCTTAAACAAGCCCATATTGAATAAACAAATGTTGACTTTTATAATACCCGGCGTGAACCCAACGAAAAGCCGATAAACCAAACGAGCCACAAAAAATAGAGACAAAGTAAACAAACAAAAAAAAAGTAAAATTGTCTAACGCACCTCCCTTCTTCAGCGCTGTGCAGTACTTCACTATATTCGCCAAGATCTGAGCTGTCAGATGGCGAACGCTGTCCATATGGTGCTCCAAATGGGACCACACGAAGGTCAGGAGGCGGTCGACCAGCTTCCCGCCCAAAATGCTATCGGGAGCCTTCGGAAGCGCCCTGCTGGTCTGGACCAGAGTGCGAGTCACGCCTAGAGTGAAGGTCGAGCTGGTGATGGTACTGAAACGGTCACGTTTGATCATATGATTGGTAATATGAATCTTTCATGACAGCGCCATCTCTCGGTTTTTAATCAGTGTTTAAAATCTTGTCAAATTTTGTTATGTAGGTAATAATCACTTATATATATAATTCATCAAGTATACACTTATATATGCATTTCATCAAGTCAATGCAACCGGTGGTCTCACTCAGCACCAACATTTGGTACTGACAGTATGTATGTAGCAGTTATCACTTGCCATCAGGTGATTTGTTTGCTAATCTTACAAAAAGAATTTTAATACATATGAATTCAACTTTCTTTGTATATATTTCGTAAGATTAAACGGCAGAATTTGCACTTCCTCAATATAGTGTAACTTTTTAGCACATGTGAAATTTATGAATTACCTGATCAGTAAATAAAAGGGCAAAAACTCAAACAGAAAAATAATTATGTTCTATGACACAAATCAACATTGTGTGTGTTGATCAAGAGGCAGATGAAACAAAAGAAGTGATTAGAGCGTCTGAGCGTGTTAAGCGCGGGTTAGAATTCTGGCATAGGTAGAAAACTTTTGGACAATTTATCTGTACCTATTAAGTTTCATCACAAGTGCAAAGACTAGCACTAAAACAAAAATTAAATATTATACAGGGTCCCCTGTATGTGTGTTCATTTATTGTCGCGATGGTAACGACACGCTGTATATACCGAAAATTTTCTCAAACTTCTAAAAGAAATATTTTCTTACCTTTCCCCTATATCAATTATATTATTAGTCAACACGATAAGTGCAGAATCATTGTTCACATTTTCTGAAAATAGTTCCTCTGCCGCCACAACGGTGACTAAAGCAGAGTAGAGGCTTAGTTTGGCAGAGTCATTTTCTATTAAATCACCGAAACCCCGATTTTCTTTATTAGACTTTAGTATCTGCAAAAATCAACTTCATTGGAATTATAAAGAATATGCCATCAAGACGCTCTGAACGTACCTTGGTGGGAATTTAATTAAATAAAAAAGGAACATGTAATAAATTATATATAATGTATGTTGTGAAATAATGTAAATCATGTTGTAAGCGGTTTTAGCTTTATTTTTTATCTCCTGTCCGACATCGACCCCACGATCCCCGACTTGGGAACGGCGCCTCGGAGTCGATCAAATTCTACTTTATTTAAAATAAAAATGTTACTTCATTTAAATTATAAATAACGACAAACAAAACTGACTTCAAATATCTCCCTCTGTAGTCATTTTATAATTGATTTTCAGGACTTCCCTAAGTATCTCTTGAGTCCGAGATCCAACACCAACGCAATTACACACACACCACAAGGGAAGCATCACCTTTCAAATAAAAAAAGAATCATCAAAATTTGTTCTCTCAGTCTGAGGTGGAAAGTTCTGAGGCAACAAACAAAAAAAACCAGTCGAATTGAGAACCTCCTCCATTTTTGAAATCTATTGATAAAGTACTATTTATATTTTCTTGTAGAATGTAATACTCTCAAAAATAGTGTTGTTTTTAAATCTAACCTCAATCCAAGAATTGGAACCGTTTTCTATGATGTGCATTGATACCAAAAGGATCCCAGATACTGATTTTGTGTCCATAGGTACATCCTCTTCAAACAATAGCGCCTTAACATTGTGCTTAATTGTATTAAACAAAGGCATCATACTGGCAACATTTTCACAATGTACTTTTTGAACAATATGCAGTAAAAGTCGTAAGCTTAAATGGGCCAAATCATATATCTCATTTTTCCCTGTTGGCGATAATGATTTCAAGCTTCTAGAAATTAAATAGGATAATCTGTTAAATGGTGTACTATGGTTAAATGAAAACAAATACTATGTTTTAAAGTAATTGACACATTAGACTTGAAACATGTCAATTTTAAAGTAAGTCGTTATAGATTTTGGCACTCTCATTAAATTAATTTTATTTTGTATGGGTGTTTGCAAATTTTTAGTACAATATCTACAACATACCTTAATGTGTCAATACAATTTTGCAAACATTTTGTCAAATACTCCGAAAGCTTTAGGTCTATTTCTTTAACAGCCATGGCGCCTGCTGGAAAGTTCTCAATACAACTTGCTATTTTAGGCACAAAGTCCAAATAACCTTTGTCATCATTATTATTACCCAAGACATGTGATAATATTTCTTTTGATAGAACTTTTGCAAACGGCTCTTGTAGGTGGCTATTTTTTGTTATATATCTGTTAAAATAAAAAAATTAAATTAAATAAATATACAATACTTTAGGCTTAAAAAAGATATTAATAACATTATATAAGTTATATTATATGTTAAGAGTCTTATTTTAATTTAACTTGGCTCTAAGCCACTATTATTTCATTCTCACTCCAAAACTACTGAACCAATTTAAATGAAATTCGGTACACAGATAGTCTAGAGCCTGATAAAGGACATAGGCTATATTTTTTAATTGGAAAAAGTTCATTAAAGGGCTGAAAGATATTTATTTATGGGCTTCAATGCGAGCAAATCCGTGGGCGAAAAGCTTGTTTAAAATAATTTCTTTGCTATGATATTATTACTGGCAGCATAATCTTACCTCGCTATGAAGCATTTAACAGGATGTTTGACCTCTGCATTTAAGAATGCTTTAACAAGGAGACTTTGAGGGAGTTCATCACATTCATTCAAATATTCTTTTAAGATTGTAAGTTGTTCATCAACATTATTAATTGCATGAAAGTTTTTATGTAGTAAATTCTCAGCATCTAAAATTAATTTGTACCTGTTATTACATTTTTTTTTGTGCTATATATCAATATATTCAATCCATTGGTGGATTTAATGTATGTTGAATTGAGAGTCACAGTAGTTGTTAGGCTACTGCAAGTCATTTTTACTACCCATTTACTAGATTTGTATGTTATTTACCTGATATTTAATTATGAATTCTAGTTACACTTATAAAATAAGTTTTAAACCAAAAATTTTATAAAAGGTTAGGTTTTATGGTCTTTACATATATTCTTGCAAATCTTCGATTTTTGTTGGTAAGTGATTACTGCTGCTCTGTGGGTGTTACTAATTGTACTTGTTGTACTTTGTCAACCATTAGGTAAGTGGGCTGTATTTATCTCACGTAACAAATGAAATTCAAAATAACCCGGGTCACATGTGAGGCTGCAGTATTCCCCAGACAAGCATGCTCATTAATACAATAACAGAAACTGCTGGTCTAGAAATTTTATAGGTGATAGGCTAACCACTTGCCATTACAATTATTATTATATTATGGATATAATAAGCTCCAATTAGACATTAACAACCATGGATATTGAGAAATTATTTTGATGGTTACTGTCTGTTTCTAACCTGTTTTTGCTATTAAATTATCAGATATAATGACTGGATTAAATGACAAAGAGCCCTTAATTTTTTTTGAGTTGCTTCCACTTATTCTTAAGGTTAATCCATTCATATTGATAAGTAGAAAATGGACTTAATTGAATGCATAAATAAAAATAGCTTTATTTTGATGTATTCTGAAAAATTACTATTATAAAAATGTAAACACGTTCATGTCAAGTTGTCCCGTCAATGTCAAAATTGTCAAAGCAAAGCCAAATGCCAAATAGTGTTGTGTAACTCATACATGAAGTATCTCAAATGACTTAGACAAGGGAATGAATTAATTCAATACTCTTTCATATTTAATAGGTCTCACTCAAATAATTAAAGCTCAGGCAGAGATGAGTGGGTCCAAATATGCGGGGGGACCCCGCTTGGCGTGGGGTTCGTAGCAATTGTTACTCTTCTATGTGGTTAATCCGGCACTGCTCCTTGAGGCTGTGAAATAGTGTGACTTTGTCACCAACTCACTCACTGAGAGAAAGAGTAACTTGAAAGATAAAGTAAATGAAAATTAATACGTTAATTTCGAAACAATAAAGAAAATAGCAATTCTGCCTCGTTTTTTTTAGTTATTAGATGAAAATAAAAAAAGTGTGTGAGAAAAGAAACTATTAAAATTCGCCAGAGGAAATGAAGTAAAATTAAAAGACTTTTTATTAGGTATATACTTTTCTAGATGGAGCAATTCTTAACAATCGAAGCGCATAAACTGTCTCCGATTGCGTGATATGTTAAGTTTTCCCCATTATTTAATAAAGTGAGGTTAAACAAAGTGTTAAGGTAGTAAGAGGGTTGACCAGTATAGAATATAATCTACAAAATTGTAATATTTATTTTGTACATTATTAGTTTTGTTTATTTTAGAAACAACAAATTTACAATGAAAAAATACAGTAGTTTATACATCAATATCTGTTGTATAATAGCTCTCCAGCGATTTGCAAGTACGGAATCCGTAGGAAATCTAAACCTAAAGTAAAAGAAAGAAATGACGTCATGGATTTCATTTATTTTGTATAGGTAAATTATGATTTACTGATCAAATAAATAATGTAATTTTAAAAATAATAATGTTCTAATGTGGAAAGATGATGTAATGATATTTGTGTTTGTCTGTCATAGTTTCCCCAAATCTTCCCAAACAGAAACAATAAATTTAAAAAATCGTGTTTTTTTTAATTAATACTGATTAAATAATAGAAGAGACCGATGAAAAGTGATCTTGGTACTATTATACGATTTTCCCCACATAATTGTGACACGATTTGATACAACTAACCGGCAAAATTTATTATTTTTCTCGAGCACGTTATCCGTAAGTGTTTCAAATGACACTACGGTAAGTGAAACCTCAATTTTTGGCCGTTCGGTACGGCTTGTGTATCTTGTATTAACTGATGTTTTTGCTTTCAGTCCCGAGACTATTAAAGCTTCATCTGACGCAGAACCGGTGGGCTAGCCAGAACCCTCTGGTTTGGGCCCTCCGCTGTGGGGAGGGCCGCGCATGTGCTCATGCGTGCGTTTAACTACGACATGTCATCTATGGGCCAACGAAGTTGCGGTGCGGACCGAGACCCCGATGGCCGTCGACTGTGTTTTTAGCTAATCGGTGGCTAGGGGCGGTGAGAACCGCCCTGGAACGCGGGTGTACCTTGTGTTCGCGTTGTGTTGGTCTCGCCGTGCTCGGAGGCGAGGGCGTACTATTGTGTTTGTTGTTACACTAGCTGTGGGTGTAGTGTTATTCGGCGGGACCCCCGGCGGTGGGTCAGGCGTATCTAAGTCCCCTTCCTCGACCGGGTCGATGAGGACGTTTCGCGGGCGACGCTTGTTGACATTCGCGTTTGTGTCGGGTTGGTAATTTGCTGCGCTTCCCACCAGAGGGTTGGGATGATGTTCGGCTCCATCGAAGAACCGTTTGGTCAGGTCTTTAAAATATTCGCAAATCGTCGGAGTCTGTGCTCTCTGTGTGATCGCTGTGCAGATCGACGTTGCGTTGATACCACTGTGCACCGGTTGCACGGCGGATGAACTTATTTTGTACTATTTGCAGCTTGTACAAGCGAGTAGGGTGCGTGTGGGCGAAGATCATGCATGCGTAGGACATAATAGGTCCCGGTACGGCTAATGTGTTATGTAGACAAGTATCTAATCAAAGTAAAAGATATTGATTCAGACGACTATCAAATTTATATGAGAATGAATGAAGAGACCTTTCAGTATTTGCTCAGTTAAGTAACGCTAATAAAAGACAAGCAAGACACTTTGATGCGTGATAGTATTTATGCTGAACAACGTCTGACAGCCACCTTTCAGTTTTTAGTTACAGGCAGAGATTATGAATGCTTAATAGTGATTTAATGGCTGGTTGCAATAGTTACTGGGAAATGTAAAGCAATTATTGTATTTATCGTTAAATATTTTCAATAATTTTTGCAATGCTGCATTTCTTAATAGCTTGTTACTATAAAGATTCGATATATTCGATCCCATAAACAAGGGTTTTCGTTATATGTTTCAACAAAATCTTCTAATACGTTTTGTAATTATAACAAACTGCAGTCCGGCTTCCAAATTCACGTTTCGCTCTTAATAGATCTCTTTCATTATGGCTGAACAGATGGTATCTCTTCGATTATAGCATGAAAAAACTTTCCGGGCTTGGTAAAGAATTCTATTTTTTCCAAATTTGAACTTCACAGTTTATTTTCTTGATTGACAATATTTGAAATACTAATATAACAACATAATATTTATTTTCATTATTATATTTATTATATTTTTTTTTTCATTATTGTATTTAATATTATTAACTTTTTTTTTACTTACTAGTTTTCTACGTCAACATGATTACAACGTTAGCACAATACGAGCTAAAAGAGATTAATTCCACACCGCATATTTAAAGACACATCCTTGTGTAAAATCTATCTCTCAAAACTAGTTCAAACGTAATTTAACGGTTATCAAGTTAAGAAACGCTCTAATGAAGTTATTTAACTGTGGTTGGGCCACGCAACAGTTTTCACTGTTGCACGTATGGGCAGGTCTGTCCGGGTAATTACCACGACCTCACAGAAGACCGGCGTAAAGTAGAAGTGTTACACTTCTGAGTTTCGTCTGATGACTCGGGGCTCACTTTATTTAAACTACGGGTGTTGCAAATGTCTGTGGGCGGCGGTTATTGTTTAACATCAGGTGAACCACCAGCTGGTTTGCCACTTTTCACATTAAACAAAATTCCAACACGAGATGCAATTTCCTTTAACCCACCACCTTGAACGCCAAGGTCACGGTTTTATGTTTATGGTCTAAAATATACTAAGGGTGTGTTTCTATCAAACTTTAATTTGGTTTTCTATACCAAATATATACTATATTTACCGAATAGAGAGGTACACTTCACTCCATTGAAAAATTGTCCAATGTCCAATTCCAATGTCAGGAAATGTGGTCACTTTAAGAGTTGTCAACGAGGACAACCTGCAGAGGATTATGTACCTGATGGTAGTATATTACCATAGAGAAACAGGAAGAGGGTTTAAGAATTATGACAGATATTTTATGTTTATTGTAGGTTAACGCTATTTCAAAGATTCAAAAATATTTTATAGGTGTCGTTTTTTTTATCTACGTTCAGAATTATTTTACCAACGGAATGGAATTTACGGTATATGATTTAAACATTATAAAGACTCAAGAAAGAATATAATGACCGTGTAAAAGTATATAATGAAACTAAAACAATCATTGTCAATCGGATCCAATGTACTACTTAGTTTTGTTTGAATCCCAATGAAGTGTGTGAATGACTTCTGTTTTTCGGATATTTCAAATGCTCTGTCTCGTACTTGTGCTTTTGCCAACAGGCTTTTCTCCTGCTTACGGTTTTCCGTAGAACTAGAAGCAAAGGTGTAATAATTATACGGTACAATACATTCTATGGATTGTTTCGATTTCTTTATTATTTACATTTAACTTCAGTTATAAAATTAAAATAAATAACTAGTTTAACTATCACACTATTGACCTATTCAGTCTTATCGGGCAGCAGCACGGTTTCCTTTTCTTCTTCTTCCTCCTTTGCTAACTCTGCGTCCTTCTTTTGCTCGAGTTTTGGCGGAAATTCTTCAATCTTCTCCTCGTTAGCTAAGCTTTTGACAACTATCCCGTCGATGCCGTTATCACCCCCTGAAACAGATTTTTTAAATCATATTTTTTATGTGTTATATATAGTTTTTTAACGTAATAACAGTTACTGTTATAAGTAGTATTCACAAAGTAGTTTAGTTACGAAGTAAATTGTTATTAATAATAAAAACAACATATAACCTAATAGCGAAACGCTTTTTTTGTAGTTATTTCATATGTTAGTACAAAAATGGTTTAGTTTTGGTTGAATGGTTGAATATATTAACCTTACGGATATTCGTCGATATGACATAAAACTTAGTTGCCGAATACCGAGCCCAAAGCTGATTGTGCTTCTATTCGCATGTGATTCTTCATTTTTACTCGCATGAGTTTGGATATTCATGCACTGGTTATGTGCTCGGGTTGTGGGGTAAGTAGGGTCACCCCAACAACTGTCGACTGCAGTATTAAGTTATTGGTGGCTGTTAAAGTTAACCGCCTTGGAACGCAGAGATAATGAGTACATGACCACTGGGTTATACAAGACTGTAGGGTTTCTTTACCACTGGGTGGTGACTCTCACTAAGTTAGTGAAACCGGAAGTGATAGACACGATCAAAGAATTCCTCTTTTGCTCCAGATCAAAATCGAACATCGTTAAAGTTCTTTGAACACTGAGACCGACTGGTCTATTAGTAGACTGGTTAGTAGTTATTTTCAATGCACTCTCTAGCTGTTCGTTTCAGCCTGTTAAGAAGCCATATTCATTGGCATTCAAAAACTATGTAAACCTACTAACTAATTAAATCCACCATTAGTACCGTCTATTGTAAAGGAAAACTATGATAGCGAATGATTCTTAGCAGATTGAAGGACTTATGTTAACTTTTAACAATTTTATTCCACACGAATAGTACAGTTGTCGGCCGTCGATGTTACTGATCCTCGATCCTTTAGCTAATAATACTCTCATTTTCAACCGACTTTAAACCAGGGGAGGTTATTAATTAGGTTCTATTATTTTTTGTTTTTATCTCTGAACTGAATCGTTTATGTTATGAAATGTAATCGTATAAAACCAACCTGGTTTTGAAAATTCTTTTTGCATTGGATTTGGTTTAGCCTCCCTTGTGGTCGCGCATACCATTTATATTGGTATTTTAACCTGAGCTCGGGAGATAAATCAGGTAACTCTTCAAAATCAAATGGAATATGAATAGTAAGTAAGATTTTGGAATTCAGTTTTGTTTTTGTTAAAGAAATCTAATATATAAAATTCTCGTGTCACGGTGTTTGTAATACGAAAACTCCTCCGAAACGGCTACACCGATATTCTTGAAATTTTGAGTGGAGGATCGGACAAAATCTATTTTTCATCCCCCTAAATGTTAAGGGTGGTCCACCCCAAATACTTTTTTCTACCCTACAAATTCCTTAGAAATAATTTATACGTTTGCCGGGTCAGCTAGTATTTAAATATAAATTTTAGTTAATGCTCGTACATACATATACGTAACTCGGTTTACGTAGTTTCTATACAGAATATGGCAACTTAGAATTTTGAGGTGAATATATCAGTTTTCTAAAAGTATCAACGAAAATGACAAATAGAATTATTTATACTAAGTTAAATGAATAAAGAGCGTATTGCTATGGATTTCGAAAAATGTCGTTTTCCCTTTAAATTTTTGATTTTATTCTCACGGCCGCTTTTAAGCCGTCTCTTTGATAAGTTGGATTTATGAAATATCAAGGCATTTATTTACGATATTCTCCTAAAGTCTGGCTAACATACAGAAATATTCTCCGTAATACTATAGTGAGTAACTTACTATATGTATACTATATCAAGAAGTTATTGAAGTTGAGGTTAGTTAACATTATTATGAATAATAGATTATTAGCTTGACATAACACACAAATGAAAAACAACCCGTTTTCTTGTCGAAATTTTAACTCGACAAATCGACTGCGTTGCCTCCGAGAATTATGATTATTGACAACATACTCGTACCACCACAAATTGTCAATCACAACGTAGCAATTGTCACGAGGCGGACCACTTTACCTGTACATTTGTGCCAATAGTGTTTATTGCACTGTTGACGGCCGTGGAAACTGTTGCTGTGGTGCCGTTGATGACAGCACCTATAGTACCTATCAGATTTGTGACGAAAGCACTCCACGCTGCGACTAGGGAGGTCAATTGGCATGCATTAATGAAACTGTCATTGAGGCTGGAAACAGATTGAAGTAGGTAAAGGCGTATGATTAGGTAGAAAGTGCTTAGATCATAGAGTTAAAAGTTGATTTCGCATAAATTCCGTTCCGTATAGAAAATTAGCTGAGGTGACTTCGGCGGTGCGTTTCGTGGGTTTTATTCCCACATACAAACAGTTGTGTGACCAACAGATAATTGTTTCAAACCTATATTAGTTTCCTTGTTTATTGTTATGTAAACGCTTTTACAACGCCGGATTATTTTCATCTACTGTAGGAGCAATGTTTTAAAAGATTGAGGAGCTTAACTGATTCGGAATATATGTCTATATTCCGATTATGTTTAGGTAGTAAAGTACTACGGCTCAATGTCCGGCGCTCTGCGTCTCCGTTAATATATCATCTTGAAATAATATTAGCTTCAAGCTTATAAGCATTTATCCGTAACCCGAGGGCCGAGTACCTTTCAACGAGCCTTCCTATCGAAGCTTAGACAACAAACTTAAAATGGTCCGAAGAATTAGCTTTTATTGTTTATCATTAAACGCTCTTGGGAAATCAACTTTTATGGATAAAATAATGTAAGGAAAAACTAATAGCATGCATGTGCAAGATACCGTGTTTTATTCAAATAAAAAAGCTAGCATGCGATGTGTAGTTAATGTCCGGGAATGAAGAGTAAGAAGCTATTTCATCCGTCGTTAGGACAATATTATTATGTAAGAAGTTTTTTACGATTTAAATAAAGTAGAAAAAGAAATTAAGATGAGTAAATATATACTTTATATCCAAATAAACCCTTAAGGTATAAAAATTAAAATAAGAATCACATGACTTTCTTTGAATTTATCACATTAATTACCTATGTTTTACATAAGAAAACTTACGAACATTTGAAATGGAACTATGAACTGAACACCATACTGTGCCCTATAATTTTACGAAGGAGTATGCTTTTAAGATTGTTTTTGAATATAGAGATTGAACACAAACCTCGCGTTATTATATATCATTTGTGTGTGCTATAATTTACCAACAATAATATATCCAAAGTAAGACTCACCGGACCCTCCATGACCCCCGTAAAAAACGTGACCCTTGGTAGCCGAAACAGGCTCCTTGTTCTTGATCGTATCCTCAGACTTCACCAATTCAGGGACTTGTTCTGGCTTCTTCTCCCTTGGCTTCTCTGGGCTCGAGATGCTCTGTATTCTCTGCACGATACCCTTAACAATGGGATTGTTCTGTACTATTTCCCTGATGGGCCCAGTCTGAGCAGCAGGAATATCTGAAGCTTGAGGCTGAAGTTGCTGCGGTTTCTCCTCTGCTTTTGCGGGAGCGACTTGGGGCTCTACTGCTTTAGGCGGCTCGTCACTCCATGGTTTGACTTCAGCCGTGGTTGGGGAACTGGGGGTGGTTGAAGGCCTGCCCTGGTTTAAGAAGTTTTGAAAGATGGGATTTGAATTGAATAATGACAGTAACGGGTTCGTTGAAGGTGTTTGGCTCGTCTGTGACGATGGATTGCTTTGGCCGAAGTTAAACATTTGATTAAATTGCTGCTGGATAGTCTCCCAGAAAGAAGGTGGTTTGCTAGTAGATGCTCCCTCATCGGATTGAGCACCAGCAGGAGGTGATTCTGATGTGCCTTGTTGGTTATTTTGATTGGTAAATGAATTGAAAGTGTTTTGCATTTGGTTTATTGCTTGGCCAATTGCGTCTGAAAAGTATTGAAATACCTGACCAAGCGGATTTGGGGGTTGCTCATTGGTGGGGTTTGAAGGAGCTGGACTGGGTGAACCGGTTTCGGAAGGTTTCTCGGCGGTAGAAGTAGCATCACCATCAGCTTTCGCAGATTCCAAAACTTTGACGCCTTCGGATAATGTCTGAACACCGGCCTTAAAGTTGACTTCTAAATCTTTTAATCGGGTTTCAACCTCCTTCAAGTTGGCGACGGACTTTGGATCCGAGACCACTGATTTAGTACTTTGTGGGTTGAGGTAAGATTGCAGAGACTGATTCAGCTCCGACAGTTGCGCTAGAAACTTGTTTTGCATTTCTTTGATGTCATTTTGAATAGCTGTTAAGTGCGCGCTGTTCGGCACCCAGTTCTCAAAGCTTTCGTTAACGTCGGACACGCTCTTTTTGAATACATTCTCCGTGTCCAGAAGCTTCTGCTTGATGTCGGCGACGAAGTAATCCCTTTCGGCGTAAGTCTCCGGATTTTGGGTTTCGTGCTGTTGGCGCTGCGGTGGTCCGGGGTTGTTCAGATCGATCTCCACCCGCTTGATGATGACGCTTTGTTCGTCGTCGCTGGGGATGTAGTCGTTTGAGTTCTCGTCCAGTTTCGGCTGCGCGGGTTCCTCGACGATCGCCACGGGGATGGTGTCGGGGGCGTTGCGGACATTGTTCTCAACGTTGCTCTGCTCGATGGGTTCTTTGACGTCAACGGGTTGGGCGATTGTCGGGGGCTCGACGCCTTCGCTCGGTATGGTGGCGGCCCGCGTGCGGCACACGGCAAGGGCGAATAGCAAAGCGTATAATCTCATGGCGGGCGTCGCGGCTGACTAACCGGGCCGGCGGAGGCTGCACATTTATATGAGGGGCCTAACGGTGCCTGCCGCCCGGAATCGAGCCTCCGCGCCTCGCTAAATGCTTCTGTCACTATTTGTGTTTAAAACTATCGGACGCACGCGGCGACGCTCTCACGTTCGTACCCGCACAGCGAATGGAATACGGGGAAAGGTTTTCACTTCATTGCGCAAAACAGTTTCTCTGTACATCGTCTAATGATATTTCGCTGCCATAATAACTAAGTTCTGGTATTCAAAGTACGATTTTATTGTTTTCAAATATTGCGGGCACAAACGGACGACGAGACACAGTTCACATAAAATGCCTTCAATTAACTCTATCATTTTAAGCGACCATTTTGGAAGTCTTTTAGCTTCATTGCCACTTTGTAAACAAGTTTTGTACAGCAACGCGCGTATATGTGAAACAGTGTATCTAAACGAATTGAGAGCAGGTCGATATCTCAATGATTTATTATCTTAAAATGGAGTTTCTATCATTCACAATTGAGAGTAACGGTTCACATTTAACATCAATGTAATTACAACGAAGACTGATGATTATAATTATTTAAAAGATATTATCAGATTTTCTTATTTAATTAACACAATGTCATATCCTGTCATGTTTCAGTTTTGTAGGAAACGTGGCGAGCGATCTGGCTGTTTACCTCATGATAAGTGATTATCGCCAGCCATGGTCAGGCTATACTTCTAGAAGAGCCGGCTCATTTGTGCAGAACCGGCTAAGAAACTTAGAACAGTAAATAAATAGACATAAACACTGACATACATAAGTATTTGATGACATATATTTTTCTAATTTTTACCTTCTTTGTTGCAAGCTACTTATTCAACTTCACATTGTTTTGAAAACCTAAAACCCAGTTTAACTATTTTATACTCGGCTTATCTTTTAGTATTGGACAAGTACCAATGATAAAAATTAATTTTTAGAAAGCGGTTATTGATGACGATTTTTTTTCAATTCAAGTGAGTTAACGGTTTACCTGATGTTGAGTGATTACCTCCGTCCATAGACATCTGCAATATCCGTGTTGCAGATGCGTTCCCAACATTGCAAAGAGTGAAAAACTGAACGCGAATGTGTGATATGAAAAACTTGTAGGCGATCGAATATTTACAAAATAATAGAAAGGCGACTTATTAAAGTGAAGTCAGGCTGAGATGGAGTCTTTGTGTTTTGTCTATTCCACGAAATCGTAAAACCGAATTTGCATATTGTAGAGATTTAATAGTTTCTATTCTAACATAAATTATTTTAGATTTAACGGTATTGAAATTTTATTGCATGTCAACGGAGACAGGTTGTTATTCAGTATTATATTTTAGACATACATTGTTCTGTATACGTCAATAAAGTCAGTAATTACATGTAGGTGTATCCCACTGTTGGGTTTGCACCATGTACATCTCTATTTGAGACTGGCGTGAAATAGAAGCATTATATTTTTGCGTGCCGTTGAGTAAGGAGTAACTGGAGTATATTGAATTAAAACAAACGCCCTGAACTGGCATGTGTCAATTTTTTCAGCTTATATCATGACCCTTCATAGGTTAAAATGTCACGCAAAGAGAATTGTGCAAAGGATAGGAGGGAAGCAATATTATTTTTGGGCTTCCGCATAACAACTAAAAAGTTTTATCACAATCGGTTGATTACTTTAGGGCACCATAGATAAATAAATAAATAATAGATAATTACTATATTATAATAAAAAATAATAGTACATAATAGAGGACGGACACAAAATAATTATTCATTAACAGGTCGTAGATATTGTTGTCAGTGTTATCCTTTAAATTTATATTAATTTAATAGCGAGATTTAGCATCCAATGGTAAGGGCATGATCGGACTGATGCTAACAGTCCGTTTATAAAACCAATTCGAATTTCGGCCCAATGTCCACGATCAACGAAAAAAGAAATAAAAAGGCGGGAATTCATTAAAGCAACCACTTCTGCCGGTCCTTGAACCGCCATTCCAGTTTCGAATCCGATCCTGCGGGCTGGTAACACGGAATATTATTATCTTCGAGGACACGGGAACCAGTTTTTGTAGTTACCGCATAGGAGGCAATCACTAACCTGCGTAAACTAAGAAAGTTTTATGTTTATACCTTGAAGCAAAAACTTGTACTCGATAGAGAAACTTCTAATTTGATAGTAGAGGGCAGTATCTGATTACATCCCTACTAAATGTTATAAATGTGAGTGTAAGTTTTTATGTTACGCTTTTTTTTTACCTATTTACTTAAATAAGAATTTCGTTACGAGAATCTAGTGAGTACAACATTAAGTTGTACTTAAGTAAAGTCTCATACAAAAGCGAGCCAACTTTAGTTTACCAATATTAGTCGCTTATGCCTCCCAAGTCATAAATGGATTTTGCACATAACACATATTTTTAAGACGTGATTTTATGCATTACTAAAATTTATAGCTCGCGTGATAAAATAATTATTTATATTGCGGCTGCATGGATGGCTCGGTGCTTTAAAAGTTTACTTCCTCCACAGTCTTCGCGTATCTGTTTTTTATGTGAGAAGGTGGCAAACGAGCTGGCTGTTCACCTGATGTTAAGTGATAACCGCCGCCCATGGACATTTGCAACACCCGTAGGGTTGCAGATGCGTTGCCACCTTTTAATAAAGTAGACCGCGGCTATCTCATTCGCCAGAAGAAACGCAGAAGTGTGACACAGAACGGTCTTTTGTGAGGTCGAGGCAACTACCAAAACAAGCGATATGAGAGCCTCCTCCCTTTTGGAGTCGGTTGAAAAATGCAAGGGGAACGCCGAAACGGTCTCCCCACCTTCTAAGCTATGCTTTACCTATCTGCTCCATCCCACTCCCTTTCAGGGAAACACTTTAGTACGTCGTATTCTTTTTTTTTAGACGATAATACAGATGCAGGTAATTGTGTGTAAAATGTTTTGTGTAGGAACTAGAGTATTTGATGCAAATTAAAACGTCGAGATCAAAACAGACAATAAAGTTTATTTGAAGAAATGCAGGGGCTTATATAGGTACTAAAACAAAAGACGTCGATCATACGATGTGGCGTGATTTAATGCGTTGGCCCAAGTCAAGGGTGTTAGCGATAAATTATCGCTACATTTTGCACTGCAAATCTGAATCTGGAATCTGAAATCGGAACCAATTAATGTTTCGAATAAGCGCGCAGGAGTCTAGTCTCTGGCTTTCCTTAGTTCTAAACCAGGGAGATATCTTTTCACTGACCCTGCGGTTCTCGCCAATTTACCATTAGAGTAAAGATTTGTCTTTCTATAACAGATTTTTTAAACAGTATGAGTGTCTACAGAAAGCATTCTGTCCATCGCTATGTTTGAGGTCAGGTGTCGCCCCGAAAGTATTTTATGCATGTTTTATAACAAAAGCCGAGAGATCTTCCAATGAAGTGAAAAGCATTGTTATGACGGGTGAATAATAAGTGTGCTCAATATCTGTGTAATATTTGAAACATACTGCAGGTTGATATGAAGTAGAAAACTAAGCTTAATGTATAAAACTTGAAGAAAACACCCACTTTTTCTTGCTAAAATATTATTTTAGTAAAAAGTGGTTATTTTTATATTACAAATAGACACTCAAATTTTATTTACCTGTATAGATGTATAGATAATATTCTTTACTCAAGCTTGTATTAAAACTTTTTAACATTAATGATAACTTTCTATTAAATATAATTCTTCAAAACTCTAACATAAGTATTATTTCATTTATGAATTTAGATAGCATGCAACTAAATTAATTGGTTTCTTTAGTAAAGAGTCAATCATTCTCTTACGCTCTGAAACACTGATCATAGAAAAAGTTAACTAATCAGCTGCCAAATGGTTTTTCATATGTTATTTGAGTTGTTGCCAAAGGGGTTGTTAAACTCTCTAAATTGATCAGAATGATCCTCTTAATGATCAGAATAGTTATATCGGAAGTTAAATAACCGCAGGGCCATGCTTTCAATGGTTGTCGTCACGCTTCTATGTTGTTTTGAGCATCTTTGTGTGAACTGTGGTGAACTGTTTCATTTGCCATATCTCTTATATAAATAAAGGACTTCCTTCTATATGACGTGTATTATAGGCTCGTCACTCTCTTTCTCTCTATCTCCTGTACACCGATTATTCCCATCTGATGGTGTGGTCTGCATTTCTGGTCTCGCGCTTCCAGTTCTCACTCCAGTTCCAGTCTTCACCAACGTTGCGAGGACTTGGAACTTTTCTAACCACATCTGGTTTTGGGTCGGCCTCTGGGTCTATATTCCGCACTGTTCAGAATGGACACTATATTTCCTACGTACTCTGGAGGAGAAATCTGCGATCGTCTCTACGGCTACTGCGATCGTTAAATTAGCCATGGGCGCATTAATACAGGCGAATTAATGTCAGTTTTTCTCAATTAACGCGTCGTCGTAATATCAATTTCTGTTGATGGGAATGTCTATGGACATAACACGAATCTCTTTTCGCACGAACGTTTTTTTATTAGTAAAAGCACCGTTATTACCAGGTCGACTGGCTGAACATCGATGGCTTTATTGTTTTTGGAAATTCCAATGGTGAAGGTTATACGAAACAAATTTGAATATTATTATAAATTTAAATATTCCAATGTGTATACATGCCTTCCCAGTGGTATCTTTAGGTTTCTGAGAATAGATTTGCATAAGTTTTGACAATAAATAAAACAACTCTATTGGTAGGTAATGAAAACAAAAGTGCGATGCGACATTACTATTTGTCGGGGAAGTGTTATAACTCTAATCAGTGTATGGCTTCTTGTCCCGTTCAAAATAATAAAAAACAAGTATCAAGGAATCAAACTAAAACCATAAAACTAAAGAAATTGAAAGTATTCTATAAAATATGTTTTATAGGAGTTCTAACAGTAACATTAACAGTACTCTCGAATCATTAAGTATGAGAATGAAGCCAGGGAATCGTAGGGAATCTTTGTTTCTTAAAGAGAGAGCCTTGTGGTTATTCTTACATATATTGTAATGTTATGTTATGTAATGTGATGTAATCACACCACCCATAGCGCAACGCAAAATCAGAAAGGTTACACGTGATTGCCATTTATGCTCGGAGCTCACCGACCTTACTTATGATGAGCCCAAGGCATGAGGCCCTAATACCTCTCGAGTAACGGCATCCTAATCTTCGCTCAGAAGCCATGTGGATGCCCTACATTAAAACGTATCAATCGACGTGTTTATGAGGTCCTAATCGGCGAGTGCATTCAAGAGTTCCGCGGGCGCCCCACTCTCCCCGATTCTCTAGGACCCAATTGATGCTTGTCGTTGACTTAACTTCGCCCGGCCCCGTGTCCCCGCACGTCTAGCGAATGCAGAGTAGTGTTGGCGACATCAACATGCCCACAACGTTTGCGCGATCTGCCGTAATTCTATTCAATTACACACTAACATACATTGACTCTCAAGTCAGTCACAAAAGGGGTTAGGAAGATTACAGATTCCCTTTTTCTGTGAGCTCATTATGTTACATACAGTAACATAACATTTAAATATTATTAAATTCTTTCGATTTGAACTAAAATTTCATATTAAACCGCTAAACATTTATGTGCCTGTGCATGGTACATGCACATAATTGGTTAGCGAACACATTCCTTTATTTTCCTATTAGTGTATTCAATTTTCAATATATTTCAAAATCTCGGTTCAGTCGCTTATTGATGCATTTACGGAGATCGACAAATTTTTTTACATGTAAATTTGTCAAGCAAGCAGGCGGTTCAATGAATACCGTCGCCCATGGACATCTAAAACAACGGATGGCGTGCTGATGCGTTGACAACCTTTAAAAATGTGGGCCCCGGTTACCAGGCGAAACGCGATACCGGTATATTGTCAAGCCGTGGTACTTCCCGGACGGGCCTGTCTATTCCTGCAACAGCAGAAGCTGTTGCTTGGCCCTTGGCCGCAGTCATCATCATCAGCTGAAATGACGCAGCCTGTTTGAGTCCTTTGCTGAACATAGGCCTCCCCCACAGACTGCCACGGATTACGATACTGAGCTACCTCCATCCATCGACTTCCCGCACACTTGCATAGGTCGTCACTCCATATGAGGAAGCTCAAAGTCACTCAGCGAGCTATGGAGCGCGCTATGCTCTTCTCTGCGTGATAGAGTTCAGAAGTTCAGTAGTAAAGAAGACATCCGCAGTAGAACAGAGGTAACCGAAATAGCTCAGACGGTTAGTAAGCTACAATAATTAAATAACAGGTAAAAATTGTATTTTTGATAAACTTTGGACGTCAACTCTTCCGCGTCATTTGTGTTAATTCGATAACTTTTGGCCAAACACATAAAATTATTAACTCATCAATACATACGACGAGAAACCGCATCAACATTGCCTCGGGTTCAGTGAACCCTATATGAATATAAGTAAATGCGACATAAATAATTACTTCACGCAATCTCAGTTCAAGGAAAACGATAAAAAAACTTCTCAGTTTAAAATAATATAAAATCACAATAAAACAACATACTTTGGTTCAAGTCAAAGCACCACGAAACTAGCAAATCTAACTAGCATCAGCGAATTATTAAATAGAAAGTTACATGACCCCTTAAAAACCACATATTGAAGAAAAAATATTTGCAACTTTGTTTATGGTTTTGGCCCATAAATATAAACTTAATGTCAGACGTCCGCGCAGTGGACATTTCGGTTCGTTGACCTTTGGAAATGTGTTAAGTGCTCCTCTCTCGAAAAGGTGACAAGAAATGAAAAATTTAATGGAATTGTCGGATTAATCATTTCGCAAAAGTTGGTTTTTGGAAGAATTAGTAAAGATTTTTCAAGAGAAAAGAAATTAGGTAACAATTAATGTATTCTAAAAATCGCTTACTGTTTTTGAAAATATAATTCGAAGTATATTTTTATATCAAACACACACATGAAATATATGTTTGTTCTTGCGTCTATTGTTGGTGATATTGAAACTGAACGTCTTAATTTATTGCGTTCACCTGTGTCACACTGAAAGTTCTTAGAAAATCTTAAAACAGCTCAATGTATAAAGTTGCCCATACTTTCATTGTTGTTCGAAGTAGTCTCAGTTGCTTTCTTGTACATTTTGGCATTCGATGGAACCACATATTAGGGAAAAGTAGTGGGCCTATTTCCTCCTTATCACCGCATCTTTAGTGCTTGTAAAGCGAATACCTCGAAGTTTATTTATGATTCTTGGAAATCAATGATAGTCGGAGGGTGCCAAGTTGGGACTGTATGGCGTATGACTCATTATCTCGACACCTGCCATAGTCAAATATTCAATTTTTCGTTTCGCGGAGTGCACTGAAGAGTTGTCTTCGCGGTGTGCACTGAAGATTTTATGAACGACAAGGAAATGTTTCAACTTTATACCTCGTTTTGTGTGTAATGTTTCCTGTTTAATAAAACTCATTGCCACCCTAGTGTTTATAATGTAAGCAGCATTTTTGTAACGTAATTAACTACATCGGTATATAAAATATTTTTGGCGTCACTCGGAGATAAAAACATATCGGATATAATATTATTTTATATTAAAACTTGCTTTTCTTTAAATAAGTCAAAATGTAATTATTCCTTGTAAATGACAGCTTCGATACAATACAGTATAGTTCCGAGTTCAGGCTCATAAAGACTGATTTTAAACAAAATCTTTAAGTAAAAAAAAATATTTTTAATTCCAAAGTATTAATATTGAAATGCTTATACTCCTGATATTGTAATTATATTCCCATCAAACTTTTAAAGTAAATTACTAAACCTTTTTTTTTTTTAATTGATAAACACAAGCATATTTTCAATGAACGAAAAATTGAACTGATTGTAAAGGCATTTTGATCTAATATGTTAATTATACAAGTATTACTGTGAAAAAGCATCTGGTTATTTTCCGGCTGTCACTCTTTTCCTCTGGTAAAAACCAGTTACAGAGCCGTTATTACGATAAACTTAATTTATTTAAAGTTTCTTTCATCCAAAATATTTTTAAATGACACGAGGTCTTTGTATCGGTACAGCTGTTTAATCGCTTCAAAACCACCGTCTTATGGTTTTGCTTCTGGCCAGCGATATAAATAATATAAGTACTTCGTTGTTTGTACGGATATTGGGCTTCGTTGTTTGTATACTACGAAGAGTTTTCAATTGGATACATAAGACGATTTTTGTTGCTGAATATTTTTTTAAGTAAATTTGTGTTTAAGACTTATTTCGCCATTTGCACTCAATGCAGACGTTAAAATGTCTAAATTATAAAGAATTCTTTATTACATATAATTTTAAATAGCAATTTTAATCAATCCGTGTTGCATAATTGTTCTTTTTCACAGTTTACGGCGTTACGCTCCGTGTAAATTTAGTGTAATTTTGTGTGTGTTTTTTATTCGTTTACAGATCATATTTCGCAGCGCTGCAACGTAAAGATATTTCCTAATAAGCGTTCCAAAGCATGGCCAGCGCTAAAGCCGCTAAGCGAGTCGCTGTATAACTTGGCTGGACCGGTCAGCAAAGCCGTTAGCCGGCAGTGCACCTGACCAAGAGTTCACTTATCTCGCTAAGTGGGGCACGCTCTCAATGTTTGAATATTACATCGAAATGCGTTTTATGGAAATGTCAACGGTTATAATGGTTGCCAACTATGTAAAAATTTATTGTATTAACATTCTCATACGGGCTTATACGAAAAACAGCAATTTATAGCAGACATAGCTTTAAAGAGAAGTTACAAAACCTTCGCGGGCGCACGCAGAACATCGCTAAAGTCTCAGTACAATCAATCAATCAATAGGACACTGGAATTTAAGGATAAAAATTACATTACACTTTTTTTTTAATTGAAAAGCATCTGGTTATTTTCCGGCTGTCACTCTTTTCCTCTGGTAAAAACCAGTTACAGAGCCGTTATTACGATAAACTTAATTTATTTAAAGTTTCTTTCATCCAAAATATTTTTAAATGACACGAGGTCTTTGTATCGGTACAGCTGTTTAATCGCTTCAAAACCACCGTCTTATGGTTTTGCTTCTGGCCTATAAATAATATAAGTACTTCGTTGTTTGTACGGATATTGGGCTTCGTTGTTTGTATACTACGAAGAGTTTTCAATTGGATACATAAGACGATTTTTGTTGCTGAATATTTTTTTAAGTAAATTTGTGTTTAAGACTTATTTCGCCATTTGCACTCAATGCAGACGTTAAAATGTCTAAATTATAAAGAATTCTTTATTACATATAATTTTAAATAGCAATTTTAATCAATCCGTGTTGCATAATTGTTCTTTTTCACAGTTTACGGCGTTACGCTCCGTGTAAATTTAGTGTAAATTTTGTGTGTGTTTTTTATTCGTTTACAGATCATATTTCGCAGCGCTGCAACGTAAAGATATTTCCTAATAAGCGTTCCAAAGCATGGCCAGCGCTAAAGCCGCTAAGCGAGTCGCTGTATAACTTGGCTGGACCGGTCAGCAAAGCCGTTAGCCGGCAGTGTACCTGACCAAGAGTTCACTTATCTCGCCTCCTGTCAGCGTCTTTTTGTGGGGCACGCTCTCAATGTTTGAATATTACATCGAAATGCGTTTTATGGAAATGTCAACGGTTATAATGGTTGCCAACTATGTAAAAATTTATTGTATTAACATTCTCATACGGGCTTATACGAAAAACAGCAATTTATAGCAGACATAGCTTTAAAGAGAAGTTACAAAACCTTCGCGGGCGCACGCAGAACATCGCTAAAGTCTCAGTACAATCAATCAATCAATAGGACACTGGAATTTAAGGATAAAAATTACATTACACTTTTTTTTAATTGATGAAATAGCGAAATGAGCGCTTGTGCATTCGTTTCCAAGCTTTCCTAAAGGCACAATATGTTCTATTTTTAACCGACTTCAAAAAAGGAGGAGGTTTCTCAATTCGACCGTATATAGTTTTATTTTTTTTATGTGTGTTCGCGGATAACTTCGTCGTTTGTGAACCGATCTTGATGATTCTTTTTTTGTCGGAAAGGAGATATCCCATGGGTGGTACCATGATAAGGAAACCCGGATCTGATGATGGCATCCCAGAGAAATCGAGGGCCTTCATTGAATGATATAGGCATTAACAATGTTTTTAATTTTCTGATTGAAGTCGGTTTTTGTTTGTTAAAAATTATTATATGAAAAGTTGGCCAACGAACCAGGCGGTTCACCTGATGATGGTTTAATACCATCGCAATGGACAACTTCATCACCTGAGAGTTACAGTTGTGTTGCCAGTCATTAAGAAGTGGGTCACCATCGCCATGGACGACTGCAGCACCTGACAGTTATAGTTGTGTTGCCACTTTTGAAAGAAGTGGGTCCCGCTTAAGTTGCTCACCAGACCAAACGCGAAATTATTATACTCCCTCTTCACACCGGTCTACTGTCAGATGTCAGTCTGAGGATACATTCTGTGTTGTGTCCATGTCCACGGTGTTCTAACTACTGGTACTTGAAAGCGTGGTACATATTGGATAACATGTTCTCTATACATGGCCTTATTAAAGATTGTGGCTTTACCACATTTTAGTTTGTTTTTGTATATTAACGTTGATTGTCGTTTCTAAAAGACCTTCTTTCTGCTGCTTTTATCCCACCTAGGTGGGGTCGGCACAAAATGTGAATCATGTTGTTGGTGCATTGCCTAGAATTTTAGCCGGCCGCCAGTCTGACGTCGACTCTTCTTAAGAACTTATGCGTTGGTCACAACAGACAATACTTGTCCCGTGTGGGAATCTAACCGAAATTCCCAACGCCGATAGCTTCTTAGTAACTGCGCCAAGAAGTCATCCTCATTTCTTGAAGATATGAATTCTAAAAAAATCTAATCTGCTACCAAAAATCAACAACATCTTGCACACCAATGACTTGGCAACAAACGAACGTAAGAATTTTGAAGGCAAAGATTCCCACAGCGGCGAGAAACGTTTCGTTTTACAAAATTTTAATTTTTAATATTAAGTGCAGAGATTAGCACTAAAAAAATGAAAATCTCTAACTTCAAAATTCTTACTTAAACCGACCCAATGGGCGATGCATTCAAAGATTGTTCTCCAAGAAAGTAACCCAGGCGTTAAACAGATTACCAATGTTAAGTATATCTCCGTATTTGCGTTTTTGATTAGGGAAAAGTACACACGCGAAAAATGCTTTCACTTTTTACTTTTCCGTGACGATACCAGACCACAAAAAGTTTTGCGAAAGGTCTATAAGATGTCGTAAGAACAGGGCCGAGTCTACATAATTATGATTCTAAGGATTTTAAAATTAGATAATGAAACACCTAACGAATTCTGCGTTAGGTGTGTTACCTTACCTTAAATGATAACCGCCGCCCGCAGATATCTTTATATATATAATTCTTCTGTACTTGTGTATGTCATTGAACTCCTAAACGGCTGGGCCAATTTTAATGAATTTTTTGTGTGTCTTCAGGTAGATTCTAGAGTGGTTTAGATTCAAAATTCGGTTCACTACAATGTTTTTTTTATTTTTTTTTGTTTATTCGTTGTGTATAGGACAAAGTCTGTTGTTCCGCTAGTCTGCTTTCTTTACATATATAATTCTTCCTTACGTGTGTATGTCACTGAACTTCTAAACGGCCGGACCGATTCTAATGTGTAATTCTAATTTTTTTGTGTGTCTTCAGGTAGATTTGAGAACGGTTTAGATTCACTATTCGATGGACTATAACTTTTTTTAAATTGATTTATTTTTTATTGCTGCCGGTTTTTTTTGTTTTTTTAAAGCTTCATCGAACGCAGAACAACGGGTTTGAGGCCCGGATGGAGAACGGCCGGCCCCTGTGTATCTAATGTAGGCATAGAGTTGGTTTCGCTGTGCTCGAAGGCGAGGACGAACTATACTGTTTGTTGATGCACTAACTGAGTGTGCAGTGTTATTTGGCGGATTCCCCGACGGTCGGTCCGACGTACTTAAGTCCCCTTCCTCGACCGGGTCGATGAGAACTTTGCGCGGGCGACGCTTGTTGACGTTCGCGTTAGTGCTGGATTAGCAATTTGCTGCACACCACCTTTAGAGAGTGAGATCTTTAAAATATTCGCGAATCGTCGGGAGTCTGCAGTGTCACTGTGCAGGTCGACATTGCGTTGATACCACTGCGCACCGGTTGCGCGGCGGATGAACTCATTTTGAACGTCTGTCCGGTCCGTTGGTATATAAATATAATTAACAACACGCGTAGAGATGCAGATGCGTTGCCACCTTTTAATAAATTGGGCCCCGGTTAACTCACTCACTCACCAAACAAAACGCAGAAGTATAACAGTTCCACGTCACGCCGGTCTTCTGTGAGGTTATGGTACTTCTTCGAACGGATCTGTCCATTGCAAGTGAAGCGCAACAGCGAAGACAGTTGCTTGGCTGTACCACTAAAATAAATGCTCTGGAATTTTGACATGTGACAATTTATTTCCTAGAAGTAAATATTTTTTCATCCAGCATATTTTCCATCATTTTTGATATTTTTATAACTATGTTGACATGATGATACACGTTCCACTGGGCCGATTGTTTTGGATGGCATCTGCCGACTGAAATTGCCAGCCTAATTATGCCAGTGTAAACAGAATGTTTATTGAACCTTTATTCCAATTTCTACCACGCCAATTTTTAGGGCCCTAATTATCGTAGTCTAATCGCTGCTAAAAGTCAAAATTAACTTCTTTTGCATGAGTACATTTTTTTTTATTTTCGAGAACAAACAAATCAATATCAGTTATGCTTTAATGCGGATAATGAGGTTCTATTTTATAGTCTCGCCAAAACAATTTTTTAGGAGTAATAAAAAAGGACGATGACTCCAGATTTTGCAAAAAAGACAAAACTAAAAATGAAATAAAAATCATTGCAGTATAAATATGCATTTTATAATTATTTAATCCTCTTTTTACAATCGACAATAAAAAATCAAAATTAAGTACCCACATTAAATGCAGTAGGTTATATCCTTATGTCGCAACACTAAATAAGTTTTGGTAGAAATCTTAAAAGTAATAAATACAGATCCATACAAAAGTGCTTTTCATCGAGACTAATTATTAAATGCGAGATTTGTCTCCATTGAGATTATCATTTTCCTTTGTTTATAACATAAATAAATATATGTTATCATTTTTAATTTAGACTTAATAGAATTTCAAGTTGTCCGCACACACAAATAAATTTAACACACTCAACTATCACTTTACAATATGAATGACAAACACATCAAATAACAAACAGCTAAATTATAGAAATTAGAATCGAAAGTACATCAAGTAGGGGAAACTGAACGAAACTTTTGCTTGTGTCCAGTTCTATAGTCACTTAAAACTTTTATTTCATCATCATCATGACCATCAGCCGCAAGACGTCCACCGTTGAACATAGGCCTCCCCCTTAGAACGCCACAAGGAATGACACTCTGCCATTTTCATCCACCGGTTGCCCGCGATTCTTACGATGTCGGCGGTCTACCCAGAGGGAGGCCTACCAAATTTTATTCAATGTGTTATATTTAAAAACTTAATTAGCAGAGTAGATTGAACACTTAACTAAATTATCTGCGGTAACCAAATAATTCAGTACATAACTAATTACATGTGTCATTTAAGTACAGAAAGTCTGTTGCTAGAAAAGGTTTCTAAATGAAATGTATTTATCATCAATTGTATGAACGCAAAATGTTACATATTTTTTGTAATTAATGAAAAAATAAGACAAATATACAATTTATTTGTCTCATTTTTACTCTTATTATTATATTTAAGAACTAATTTCGTTATATAGCACCATTACATGTGTAACAAGTTCATTTACAAATAGCAAATCACACACTTGAGCAATATTTCATAGATATCACTTATTGTGTGAATTAAATAAAGAGGTCTGATATGTTTTTACAACTACATCAAAATAATATTATATACATAATAATGCAAGAAGTTAAAGCGAGATTCCGTGAAGTGCGTGAATATATAAAAAAAAATAAGAAATATATTCGAAAGTTGATGCAAGGATTTGCTGGAGTAGAATAGTATAATCGGTGATATCATAATACTCTTACACGGTGAATTTAAGATATTTTAAAAGACTGCTATCTAAAAGAATGATGGAAGAAAGAAGCAGACTAATGCCTAAATTTAACAAGAAATATAAAATCTATTTAAATAGTATCAAATAAAGATGAAATAACGACTATTGTAAAAACTGACTAAAATAATAACAAGTGATATAAAAAGTTATATGTTACAAAAAGTAATTATACATTAGTGTCTAATATTAACATTAATCCAGTCTTAGCCGACGAATGTGTTTGCTTGATGCTGAAACATCATTTAATTATTTTACAATTTGATAGTGTTATTTTTGAATATATCTTGTTAATGCAATTCATGTAAATGAAATATTGCAGAAAACTTTTCTTAATTGTTTGTTATTTAAAATGAGATCTTTAAAATTGATAATTACAATATCTGTAATAAATTAATGATCTTATGGAGTATTACAAAATTAAATGGGTTATAAATGATAAATATATGAAAATATTGGAAGGCATAAACTAAAGTTATTATTTCTTAATAACTGGATTCTATAAACCCATAGAATAAGTCTTGAATCAAATGGAACCTTGTTACAAATTGCACTGAGTTTCATTACTGGAAGCACGATGAATAATTCAAGAGGCCGAATGGCTAGTGCCAAATGGTAAACCCAATCTTTTACGTCTAATTATATTCTATCCAGCTTGCTGCACTATCGCCCCATTCACCACGGATCCCGTGGTTGGCGTTGCCACGCTGAATGACGTGATGAACACATTAACGATGGTGACCAAAAACACGCCCAGCACGGTCATGTTGTTGATCTTGTCAGCCTTGCAGATATCCTTATCGTCCTTCACGTTGTATCTGCTGTTCATGATCAGACCTACCCCCACTGCTATCTATAAAGTATTAATATATTCGTTAATGTTAAACATGTAAATAGATGTTCCATACAAGTAAAATAATTGTAATATTCATTCAGGTGACTTCAACCCGTGGCTCTAATTGCGAAGTTTATGGTCGTGAAATTAAGATGTAGAGTTTGTGATGTTAGTATCTTCCTTTAATTTTTATGATATATGTTTTCTAAAAGAAGACGTTGAAGGTCTTGGTAGTTAAAATAAAGATAACAATTATCTATATTATGTCATTTATTTTTATCATCGTTTTTCACTGTCTTCTACATTTTAATTAACCTTTCAACCTCAGAACGAAGATTACACGTGAGTTTATCCAATGCTTGTCAATAATTTAATTGAATTTATGACCAAATTACCCGCAGTCAAAATTATTGCCAAGTAACTATTTGAAATAGTGATGGGATAGGTTGATGAACACTAACCTGTAGGATAATGCTTACGGATATGAAGACAATACTGGGATAGAAATATGGATGGTTCGTAGAAGACTCCAGAACGTAGCGCAACTGGTTGGCGTTAGCTGACAGCAGCGCGAGATCCATCATGCCCTGCGCCAGGTTCTTTTTCTGCTGGTACGTGTTAACGTCCGGGATCGACTGAAAAATATACCAACACCGTTGTACTTCTCTACGATCTTATAGTTTTTGACACTGTAAGCATAGAATATGGTGCCAAAGTTTTACATAAATATAAACTAAAGCTTGCGTCTTGTAGATTACTTATTGGCAGAAGGCATTAACACCAGCAATTTATCATCGTATTGAACAATTGCAACGTCATCTAAACTATAATCTTTATATAAAACAGAATAAACTGTCAAATGGCTCTTAGGACCTGTCCACCCTTAAGAAAGGTTTTTTGTTTATATTACTTATATACTTACTCCTGGCGGAAAAGGCGAGCCGGGCCGGTCGTCAATGCCAAATCTAGGTTCAAGACCATTAACTCCATCTGAAACGTACCAAACGTGCTCGTTCATTTAAGATTACATTTTAATTAGTTAACCGTCGCCTAATGGTAGAACCAAACTATAACCGCTTATTTATATTTTGTCTTTCCGTCCGCCCACAACGAAAAATCTTATCTCGTCTTTTTATTTTTATATATTAATCACAACATCATCATAAATGTATTGCCACGCAACACTCTTCCCTGTTGCACGAATGAGGAGGTCCGTCCGGGTAAGTACCACGACCTCACAGAAGAACGGCGTGAAGTGGAAGTATACTTCTGCGTTTCGTCTGGTAAGTGTGGCAGCTGGGGCCCACTGGGGAAAGGTGCAACGTATCAGCAACCCTACGGGTGTTGAATTTGTCAATGGGTGGCGGTTATCACATAATATCAAGTAACCCACCAGCTCGTTTGCAACCTTCGCGGATGCGGAGATAAGAGTGCGACAAGCTTCTTGCTCTCGTTAAGTAATAATTTTTAGTATTATCTTTACTGCCGCTGTTTATATTTATTGCGGTGTTTATTACACTTAAAAAGCTACATTTAAAACTACCTAAATTTAACGTCTAATGGTTTTAATTAAAACGTCACAAATAAATATATGATTTATCGATATCGATTTTCACAGTGGTAGGGCCACGCAGCACCCTCGGCTGTTGCACGAATGGGCAGGTCCGTCCGGGTAAGTACCACGACCTCACAGAAGACCAGTGTAAAGTGGAAATATGATGAATACTTGCGTTTCGTCTGGTGAGTGAGGTAGCCGGAGCTCAATTTTCAAAAGGTTGTCAAAGCATCTGTAACCCTCGGGTGTGGCAGATGTCCATGGGCGGCGGTATTCACTTAACATCAGGTGAACCGTCTGCTCGTTTGACAACTTTTCGCATAAAAAAAATATGACAAAACACGTACATATTTTCACCAGGAGGCCTATGAATTTTCCGTATAGTAGGAGTTAGTTACCAAATTTTATAGTTCATTATAAAAATTATGAGTAGCCATATCTAACATACGAAGTGTTTGAACACAAAACAAGAGTTGACTATAACTGAAAGACCAATACTATAGATTCTAATGGGTCATTTACATGTTTAAATGATTTGCAAAAGAGTGACATATTGAATTGATGACGAGCGATGGAACATTTCATTGAGTAATGTTATTTATAACTCTACAGGAAGGAAAATGTACTAAAATACCGTTTAAACGAAAGCAATTAACTTTGTTTTTGGTTAATTATAATTATAAGATATTTACCACAAAACATTTAAAAAATTATTAATTTTATATTTCTGAACAGTTTCGCCTTTCAGGAAAAATGCCAGAATTTTTTGTTATGGCGGTTAAGTTCCAAGATTTTTTTTCTTTGGATGTAGGTACGTACATGTTACTGCGAAGATTCAAAATATTAAACATTTGTATACTGTATAGTTAAAAGAACCAACTCATTTTCCACATATCAACCTTTGCTTAGCCTATTCTAACAATTTATTCAAACAATAAAATTATAATGATTGATTTCGGCTCTGCTTTTAATTCAGTACAGCCAGATAGCGAGCTATAATGATGTACGAGATTCGCAACATTTGTACTTCAGTTAAGAACTCTATGTAAAGCTATCAGAGGAAATCCACCCAAAAGAACCATCAGAGAGGTCACACCTAGAGGACATACATATTATTTAAAACCATAATCTTAAATATTGTCATTGAAATAGACAAGATTAAATCGGCTACTTTTATAACACAAGTACTATTAACCTTAAATTGGGAACGTTGGACTTTGTGATACTATTTACGACTTAGCTAAATATCTAAGTAAGTAGGTAAATACCTTTCTGCCTCAGCAAAGTGAGTTTTATACTGCATGCAAAATAATGGTGCTCAAAAACCTAATTATTGGTTTAAGATTTACATTGAGCTAAGTCAATCCAACTGACTATAGACGCTGAGTTTCCAATTGTTGTTATTAAATTGATATGCTGAGGTCAGACATGCAGTCCCCGTTTTAAATTTTTTTAATTTTCCTTTAATTTATTACATATTTATTTCCTACTTAGTATGTATATTCGTTATTAAGTGTCATGCGGCCAAGTGTTTTAAGTACATGCAAGTGTTCAGGTCATGTGACAATTTTCTCATTTGTTGGTCATTCTGGGTATTTGTGTATTTAGAGTTTTCGGCGTGTAATGGAATTTGGAATACCAATAAAGTGATTATTTGCCAAACATACCAACTCCAATAACAACCACTGTGTGAGCTGTAACCAGTGTCTTATCACCTTAACATGCGACATGCACCCTCCACATACCTAAGCTGACTCGCATTACTGTCCCTATTATTATAGGCAGTTACTCCAAAAATTTTTTCAACACGAGAAAAGCGCAGTGACTTATTTAAAGGTGACAACGCATCTGCAACCCTACGGGTGTTGCAAATGTCCATGGGCGGCGGTTATCACTTAACATCATCCGCCAGCTCGTTTGCCACTTCGTCACATAAAAAAATAAGTCGTATAATTCTGATTGAATTTACTATTATTATAACCTAAACTATTTTATGCCGCTTTTAGTTAACTTTTAGGTTACTACGGTTTCAAGCACCTCAAAATCCGGACGGACCGTGGACCAAAAAACGCGATAAAATCCTTAAAGTATTTTATTTGTATTTTGTATACAATTTGCGTAAATCTATGAAATTAATTATATTGAAACAAATTTATAGGGTCTAATAAGAATATATCTAATAAGAATAATCTTAAAGAAGCTCGTGGGCTCTGGCTAACCCACAATTTTGTGTGGAATGAAGTTTAGATGGTCTACGGACTGAAAGCAAAAACGACAGTAAAGTAAAGAAAGTACAAAAATCTTTCAAAGTTTGATAGAGACGTTTTCAAGTTTCAATTGTAATAAAGAGGAAAATATTATAATGTAGGATGAGAAATCATGTCCACCAATGAAGGATGCATATGTAATTAGACATTCTTAATGACCAGTGCACTTTGGAATAAAATGGAAGTTTTAATGAGAAAGGAAACTCGAAACGTGCGCGAGAGCGATTCGTGTCATTTATGGGCATTGGATCCGATGGGAACTCTTTAAATTCAGTCTTTCGGGACTTTGGAAGCTTTTAAGTGCGGGATGAGAGGTCCGTGAAGTTGTGATGAGGTGGGCCCGCGTTAGGGCGAGGCGGTCGGTGAGTAATCGTGCATCCAGTCACCGTAAGGATGGTCAGCCTCGTCGACAGAGGGCCACAGCCATTTACCGTCGTCGGTGCCGACTCCGTCGTCGTGCGTCGGCTGGCTGGATCCGTCTCCGTTGCTCTTGCCTTCCTCACCTGAGGAAGAGAAGGTATATATATATATATATATATATATATATATATATATATATAGTCGTATATATATATATATATATATATACGACATATATATATATAGTCGGATAGTATACATAGTCGTATAGTATACAGCGTGTCGTTACCATCGCGGCAATAAATGAACACACGTCTAACGCAACTTGCCAATAATCATATTAAAATATTAACTTTAAAAAAAATCCATAAGTAAAAAAAATATATTTTTCAAACAAACTAATTAAGTAAAAAAGAAACAAAATTTGTAACATACTATACAACTACAACTGACTGATCCATGCATTCAGAGACTTTTTCATTCGTTGCCACGGCGTTGCATTACAAGCCTCTCCTTCTAATAGTATGTTTTGTCTCTATTCATTCAACCCATTCATATGCTTTTTGACCTTTACAAATGAACTTTACATTAAAGTTTGTAAGGATGTTCTAAAATTCTTTGTTTTGGAAATTTTGATAACTCGTTAGATATTGATGTTTAAAGAATGTAAATCTTTAATACAATTTCAAAAAGTTATACTCTATATGTGTGTTCATTTATTGTCGCGATGTTAAAGACACGCTGTATATATACATAATCGGAATCTCAGAAACGGCTCCAACGATTTTCATGAAATTTAGTATGTGCGTAGATTGGGGGGCAAAAATTGATCTGGCTTGGTTTCATTTTTAGAAATTGTCGTTTTATCCCAGTTTTCGGGGAATAAAAAATATCACTCGAATACGACGGTAAATTTCGCCGAAAAAAGAATGTTATAATAGCTCCGTCGGTAATCGGGCGGCCTCCGTCCGATAGGTACGCCAGCAATGCTGGACGAAGAGAAGGCCGAATGCCTGGCTGACAGCCTAGAGTCTCAATGCTCCCCCAGTCTGCTTCCGATCGACCCCGAACACCTCTGCAAGGTGAACGAAGAGGTAGAAAGGAAAGCATTAGAGCCACTCCGCGATCCCGTTCTCCCGGTCACGTGCCTAGAACTAGTAGAGACCATTAAAAAACTACGCCCCCGCAAAGCACCAGGCTCAGATGGAATCACCAATAAGGTGACCAAGCTCCTCCCTACTAGCATCCTTCAGATACTAGTATTAATTTACAACGCGGCCTTAACCGAAGGCTTCTTCCCATCCAAATGGAAGGAAGCCGATGTCATAGGGTTCCTCAAACCCTCTAAACCCGCCATTCCCCCAACCTCATATCGTCCAATAAATCTTCTCAAAACATTTGGGAAGATCTTTGAAAGACTAATATTAGCCCGCTTAAGATCCCTTATGGACACCAAAGGGCTCCCCATCCCAGAGCAGTTTGGATTCAGAGCCAAACACTTGTGTACCCACCAAGTGCACCGCATCACGGAGCACATATTAACCAAACGCCAACGTGGACTCGACACCGGTGCACTCTTCCTGGACGTGGCAAAAGCGTTCGACAAAGTCTGGCACAACGGGTTCGTATACAAGCTATACGGGTACGGAGTGCCTGACCGTCTCGTATGCATAATACGAGACTTCCTAACGAATCGAACCTTTCGCTATCGCGTCGAGGGCGTTTGTTCGATCGCATCCCGTTCGAGCCGTGGTGCCGTCTTCGCTCACATTGCTCCGAAGCAAATACACCGGCTTCAGGTGATTCAAAATCGATTCTTGCGCAGAGCGACGGGAGCACCCTGGTTCATGCGCAATATCGACCTACATGTCGATCTAGAATTGCCCACCATCGCGCAATTCCTGAAGTCGGCGTCGCGCCGATATTTCGATTCCGCCGCCGCGCATCCCAACCCACTTATCGTAGGTGCCGTCACCTACAGGCCCTTGCCGCTAAATATTTTCCGCCGCGATTACCGAAGACCGCGTCACGTTCTCGACTTCCCTGACGATGAGACGACTATCGCCATCGAAAGGATCAAAAAAACTCAAGAAACACACCAACACACACACCGCACTCGCCGGCGAGTGCGGCAAACATATACTAGGTTCCGCCACGTACCTGGCAGGTTTTCCCCTATTAATGATAGAAGCGTTGCTGGAGTTTCTTCCGCCACTTCTCCCAGCGCCAACGCTCTCCGAAGTGGTAGTAATGTTAGCTCTAGTAATTCCCCCAGTCAGATAATAGCTACCGATCGAGCCGAGGTCCGGCCCTCTCGGGCACCCTCGAATCGGAATGCTAAACGGGTACTGAGTAAAAACCCAAGCCGAGGTCCCCTCTCGAGCACCTTTGAGCCTCGTTACTCCATGGAGCGCCCGCCAAAGCGACCTAAGAGCTTGGCTGCCTCCCAAACCGGTGATAATAATAATAGCGTGAAGGCCCGAGCCGAGACGCCCTCGGGAGCCCTCGAGCTTAGTCACCTATAATACAGGCTAGGCGCCCTCAGCGTCTGGCCACCTCAAGCCCGGTGGATCTGGAAAGGCCTACTCAAGGCCAATAGTGAGTATCCATCCAAAAAAATATATAATCACGCTGCTCTTCTGTGAGGTTGTGGTACTTCCCCTCATTTCTTTACCTTAGCAAATTAAATTTTTATTGCTAGTCTCCGCACTTAACATGAAACTTAAAAATGTGTAGACAAAACTATCGCAAAATTATAAAGTGCAAGTACAAAGTATATATGTATGTATATATTAAATATTATAAATCAACGTAAGTGTTTCCACGAGTTCAGGTAAAATCCAATCACTCTTGCAACAAACACACACTATTTTATCAATAAAAACAATATATTGATAGTGATAAATAATTTTATATTGACAAAATTATTTATCACTAACGTGCAGTAATTGTGGCCACAAATGGTCCATTCCATGCCACAGTCCATTTGACGACTACGGAAGTGCAGTGATAAGGTTTGTGAACCGTGTCACGTTCCAAAGTCACTAATATTTTATTAACAATTGAAATACATCTAAACTGGATTGTATAACATTTTATTGACCTTGAGCTTATTCTTGGACATTAATGCGCGACAACATTTAGACTGACGACCTGTTTAGTAATAACAGACACGTCTGATTATAAAATTACCCAAACGAACTAGTTGGGCATTCGCTTTTAAACAATTTAGCGTATTTATTGTATGTATTATTTGAGATGGGTTAAATATTCTTCTTGCACGTATTGATTGATTATTTCGAGTAACCGGGAACTAAGGCAGTAGCCTGCCTCGCCGCGAGTGCAGTGTGTCTTGTGTTTACGCAGTTGTTTTAACCTGTTGATGGCGATAGTTGTCTCAGGGAAATCGGGGACGTGTCGTGGCAAATTTTTATATTTGCGGCGCAACGTACCTAGCGGTAGGGGTCTGTTGGTGACGGGACTGCGTTTCGTCTGGCGAGTGAGCTAGCCGTGTCCCACTTGATTAAAAGGTGGTAACGTATCTGCAACCCTACGGGTATTACAAATGTCCATGGGCGGCGGTTATCACTTAACATCAGGTGTCCCGCCAGTTAGCTTTCCATTTTCTTACATAAAAAAACGAACGATAACGAAACATATGTATAATATTTAAATGAAGACGTTGTTTATTGTTCACACAGCGATAAGCGAGGACGGCGGCTTGCGGTCACACGCTTGTTGATATGGCAGTGTACGAAAATCGCAAATGGTTTTCCCGTTGTTCCGAGTTAATTAAACAATTTTATAACGAAGTGCCCTCAATGACCCCCGCCGTGGTCCGTAATTAGGGAATGATAAAAACAAGAAAGAAACAGAATTTCGTCTTGCGGACACTATTAAAGGAAAAATGAAACCGATGAGTTTTTTTTCTGTTTCTGTCATGCAGTTTGAAGGACAGTCATAAAAGTATTTTTTACAAAAATTTAGGACATCATCTTAAGATATATAGATTACGAGACACGTTGTTTGTCCGCGATGGACTCCTAAATTACTTAACCGATTTAAATCAAATTTGCACACCAAAAAAATCACACCTTAATCAGTCCATTCGTTTAAAAGCTACGACGCCATGCCACAGACACAAACAAATTAAAGACGAGCACGTCAAACTTATAACACCCTTCTCACCGAGAGTCGCGGCCTACGCGCGATTTACTTACGCTAGAGATTAATTATAAAACCATTTATTTTGCAGACAATGTTTTCGTGAATTAATTATTTTTGTTAACACTGTTAACATATATTAATAAAGATGAACAAATCTCGTATCCTTTTCCCTTCCTTTGGGTAAGTCCCTTTATCGGATTTCGATCGAAGCCTAGGCTCGAACCTCCATTTGAGGGAGTTAGTTGATTATCCATCTTTCGTTAGTAGTTAGGTGTTCCGGAGTGTCGTCATAGTGCACCATCTACATATATCTACATCCCGCGTCCGTCGGTCGTGTGCGAGCCTCTTCCAACGAAGCAAAGCCGCCGAGCTCACAGCAAACTACACGTTACAAAGAATATTCTTACCGCCATCGGGTACTTCAGGTTTCTTATCCCCTGGCTCTAGAAGACCGTCGTCAATGCCGGGGTAAGGGGAAGCGTCTTTGGGAAAACCCTCGTCCAAATCGTCGACTTCAGGTCCTGGAGACAAATCATTTATTAATACTTCAGTATCTATACAGATAAACAAACTTGGAGTGTCTGTTTGTAATATTAAAATAACCGCTTTTTGCTAAATGCACATGGATTTATACACGATACACATATCAAAATAACATTTTTTTACAATTTTTGTTTGTCTGTCTGTCTGTCTGTCTGTTTGTTCTCTGGCTAATCTCTGAAACGGCTGGACTGATTTGGACGGGACTTTCACTGACAGATACACACTGATGTAATAAGGAGTAACTTAGGCTTCTTTTATTTTAGATTTTTTTTATTTTAAATTCCACGCGGACGAAGTCGCGGGCACAGCTAGTATAAAATAGATTTAAATCGAATATCATTACTGCAACGTGTCACTACATAGTTTAATATATGCTTACATCTTTAAAACTACACAACGGATCTTGATGAGATTTTACTAAATAGAGTGATTCAAGATTGCATCCGTGCGAAGCCGGGTCGCTAGTAATTTAAAAATGACCTAGCACATTATACTATTTGTATTTGATGACTCAATATGCAATATCTTCGAGAAATCGAGTGAATAACTTAGAAATTACCTATTTTAGCGTTTCTCTTCCGGACACAATTATTGTTATGCCTTTAGCAACACATTTAATTATTGCTGGAAATTCAGTATTAATCAAACGTCACATATTTAATGGAAAAAATGTCATGCACTTTCTTTCTATAGAGTCACATATAACATTAAAATTGGATATTTGTTTAACTCAATAACTAACTGTAAGGGTCACGCAATGGTGTTCACTTTTGCACAAATGGGCAGGTCCGTCCGGGTAAGAACCACGACCCCACAGAAGACCGGCGTAAAGTAGAAGTGCTACACTTCTGCGTTTCGTCTGGTAAGTGAGGTAGTAAGTAAAGTAAAGTAACAGCCTATACATGTCCCACTGCTGGGCAAAGGCCTCCTCTATACAGAGGGTATCAGAGCGACTTATAGTCCACCACGCGGCCCCACTGCGGATTGGCGGACTTCACATAAAATATCTTCGAAAAAATTTTTTTTTGTTATTATTTCGAAAATATGCAGGTTTCCTCACGATGTTTTCCTTCACCGCGTGATAAGTCAGCACTTAAAGTTAAAAACTTCATTGGTGCCGGGCACGGGGATCGAACTCAGGTTGCTCGAGTATATTGAATTAAAGACGAGCGCCCGGACACTGAGCTATCACGGCCTGAGGTAGCCGGGGCCCATTTTATTTAAAGGTGGCAACGCTTCTGCAACCCTACGGGTGTTGCAAATGTCCATGGTTATCACTTAACATCAGGTGAACCGACAGCTCGTTTTCCACTTTGTCACATAAAAAAAAACTCAATTCAACTCGAACGATTTTTTATCATTGTTTTTAATTTTTAGTAAAGTTTTACGGATAATGTATTTACCGGCTAGTGGTGGTTTCTGTCGATCGTGATCCGGCTCTAATAAGGGCTGCGTGGGTTGGATGGCCTCACCGTCGTTTAAATTATTGTTGTTATGCTGAAAAAGAAACAAAAAAAACGATAATGTTATGACACTTAAATAACAAAAATAAAATTAAACGCAAATTATTTAACAAGGTCGTCCAATGAAATGATTTGTAAAGTAAAAAAGTAAATGTAGCCTATACATATTTATAATTTAGTTTCTCTATCCAGACTACTGGAAAAACATTGTGTCATGAACATAATATTTTCTTAATAATGTATTCTTAATGTTTTTCCAAAATTTGATTTTTTTCACGAGCAATTTAATACGTATTTAAAAGGTATTTTTCTTACAGAAGATATTTAATGGAAACGTTTAAATAAAAGTAAAAATATATGTGTTTTGAAATTAAATATAAAAAAATAAACACATTTTACTTCTCTTTTTAATATTCTTTGAAAGTATAAAAGTAATTCTTATGGATGCTGGTTGGTTATTAATAATGCTCGTATCTAGTTCTACCTAGTATCCATAGTATAAAAATTTCTATGTTTGGGTTTAGAAAATGTAATGTAAAAGTATTTCCTGAAATAATTTTACTTTAAACGTCCTATGAGTGAAATGAAAGTCGATGGGAAAAGCCCTCTTGCTCGGAATACACACCAGTTGGCAGGTGCAAAAGTTCAAAACGTCACTTCCATTTAATATGATTCACTCAGCTGTGCTGGTTTCCCACACGGTGCATAATTATTAGTCATCGTAATTATTTGCCAAGCCGTCGAGCAGACATTTAAATACACAAAAAGAATCGAATAATGGACATAAATATACGATTGCAGTGTAAGGTCATGTGAAAGTCACTATACAATTTTACCTCAGATGAAATTTTTTTCGTCAGTAGCATGTCAATATGATTATTTATTGGAAATTTGAATATTCTATTTTTTTTTCATAGCCGTGATAGCTCAGTGACCGGGCGCTCGGCTTTAATTCAATCTACTCGAGCAATCTGAGTTCAATCCCCGGTGCCGGCACCAATGAAATAATTTTAAGTGCCGAATTATCACGTGCTCAGCGGTGAAGGAAAACATCGTGAGGAAATATGCATGTTTTCGAAATAATAACAAAAAAATATTTCGAAGATATGTGAAGTCCGCCAATCCGCAGTGGGGCCGCGTGGTGGACTATATCCTGATACCCTCTGTACAGAGGAGGCCTTTGCCCAGCAATGGGACATGTATAGGCTGATACTTTACTTTACTTTTACTTTTATTCCTTTTTATTATGTGAATATGATATAACTTATTGACTGCATAAATAATAACATGACATTGTTTCGATTGCCGAACTGAGTTTCCTTGTTCGAAACCCGATGGGACGTGTGAAAATTAACAGTCCTAAAGAATACGTAGGATTAACAAATGGTCTCACGTTTCTGATCATTGCTTTTGACTCTATCATTAAAAACGGGTAAATTTAATAGAACTAAGTTCCTAATATCTAGCTATCATGTAATACAAATAAAACGCCTTTTTAATATACTGTAACAGTGTCGGTTAGGGCGAGGAAAAAGGTTGATTTAATCGTTAATTATAACAACAGCATGTAAGTACATTACTGAATGAAACTATTTGTACGGATTTATCAAGTATATTTTTTAATTTCAATTGCCGTCGAATGCTTTCAGCATTCATGTTCACGGGACAGACTGACGCCCGGTTTCTGAAACATTGATCATCGTAGAAATTAACTAATCAGCTGTCAAATCTGTATCTCAGCAGCGCATACAAGTAAATCCACATTTTTCAAAAGATCAGTGTTTCAGACACTGGGCGTAAGTCGTTAGACATATGAATGTCATTGTTAAACCGGGCCTCCGCCGGTTTTTAAATTGTAACTTTTGTGTCAGATGTACGCAAAAGGTGTTAATTGAATGTTGTCTTGCAGAAGTGGTTTATTTGGACCTAGAGTTAATTAAAATATTTATAGGATCCTAAACACATGATCGCGCATAACCGACGAAGACAATGCAACGGGAACGCGTTACGGCGATGACGCGTTTATAAAGCATCCGATTTTGAATTACCTATATTACCTATCGAGTAAAAAAACCGCATGAAGATCCGTTGCGTAGTTTGCCAAATTTAAATAAAATGGGTAAAGTATATATAGATTTTTTTTCGTTTATCGATTCTTCTTTATAATATTTAAATTGGTAGATGTTGAAGATGAGTGGATAACCAGTTTAAAGAACGTTGTATACTAAATAATAATATTATGGTTAGCTGTTGCCACACTGTCTGTTATTATAGAGAAAGTCTGAGCCAAAACCATCATGCAGTGACGCGAAGAGCCACAGATAATCAAGATGCGAATAAAACCGACAACAATTTAAATTTTAAATATGCGTGCTAAGAACGCCGCATCGTTTTATAGAAGTAATCACTTAACCTTTATCTATATTTAATGTAAAAAAAAAAAAACTAACAACAGGCAACTCTTATCACAATGTTTCGTATCACAGTGGTTTGTTATTAAAATAGATGGTGCACTGTGCACGAGTGACTTGACCCGTTTGAGTTCAAAGATAGAGATACCAATGTGATCTTTAATTGGTGTGGGTGTAATTGTGGTTGTGTGCATTGTCATTATGACCAATTTTACAATAAACATTATCATTTATAATGTAACATTACTGTGGCTGGTGGCAAAAAGGCCGAATTCTTTTACCGTTCTAAATTTTAAAAATAAAAAACAATTCTGCGAGAAAATGCAGCAAGCGTTCTTGGCAACGTACCGCGCGAGCTAGATAATTTGTTTGTTATACAGCGTGTCGTTACCATCGCGATAATAAATGAACACACGTCTAACTCTACTTGCCAATAATCATAAAAAAATATTAACGTTAAACAAAATCCATAATTAAAAATAAATATTTTTCAGGCAAACTAATTAAGTAAAAAAGAAACAAAATTTGTAACAACTCGCGCCACAGCGTCGCATTACAAGTCTCTTCTTCTAACAGTATGTTTTGTCTCTTTTAAATTCATTCAACCCATTCATATGCTTTGTGACCTTTACAAATGAACTTTACGTTACGCTTTTATAGGTAAGGGTGTTCTAAAATTCTTTCTTTTAGAAAATTTAAAAATTCTGTAAACATTGATGTTTAAAGAATTTAAATGTTTAATACAACTTTAAAAAGTTATCCCCTATATGTGTGTTCATTTATTGTCGCGATGGGAACGACACGCTGTATAATGTGTTTTTCAGATAATGTGTCATTAGCTGTTAGCAGTCGTTCAGGAATTACGTAGTGTGATTTTTTTTCAGATAAGCTTTCGAAACTGTTCGGTAGTACGGACATTTCTTTTTGTGATAATTTATCTACGTATTTTTTTCTCATTTTAAATTTCTAATTTGAGAGCAGACTACAAAGAATTAAAAATTCATCAAAAGTTTTGTAACATTTTGAGGTTACTCGATCGGTTATACGTATGGAAATTAGATTCCACATGTGTCTGAGTTGACTATAAGTGTCGGATGTTCTGAACCAGAAAATATAATCTATCCGCGGAACGTATAGGCGTTTTAATTTAATCTTGAGCGAAGTATAGTAATACACTGAATAACAAAACCTTAGTACGATTAAAGTTTTCGATAGCGCCACCTGTTCCTACTTATTCTAGAATATTTATTATTTTACATGCAATGATTCTAATAGGGAATATTAAAAGAATAAATATAAAGTGGTAACAATCACAAATAATTTTCAAAGTCATTCCCAATTCGGCGTAAGAGGATGAGTGGAATTAAAAAAAAAATCAAACACAAAGGCCGCTATTGGGATGATAGGATATCATCTCAATATAAATAAATAAATATTTAGGACACATTTTTACACAACGTTCTCTAGTCCCAATCTAAGCAAAGCTCGTTCTAAAAGTTTATTAAAAAGTTGTTAGTGGCTGCCAAGGTTAAATTTGTTGCCAAGCATCGTGTCGCATTTTGCGGTGTGCGCGCGCATCGTAAAAAATTGACTCCCATAGTTTTTCCAAACGGCCCAAAATAATTGCTTCAACTTATTTAGACCCGTATAGATAGCGAGTCCAGTTTCTTCATGTTCTTATACATAATTACAACAAAAGCCTTAGAAAGCAAGCATCAAGCGCGTTGCTGACGTGAGAGAATTGAATACATTTTATTTCAGCAGAATTAAAATCCGAACTTCCCTCCACGGTATTGTCAATAGGATTGTTGACAAGCCAGTTTAACATTTTAGGACTTGAAATAGCTCAGAACAGGACAGAAGCATACATAGAACAGGTTATCAATGATTTTCTGACAGACCCACGCAACCTTCGCGGAAGTATCTCACCCCCAGGGAACATCGGCGTCAACTCTTACTTGTAAATAGAATTTATTTAATGAGTGTCGTATGTATTTGAAGCGGGGACAGCGATTTAAAAAGCAATTGGTTTGTACCGCAAGCGAAATCACACGGGCGTTAGATATACGTTGGATATCCATTACATCGTCCGGGTGAGTACCACGATCTCACAGAAGACCGGCGTGAAGTGGGAGTGTTCCACTTTTGCGTTTCGTCAGTGAGTGAGGTACACGTGGCGGCGGGTGATACTTAACATCAGGTGAACCACCAGCTCTGTTACATCAAAAACATAAAAAAATAACATCGTTAATTAATAACAGATTTTATTTTTATTTTATTTTTATTGATTAGGAAAACAAACAGCACTTACATAAAATAAATAGTACAAAATACACACTGATATGTGGGCCCATAAAGTTTTCACCACTAGCTATTATACACTTAGCATCAGAAGTATACAATTATAACACAATTATAATATCCTATTTTAACGGCATTTACATTAGATTATAAGGTACTTCGAGAATTTCGGGACCGTGACCTACAGTTGACATCTACAAAAGACCGGCGACAAACCTTGACTTTGTCATAGACATTGGCTAATATATTTAGGCACGCACCACCCACGCGTCATCGCAAATCTCTTTGACGCGGACGCAGCCGGAACGTGGTTCTTCGAATGCTCTAAATAATTTTCCCGTTCAGATAAACACTTGAATTTTGTGATTTCCCTCTATTATGCTTTTGAATAAACATTTCAATCTCGAAGTGTATATGTCATAAACGCTCGCAAATGGTCTTATACGGTGTTATATGCGAATTCAAAATTGAATGAAGGCTTAAAAAGTATAAATATGCTAAAATTTTATTTAACTGCAATCATATAAGTATATTAAGAAAAAGTATACACACAGGTATATTATACACATAGGTCATTTAATCCTTTAGTTTAAAATGCTCGATAGAAGTACTATCATAATAGATACTTGTTTTTCAGAGATAAAATATTGGGAAGCCAAATGATATCAAAATTTTGACGTCACCATCGTGGTCAATGGCTTCTGCGCTGAAAGTCTTGGGTTCGATTCCCACACGGGGCAAGTGTTTGTGCGTTCCACAGATAATTGTTCCCGTTCTAGGTGTTTGTTCCCAAGCGGGATTGACGTCATGGCCGGTCGTATAAAACATCTACCTATATTATAAAGGCAGGGGAAAGAAGAAAACCGATTTTTATAATACATTGATTACGGAGGCAGAGCTTAAATAAAGACGAAACCAAATATTACAAGTTAAGTAAAAACTGAAATAACAACAAATAAGCGAAATAAGTTTTTGTCTATGATAAAGCTTTCAATAAATAATCATCATCAAAGTATCACTCAAATTCCATAATGTTAATTGACTTATGGTTTTTTTCCTAAAGCTGTTAGGGAGAAAGGATGGACTACAAAATAACAATATTACTGAATTGTCGAATGGGGAATTATTTATGCCAAATTATATTTCATCACCTGGTGAAACTAAATCATACACGCTGTTAACTTAGTCATACATACATGGTGGCAGGCGTGAGCAAGTGAATGAACTTTGTCTAAATGGACTGGTCGAATCCTAGTGTGAGATACTTGTTTTTGTACTACAGACACCCACACGCACAAACATACAAGTAATTATGAGTGTAAACATAACGAGTATACTTATATACATATAAAAAAACAGTCGCATACTACCGGGTCACTTATACTAGTTTTGGTTTCTATTGACTTATTGATGAAACAAATTTCGAGACGTTTACAGAATGATATTCTCTGAGCATTAATTTTTTTTTAAACATGGTCTCATAATGAAAGATACTTTAAATGGCTATGTACATCTCATTGAGTGTGATCACAAATAATATTACTCTCATTGCATCATTGTCTTCATTTATAGCTACTACAAGTTCTGGACAAATTTTAATACTTTAATATAATATAATATTTAACGGATAACGTTCGGTAATCCTACTAATTTCAAAAGGTAGTGCATTCCATAGAAGAATAGATTGGAATGGAAACGAAGCTAAGTTATGAGCAGTTACTGATGTGAAAGGTTGTTTAAAGAGCAAAGGCATTCATGATTAGAACAAAGAAATTGTAGGTAGGGAATTAAGTACCATCGGGACACGGGAGAATGGAATGAATAATAATGAAGTAGACGCAAACGTTCGCACTAAAGAATAGACAACCAGTTTATTTGAGAGCGGTATGGACACATGATCATACTTTCGAAGATTCAAATATAATCGCATGCAGTACATCAGAAGACGATCAAATTTCTTGAGAAGGTCTGCATTCAGATTATAACCGTGTACATCGACTTGGTGAAGTTAGAATTAAGAACTGTACAAGCATTAATTTAATCTTGGATGGAAGACAGTAGAGATGGTAGGGACTTCGTAAGATACAAGCTATCCAAACTAACGTACATGATTTTGGTTAGCTAGGAACTAATCCAGTGCTTCAGTTGAGATCTTATAATGGGAATGGAGAGATAACACAATGTCATGAGCGATGGTAGTAAAGGCGTTTGAGAAGAAAACTAATTAAGTGCGTTATGGAAAACAGAATTCCAACCAGAAATAATAATTTTCGTGGTCTCCATTCCCACCATAATATCAACAGTTACTTTCAAAAGGGTGAAGAAAGTGCCTTCGCATTGCCTAAGACCAGACCAATAAGGCCTTAAAAGGTTATAAACGTAATGTCGATTAATATATCCACACTTGCTAAATGTCCACTGTATTGCAATGCGGATTGGCGTATTGCACATATCTTCGAAGACTTTTATTTCATTTATATGTAGGTTTTTCACTACGTTTTCTTTCAGCGGCGTTGTAAATCATCCCTCAAAAAGGCAACTCCCCATTTCATTCAATTAAAACCCCGTACATTTGTTAATTGTGGAAACTTCGTTTACTCGTGCGAAACCGGGGTCGAGCTAGCTTGTTCTATAATTCGGTGCCGCGACATTGAACAATTATTGAGAAATCTTCGTTATCGGACGTACTCGGTGATCGTACGAAGGCCGTGTAATGATTATATCATCGCCAAATAATGATAGCCACGTGTGAGAGGTCGTTGAACCCAGGAAGGCTTTGGCGCGGTGCTACGCCGAGAATGATATTGATTTATTGGTTTACATGGTACAGTCGTGACGTGTACGGTGACACGGAAAATGCCTGTCCATTCGTCATAGGCCTTGAGGCGAACGGCTTCTTAGCTGTTGTTAATAAAACTGGATTCTTTTAAGTATCGGACATATGAGTATATTGTTATGTATGTAAACCGTTTCCATAATTATTTCTTGTATTATGGCGAAAACTAAATTTAGCGGAATTTCTTTACGTATAATTAAATTTATTAAAATGTGTGAATATAGTTAAAGAAGTTTTATTTGTATTTTCAAAGAAGTCAGACTAAATTTACTAATATAAAACACATTAATTAAACTGTGTATATATTAATATTAATTCACGAACCTATCACTATGGGCTCTATGAAAACTCTGTAAAATCAAAAATCGTAATAAAATCCATAAAATAGTTTTTTTTATGAGTATTATTCGCGTAAATATAAGAAGTAATTAAAATCGCGCACGTTAAATGTAATTTTTTTATTTTCTTTATAATTCAGATAATCAACAGCTTATAATTAAGATATTAGAATTGATAACAGTATGTTGAAGTAAAGTTTAGTCAGCAGAGTATATTAATAGTAGATATTATAATTCGTAATATAAAAATGTATTACCTATATGTCAATGGAATATGTCGATGTATTAGATCCGTCCCTCCTCCATTAAAATTAGTTTCTGTTTGTCTTTCCTACTTTATGAAATATACGTCAATAGGAAAATAATACTTGATATCGCGCTCTTAACTGACGCGCTTAGTTAATTAAACATTTGCTTTATTTTGGTCAAGTTGGACATTAATTAATTTTAACAATAAAGTCATGTGTAAGGTGATGGATGGAGAAGGATATTCAATAATTCTGAATCTGTGGAATCCAGTTATTAACAAACAATACTATCATTGTTTTACTAACTTGGCACATGCTTTCCTCATTGAAGCTCGACCCAACTACTCAACTTATCTGTAATCGAGGTTATGTTTAGCTTAATATTGATTTGTAGTGAGGATGTCGATAGCTTAGCTTATTTTCTTTTCGTTTTTTATGTGAGAAGGTGGCAAACGTGCTGGCTTTACCTGATGTCAAGTTAAACCGCCGGCCCGTTCGCAACACCCGTAGGCTTGTAGATGCGTTGCCACCTTTTAATAAAGTTGGCCCCGGTTACCTCACTTACCATACGAAACGCGGAGTATAACACTTTCAATTCGCGCCGGTCTTCTGTGAAGTCGTGGTACTTACCCGGACGATCCTGTCATCAATATTAGTGGCTGGAGCGTCTAGACGCGTAATTCGGAATAAGCAAGTGCGGATCCTCCCAGGGTGGAATAAGTTTACAATAATCTTGTCTACACATTTTTTTTGTCTTAAACCTAAAAAAAGAATACGTGATAAATAACGCTTAAATTTGTAATTAATTCTAGTTTTTAAACTCAGGTTAATCTCTAACCAATTAACTTTGTGGTGCTTGTAATCTAGTAAAACGCTTTTAATGTGACGAACGATAAACTTATCATTGTCTTAGTGGCAATGTCAAGGTCATATGTACATAAATTCCGCATATTCCGATCGCCGATTGAATTTGTTAGTTAACCGGATTATTTACTTCGTTATTAGTCTACTATTAGTTTAGTAAATACGTTAACTATATATATTTGGTTAATCGCGTCAACCTCTGTTCCCAGGGATTTTGTTTTTAACATTGTCCTTACGGTAGCAAAGGATTATCCTATATTGTAAGAAAGTATTTCTGTATGTAAAAACATTCCGTCGAAATTTCTACATTTGTGTAGAAAAAATTTCACTCGGACAACAATTATCTGCGGGTACACAAGTACTTGTCTGCACAAGAAATTGAACCCATGGTCCCCGATACTGAAGTTAACAACTCGGAAACTGAGCACATTACTAAATGAAACTATGTTTACGGATTTTTCGCGTTTATTTTTGGTTTGAATTCCCAACGTCTCGAACCCTTTACGGCGTCCATGGTCTGTCCCGTGACCATAAACGCTGTAAAGTGAAAATGTCATTAGTAACCATTATTTCCACCAAGCTTACAGCGTAACGTAACACCTAGTTAATATTTCGCCGTTGTTTAACAATTCGGACTACTCTTTAACGCGTGAGTCGAGCGGTATCCTGTTTTGACACTGACATTATTACCTATATACTGAGATGACTTAAATGCGTGAATTGAATAAAGTAATCAAGTAATCTTGTTATTTGCTGGTGTTTAAAAACCGTTCCGCTTTACATTATATGACATATATAAATGAATGTGACAGATGGTATAGAACGTATGATACGGAAAGAGATAGCAGTCTCTAGAATTGCAATCTATTTACACCAATTGGTGTGATTTGAGTGCCTCAGTTTCGGTGCGCTAATGTCATATCTACCTCGTATTCGTATATAATATCATTGGATGCAGATGGCGTTCAAACGAAGTGCGATGCCGCTACTATTAATGTCTTAGGGTCGTTATCAATATTCAATCTATCTGTAGATTTGGTTACTGGAGATAGAATTTAGCATTTTAACGTATCATGGAGGTAATGTGAAATACCTATCGGCGGTAACCAAATCTAAAGATATAGAATATCGGTACCAGCCGTTAAAAGTTGAGACTAAGATTAACAGTGGATTCTAATGATTATATATTAACATATTAGCGTAACTTAGCCGTAGCTTAGCGTCCGGTTTCTGAAACATCGTAGAAGCCAACGAATCAGCTGTCAAATGGAAGTCATGTGAATGTCAGCTGTCGAAATGGATTTTGGAATTTTATTTGAGGTGCCAAAAGGATTGTGAAACTCTTTGAATTGATCATTCTGCTCATTAAGAAGGTCATTCTGACTTCTCCGATCATCAGTGTTTCAGAAACCGGGCGTTAGAGAATTGTAATTGATTAAAGCCGACTGAAATGCAATAATTCATTTCAGCAGTGGAATCAGTGACTTTCTACGCGAATGCCGAGCAAGCTCATGAATTATTGATCCACGGTGAAATTATCTACGGAGTGCATTTTTGCACGGATTCAGCGATACTGATGTACCATGAAGGAAGGTAAGATAATATTGAAAAGGCCTTATATAAAGTTAATAATATTGAATCAAGTGATGATAGCCTAATTTGTGGGTCCATGTACAGAAATTCTGAGGCACTTTCAATTATTATAAAAGTAATTTGGTTAAGTCCGTATTAGCGAGATGTACACAATCCTTATTAAATGTTTTATAGCTAGATACAAATGATGCACAGTCGATGTGTTTTGGCATTTACATATAGTTCATAAAGCTTGTCTTGGCCCTAACGCAGATGGTGGTCTACTTACAGAGCATGTTCTGTCTTAGGGTAATACCGGCAATATATGTATATAAATTGCTTAATGTAGTGATCGATATCATTGTAACTAAATGACAAACATTAACAATATCTGAAATTTTAAATTTCTTTATTTTTCTTAATAACTCCAGAAGATTAATTTCCCTTCGGAATCAAAGATTTCCAAACCATTTATTACCGTCAGTAAGGTTTTGAAATATTACTAAACTTGATAACGTCGCGTTAAATTTACATATCTAACAATAAAACTATACGTTTTATGATTAATTTAATTTTAGTGCTAGTATCTGCAATAAAGATGAAACGTAAATGTGAATTTTTGTTGAATACTACGCTGATAGTTTGTTACCATTTATCTACAAAAATTGTAGTGAGTAGCATTTTCCGAAACCTTAAATTAAGTTTAACCTAATAACACTTAAATTTATTTCTTCCAACAATCTGTGATATTGTGTGGGAAATATTATTATATTAATTTTTTATAGATTTTCTAAGCGTTTAACTGATATTATTAATTTAGAGTTATTCAGATTGTGCTAAATTTGCTATAATTTACAATTGACATAAATCCAAGTTAACATTACACCCATAATTCCACAATGTTACCGTGATGAGTTTGGAAATCCAACCGGTTTCCAAATTTAAGTCAATTGCACAGCATGCGCTTCATCCTCTATGTACTCGTATTGTTCCACGTTGTAATGTAAGTAATTTTAAAATTATGGACAATGCCGTGTAATTAAAGTCACTTTGCTTGTATTTATTCGCGTGATATAGGCAACGCGCACAAAGGCGAGACGACGTAAGGAATGAATATGCGTTTTTATCTCTATACCATAAATAAACTTGAATAAAAAACTCGCTTACTGTCTCCTTGGTGTGGTTCCTTTCGTTGCTGATAAAATGCACGTCTGGTTGCACGCCTTTCGGAGAATTCGGCGTTCCGAACACCATTTCGACCTCATTGAGGTCTACAGGATTCGCGGGCCGAGGTTGTCCCTTGGGGGACTCCACGCCTCCCAATATCTGATGGTTCTTCGACATAGTCACAACCGATTTATAGCTAAAACGTAACTAATTTGAAAGTTATAATATATCAGTTCAGTCGGTAGTTTAATTGAAATTTGCGCGTGCTTACAAAAGAGATTTCACGCCAGCGTCTGACGGGCCGTTAACGCGTCCACCGGCCGCGACTGTCTGTGCATCACTAATTTAATTCATACACAGCGTTCGCTTATATGACTTGATCTCTAAATATATCACTAATTCTAACAAAGTAGGCTCTGCACACCGCGCGGTCGGTTTTAATGGAAATCCCATAAGTGAATTTGTTCGTGAATGGAGTCTGCGTAGTTTTCACGTAATTTATCTGTTATAGTTAGCGAGTGCATTAGCAATGTGCAGATTTAAACAAGCAACCGATTCGTCCAGGACCTCCGGTCTTTTATATACTTATCATTGTTTGATCACCCGTTTAGCGTAGTGGACAGTGACTTGCGCCAAAGGGTGTAATGGAAAACTAAGTATTTTATAAGTTACGATATATCTATTATATTGTATAGTATAGAAAAATGTTTTGCCGCAATCAAAATTGAAATGAACATATAACATTAAAATTTTATTTTTCAAAACATTTAGGTTTTAGTTTTTATATTTGTATCTTCTATTTTTCTCATCATTAACATTTTTCTTTTAAACATCTAATGACCGTTATTGTGAGATATTATAATTTTATACTTCTGAGGCAAAGTATAATAGCTACTGGTGACAACTTTATTGGGCCACATATCTGTGTGCAACTGTACTATTTATTTTATGTAAGTGTTGTTTGTTTTGTTAATCAATAAAAAAAAATATGCATTTAATAAAAAAAGAAAAGTATGTCTCAATTATTATAGTATTAGTGATTATATGACTGATAACACACTCTGGAAATGAATTGATCGCTCCAGGCTCTTTCAAGTGGAGTTTAATAGGAGTTTAATAATTGTACACATATTTGTAATTTTTTTGGCAAGTAAAAAAAAAATAATGTCCCGCTGAGTTTCTTACGCCGGTTCTTCTCAGGTCAGTGGCTTACCTTCCGAACCGGTGGTAGAGTTTTTTGACTATCAATAAGTAAGTGAATGCTTTTATATTGAATAAAGATATTTGACTTTGACTTTGACTATGTTTTTCGGATACCCATTTTCGGGTACAAGCTTTACTTTGAAATTAGATTATTTAATGTAATAAGATGGCAATAGAGCTGGTGGTACACTTGTATACAAGGTAGATACGATAAATACAAGGTAGAAGACACCTAGAATTATAAGGTAGACATTACACTAGCGCACCGAAATTGAGGGATTTAAAATTACGTATGATCATTAAGCCAAAAGCGTTTTTGGCTTAATGACCCGGGTGTCATTGAGCCAAATACGCGTTTAAAAAATTATCGGATTTGAAAAATTGCTAATCCTGAAGGATCAGGATAGTGGTAATTCATTTCATTGATCCTTGATAATTATGCAGTTTCAATTTAATTCGACGTTTTGAATTGGATCAAAATCACTTTCTGAGATTCCGTTACATACATACCAAGGTAATAAAAGTGTGTTAATAATATAGAGAAAAGAAGCAATTCTTAAAATTAAACTTTTCTCCGGATTTACAGAACTTATTTATCATTTCTCTTACTTCAATTATACACCTTCTCGTGGCCATGAATATTTATTAATATAGATTCAAAATAAATCAAAATTTCCAAAAAGGAGTTTTTTCATATAAAAAAATAATTATTTATGACATTGGCAATTGACATTCAAAAATGCCTCTCGGCAAACCTTGTGTCTTACCTGCACTTTCAATTATAAAAGACTAGCGACCCGCTCCGGCTTCGCACGGGTGTAATGTATATATAAACCTTCCTCTTGAATCACTCTATCCAGTAAAAAAAAACCGCATCAAGATCCGTTGCGTAGTTTTAGAGATCTAAGCATACATAGGGACAGACAGACAGCGGGACGACTTTGTTTTATAATATGTACTAGAAAGTATTGCACTAGAAACGAATATAACAACCCCACAAGAGTGGGACGGTGATGGTGCGGAGATAGCTGAATTTTGTCTCAGCCGTGGACAAATCTATACCAATGCTAACGACCCCAACAGATGTCCTGAACATACGTCTTAAATCCGACAACAACTTATAATTAAAAAAAAATAGAAAAACAAAAATGTCAATCTAAACCATTTTCGAATCGACCTGAAGACACACGCAAAAACACATCAAAATCGGTCCAGCCGTTAAGAGTTCAGTAAACATACACACGTACAGAAGAATATATATATATATATATATATATATATATATATATATATATATATATATATATATATATATATATATATATATATATATATATATATAAATAAAGCTGAAGCGCCCAATTCTTGAAAATTATAGGGTATTTACAAAACTATTGGACCTACGGGGGTGGCCCAGAAATCTTTCTTACGGATGAAATTGCATGGATCAGATAGTCCTCTAATAAAACCCAGTTTAAGCTAAAGCTTGACAAAATAAAATAAAATTCAAAAATGGGCTTAACTTCTATATATATATATATATATATATATATATATATATATATATATATATATATATATATAATCGGAATCTCGGAAACGGCTCCAGCGATTTTCATGAAATTTAGTATGTGCGTAGATTCGGGGGCGAAAAATCGATCTAGCTAGGTTTCATTTTTAGAATCTTATCCTTTAAACGAGCAATTCTTCTATATAATTATATATAATTATATATAATCGGAATCTCGGAAACGGCTCCAGCGATTTTCATGACATTTAGAATGTGCGTAGATTCGGGGTGAAAAATCGATCTAGCTAGGTTTCATTTTTAGAAAATGTCCTTTTATCCCTGTTTTCAGGGAATGAAAAATGTTATTCGAATATGACGGTAAATTTCGCCGCAAGAGAAAATGTCATAATAGCTCGGTCAGTAATCGGGCGGCCCCAAAACAGACGGCCGTGATTCGCGTCACGATCATTTACACATTTATTTTTTTACTTTTTTTTCGATTCCAGATCATTGCTTTCTTTATTTTTAATTTTTTTAATTTTAGTTATTTTGTTATTTTTTCCCTTTTTTTAAAAGTTCATTCTTTTGTGAAAAACATCAGTTCATATTTTCTTATTATTACGTCGGTAAGATCGAAAAATATTATGCATATTTCATTACTCAGTAATTTGTATCTCAATGTAATATTCAAAATACACGATTTACCAAAAAAAAAACCGAGCAAAGCTCGGTCCTCCGGGTACTTCTATATACTCGAGCAAGCTGAGTTCGATCCCCGGTGCCAGTACCAATGAAATTGTTAATTTTAAGTAAAAAAACCTTGTGAGAAAACGTGCATATTTTCGAAATAATAAATATGCCCTGATACCCTCTGTAGAGAGTTACTTTTCTTTACTTTTTTATTATTAGGACACTCCTACGGCATTGCAACAGTGTTATTCATATCAAGAAATCATTATAGACTTGTCACGGGCTCTCCGCCTGTTATGTGGAAGTAAAGTAACAGCCTATATATATCCCACGGCTGGGCAAAGGCTACCTTTGTACTGAAGATATCAGGGCATAGTCCACCCCACGGCCCCATTGTGAATTGGAGGTTTACATATCTTCGAAATATTTTTTTTTGTTATTATTTCAAAAATATATAGGTTCCGGATGCGATCAGACGCATTACTTTAGGAATATATCTGAATGCACATTTCGATTTCGTTTAAATATTATGGATATTTCCGTGGTTTTTTAGCAATTGTGACAAGATTAATATGGGTTCATATCATATTGGCATCTCATTAAAATACGAACTAATGCGGAAGAATTTAAACAGAGCGATTAAATACCTATAATGGTTTTCCCTATTCCGTATTTATCAAAAAGGTTGAATTTCGGGAGTGGTTCCATAGCGTTGATACGACTTTTTTCATTTTAAATGATTAACTACCAGATATTAAAATTACCATTCTGTACACCAATACAAGTTTGCAACACGACAAATGTTTGTTTATTTTAGTTTGGCTTGGAGCTGTACCAAAATATATTATCAATACATATAAAATGCTTTGTCCTTAATGACTGAATGACGGAGCAACGCACAGCCTAAACCGCTGATCGTAAAGACCTAAAACTTGGAAGCTGTGTTCTTTGTTTGACGTAGGCATATGATAAGAAAGGGTTTTCTGAAATTCTACTCCTAAAGGGGTGGAAAACGGGGGCAAAGTTTTTATGGGACAATGTGATCCCTTGATCGAATCTGCCTCAAATTTTGCATAAAGATTCTTTAACATAATTGACGTAAGACGTGTTCGGAATTTTATTGAATCATATCCCCTAATGCAATAGAATACACAATAAAGAGATAGAAAGTTAATTTGGGGGTGGTTTGCATCGATGTTGATATAAATATTCCTCAGTGATTTAGATTTAAATTACATTTTATTTTGACACGTGGTTGAAAACTCAAACAGATTTTATTAAAAAAACTTTGAACTAACATATAAGCTTGTTGCAATCAGTGAACGCATATAAAACTTGTAAGCATTATTGCCGCTCCAAAATGGCATAACGAAAAATTGTACCGGCTTATAAACTGTACCGCGAAATACAAAGTGCAGGAGCAGGTAAACCATTTGTAAATAAATACATATTATAGATATATAAACACCCAGACACTATAAAAACACTATGTTCATCACACAAAATCTTTCCAGTGGATCGAACCCACATCCTCTGGCGCAAGAGGAAGGTTCACTACTCCTAACGCTAATTGGGTCGACAAAAGCTGAAAGAGAGCCTACAAATGGTCACAGTGGACGGTATAATCAACCAACGTTAAATGATGTTGCTTTAGTTATTGTTGGACTTTTTTCTATGCGGGATATTGTATTTGTGAGCCATGATAACATATTGCATCGAATAAGTGAAATCAAAAATCCATCGCACGATGCATTAGGGTACTCACTTTACAAACAACCGTTTAAAAATGGTATCTGTTGCAAGTTTTTATTCTTAACTTATAATGATTAGGAAAGGAGAAGATAATAATCTGCTATATTTTCGTTCGCTGTTTAGTTTTTAGTTGACATGTTCGCGTAAATCGAGACGGAACGATTGAGTTATATTGACGGAACAAACAGGCGCAGCTTGGAGCGAACGGATTTGCCTGGACAAAAAAAGTTACGATAGACACGACATATTAGCCAGGGTTTGTCACCTCAAAGTTAAGGAAATAATGACACTTATGACCAAAGGACAAATGTTAGGAAAAATAAATAGTGGTAAGTTGTTTCATTTTCTCTACAGAAGGCAGAAACGGGGTCTGCCTCTCTTACACATATTGTTGTGGATGGTACATTGGCGATTTGCGTACATGGCGGATCAACTTATATGTTTTGATATAACAAATCCAAATGAACACATAATGAAACGAACTGCATAAAAATAACCACGCTTTAGGCACGAATTAAGCACCTTACCTACATGGCAACCATCTATTAGTATGCAAAATGCTCTAAAAGATTTCGCCAAATGATCGGTTAACTTAAAAAAACAGAACAACATTATAAAATATAACAGCTATGCATAGCTGCCCCACTTATTATGACTGTAATACCCAGTGGGGTAGTACATAGTGATGTAAGTTGAATTACGTACAGTTATAATTTAAAACAAGTTTATCAACTTTGCCGTAAATGTAAAAACCCGCGAGAGATATCTGGTGGGTGTGGAACGTTCTTTTTTTAAATTAACTTCTGTAAGTATTTTGAAAGTTAATCAAGAAACTGTAATAAACACTTATTCTTTTTACAAATATAAGTAACACTTTTATTTTAAAAACTGATTGCTAAAACGTGTAAGACTTACGATGTATAATAATCCAATTCCTATAACTGCTTGCAATTTTCATGTTCAAACATATCCATAAGGGATACACTTACAATCTAGACGAAAGAACAATAACATTGAGTAACTTTTTTTTATAATAGTTTAAATTTTACATATGGATATTTCATTTTCAACGGTCGTGTTAAAAAAAAACCAATGGTACCAAATAAAACTTTCAGCTATCCTAAGTCACTATATCTCGAGGACCAGTGGTCTATTTTGATTAGTTGTAGAAGGCGGTAAAGTCTTACAGTGTAGAATAACTAGCTGCTGCCTCCGACTACGTCTGCGTAGAATAGGCTGAAGGTGTAATATTAAGACAGAAAGACAGATAATTATAGCCTATGTCTTATTCTGATGTATAAGCTATATTATTGTAAAGTTTCATTAAAATCCATTCAGTGGTATTTGCGTGAAAGAGTAACAGACATCCATCCGTAAATACAAACTTTCGCCTTTATAATATTAACAACGAGTAGTGGTTTACTATTGTTAGTATTGTAGTAACTACATCTTGCAATACACTTCAGCAGCGGTTACACGGACAGACCAGCTTAACCGAAAAATGCCAAAGCGTCGCAAACGACAAGTGTCGTTGACAAGTGTCAAGAAAGTATTTATACTACTCGCTCTGTCTTGCGATTGAGGTAAACGGAAGTCCACAATTTCAGTGGTTGGCAACGCTCTTCTGGTGCTGTTTTTTGGGTGAATGTTAGCGAGCCGATCAGGCGGTTTACCTGAAGATTACTATCCATGAACATCTACAGCACAGGTCACAGATGTGTTGCCATTATAAAGTGGATCCCGGTTACGTCACACCCCGGTTACGAGAAGAAACGCGAAGGATAATACTTTCACTTGAAGCGCTTCTGTGATGCAGTGGTAGTTCCCCGCAGGAGCCTGCCCTTTCGTACAACAACAGAATCTGATGCGTGGCCCTAGCTTCATTGGCGGAATGGATTACCATCAAGTCGACCGAGTGAAAGGTTTTGAATGTTCATGGATGGCGTCCCTCACTCACTATCACGTGAAACGCACCTTTTTAATTACTGTTTTGAATTAAAAACACGATGCATGGTCGTACAAAGAGCTGATCAATGCAAAGCGGTAATCTGTAATGACGTATACGAATGTAAAATGTCTTTATATGCCTTTGATAATTACACATTTATAAATGAATGCGTTGTTGCATTGTTAGACAACTTTTTTGCCAGGCCGCTTCCCAAATAGCAGCTTGTTGTTTTATAGTAGACACATAGACAGACAGGTTCTTGTGTGCGCACGATCAAAATCAATGCGAACAAAAGACCCTTCGCAGTATCCTTGTATAATTAACACATGCAATTATCTACGAACAGAAGTGTTGCCTGCCATTATCTTTGTTTAATAGTACGGAAACACGCGATCAACGTTTGACGCCGATAATAACTGCCGGTTTTACCTGCAGGAGCTGAGATCGCATTACCGAGTTTAGTTTTGAAATCAGAACAATATGTAAATTCGTTTACTCTCGGTGCATAGGCTAGCATATGCGTTGCCACCTTTTAAATAAAGTGGGCCCTGGCCACCTCACTCAACCAACGAAACGTAAAACCATGAAACTTCTACTTCAGGCCGGACTGTTATGAGATCTTGGTATTTCACCTGGACCTGGCCAATCCTGCGAAGATTATTGCGTGGCCCTACCACAGTAAGATGTGGTCTTTGATTCAGTACAATCACAAAACTATTAACCAGTCAGGAGTGGGTTCTATTTTTGCTTTGTATCTGTTATTGACATTACTTTGGTGCAAGTACGAATAATCATGCCTTCCACATTAATAAAATTAATATAGTTTTTCCTCAATGCGTTCTTGGACCATTAACACGCATTATACGATGAGGAAGTATTATATAAATGCTGTGGCCACTCAGCAGCTATTTTCTAGCGCGAAAATGCATTTTGTCCAAGGAAGTATAATAGACTCGTAAAAGACTGTGTTGATGGTACTTTGGCATTTCGTCTGGTAATTTAGATAACAGAGGCCCATTTTTTCCCATTTTGCTCAGTTTTAGAGATGGACAACGCTTTATAGTTGTCCTAGGGTGTTCTATTTTATTTATATCAGATTAATCGCCTGCTCGCTTACTACGTCATAAAAAATCCGAATGTAAGCTTAAGTGTACTGCTCTATGTATGCCTATGAAGGTTATGCCCAAAATAGTCTCTTTCTTTGTGTTTTTGTCTTCAAGCAAAAAACATGATAACAGCTGAATTGAACCAGCGTCGCTTGTTAGAAATAAAACAAATTGGATTATATTATATGTTACCATCACCTAGTAAATTTCTAAATTTAAATTTTGACAACGAACAGTACGATAACAAGAATCGTCCCAAATTTCTTTTTGGGATTTTTTAAATATTGCAATTTAATTTACATAATATCTTCAACACGCCGATAACGCAAGGTTATCTTAAATATGATATGTGGTGTGTTAAATTTAAAGACGTCAAGTAAAGACGGCAAGTCACGGTGACAGGACATTTTTTTTATTTTTTTAGACTAAAATGAAGATAAGCCTTGTGTACCGCGAGTTAACCTGAAAAAGAGAGAAGTGAACAACTAGTCGAATTTATCCAAGGTTGAATGAAGCAAATACTATAGCTATTTATAATTTCACTTAAAGGGTACATACTGGTAAGTAACCTGGGTTCTTCAGGACAATAATTTGTGATTACGGACGATGTATAACGTTTTTCCTTTATGTGAGTGTGACATCCGGGCACAGAAATTATTAGTTCGAAGGAGGTCGGGGAGTACCCTTCGGGAATTACTATGAGAACAATGGAGTCACATTGTGCATATAATTATCAAATTATTTTTATTCCCCGTCATTATGATTATTGTACCATGTATTCTGAAACTAACTTACAAGCCATAAAACTCACAAATTAGTCTTATAACATACATGCACACAATAAGTTGTATACGCAAATACATGCGTATGAAATACTTGTAATAATGTAAAAAAATTATACCGATGTTAAGGCATTTGGAAGGGCTTACATAAATTATCGTTATTTATTCGGCATAATAACTAAAAAATCTATCGAACGCGAATATAAAAAATAAACTATTCGCCAAAAAATCGTTGTATATCTCTATATAATGAGTCAGTTCCCGTTACATATTTCACTATTGAACAATTTTTATCTCTCAGCTTGATAAAACAACGTTTTATAAATAAAGCACCAGTAAAGCATGCAACGTCGATCTGCACAGGCAACGTCGATCTGTACAAGCAACGTCGATCTGCACAGCGATTGCAGACTCCCGACGATTCGCGAATATTTCAAAGATCTGACAAAACGGTTCTTCGATAGAGCCGAACATCATCCCAACCCTCTGGTGGTAAGCGCAGCAAATTACCAACCCGACACAAGCGCGAACCTCAACAAGCGTCGCCCGCGAAACGTCCTCATCGACCCGGTCGAGGAAGGGGACTTAGATACGCCGGACCCACCGCCGGGGGTCCCGCCGGATAACACTACACCCACAGCTAGTGTACCAACAAACACAATAGTTCGCGCTCGCCTCCGAGCACGGCGAGACCAACACAACGCGTACACAAGGTACACCCGCGTTCCAGGGCGGTTCTCACCGCCCGCAGCCACCGATTAGCTAAAAACACAGTCGACGGCCATCGGGGTCTCGGTCCGCACCGCAACTTCGATGGCCCTTAGATGACATGTCGTAGTTAAACGCACGCATGGGCACATGCGCGGCCCTACCCACAGCGGAGGGCCCAAACCCGTGGGTTCTGGCTAGCCCACCGGTTCTGCGTCAGATGAAGCTTTAATAGTCTCGGGACTGAAAGCAAAAACATCAGTTAATACAAGATACAAGCCAGTAAAGCATTCTTAAAATATATATTCGGGTGAACGCCTGTCAACTTAAATTAGCAATTTTTAAATCCAAATATTTAATATGTCAAATAAAAAAGATTATATCCATCCATCGCAATAGATACAAATCTTATTCCGAGATTACTCCTGTTCAGGGCCTAATTTAGGGGAGGGCTTCAACAAAAGATACCCCCCACAATACAGACAAATTCAGACGAAAAATTTCAAATTCAGACTAGTAATATATATAATTTTTTTCAGAATACTTCTTGTTTCCGGTTATATTTCCGTGTTCATTAAATAAAAAAAGAATCTATACTTGGTTTCACTATAAATTATTTATTGGAAAACTCGACTGAAAAAAATTGTTCATTTTATTTGGACAATAATTTGAGGCCAAGAGGCCTCCACTACTTTGTGGTTCGAGGCATCCAGACCTCTGAATCCGGCCCTGTCTATAAAAGATTTTTAAACTAGAAAGATGAATGTATTTTATGAACATATTCGTCATACTACTTTACGCATACATATTATAAAATTATTCAGTTTCATTACATACCGTGACCTACCTAACACATCTAATTAAAGATAAATAAAATGGGAGTGTCTGTGCGTAATATTAAAATTTAAGAATTTTAATATTAAATATTAAGATTTATACACGGTACATATACCAATATAATATGTTTTACAATTTTTGTCTGTCGGTCTGTCTTTCTGTTCCGGCTAATCTTTGAAACGACTAGCACTGATTTTGTCGGGACTTTCACTAGCACATAGGTGTAATAAGTGACTTAAGGCCCATTTACATGATGCCAGTTTCTTGCCTGTTGTATACAATTAAATTGAAGCAATAAATGAGTTGCATGGTCTAAACAACAAATGGTCTAAACAATTATTGCGCGCAAAATATTGCATTCAATTATTGCCCTTGTATGTTCAAGAAAATGGCATCGTGTAAATGGGCCTTTAGGCTACTCTTATTTTAGAAATTTTATTTATTTTAAATGTCACGCGGACGAACAGCTAGTTTTGAAGCAAGTCATTTAATTTAGAGAGACGTTACTTTTCCGATCTTTGATAACAGGTTCTAACGCTGCGCTAGTGGGCTATACAATGTAGCTTCTTGTCTACAAAGGTATGTAATCTTTCGTTATTAGTTGGTGTTATTATTAAAGTTAGACAAATATTTGGTGTTATTATTAATTTTTATTTTTAGTGCTAGTCTACGGAGACTTAAGAAGCACAAATTTATAATTTAGTCAAATAAATCAGAAATTTCATATTCCCGTACCAAGAATAGGCGGAACGTCAAATAATAAATGATAAACATCCTCCAACTTTTCTTTTACCAGGTCACCTTTTAATGCTTATCTGTATATTGTAAAAGTATCGTTTAAAAAAATATATCGAAATTGGATGACTAATGGAAAGATTAATGCAAATTGGAATCATCAATAAAATTTTTATTAGATCTCGCGAGCATCTCTTTATGAGTAAAGTATTATTTTCCGCATTAGTAATATTTTAATTTCGAAAATTGAAGTCACATTCGTAATATTATATTATTTCAAAATAATGAAATCATTTTCTGGATAAGTAAATGTTAAAATTATTAAATAGTAAAGCTAAAATGCTTCGGATGTTGGAGGAAAGATGCAAATACTTCAGAATTTACGTCTTTCCTCCAACATCCGAGTATCCTACGTGGCCCTGCAATATCTGGAGAAATTCAAAGAATTCAAAGTAAACAAACACAATACTGACTTGCAAAGCGAGTGGAAACTCTCGAAGTTAAGCTAACTCGAACTTGTAAAGTATAAATCGGTTATTTGAAAGAGCCACATGGACTTAGTGGTAAAGGCATCGTATTCAGGCGGTGCTTCTCGAATGTTCGACTTATTAAAACATCTATTGAATAACGTCATCAAATTTATTACTTATCGAATGAAAGACCACTAGAAATAAACGAAACCGTTTAAAAACACCGTCCTCGTGTCTATCGTCTATTATTTGACTATTCATATTTTCTACTCTTTGATTATGTTCCATGCAAAGCCATTTCATCATCATCATCATCATCATTTCAGCCTGTAGGCGTCCACTGCTGAACATAGGCCTCCTCTAGGGATTTCCACTTCGATCTGTTTGAAGCGGCCTGCATCCAACGAAGTCCCGCGAGGTCGTCAGTCCATCTCCGCGACTTTGGACCGGAGTCGTCAGTCGACTGACGCCCGTCTCGCCAGGGTGGCCGGGCACTCGGGGCCTCGCCATCTTTTATCTTCCATAGAGGGGTTGGACCATAACCCACCACGCTGGTCCAGTGCGTGTTGGTGGGTCGTCAGAGCCTCGTTCGCTGTTCGGCAGGGGGCACCGCGAGCAGGTGAGGTTGACTTGGGTCCTGAGAGATGATGGTTGGGACCCCTTACCCCCCAAAGCCATTTCATAGAACGTGCGAAAGTGAAAACTTTTTCGATTGCTTATCGTCCTCATCGACTAGGTCAAAGAGGACCAAGCACTGTAGTCTCGTGCTCATAAAATGAGGGGATCAGGGAAGGTTTATCCTTCTCCGAGGCGTGTTCACGCGCAGTACCGAGGGACACAGGTGCGTTCCGTAGGAGAGTCCCACCCGGTGTCCCTCCAAACGTACCGAAGGTGGCCACCGAGGGGTTTTTAGTGGGTTCGAACCCCACACAATCCTGTCATGTGAGGAATGACATCTTTTGAAGCTTACCATCCCACAACAAGTTCATTCTTTTATTAACGAATAACACAACCGACTTCAATTATCTCGCTCTGTATTCATTTTATAATTGATTTTCAGGAGTTCTTAGTACGTGCCAAGCCCAAGATCCAATACCGATGAAGCCCAAGATCCAAAATCAACTAGGTCGAAAGTTCTGAGGTAACAAACATACAAAAAATACACTCCAATTGAGAACCTCCTCCTTTTTCGAAGTCGGTTGAAAAACTGCGATTGACATAAATGGCAAGCCCCGTCTCCAATAAAACTTAATTTTTCCAAGGGTGTAAACGTGATCCAACCGCGTCCCAATGTACTTCATACGCGCGCATAGATAGCTACATTCATTAGTCATTAATGGGTTTCAATTGACGTTTACAGTTCGCGAGAAAACCGCTTACAAACAATTTCCCCGCGTCGTCAAACGCCCGTTGGTTATCTGGCGCTGATAACCTAAACGATCGCCGCCATCGCCCGCGCCTCTCAATCAGTGGAAAACGTTATTTCGGCGCGAGCGCACCTGTTTTATTGTGTTATAGTAACTTGAATATAAACACCAAAGATGGGCTGCGGTGAATTCTTGGTTAAATACATACTGTTCTTCACGAACCTATTCTTCGCGGTGAGTGGACGTTTTACTTTAATAAATTTTACGACTCAAATCTTCACACCAGCGCGTCGCGTTTTTATCTACGTCCTAATTGATTTTACAGAGTGTGCGTTAACAACATGTTGAATCTTGATAACGGACACATGTATAGTTGTAACGTTATGACTAAATACCATATAATGATCCTGTTGAAAGTAACTACAGTTGAATATTTTCGAAAAATCTAGATCTTGACATGTCAATGTCGTTACACCTAAAAGTATACATAATTTTGATGAAATTACCTAAATATATTGTATCAAAATCTAAACCTTAACTATCTATTGTTACACCTAAGACTATATACTTATAATGTCCACACACGTTGCAGGCTGGATTTAATGTTATTAACTGTCGAACTACCCTCCACGTGCAAATTTAAACATTTTTAAATTCGTTACGTTAATTATTTTCCTTCAATCATAATATCGTTAAGTTAGTTAAAAACTAGGTATAGGTTCGTTATTGCGGTACCATGTAAAGAAGAAAAAAATAAGTGTGTATCTTTTATCGACATTGTTTTATATCTGATATCCATATTTTTAAGTCTGATTCACTTGCTTGGATAATAATCGTCATTATCATTTATCATGATTTGTTTACATCATAGCCAAATTTTTACTTGAATTAAATGTAAATAATTATGTAATCGTTTGGAAATAAAAGGAATCTTTATACGGCATCTTGAAAGATGTCCTAGGACGTCTTACAAACGCACTCAGAGACTCCAATTACAGCTAAACTAAAGATTAATTATTTTTTCCAACAAGTATCTTTTGTATTAAGAATGATGTTCGAAAATGAGGTACTTTAATTCTCATGGAAGTGGAAACTATAGGTAAAGATATATTTACATGAGGGCACAGTACTTCAGACTTCAGATCTAACTAACATGTAGGAAGTATTTACAAAGGTATAGACGTACTCATCGACTGTATCTTTATTGCAAATTATATCTTTGATAAGGATATTTAAGTATTTGGGTTATCCGATTGTGAAATCACAAAATAATAAATAATTATAGTTTTATTCACTCCATTTTTTCTTCTACAAAGGTTTGCAAACTCCATTTACTATTTTTTGTCTTTTTTATGTGAAAAGTTTCCAAGCGAGCAGACGGTTCACCTGACGTTAAGTGAATGCCGCCGCCCATGAACATCTACTACACCCGTGTGTTCCAGATGCGTTGACAACCTATTGAAAATTGGGCTCCGGCCACCTCACTCACCAGACGGAACGCGAAAGTATTATACTTCCACTTTACGCCGGTCTTCTGTGAGGTCGTGCTACTTACCCGGACGAGCCTGACCATTCATGCAACAGCCGAGGCTGCTGCGTGGCCCTACCACCGTAGACGTAGTCTCTGCTTTGTAAGGTTTTTTAACGTTTTAAGAATTTCCTTTGGTTTATGGTATAAGTTGATTCCAATGGGAATAACATTCTTATGCGCAAAACGAGGTTTCGAAATAAACATTAAGCTCAATATGCATTATCTACAATGACCTACCGTTATTAGCATATATTATATATTCGAATAAAATTATGACAAACAATATGTCAAATAACTACCTAAAATCTTGTTTTGATTCCAAAACTATCATAATTAAGACTATGTTACCGTAGTTATATACCATTTTAATAGATATAAGAATAAAGATTGTAGCTGAAACCCTGTGGTTGGTGGTTGTATTTGTAAACAAGGTAATTGATAATTAGCAACAGTAATTAGTGTAGATTGAGAGGAGACGCACGGCCTATATTGTAATTTTAATTTCGACCGTGAGTAGGTACATGACGCAAAGGAACGTTTCATTGCACAAAGCAATGTCGTGATTCACCATTTGTCTGTGACTGTTATCTCTGTCAGTATATCAGCAGTGTTCGAGCACCATTTTGCGAACAATAAGTGACCAATTGCTATATAAACATGGTGCTCAGTCAAAAGTAATTTCCAACGAACATCCATGAGTCCACTTACTTCATTACGATTACTAATAATCAATGCAAAAAAGACATTAAAAATACACGTTAAAAGAAGATGTTTAAATTAAACTGTACATAACAGTAGCGTTGGTATACCTGTAAATAAAAATAAATGTTTCCTTTTTAATACATAAAAATAAAATTTCTTTTTTCCTCTACTATGAAATCACTAAAATTACTTGAACTATACACTTACTTCTGAAACACTGATCATCAAAGAGAATGTACTACGTTTACGTTCACGTTTCCCTGATAATCGTAGAAGTCAACAAATCAGCTGTCAAATAGCTTTTCAAATGTTATTTGAGTTGAAAAAAGGAGGTTAAACCCTTTGAATTGATATTCCTGATCACTAAAAAGATCATTCTGATCAATTCAGATAGTTCAACAATCATTTTGGGATAACACTATTTTTCTCAAAGATTTCAATTTAATTACAAGTGTTCAAATGGTAGGGTTTGATGTTGACTATCAGGACACGCTGTATGTTGTGCATAAATTATCAATTGTAATATTTCATTCAATCTCAAATAACGACTGTCAATATTCGACAGATGATATAGATATAATATTTAGAAATGTATATTTGCCAAAACATTAAAAAAAAACATTTTTAACAGCTTTTATCGTTGTGATGAGCCATGCGACTGCCACTGGTTTATTATAATAGTTATTCGTTGTTAATGGCCATGCAAAATTCCTAATAACTGTATCGAGTTGATAGATTCGTTTTTCACATTAAAATCTTACACTTATACACATAAATAACACAGGTGAAGGTAAGTAGGGTGAAGACCATATATGAATTGATCGGTCCACGTTCTTTCAAGTGGAATTGAATATATTGTATACATGTTTGTTATATTTGTCAAATTATGTTTAAAAAAATTGTCCCGCTGAGTTTCTTTCGCCGGTTCTTCTCAGGTCCTTGGCTTGTTTTCCGAACCAGTAGTAGTGTTTTTTGACAATCAATAAGTTAGTGTAATACTATCTCTATATTGAGTAAAGATATTTGAAGTAATTTATAGAAACGCAACTAAAGTAACAGCCTACATGTCCCACTGCGGGGCAAAGGCCTCCTCTGTATAGAGGGTATTAGTAGTGCACCACGCGACCCCACTGCGGATTGGCAGACTTCAGATCGTAGACTTAGAATCTATGCTTCCGATACGTTCTTAATACTTTTCCTCGCGATATTTTCCTTCACTGCACGGGTTGAAATAATCGCATGCTGAAATAGACATATTCGTTATGTTCGAGCATAGAACTGCGTTAACCCCGATTTCATAGGAACGTTATCGCCTTATCGGGACCTGATAAGCCGCCGCCGCCATTTTGGTTGATCGGCGAACATCGATCTTGTTTTCATAATAGTATTTGGGTAGGGTCATCCGTTCAGATTGCGGCCGTTTAGTTTCGTTTTTTGAGGCGCATTTGCATGATAACAAAAATGTTAAAATGCCGGGAAATACCTTTGTTAGATACATTCAATGATATTTTATATTGTAATATAAAATATAATACTATAAAATATCATTGGGTACATTCAAACAGAAGTGCACAAGTCAAGGCCGTGTAGATTAATGGATTGTAGTTTTTTGAGGTTATTTTTATTTGGCGGGATTGTGAACTGTTGTCAAATTGGATGGTGATATGGATGGATGATCCGTTTACGATTTATGCTCACTTTCTCTAAGCTAGCTTTGATAGAAGGAGTTAGAAATTTTGATTCTAACTCTTGATCGGGTTCAGATTGCCCTCATATTTATAAAAATATGACTGTGATCTTAACGAGTTTTCTAACTTGATCCACCAATGTTCGAACTAATAATGTAATTAAAAAAGGAGAACTGAATCAGCGTACCGCACAACTTTTTAAAGTACTATATAACTAAAAAACGAAAACCCTTTTTGGTGAAATAATACTAATAATGTGGCAGTTGTAGGTACCCCTTGATCGGCTCATACAAAAAGGACTATGGAAAAGACCAACTCCGGAACCATTTTACTACTAAATTCTACTAAATAATACTACTAAGTTCAAAATTTCACAGCTACATTCCCTAACCTTGAAATTGCATTGAGAATGTATTTTATTTTGATGGTATCAAATTGCACTGCAGAGCATTCATTTTCAAAAATGAAAATGATAAAAAATAGGCTTCGAACCACGATGGGACAAAACCGTCAAATCAAAGCTTTATCTCCTGAGCATTGAAAGTAATTTGCTTCGGGAACTGGATTTCACCGAAAACATCAACGATTTTTCGGCGAAAAAAGCTCGGAGGGTTCCGTTCGTTAACGCAAAAATTTTATTTTAGATAATTCTAGTTTCCGATTATATTTACATGTTCGTTAAAAAATAAAAGAATCTATACATGGTTTCACATTAAATTATATATCGGAAAACTCGACTGAAAAAAATTGTTCATTATATTTGGAAAATATTTTTGGGCCAAAGGGCCTCCACTCCTTTGCTGTCTCGAGGCCTCCAGACCTCTAAATCCGGGGCTGAGGGCAATGATGAAACGAAGGGAGTTTTCGGCTACAGATCGTCGAGGTCCGATACCGTCGCATCGATGTCTATCCATGGTGTTACCCTGTCGTTGCCCAGTGAAGGAGTACTACAAATAGTCGCTTAACTCCTTTTCGATATCTACGTCAGTCGCAAAAAAATCACGTCATTATTCGGTTTTAGCCTAAAGAGGTTTCCGTGAAACACTTAGTAATATCCGTAAAGGTGTACTGCAATTGTAATCACAGATAAGATACAGCCACCAGATAAGTAGACTTGGGCGAACGATAAACTATTCCAGGAACGATGATGACGAATTGATAATTGTATTTTTATATATGTATATATACATATATACTTAAAATGGCAGACCATAATATATATTCCACGGCTGTTTAAAAGCTTCGTCTGCGTCTGAAAAGGAGCTTACATGTCTTCCTAAGATTTGCTTGTAATTATTGACCTAAAGAGGAACTAAATTACCTGTCGACTTCGATGTAACATGATGATTAATCTCGTTTACACTTCATCAAAAGAAAACTGTGGTCCTAGACTCACCGGCCATGTAATTTCGGGCCCATATAATAGGTAAAAATTATAATAGGCTATATGTACATACACTCAGTAGACGCGGCAGCATTACGCCTAGATAGCAAAAAGTTATTAGATATAGTATAAAAGTATACAAATACATTTATAATGTCATTTAACTGTGGTAGGACCACGCAATGGTATTCACTGTTGCACGAATGGGCAGGTCCGTCCGGGTAAAATTACCACGACCTCACAGAGGACCGGCGTAAAGTTGAAGTGTTAAATTGAAGCGGTGTTAAACTTCTGCGTTTTATTTGGTCAGTGAGGTAGCCGGCGCGCACTTTATTTAAAGATGGCAACGCTTCTGCAACCCTACGGGTGTTGCAAATGTCCATGGGCGGCGGTTGTCACTTAACATCAGGTTAACCGCCAGCTCGTTTGCCACTTTGTCACATAAAAAAAATGTGAAGCGAGATGATAAATGAAATTGATATTGTAAAGTATAACACAACTAAATAGTTCCAATTTTTTAAAAACACGTGACTAAACCAGAAGATGTTCGGAATCGTTAAAAGATCGTCAAAAACTAATTTGTTTTAAGTGAAGTAACGTGATCAAATTAAGTATTAATTTGATCACGTTACAACATATTTTGAACATACTGGTTAACAAATCAAATCTTACACAACTTATATAAAAATGTATGAAAATTATAAAAATATAAAAAACTTCGCGAGGAAGAAACTGATGTCAAATAGTGTTTAACTCATAATTTGCTTGCGTATTCAAAAACTGAACATCTTTTGTACTTCTAAACGTCTGTGTACTTCTAAAGCAGTCCAGTCATGTTCTAGTTGGTCTATAAACAAGAATGAGACTTTTCTGGTTCTTTGCAAGGTCAGCAGTTCATACCAGATGAAAATTAAATTTTAAACGTTAGTTTTACATATTGAACTATTTCGATAACTCGATTCGATAACTATAAACAAAAAAAAAAACGAATTATGAATCTAAGCCATTCTCAAATCGACCTGAAGACACACAAAAAATTTCAATAAAATCGGTCCAGCCCTTTAGGAGTGACATACACAGGTACGGAAGAATTATATAATTATGTAAAGATAATTTGAAAAGTCAATAGACACATTCAAATGTCTTTTTTTACAGCTTGCAGGTCTAGCGCTCCTGGGGCTGGGGATTGCTGTTCAGCTGCAAATCGCCTCCGTGGTGAACATAGCAGATGTCAGCTTCCAGGTGGCCCCCATTTCGTCCATGGTGGTGGGCAGCATCATATTCCTGATTGCGTTCCTCGGCTGCTGCGGGGCGATCAGAGAGAGCAATTGCATGCTGGTCACGGTACGGGTTTGAAAGTTTTTCTTTGATTATAATGATTTGAGGTTTTTATATAGCAACTATTAAATCGTTTATGATAAAAATGCACGAAGTTCAGATAGTTCACATCGGAAAGTAATAATAAGATAATTGCACTTTATTATAAAACAAAATGAAAAGGATCAAGTGCAGATTCGTGGTAGAGATCATACACTAGCTTTTATTAATCCCGCAAAAAAACACACGTGACGGTTATTATAAATTATACAGATTCTTTAAGAGGAATCCTTACTTTTTCAGACAGTATTTTGGAGTCGTATTAAGTTAACATAAGATTTGGTTTTTCAATAAAAATAATATCCACGATCTAAATATCTCTGGCATTAAGAAAACTTGGGTTATTACAACTCCAGGAGTTTATATTGCGATAGAGCTAGTAAGATACTGGCTGTTGAATTATAGTGTCAAACTTTCTTTTCCTATCTAGACTCCTATAATTATATTGAAGACCCAAAATACACATATAAAGTACATAAATTACACATGTAAAGTACATCTTCTAATCAACTCTTTCCAGTTCTCGATCTTAATGATTGTGCTGATGATCCTGAAGATCACCCTCGCCACTCTGATATTCGTGAATCTGGACAGCGTGGTATCAGAAGTGCCGCGTTTCCTGAACGAGGCCTTTAACAGGGACCGGGTGGCGTTCCAGGAGGTTGAAAGAACGGTGAGTGAAACAGATGCCACAGAAGTGAGAAGAAAGTGAAATAGGAAATAACATATTTTTTACGGAACGACACAAAGTTTGGTTAATATTAACGCCCGGTTTCTCCAACAATGATCAATGGTTAAACTCCCTGAATTATTGATCATAATGATCAATTCAAATAGTTTAACCATCCTTTTGGCAACTCAAAATGACATTTAAAAAGCCTGATAGCATTTAATAGTTAACTTCTACGATGTTACCAAAGATATTTAAATTTAAACTATGTTATATGCACATGAAATTAGTATTTTTAATGAATCCGACGAATAATAGATACCTAGCTTATATTAAAGCTTTATTTGTTGTTATTTTTTCGGAGCCTTTTATATTACTATAAGACGTATTATTATAAGAAGTTTTGCCGTTCCACGGCTACTCTAACTTTAATCTAAATAATTAAAAATCAAACAATAATTGATTTTATCTATTAATGCTACACGAAAAAAAAATTACTGTGGTCAAACAGGATTCTCTCTGTAGATTAAAAGTCAGAGTAGAAATCACCGCCAAGGAAGATATAATAAAAATTCCAGAAAAAGAATTTTTTTACTACTTTACTAGAGGTCGGCCGGCCTATATTACGGTTTATAGTTATGTGTTCCAGTTATATTCTTTGAAATGAAATTTTTTAAATCAATGACATCAAAGTTTATAAGAACAAAGGTGCAAATTAAAAAAAAACAATGTTATCAAGTCATAAGTAATAAAATTTCTGATAAGATTTCTCAAGAACAAAATTAATAGTAACATGTTTATTGATTCATAAGTGTTGCGGACTCTATTGCACTGTAGAGTTGAACAAAATATATCACTGAAAGGACATATTTTTTGTTTTGGTGATATCAAATAAAATCTGTAGTATCAGTACCTCACTAATGATTTATATTCGATCACACTCGGCCAGTGCATTAAACTATTATTATTTTGTAGTCTGTGCCTACGGAACCTAACAGGGGTGTCCTTGGAAGACCGACGTCCAACAATAGCTATAATAAATAGTCCGTAACTTTAAGTGTGGTATCTTTTGTTGATCGTTTTAATAATATTTTCAAATTATTTTGATTTCCATAGTGCTCCTATTCTCTGCGCTTAAGATGAGATTTAAAATGTGTATAAAAATGGACGCCAAACTATATATTTACACTTTGCATTTTCGCACAGTTCCAATGCTGCGGCCCCAACGGACCTCTGTCGTACCAGAACATCACATTGCCGGAGACCTGTTGCGCGTCCACGCCGTGCACCATCATAAACGCCTATTCCGGCTGCGATGACAAGGTCAAGGACCTCCTCGAAACATTCGGCCTGGCTATAGGTGTAGTTGCGATAATAATTGTCGCCATCGAGGTGAGTGTACATTTTAAAATATTAAATCGTTTGTCTTACCAAAGTTACGTACAAAAAAGTATATAAATAATGTAAGAGAAAAGGAAAATACATCGCTTTTATGTCCTTTTACAAAAGGCCATAATCTGTGATAAATAAACTGTCCGTCCGGATCCGTCTGGATAAGTACCACGACCTCCCAGAAGACCGGCGTAAAGTAGAAGTGTTACATTTCTGCGTTTCGTCTGGTGAGTGAAGTAGCCGGGGCCCACTTTATTTAAAGTTGGCAACGCATCTGCAACCTACGGGTTGTATATGGACATTCCACGGGCGGCGGTCATCACACACTATCAGGAGAACCGCCAGCTCGTTTGCCACTTTGTAACATAAAAAAAGCCAATCACTTCATGTTAATGTTATTTGAAACGAAACATACATTTATATTAATATTCGGCATTTGCTTTCAGCTCGTGGCGGTGGTGTTCGGGCTGTGTCTGGCCAACCACGTTCGCAACAAGTCTAGAAGGTCCCACTACTAACCGCAGAGGTTAAGGTGCTAGTTAACCTTTCTAAAATTAAAAAATAACTTGACCACGTGACCAGAGTTATTCATTTTCCACTGCGTCACTCGGTAGATTTTTTTTGTTGATTATAAAAGCTACTGAAGTGTTTCTTATTTACCACTTAAGGAAGTCATAATTTCGTTTTGTAAGCATTTGGACGATATAGATGTATATAAGTTAGACTTCGCTCCGAAGCTGTATGATCAGGGTCCAATAGGGTTGCCATTGCATGGAGTATGAAACGTTGATTCAAACAACTCCCGAGATTAATACGGTAACATACCCTAAAGTATTAATTCCATTGTAACATTTTCTGTACTCTATATACCGTTTAATATTGTTATTCCCACCTCATGTTGTGAATAAAATATGAATAAATAATTGAGTGTTTTGTTTGTTAGATATGGTGTGTCATCTAAGGGCCATCGAGATCGCGGTTCTGGCCGAAAAGGTTTATGTTCGGTTCACTATGGAACCAAACAGCTTTGTTTTCACTTTTTACCTAAAGCGCATCGATACGTTGTAGGCATTAAAATATACCGCGATAATCAATCAGTTCACGCGTTCTCAAAATATCATACCTAATTATCATAAATATCATATCATATTATTAGTATCATTTTAACTATATCAATTTAGTAAGTGTTGTTATCAGTTCTATTATCATTTATATCATCATAACTGATGTTAGGGGGTTAGCCACAACAATTTATATCAACTGATAGGTATAAAATAAACTTCAATACCGACCACATATTGGATCTTATATGAAGAGGTTGTCACTGGTTCATAAAAAAACATTTTTACAAATTAATGTTATAGTCCATTAAAATGGACGCATTTGTTGCAGATTCTCAAATACTAAATGGTATATGAAACAATTGAAAACGGTTATTATATTATATATAGAGAATTGAATTCTATCTAATGATTTGGTTACTAGCAATAGGTATTTCATATGAAGTCTATACGCAAGTATTATGGAACTCAAAATTCAATCTCCAGTAACCAAATATATAGATAAATACAACATTGTAACCGGCCGTTTACTTATAGTAACTAAAATATATCCACCCGTAAGTTTGGATTGGTATTATCAATCATATGTTACCGCTCGTCCGAACTGTTGGGTTTGGTTTTATTCAGGGCCGGTTTTTGAAACACGGTCATCGTAGAAGTAAACTAATTAGCTGTCAAATGGCCTTTCAAATGTTACTTAAGGCGCTAAAAGGATGGTTAATCAGAATGATCATGAATTGACCATTCTGATCATTAAAAGAGATGATCAGTGTTTCAGAAACCGGCCGTGTCTTCTAACTTGCAATACAAATGCGGTGGGGGTGGGACGGGTAAGTGTAAATGAAAACAAGTGCGTTCAGAATCCAAATGTATTGAATACAAAACAAATCTATTAAAATTGTCAGGTGGCAATTTCAAAATATTCTATTCATAATAGTTCAATAATAGAGGAAACGCTCCGTTGCGCACTAACCTAGAAACATGTACAAGTAACAAGGGAGAGAACGCGGGCGTTTGCGGCAGCATCAACATAGATACCAAAAGAAATAATTTTAAGTAATACTGGGTTGATAGATAGATAAATCAATATTCTATCAATTCATAATACAAACCCATAATCGTTAAGAACGCAACAAAAACGTGAATAGAAAAATATAAAGCAACTAAATCCTCAGAAACAACAACTGCTGATCAAAGCGGCCGACAATAAAATATTGATGACTGCCGCTCACAAAGCCCGCGCGTTAGCCGAATCTCAAAAATCATAAAAGCATTTCATGTAAACATCCTTCGATTGGAGCATTAAATCGAATACATACTAGGGTACTTGTCACGTTGTATTTTGTGACATATTCATAGTTGGAACCTTTGCCTCTGCGCCGCCATTGACAGTTGCGGCGGCAAAATTATTCATCAAATTTCAATATCGACAATTAGAGTTATTTATATCATCGATATGCAGAGAGATAGAGCTCAGCACTATTCCGGCCGACAAATGTCAAAGGCGGCGCGATTTCCAAAATGGCGTCATGCAAAATCAAATGCACGGCACAATGTTATTGGCCGACCACAAAAACAGCATCCCAAAACAATAGAAAAATATTCAGGGAAAGAGAAAAAAAAAAAAAAATATCAAAACATTCAAAATCTATGTATAGGAACGGTATAATTAAATTTATCGGATATAGAAAGTGCTACAGAGGCTAGTTTCGAAGCGCTCTTATGAGATACATTGGATACATATGCGGGGGACGCCGACTAAATCTATACGAGTCTATTAAATCTATGTGTTACATAATATATTAACTGCAGTTTATATTACAATCTAGGGGGCGTAATTGGAATTTTATTGCACAATAATAGTTCCGCACATTTTGTGATAGCTCGAGACAAGTTATTTATACTATTCCCATATTCTTAATGTCGGCTCGTAGCTCGCGAACGACCGCTTCGCCTTGGATTTAACGAGAGTTTACAAAAACAACCAAACTTTATATCGATATCCGTAAGTTTAAAAATTTTACATCTACATCATTGAGCAAATGGGGGCACATCATTGATAAAATAGATTCAATTTATGTCCCCATTCTAAATGTAGAAACGCTACAACGGTTAGGATGAACTTCATATTAATCATCATAGTTATCACATGGCGAAACGTCATTTATCGATAGCCAGACGTGAGCGAACATTAAATCTTATTGAATAAGAGATGAGAATTATCAAATATTTGTAGATTTTGCGTGTAAAAGGGCATGACGGGTAACAAAAGCCGCGAAACAATTCACACAAGTCTGCGAGGGGGGAGGATTTAGGATAGGAGTGAGTCCTAAACACCTCAGCTGAGTGTACACGATCTATATGAAGTTTGCATGGAGATTTACTATCGGGGTCAGAGATAACGGACCAACGGCCGGCGAGGGGAGGGGCGCCATCGAAGGCAGGCTTAGATGGCGTCGATGTCGACCTCCTCGCCGCCCTCGTCGTCGGCGGGCGGGGCGGGGCCGGCGGGGGCGCAGGGGGCGGCGGGGGCGGCGGAGGGGCGCAGCGGCGCGCGGTCGTCGTACTCCACGTCGAGGTCGTCGGCGCGGCGCGCGTCGTCGCTGTCGTCCTCCTCGCTGTCGGCCTCGGCGAGCCAGTCGATGAAGGGCTGCGCGCGGCGGCGCACGTCCGCCACGAGCTCGCGCGGCGCGTACTTGCGCGACGGCTTGGCCGCCCACTCGAGCACGGCGCGCTCCTCGATCACGTCCTCGTCGTAGAGCAGCTTGAGGATGGCCGGCACCTTGGGCAGCAGCGCCGGGTGGTGGGCGCACAGCGCCACGAGCGCGTTCAGCACCGCCCGCTGCGCGCGCGCAGAGCCGCGCGTCAGCCGCAGCAGCAGCGTGCGCTGCTTGCGCACGTCCGCCGACAGCGTGGCGGGCCGGATCAGCACCTCGAACACCACCAGCGGCGCCTTCTCGCGCACCTCCAGCCTGATAAGACAAGCGCACCCTCAATCTCACAGTTGCACCAACACGTGGCTCGTTTCGGGTAGTATACTAGTGTCAAATACGACTATTACACTTTCGCCTCTCGTGTCAAGTAACCTGAACCAACCAAGTTTTTAAATGTTGACAATATGATGAAATGACACGTTATTTTCTGTTACCAGGACGAAATGTTCAAAAGGGTTCAACCCACTAAAACCCCTCGTTGACCACTTTCTGTACGTATGGAGAGACTCCGGGATCTCCTACGGAACGCAACGGTGTTCCTCGGTACTGAGCACATCTCGGAGAAAAATAAACCTTCCCTGATCCCCTCATCAAACTTGCAATAGCACTTCGCTACGCTACTAATCCGTAAACCCAACATCCACTTTAACTCGCTTTTTACGACTGACAGGTGATACCATAGTCCTATTCTATGAGCCCGGGACTACAGGGCTGGGCATATGGTACTTAATACCAGCTGAAACACCTACTGCTCTCGCATGTGATGGCTAGAGCTTTAATCTTCCTGGGATCCAGAGTATATCCAGCTGCCACAACGGTCGGTTCCAGCAAATAGTCTGCAGGCCCTCACCGCTCCGCCTCGTGCACGATGTCGCTGACGGCCTTCCCGCCCTCGGCGGCCGCGGAGTCGGCGCGCTGCTTCACGAACGCGTAGAACAGGTCCATGCGCTGCTTCTCGTTCTTCTCCGTGTCCTCGGACAGCGTCATGCTCTTCGCGCCCTCCGTCAGGTCTGCAACCGTTGACGTTTACATTTACATTTCATTCATTTTTCATATATTCACAATACAACACGATGATAACAACATATAGTCTGTAATTGAAATTCAATCTTCAGCAATCCCTATAGACAAGTTTATTCAATGGGACATATGTGAATGACGAAATATTTCCATAATCACTACACTTTCATGACACTAATGAACCAATATGATGTTTATTACAAGGAATTTAAAAAAATATTCTTAATATACATTGTAATATTAAGAGAAAATCAATTTGAAGTTAAGCTGTTGACTCGCTCATATCTGAAACTTCATCAACTATTGACTGATTGATTGTTGTTGAACCGGTTGAAGTTATAAGGGCTTATATATAAATTATTAAGATTGATTTAAAGTAAATTAACACTATGCCCAATATTGGCATTCTAGTAATTTTGTTCGGGATCTACCCTGGCAAAGCGTATAGAGTCATCAGCTCACCTTGCATACGCGCGCGCACCGCCTCCTCGCTGACGTCAACCGTCCAGGTGCCGTCGTCATCGTCATCGTGCTTGTTCTTCTCCTTCTTGCTGCTCTTCGGGTTGGGCGTGGCGGGGGTGATGGGTGCGTCCCCGTCCTGCAGAACGAGTCATCGCAAGTTAATTCCCGTTCCTATCAGTATTGTTTATTTTACAGAAATCAATAAAATGTAGCCCGGGTGGTAATCAAACCTAGGACAGCTAGGTGTCTATCATCATCATTTCAGCCTCTGAGTCCACTGCTGAAGTTAAGTCTCCCCTCATCATCAATCACCATAGCTCAGGCTTATGGCAGACGGGCCTTATGGCTCGTAGAACTGATAACCAATTGGGAAGAAAGGTTCTTGAGGGGCACCGGGAATTGGCCATTGTAGTGTAGGTAGACTAGATGGAGAGACGACTTGTGCATGTGTGCAGAAAATTGATGAGTGTCTATTTATAAGAATAAAGATATTTTGAATTTAGTTTTGTACGGAGAAATTTATACATGGAGGCTTTTCTAAGTGTATCCATTTTTTTTTATTAAATTCTAGACATAGATCATGTTATATAAAAAAATGATAAATATTTAAAATTACTCGTAATTAATTAATTACATTCATTTTAACTTATCTCAAAAAGTGCGTACAACTCATTTATTTTACGCGAGTCCAATGATAACGAACACGCACACAAGTTCTTTTCAAATATATATTATGACGTATATAACAACAGAACGTCATGACAATGACTAACGCATTGTCAACACGTTCTGTTTTTTAAAGAATAGATGGAATTTTTTTTAAAAAAAAAAAAAAAAAAAGCGTTTGTTTTTATTTTAATAAACGATTATACTACCGAGTCTGAACCCCCTATGTGATTTTTGGCATTGAAATTCGGCCTTTAAAAAAGCCACCCTGTATGGAAAGTATAATTAAAATGAGAAAACATACATTCTTGGCATCATGGTTCTCCTGGCCATCGTGGTTGCCGTTGGCTGGCGGACCAGAGCGCTTGGAGCGCTTCCCGCGGTTGCCCTCCGTCAGTGAGGAGCCCTGCAACATACACTTTCATCAATAGGCCACTTCCACAACATCTGAAATAAAGCGTCAACACGGGAAAAGGGAAGTTTTAGAACTGTAAACGTCCGGGCACTAAGCCATCACGGCTCATATAAATAGTGTTAGAAATGTATGAACCAAATAATTTTAGTCTGTCAATTTAGTATTAGATATATAATTAGTATATCATTGTGAGTTTAGTATTACATTGTGAATCATAAAATTGTAGTTTATGTTCAAACTGATGCGTGATTTGTCTTCAATCGTTCGTGCCCAAACTCCATGCAAAATCCAGCATGTGTTGCAGCGTATCTCCTCTCACTCGTGACATGGTGGCACTGGCTACACCGTAGCGTTGAAATGTAGCATGTTAGGTCACCACCCTCTCATAAGCTAGACTGGGCGTATCGTGGAAGTTACGCCGTAGGCTACTGCCGTAGCGCGCGGTACCCGAACGCTGGGTTCGGCTGTGGGCGGGTTCTTGAGTATGTAAAAGCTTAGACAGGGCGGGTCGTCGAAGCTAGGCCGTAGCAGTAGGGCCTGTAGCGCGCAGTAACTGAACGCTGGGATTGGCCGCGGCCGGGTTCTCGAGTATGAAGAAGCTAGTCTGGGCGGATCTTCGTAGTTACGCCGTAGGGCGCTATACCTGTACGCTGGGGTGGGCGGCGGGCGGTTTCTTGAGTATGAAGAAGCTAGTTTGAGCGGTTCTTAATAGCTACGCCGTAGCGCGCTATACCTGTACGCTGGGGTCGGCGGCGGGCGGGTTCTTGAGTATGAAGGTGTTGAGCTTGTGGTTGAAGTCGAGCGCGCCGTGGTAGCCGCACGCCTTGCAGCCCTGCGAGATGCTGTTGCGCTTCGTCGACACGATCAGCTCCGTCTCGGGGTTGTCGCACTCGGGGCACAGCACAAACTTCCGTATGAACCTGAACAGAGGTGGGGTGCGTTTCGCTCAGTAATCTTCCTCCGGTCGACATACGTGTGCATGTCACTGAACTCCCCCTAAACGGCTGGACGGATTTTGATGAAATTTTTTTGGGTCTTCAGATCGATTCGAGAATGGTTTAGATTCACAATTAGATTGTCGTCAGATTTAAGTCGCGTGTACAGGACAACGTCTGTTGGGTCCGCTAGCATTCAATAAAGATATTTGAATTTGAATTCAACCGGTGCATTTTCCACGTTCGCTCTAACTTCGCACGGGTGGAAAAAACTCTGGTACTTAGATTTACATAAAATTAACAACATTAGGTACTCAAAGTCGTTGACATAGGTAATGGTTTGGCACCGACCCGTCCAGCAGGTCTTGCAGCTTGGCAGAGTCGTGGCTGCCGTTGACAATGAAGCGCTCGTTCTTGAAGTCGAACTGAGTTTGGGCGCCCAGCTCGCAGCCGAAGTATTTGGTGGGGTCTGAAATCATATAATGTCAAGTATATACAATCATATTTTTCATTTGTCAATAGTTTTCCTTTACCGGTACGTTAAATGTCAAGTGATATTTCCATTAAATTTTAGGACCACATTGCCTCTAATGACGAAGAATAAGCAAAAGTTTTTTTAAAGATAAACTAAATTAATATAAACAGCGCCAACTATTGGCAATCGACGGTAATTAAACACCGACAGGGATGGCTACCAGCACACAGTATTGAAAATGAAAAAACAGTCCGAGCCAAGAGTTACGTAATGAAATATAAATTTCGTGAGAATTAGCCGCAATTTGAAAACGCACATATTACAAGCACTCGTCGTAAACTCCATCCGAACAACACACTCGGAGTTGTATCGCGTTAACGACAATTGGTGGGCGTTCAAAGCCAACTTTTACGACGCGACCCGACCAAAGAGCTAGGGCCAGGCTCGTTAAATGGGTGGTAAACCTTCAGAGGCAGGTGGCTGAATGCAATAATTAATGAATTCGAAAACTGACAGAATTACTCAAACATGTTATTCCTTTATTGGCTTCCTTGCTTTATTGGCTCGGAAGTGGCCTTTACGAGTACAGCTTTCACTCGCGGCCTTGTAATTTTCTTCATTATGTCTTATTCGTTTTAAAACAAATACTTTTTCCTCTTGTCTGTTAATGTCTTTTGAGTCTTAAAAGACAAGCTTATTCTAGTTCTATCTTGTTCTTCCACATAAGGCGATCGAAATTCGGCCGTATATAAAGGGTCACTGAGCGATTTGAGTAAGCTTGTATCATCAAAAAAAGACAAGACCGCAGAGTTTCTTGTCGGTTCTTTTCTGGTCCGGTCTAGTTAAGTGAACCGATGGTATTTTTTTAGGATTCCGTACCCAAAGAGTAAAACGGGACCCTATTACTAAGACTCCGCAGTCTGTCTGTGTCGGTCACCAGACTGCATCTCTCTCTGTCTCACAACAACATTACAAAAAAATATTTAAGTGTGGCTCCCATACAATAGACATGATTCTTTGTCGTTTTTATAACGGCGAAGATAACACCACGGAATCCTTCGTGCTTCAGTCAGATTGGCACTTGGACAGTTTTTTGACGTTCAATAAGAGCTTAAAGAAAATTTGACTGACTTTGAATAAATAAATAAATAAATATGCAGTAGGTTCAGGTACTCACAGGTGGCAGGGCGTCCCAGCGCCTTCGCCACTTCTGGCATGTTCACGATGACCGTCTTGATGCCGTTCCCCTTCCCCTCGACCTTGGCGCAGATGCGCGGCATCTTGTAGCGGTAGAAGGCGTCCGCCACATTGCGGTTCACGTTTAGGGAGCCCATGGCGGGAGCGGCCCTGGCCCAGGCCTAGGCTGAGGGCGATCGCTCGTACAAAACTACGCTAGGTGACCTAACTAATTAACCTGGTGGTGGTACGCTGGTGGCACTGGATCTGGAACAAGGGTGCGCGGGAATAAGCTTCGTGCGTCCGTGTCAAAGGTCAAAGAGCCTTGGGCGGTATCTGGTTGTAAGCGGAGTGCGTCCATGAGCCTTAGACGGGTATAGTTCAAATTGACGTTTGTCCGAAATTGTCACGTTTTCAGATGGTATGCGCATAGTTGCTGACGCGTAAGTACGCACATACTATCTTTTAGATTCCCTGAAATCCCTGGACATACTATCTGTGGTCTATAGACGCTTTGCGACATCCTTTTCCGCGCAACAAAACTACGCCAACGATTCCCGAGACGGTGCTACTGACCTTGTCCTGTTATTCCGCCAATCTTGGCACCAACGTCTACAAACCAGCATCCCTGTACTCCTCCAAAACGTCTCGACGTCCTACACGGCTCGTCGTGTTCGGCTCTCGACCCTCCCGTCGAACCGACTAAACTGACACACCCCCCCACCCCCCCTATCCCCTCTTCGCGGGGCCAACACTACCTACCTGTACTACAGAGCGAGCGCGCAGCGGGACGCGTGCGGGGCGGGGGCCCGCGCGCGCGCCAGTCACGTCTGCCGCAGAGGCAGCAGCTTCCGGTGCCTGCTGCCGCTGAACTTCGACGCTCTGCAACACGCGCCGCGCAACGTCACAGTCACTCGCTCCCAAACTCAACCCCCCCCCCCCCCCACATACCCCTCAAAGTCACTCGTTCCCTGCTCAACCGTTACGCCAATGCCACGCAAATTTATCCCCTAGTGTCCCAACCACCTAAAATGTTGGTGGTAGGACCATGCAGCGGCACTCGCTGTTGCCCGAATGGGTAGGTCCGCCTGGGCCACGACCTCACAGAAGACCTGCGTGAAGTGGAAGTGTTGTATTTTTGCGTTTCGTCTGAGTGAGGTGAACCGCCAGGTTGTTTGCCATCTACTTACATAAAATAAAAGTCACCCCCGTCCCTGTTTTAGTCTTTACTATGGCTCCTATTCTAAGTAAGGTCGCGTTAATACTCTTCCATCTATTTCACCTGCACATGTTTACTGCATGATAAGTGAACATTCGTATTTTAGTGATGATTTTTCGTAGTGTGCTCAAAATAATTGGAACCTCGCCTAGCAGGTTTAAACTTACGAAAAATTTTGGAGGCAAAAGCCTGAAGTAACAAGATAAAATTAGCGAGTGGCGTACCGATTTGCCTGAACTTAGGCACAGACGAAAACCAGCCCGACTGCTTTTGGTACTATTTCGTATGTTTACTTTATCTTTCTAATACACCATCATATCATTAGCATCATGTTGTATGCGGTTTTTGCTATATTTTCGTCTCCTTCGGGAACTAACACCTAGATCCGGAACAATATCTGTGGGTCAAACAAACCGAACCAAATACTTGTTCCGTGCGGGAATCGAACCCACGGTTTTCGATGCCGAAACCGATAGCTTGGCGCAACGGCGCCACCGATTCACTTTTCGAATGAAACCGACCCCCGTCGTACCACAATCGACTCCAGAATTCCGTTTTTAGCTTCGCTTATGTTTTCGGAAAATACTAGACTAGACTCTAGACTGCGTTGCCGCTTCCTCGGCCAGGGTGGGACGATACGACGGCCAGTCTAGAGTGGTCCCAATGCAACCCACACCAAGGTGGGTTGTTTCGGTTTGTAATGGTGATGAGGAGTGGCTTCACCTGCGGGCAGTGTTGCTCGCCGTGTGTAGCGTCATGCACGCTCGTCGGCAGCGGCCCACTCCCGACGCGACAGTCCGCCCGCTCTCCGCGCTCTGTACTGATGCCTCTGCAACAAGCGACCACCATCTTGAGTCGGTGTTGCCACGACACAATGCAAAAATTACATATGCACATAAATAAAAAAAATTACGCGTGTATTCTTTATGGACTTTCATTAAATTAGGCTGAATAGATTTTCGTTAAATTTTCTGACAAGACCGAAGTTTGGTGTAGACCGGAGCATTTTATTTGTGGATAATTAATGCTACCCGTGGGATGCCGATGCTAGTCGCTAGTAGACATAAAATATTACCGCACAAAATCAACGCGGTTTAAAAGTGCACGTGACAATCATGCGCAATGTGTACAGATTCTCATAAGTTACAAACATAACTGATCAGATAGTCTTTCAACGTGAGGTTATTTCAAATTAGGTCCGACAAAAATTTATGTGTAGAATCCGATGTTTGCGATTATGTTTTCTTGTAAAATGTTTACTAACAGCCGAGACAATGTTTTACTGTCACTCGTGTGTTATACAGCAGTGAAATAAAGATTACATTTAAGTTACAATTGGAGATTTGTCGAGCAATAGGCATCGTCGTCGCCAGTCCTGTAGTTTCGGGCTCACAGAATAGGGCGGGCTACGGTATTTCTCTGCCTGTCGTGAGAAGCGACTAAAAGGAGACACGGCCTGGCAACAACACGAAGTGGTCTCGAGCTGCAGCGTGATGGCGAGGGAATCGGGGAAGGTCTATCCTTCTCCGAGGCGTGCTCACGCGCAGTACCGAGGCACACCGGTGGCGTTCCGTGGGAGATCCCGGAGTCCCTCTAAACGTACAGAAGGTGGCCACCGGTAAGAATCCCACATGACCCCTGTCATGTAAGATGACAGGGTATCCTTTTATACCAAATCCGCCGATACCAAAAAAAACAAACCCAAGTAATTTTGCGACTCGTAGAAATTGGTATACGCAAAGGCCCTACAACACAGGATACTATTATGTATTCTAAGGATTGCGCCTTTCAATTATTGTAGTTAATTACGACGTGAAAATTGCTCAATGTCGCGGTCACAGAATGGGATGCCCGCATTGAAAGGAAGCATAGCTTCGATCGGACATACGACCGTTGCGAATCCCATTCAATTTGGACCCCTCTCAATCCCATTAAACGCGGTGGCCCTTGTACAGAGTCCTGAATGAACCCTTACACGGACCTCCCGCCTTTGTGTTCGCCTCTATTTAATCAAGCGGTCGCTCTTTACTGGCGTCCAGCTAGTCATTCATGCGGTTAAAATTTACCCCGTGATCGGCGGCAATTTGCAAAATATCGGTCGGCGTAAATGGCTTTACAGTGAGATTTTTTGAGAAGTGCCCAAATTTACACAGGAGGTTCAGACTCGGTAGTATAATCGTTTAATTTAATAATTAAAGTTTATATTAATAAACGATTATACTACTGAGTCCAAACCTGTGTAAATTTGGGCACTTCTTAAAAAATCTCCCTGTATTAGTAGCTTTGAGACAGCGGCGGCAGGAATTTATTACTAGAATCGTTCGCTTTTGTTAAAAACGGTATAAGAACACTAGTGTTAATCAAGCAGTAGCTCATAATAAGTACAAGTTATCTATTTGCGGAGATGTAATTATAAAGCACAATTAATATTTATAAAACGCTCACATTCAAGCGGTGATAAAATAAGGAAAATAATTTCTTTTATGTTGTTTTCTAAACTGACTGGACCAGGCCATGCAACGCATTGATGTTACATCAATGGGCAGGTCTGTCTGGGTAAGTAGCATGACCTCACACAAGACCTGCGTGAAATTGAAGTGCTATACTTGGTTATCGCTCAAAATCAAATGAACCGTCAACTCGCTTCTTATGAAATGAAAAATAGGCCACTTCCCTTAACGTTCCCATCACTACTTTTCTTAAATTGCCTAGGACTAAATCGCCATTTCTCATCACCAACTCGTGAAGAAACTCAGCATACATCGATGACAATGAAAAATTCGACCGACATCAAAAATCATAGCCGCGAACGGCGTATCCCAAGCGCGATAATTATGTTTAGCGAAATTATACGCTTAATCGGCACTATCGTTTCTTTGACGCATTCGAACGGCAAATATGGCTGATAAAAATAATTGAACAAAAAAAAAAAAGGCAGTGGCTGGGCGGAGCCCGAATCGTGAGCTAAGAATAAACGCCATTAAACGTGTAGAGAACAAACGGTTGCTTTCGCAAACAATCACACCTTCAGGCTTCAATCCCAAAGAGTAGACTGACACGTCTGATACTATTCGATATTATTCCAAGAATATACCTTGTCGCGTAACATTACAGAAAAAAAACCACGATTTTATAGAAGAAAACGCCGAGGGTATCTCAGTCGCCCAAGACATGAGACATAATAATTATAGGCTAAATTATGTGTTTTTATGCACAAACTTGTGATTGGCGAAAGACTAGGAAAACAAACAGGTTGGCACAAACTGGCGAATTACTAATAATGTGAAATCGAATTATTATGTAACTGGCCAATGGTCGACCGCTATCGCAAATGTTGGTTGCGAAGAGAGCAAGGATGTCGTAGATGCTAGATAGAGCAGTCCAGTCAAAGTAATATTCGGACCGATTTTGGTAAAAAAATATATTCAGAAACGAGAGCAATCACAATGTAAGTAACCTATATAATATGTGTGTCCCACTGATAGGCACAAGATCCTATAGAAAGAAGGTTTAGGTCATGGTTGTTTTCCCTCAACGTCGTTGCAAATCGGTACAAAAGATCGAAAAAAAAATTTCATTTCAGCCGTCGTAGTGGGTGCCACTGCCACCTATGCAATTGGGATTTTAACTCAAACTAAAAAGCAAGCGCCCGGCCACTGAGCCGGCCACCGTCAAAGTTTTAACTAACAAAGCTATATAAAACGATAAAAGATAAGATAAAAGGCGCACGAATCAACGCACACCAAAGGCACGCGCGCACTTCGACCGCTCAGACGTCTGTGACGTCACAGCGGAAAAGTAATCGAGAAGCGAGCAAATTTACGCCATCACCTCGCATGACGCGCAACACCGAAAGCAACGGCGCGAGTTCAACAAAAAAAAATATTTATCATAATGCGTTATAGTGATGGGCTCGATGCGCGTGTCGATAAATGAATTTTTAAATAAGCATAGATAAATACTAAGTACTTAAGGATATAATTATAAATTGTCACGTTGTTTCCATATTGCAACTTTTGGAGAATGTTTATATAGAATTTAAAAATTATACTCGAGATGAAAAACTTTTTAAGATTTTACTGTATTTATATTGATGTATTTTGGATCAAACGCAACAGCAGCATATACATAAGATATTACAACAACTGAAAATTTAAATTATTTTTAGTAATCGTATTACTAATCGGTGCAAAACTATAGATATTACAAGTAACATTATTATATTTGCCATTATATCTTAAAGTCTACCAATTTTGTGTATCTTTATGTATCAGCCGATTATATTTTCACAGTGTAAAAGCAATATGTAACTTATTAATATTGAAACGTTATCGATACGACAAAAAAAAAACAATTCGTCGACCCTGTTCGCGAATTTGCAATCCACGTGTAGAGTATAACGGAGATGGCGCCACGCGAGTCGCGATAATCGATCTTAAGTACAAAGAAAATAAGGCGAGAATCGCAGGCGCTAAAGCACGGCGGTGTAACGACAACTCAACGAGCGCTGAACACGCGGGCGGCCTTGAGCGGAGCGTCGCCATTGGTCGAGGGACGCGTGGGCCACGCTCGCAAAACGCGCGATTCTTTACGCGACGCGACGTTGATGAGGCGGTGAATCGCCTCATCAACGTCAAATCTCGTCGGCCAGTGTTACGGCTTCGGGGCTATGTAAATTATATTCGAAAACGATATCTCTGTAGGTATAAAATAGTTCATGGCGTCGCTTTTATGGGTATCATAAGGGTAAAAAAAATAATAATTCCATGTCTTCATAAAAATGTCTGCAGCATTCTGTTCTGCGACATCAATACGACCCAATTAGTCGAAAGAGAATCACTATGGTGTAGCGAAAACTAAACAATATGGCAGGCCGCAGCACCCTTGCACAATTTGCGCTTCCATCCGCAATGCGGCACTGCGCCACACTCCAACTAACAATGTAAAGCCACCGATGCTCGCATTCTAAATTTGAAACTTCTCGTTTATATATTTTTTTTATTAATGTGCGAATATAAAAAAAAGAAATTCTTTTCAAGGTGGAATAATGAAAAAAAGTAATAAATGAAAAACGCTTCGAAATTCAAAACGCGTGCACTCCTCACTAGACTTGAGCGAGCCGCACGGGAAGTTTCCGCCGACACTGAACGCCGAGACAGGGTCGAAATGATTTGAAACGCGTAGCAAAAATCCATTGCTTAGTGCGTGGGTGAAGGAAGACGCACCATTGCCTTCTTCTAAGGCAACGGAATCGCTACATTTTACTGTGGTAGGGCCAAGCAACGGTCTTCTCTTTTGCACGAACGGGCACGTCCGTCAGGAGGATACCACGATCTCGCGAAAGACCGGCGTAAAGTGTAAGTGTCACACTAATGCCTTTCGTCTGAAGAGTAAGGTAACCGCCTAAATAAAGTTATGTAAAGGTGGCAACGCAACTGCAACCCTATGGATGTTGTGATTGTCCATGTGCGGCGGTTATCACTTAACTCGGGTGGATCGCTTACTCGCTTGGCACCTTCTAACAAAAAAGGCTTTACCCGACAGCAGCGAGCATGCATTGAGGTTTTATTCGTTAAAAATCCCGTATGAGTCAGCCGTCATTTACGATAAAATGAAGTCACTTTTTTATGAACGGAATCTAGTTTTCCACGATGGTCATGGAATCATGGTCTTAATGAGCTTTTTTTTGTGAAAGTTGTCAAGCAAGCAGGCGGTTCACCTGATGTTAACTGATTACCGAAATTCCTCAACCCGGTCTCGCAACCTTTAACAAGCTAACCTAAAAACTGGAGAGAGAAAAAAAACGAAAAACGCGCGACCCACATATCTCGGGGCGTACACTCTGCAACAAATCGCAAAGTGCGCATCGTAACAAAACACGAACGCATCGCTTGCATTCCGCCGCATCGTATATCGGTGTCACAATAACAGAAACACAGGAAATCTTTATAGTCACAAATATGAACGCAGCATGCACGGCAAACCCCGCCTTAAGAGGCATCGATTTAAAAGCCACAGCTGCATAACGCATATACGGATTTATATACTGTATCGCTTCATACATAAGATATACATAACCTACGACAATGTTGTCCTTTACACAACAATCATTAGACAAACGTTTAATCGACAGCCGCCAACGATTCGGTGTGTGGGACAATTGTAAGGCGAAAGGGGATATTACAAATCAGAATTAGATATGTTTTTGTGGAAATAATCAGCTATTTTTTAGCGTTGGAGTTACATGAAAGTTAATTAATCCAACTGCAACCTTATTGCATATACGATACATATTTATTATACGATTTATAATCTTATTATTACTAGAACTACTGATTTATAGTCGAGACAAGCGCGTTGTTTGGAAAAATTGAGGATAAATATAAAAATATTTGAGCTTAATTATTGAATACAAAAACGCTTCCCCTCATAACTTGGGGCGGAGGAGATATATTAATAAATCGCTCTGCATGCGGGCTGTGATCGTAACGAGATCATTGAGTTAGAGCACCCGACAATGTAAGATACAGATATCTACACTGACAAGGCTTGGAGAGAATGAAACCTGCGTTTCAGTATGCATGTCATACTGTGTTTCAGTATGACATGTGATTCAATTTGTAATATTCCTATTAATAGTGTTTACACCAACTCGACTATGTATATTTTAAGTCTGACTTTGCTGAACAATTTGTTGTTCAACTGACGCTGAGTTTTAGATGCGAGTTTTTGCGCAAATCACTTCGTAAACGGTAAACTATGAGAAATATAGTTTAACACTATATTTAACCATAAGCCATTAGCGCTTAGTAATAAAACCGTTTAAAAAGTTTTAAGTTAAATGGTTTTATTTTCTGTTTTTTTTTTGTGCACTGAAAACTACAATATTGTATTGTCATCTAAATCAAATGTGTGTACTAAATTTCAGATCAATCTGACAACGGGAAGGTGCTTAAATTTCAATTTCTAATTTTGACCCAAATAAACAAATAAATTCCGTACGTGTCGAGCTAAATAAAACCGTTTAATAAAAACCGTTTCGTTCTCTTTACGCCCTCGACTTATATTCGGCTGGATTTCACAGACTTACGCGTTTTAAAATATCTCCAAACATCGGGTATAGTATATTACAATTGTCTTATGTTATGATATCGATTTTGTTATCATTTTTATATTTCGGACACATTTTTACACAACGTTCACTACAACGGTTGTACTATGGGTACTAGAAAACCGATAAACATACTGAAACATTGTCGTATGTAAATAAATACATATTCATTCTGTACAAGGGTTTCCATACAGTAATTTTCATTAGGCCCACAGAAACGTGAAGTAGTCACTCTTCTGCGGATTACGCAGCAAATATCTACGCCGAGAGCGCAATAAAACCGATAGAGCCGAGGGCAATATATTCGTGAAATAGTTTTTTAGCCAATCGTGTCCGGTTTGTGATTGCAGTAAAAGAATTGCGCAACGCCCGAAGATTGTTTACAAACGGCTGGAGAACGAAATACGTAAAAGTATATAAGATTCACAGTAATCCAAAACCTTGAAGCACTACAAGACTTCAAGGTACCGGGATCGGGTCCTACAATTTGCTATTTATAAAATCACCAGTAAAAACCGGTCAAATGCGAGTCGAACTCGCGCACCAACGGTTCCGTACCATAGAACCTGCAAAAAAACCACGTCTGTTGTACTTATTTTGGGTTGTAAACAATAAATTTTTAAATAAATAATAAAAAAGATCAGAATCCTCCATTTAAAGAGTTTAACCATCCTTTTGGCAACTCTTAATGACATTTGAGAAGCCGTTTAACAGATGATCAATTAATTTATACGATTATCAATGTTTCAGAAGCCGGGCGTAGGTAACTATCGAGCGCTCGTTAATCTGGACCAGATCGAGGGGTGCAATTAGCACTGCCGGGTTCAGGTCGTTTGTGTCAACGCCTCATGTTGCCCGTAATGTCATTCGCATCCTGTTTACATTTCATTTGCGCCTCGCGCAGGGCTGTCCAAAGCGGTCGGTAGTGCGACCGCTACAATATTACGACTATATTTTCTTAAATACTCGTGATATCTTAAGGCAATACTCTTGGCTTAAATGGCGTAAGTAGATATATACCCCACATCTAACTGTCGTAATACGTTATGTATATATGTGAAACATTAGCATTAGCAATTAGTGTCTAAAGTTTAAACTAAAAAACGCAAGATCAAACTTAACAAGATCCTGTCTAATGATGTGGTGATTCTAACGTCGAATCTTTGGTTTTGCGATATATGGGTTCATCCTAACTCAAAATCCTTTTTTCTCCCGTGCAATATTCACTGTTTCACATCTTTGTCCGACTGTCTTACATCTTGGCCCGCGTCTAATCGCAATTGCAAACAAATATCTTGACGGAAAATTGATATATCGTAATGGATAGCCCGTGATGATGCAAAATTAATCTTGGTGAAAATTTGTATGGACAGTACTGCTGGGGCAGCCCTACGTCACATCAGTGCCACTTGCGACAGCATTGCAACATCATTTATGCCGTGAAACCGTCGCAAGAGTCAAGGTCACCCGTTGCGGCTGCGCGCGAATTAATAGGAAGCTAGTGATGCGACACAAACGTATCTCGTTTTCCTCCCTTCAATTACCGGTTACGCAGATGACTGTACTTTTGTGAATGGAGTTTTCATTCAAACAAATGCTTGCAATAAAAATTTTAGTATCGGCTTAAAATTACATGCATAGGAATTAGAAACACGAAACTGCCACACAAGATAATAATTTGTAAGTTATTATTTTTCATAAAATATAAATTGTTAAAATAAAAAGCATATCTACAGTATTAATAAATATTAATTAAATAGCAAACTATCTGAATCGTGGTGTTAATCTGTGTGTATAAATGAATTTGCATTTCGACGCTGAAAGATTATTCTTAACCTTTCATTAAGAAATTGGCTAAAGTTATTCTACAATATCTCGCAATATCAAGTGTCGGTTATATTTGTGATACTTTGTAGGACCATGATGGAAAATTAGGAAACTATTTGACATTTCCTATAGCATGATTCACACTATATAAAATCAACATATATCCTGGCCCCTGTACTGTCACAGGTTATTTGATCGCGACGCGTCACCGGCATCAAGCTAGACGTGTTAGGCAATTAGCAGAAACGTCTGGAATTAACACCTCCGCTATAGCTATACGCCACACGAACAGAGTGTTACCTACCAAGCTTCGAAATGATCGAAGAGTGTGCAACGGTAATCCAATAACATGAGTTTCACAACCAACTCAAAGATGCCGTAATAACTAATAAATTAAGACGGTTTTTGGTCATGATCCTGAGCCCTTGCTGAAGGAGTCAGAAAACAATCTCATAAAAATTTGTATACAGTATGACTACAAGTAAAAGAAAATATTTGACAGTATATTTACATTATTGTAATGTATATTGTACACATGCGATATAGACATGATACACAAAGACACAGAAATAGTTACTAAAACATACGAAGTTAAATGTATATATGAATACATACACGCAAGGGTTTCTCAAAAGAGATTCAAATGTCAAAACATAGAATGTTCCATATTCATTATACTTTCAGCCAATAAAAATAAGTTAATCTAGAATCTAGAACATGAACATAGAATAGCTATAAAGTCCCAGACACCGCAAGCCTCAGCAGGCACCTTCGGTTAACGAGCTTACCGCCGTGATAAACGGGTCAATGTCGATCGGATGGTAAAAAAAATCCGAGAACGCTACCCTTAATTCATTTAATCTTCTTATTAGTAACTAGCCGATACTAACGACGTCGTTTGCGTTGCTCATAAAGTTAAAAAATAGACTGCTTGACCCTCATCTCTCCACGGCGAGAAACTTAGAGAACAGACTTATAAAGGTCGTTGTTTCTAAAAATGACTTTAGATGAAATGAAAATATCACAATATCTTTAGGGTTCCGTACCAAAATTGTTTTAGAAATGAAATTAAAAAAAAAAAAAAAATTGAAATCTATCATCCGGTAGCTTTTCCGTAATGCGCACACGACGCCACAACTTATCTTTTCATTCATATACGTTTTAGTAACTTATGAAAAGACAAATTAACATTATAACATCAATAGTGATTATTTGCTTCTCGCTACACCCTGTGTAAGTTTTTGATTAAAATTTGGAACAGATGCGGCTTAAAGATTTGATTAACAAACGATATTTCTTATCCCGTAAAGCAGGGGGGGGGGGGGGGTAAAAGCTGGACTGATGAGTTTGTTTACACCTGACTTCATCCTTCCTTCAATATTCACGAGGTGACGACCAAATTGGTGTATCGGGAAGTAAGCCTGTTAGCCAAGGGGCATGGATTCGATCCCTACTAATGGAAAATATACAGCGTGTCGTTACCATCAAGACAATAAATGAACACACGTCTAAGGATACTTGCCAATAATCATAAAATAATATTAAAATTAAAAAAAAATCCATAATTAAAAAAAATTACTTTACAAAGAAACTAATTAAGTAAAAAAGAAACAAAATTTGTAACATCCTATACAACTCGCGCCACAGCGTCGCATTACAAGCCTCTCCTTCTAACAGAATGTTTTGTCTCTTTTAAATTCATTCAACCCATTCATATGCTTTGTGACCTTTAAAAATGAAATTTATGTTACTCTTTTATAGGTAATGGTGTTCTAAAATTCTTTGTTTTGGAAAATTTAATAACTCTGTAAATATTGATGTTTGAAGAATTTAAATGTTTAATACAACTTTAAAAAGTTATCCCCTATATGTGTGTTTATTTATTGTCGCGATGGTAACGACACGCTGTATGTGTGATTAACAACGGTTAACAGTGTCTGGGTGTTTGCATATATGTGATCTGTGTTAATTTACATAAGTAGTATGTTTAAGTACGTATATCAATAGCCTAGAAAAACTTGTATACTATTGATTAGTAATAGTTTAAAATATTAATACTTTGGGAAAAGATGTGTAAAAATATGTTGAGAAATATTAATTTATAAATGCGCGGTCATGTACAATGCGCAATAGCTTATAATTATAAGTTTTCTTCAAATAATGGTCAACTAATCGATCCACTAAAATGATGACATTTCGTTTAATAGAAAACAATTCACTGTAATCGGCACCTATCTCAGTAGAGCCAATAATGTCTGAGCATGTGAGGTAACATTGTATTAAACGATTATAAACTACACTGCCCGTCAGATAAGCAATCCGCTCTCAAAGCGACAATTAATGACCAATCCAATTAAAAAGTACCATTTCTTTTACTCGTCTGTTCTCTCCTCACTGAGTTCGCGTAGATAGAAAGTACATACAGTTAAAAAACCGGCCAAGTGCGAGTAAGTCGTCAATCTTCTATAAAAACGGCAAAAAAATCATGTCTTTTATATGAGGAGTCCCACTTAATTTTTATTTTATTCTGTCCGACTATCGAGGGTGCATGAGCATATACAACCTGGTGACAGAAGGACAGACAGCGGAGTACGGAACCCTAAAAACTATGATATATACATTTCGGGAGTACTAACAAAAAAAATATATATTTAATTATCTTTTGCCATATCAGCCGGGACTTTTTTCGTCAGGCAAGCAGCTGAAAAAAAAAAATTGATTACGAAGGCCACGACCATTGCGAAGTACTATTACGATATTAGAGAGGGGGGTAGTCTGTGACGGGTACAATGCGTCATATGGTGTCGCAACTGCAACAAATAGATTAGCATTATGGATAGCGTAACTGTCTCTAGTGGGGTACGATCCCAAATACTGACACAGCGTTTTTCTAGTGTCTGGCTGTTAGTAAATTAATTATCTATTTATTAACAAAACAAAATTATCTTAAGCAGCTGGCAAGTTCCCATAACAAGTATAAGCTTTGCATAGTTTGGGACTAGAAAACGTTGTGTAGTACATGTCCTGAAAAATATTAAAAAACAAAATCGTTTCGAGTCCGGGAAGGCCTAACATAACGGTGAGGCCTGGGCGGGGGGGGGAAAGGCGGCGGGCGGGAAAGGGGGACGCGTGAGACGTGGGGGTGGGGTTGTGGGAGTGTGGGCGGACCGCAATAGGTACGCATGTGCCAACGCCATCGATCGCCCCGCAAAGCCAGCCGCTTTCCGGGATTCTATTGCGACGCGAGTAACAATGCGAAAAACGTAGTTTAATGGTGAATGAATACTTTTGAACGAATAAGTCTAAAACCGTATTATACTCCTTGGCAATGTTACACGGATTGCAATCGACGTATAATAAAATTCCGCACCGTAAATTTGATCACTCACAGAACTATAATACTATAATATTATATTAATAATTATTTTTATCAATGAAAACAATTATAATATACAACAATTATAATAAACAATTATATATATATATATAGGACTAACGTTTTTTATTCTACTTCGCACTACTACTTCATTTCAACAAATTGTCAATATGTGTCATCATATACATTCTTTATTCTTCATGTCTACTTTTCGCGCCGAAAACAAGCTTTGAGATTGTGTATTTTATTATTGAGTATGAAGATGAATTACGGAAGTTACTACGTACCGGCGAAACGCCTTTGAGAACTAATGTTTAGAGACAAGCTGACGCGACAAACGTCATGCTACATACACTTAAATCTGACAACTTATTGATAAAAAAAAAAACTTTGCTGTGGACCGAATTGTCACTGTGAACCGTTCTAGTTTCCACCTGAACACACAAATTTCATTCAAATCGGTCCAGCCGTTTAGGAGTTCAGTCACATGTAAACGCACAGAAGAATTATATATATATATATATCGCCCTGCCTTAGTGCCATCGAAGGACGGGGTCAAGATACGGTGCTCGAGCACGACGAAACGTGGATTCATGATTAATACACGAATAGAAATAAAAATTAGCGCCGCACTACACTTGTACATCCGTCCATTGACAGTTGGCATCGATCGACGCTTTGTAGTAATATCAACGTCCGGTTGCCTTGGAGTAGGAGGACGGTGTCAATGTTATTTCATTCAACGCCATTGGAAAAATTGTTTATACACTCCAGCCTCTCTGCACGGAGAACAGAGGAGATTAATGATTTGTTATTTAATTGCAAGTTTCCTCGCATTACTATCGGTACCGCCGTGTGCATCATCATAAAATCGACACTTAAAATTCCAGATAAACAATTTCAAAACTAGATTGTATTAGATTTGATGGAGTATATTACGGGAGGTGGATGGATGCAGGTGGGTAAGGATCGTGCTTCGTGGCAGTCTGTGTTCGGCAATGGACTTACAGGCTGAAATGATGATGACGATAGAATATAATAAAGAGTGGCGACAGTCCGGCCAATGAGACACTGGGTATACCCGGTCAACATATTTGACGTTTGTTCATCCTGACTCCATCATGCGTGGACGTTATGTTCTCCGCGTGTGAGTGTGTGTGCATCGATGCTACGGTCTGTGACGAATGACGCAAACAAATACGCCATCGTGTCTATTGTCACGCTTGACCCAATGACGCAGAAAGCAGGGCACACATTGGTGCATAGTAAAACGACGTCTAAAAATTGTGGTAACAACAACGCGGGGTAAGTGATAAACTAATTTTAAAAGGCACAGAGCTATGAAATAATCAAGGCGGAATCTAACCAGAGCGGATGCTCTGGTTAGATAAGACAGTGGAATATTCTATGTAACCTATTGTTAATGTTGACACCAGATATCGCCCCCTCGGACTGCCACTTGTTCTGGTCTGTTGATAGCTGAAGAAGCCTGAACAATCATTATTCAACTCCAAATTCTAATGCTGCCCGAAGGATGGAGAAAAGTCATAGCTAAGCCAATTTCACCGAAAAAAGTTTCAAAGATACACACAAACAAACGCACAAAATTTATGTGCACCTCCAAAAAGTTTAACGTTTATTTCTTAATATCCCGACGTTTCCGACGCTTTACAGCATCCTATTTCATAACATATCATTACCATGAAAATGGTTACATTCACAATTGTCAGAACAGGTCGTTCATCAAGTGTATTGACGTTACGAAATGATTGGAATCTCTATAGAACACATTCACTATCATCAAGAGCAATCTTCATAATATTGTTTAGAGGTCAAATGATGAAAATACAATGGAATATATTTACATACATTATATGGAAGTTTTACACTTTATATTTATCATCAACATTCACAGCCTTCCTTCTGCAACGGCGAAGTACAGATCACCTTTGCCCTTCTCTGTTTATCATCTTCTTCTATCAAGCTCTATTAGTCTCAATTTCGTAAAGATACTCTATTTTATACTTTCGTTCCGTTATGATTTATTCTATTCTATTCACCTCAACTATTCGTTATAAAAGCACTAATGTAAACCGAAGTGTATTACTTGTTTTTGTAATCCGTAATTGGCTCACATTTTCTATAAAATGATAAGCACAACTTATGAAATCTGTAATGCTGTTGGACGACTAATGAATAAATAAATTGTAGTATCCAGTAGGTATATTTCACGCTCCGACCGAAACTGCTTCTTGCGCCATGGGTGTTGGGTTCGATCCCCGCTGCTGGAAAGTATTGTGTGATGAACATTATTTTTCCAGTGTTTGTGTTTTATAATAAGTATAATAAGTATTTATTTACAAAAGTAAAGTATCTTTAAGTATTTTTAGTTTACAGTTATCTAGTGCCCATAGCACAAGTTGCTTAAGTTTGGGACTAGAGAATGTTGCGTAAAAATTTGTCCTAAAAATATAATAAACACGAAGATCCAAAACAATTATGGCATCAGTAGAAAAAAACTCGCGATTCGTGTAAGTGCATAAGTTGTCACATTAAATAACACCGCCTACATCGATTTTGGCCCAGGTTCAAATCGAAAGAATGCAATTGTGCATCTCGATTTTCGAACGATACAGAGCAATTGCGTAAAATTTTCCCACATGAGTCAACCGCGCGCGTCACCACTATACGGGGACAAGTACGCGGTGGGGCAAAGGCGATTACGTCCCTGGAGCGGCTCGAGAGGACACATTGTAGATGCCCTGTAAACTGCACTCGGTGACCACTCAGCAGACTAACGAATGTATTGTCTGCTGAAGATGTCTATTAAGTTGGTGCAATTTCGCAATGTAGATCATTCTTAAGAAGCCTAAATATTCGATGATAACTTACGACTTGCAATATTCTATCAGCAGATTGATGTGGTTAGCTAGCCATAGATATTTTACATTAGCTCCATAATACTTACCTCAAAATTCAATCTCCAGTAACTAAATCTATCTGTAGATATTGAAACCAGCCGTAAATTATCATAGAATCTGTAGGCTTGTTTAGAATGATCTACTTGACGAAATTGCACCTATTTAATAGACATCTTCTACCAACAATACATTCGGTTAGTTTCAAATGCCATGTACCGACAGTAATGAAGAGATGAGGGCCTTAATCTTGAATAAACTATCATCCACAATATTGTTTAGGGGAAAATTGTATCAGTATCTTTGGAAGAAACAATAGTCGTATGGTCTATTTTTCATATTGTTATAGTCACGGTTCATACGAACACTATATAGTGTTGTTGAGATGCTTGAAATTATACATGCGTAGTATCATCAATAACAAGAAAACAGAAAAGAAAATCTTTTGCAAATTTCAAATTCAACTTGGATAATCCAGCAGTGCTGGCGTTTCAATGTCCCCGGTGCATTGAACCGGACAACTTAGAGTTATCAGGGGCAATGCATTCAGTCAACACAACAGTGGATACTATTCACCCGTATCTATCTATATCTACGCACGTCCAAAGAGTATCAACTGCGTATCCTGCAACTGTTTGTTTCAACGTTATTTCTATCGCGTTCATCATGAGGACATTGTAGAACAAACACAGGGGAGACGTTTAAAACTTGCCCGTTGCAGTTCGAAAGTCTAGAACGAAGGCTAGTTTCTTTTGTCGTTCAATAAGAGCCTAAATTAAGGCTATATTGAAAAAGAAATTTTGACTTTCACTTTAAATAAATTTTGTATGTGCCCCGCCCCTCCTATGGAACATCTGCGACTGCATACTGCGACAAAGCCTTACTGAATTTAACCGATCAGTTTCTAGTGATAGTTTGTCCGTAAAATGTTATTGTGGTAGGCCCATACAGCAGTCTTCGCTGTTGCACGAATGGGCAGGTCCGTCCGGGGAAGTACAACCTGACAGAAGAACAGCGTTTCGTCTGGTGAGTGAGGTAACCGAGGCCGTTATTGGAATGTGAAACCCTACTGATGACGTTAATGTCCATGGGCGGTGGTTTTCACTTAACATCAGGTGAACGGCCAGCTCGCTAGCCATCTTCTTACATAAAAAAATGCTTTAGGCAAGGTGACTAGTAAAGGTACGGTGTTCACGTGGAGCGTACCGGCCATCTATCTAGATCACCAGGACACGCTGTATCTGTCGTAAAACCGGACAGGTGTCCTTACCGCTTCTAGAACGTGGCGACCACTTTTACTTTCGTCCGACGTCACAACTGCGGAACATAATGAGACAGTACAAGTGTCTTTATCTCTTGTACTAAAGTGATAAATAGTCGCAGAGTAAATTTATATCAGTTGACATTTTAGAGGGATGATTACTCGAAAACAACCCTTACTAACATTATAAACGCGAAACAGAGTTTGTATGTATGGATGGATGTTTGTTCCCCTTTCACGCAAATACTACTGAATGGATTTTAATGAAACTTTAAAATAATATAGCAGAATAACACATAGGCTATAATTTATATACATATTTTATGTATATCTGTATATCTTATATATATCTTCAGCCTATTCTACGCAGACGTAGTCGCGGGCAGCAGCTAGTATTGGAAATGTCTTTTGTATCGACGCGAATAGTACACATTGTTAGGTAAGCTTTTTTTATAGTTTTATTTCGAAGTTAGATTTGATTTCCCGACTTTATGAAATTCGGTGTGCGATTCGTCGCTTAAAATCTTGTTTTTAATACCAATATAGTATTCGAATAAATATAAGAAAACATTGCGTTTGAAATCTTCTAACCTTTGGCACACTGCAAAGGTACTGAGACAAAAAACCTTAATGTTAAACCGCTCTAATGTGGGCTTGTTATAGCATTGTTCATTAAACAACCGAGAATTTTCCACGATTCGTGTTTATATTAACGTTTCCCGCAAGTCAGCGTCACACTTTAACGGTTGGCAACGCCTCTGCTACCTGTCAGGTGTTGTATATATCGATGGGCGGCAGTAATCGCTTAACATTAGGTGGTGAACCGCCAACTCGCTTGCAATTAACTATTGTCATAAAAAAGAACAATTTGCCTAAAGATCATCGAAGGGATAATACCGCTCGGCGATAAGTCATTGAAGGATGTATCACCGATAAAGTGGGACATAGAATGAAGTCGAAAATTCGTCCCTCTCCGACTGCTTTTTAAATAAGAATATCAAAGGACAATAGACGAAAATTTATAGACCAAATCAGGTATTGCATGGAGAAAGTGTTGCGTCTATTCATCCGGAACCAAGGAGCACATATATTAATCTATGGGTTAAAGGTGAGGGTATGAATTAGAGATGCGTGCAGAACTCAGTGGGAGAGCCATCATTCGCCAATATTCTACAGCTTTCGTGCAGACGTATCATCCACGGGGCCGTCACTAGCCAATATGTTTTCGTAACCTCACCTAGCCACCCAAACTTGGCCACTTCCGGGCGCCGGCGACGTAACACCGCGGGGAGAGGGGAAGGGAGGGGCGAGGGAAGAGGGGGGGGGGGGGGGAGTCCCCGGGCCGACCCGAGTGCGTTCACCTCTGACATAACGCGATTCGGGCGACGCCCGGCCAATGCTGAGGAGATTGCGCTGCAACTTGGACCTTGCGTAATCGACGCGCGTAGAAGGCAAAGACTTCAGTGGCAGCAGCCAATAGAGAACGCACACACAAAGGCGTGTTGTGGTGCGGATGAGGAGGCCTAGCGTAGAACTCAGGCCCAATAGCGTAAAAATAGCGTATCTAATACAGATGACTCCGTGGCGCAGTTGCCAAAGTATTGGCTTCGGCATCTGGGGTCGTGGCTTCGATCCCCACACGAGACAACTGTTTGTGTGACCCACGGATAGTTGTTTCGCATCTGGGTGTTTGTCCACGTAAAAATTATGTATGTAAAACGTCCTACAAAACGGCTACGTTTAAAAAAAATTGACAACCCGATTGGCGTGGACAGCGGAACCGTCTCTTGCGTTAGAGGGTCTGGGTTTGATCCTTACCGCTGGATAAATATTGTTTTTAACATGGTTTTTTTCTAGAGTCTGGGTGTTTATTAAATATAATATGTATTTATTGGGGCACCTGGCAAACTCAGTGGCACGGGAACCACTCAAATGCTCCGAATCCGAATTAGGGACAAACGTAAACCTTCTAACGGTAAAAACCAATTGGAGCCAGCAAACGGATTGGAAAACGGGGAGCCATTAAAAAAATCATCAGGCCATCCGCGCTGCCACAATTATCGCCGCGATATCATAGATAAAGGCAACGCTATCCCGTCGCGTCGAGATACGCGCAATGCGCGATAGGGTTACCAACTGTACTCTACTTTAGTACTATTATATTACTATCAGTATTGTACTATATTTCGGGTTTATTATATTCTACTGAAGATGTATATGAATCATTCTGTAAGGCTTGCGAAAACCTGCATATTTTCGAAATAATAAAAAAAAATACGTGAAGTCCGGCAATCCGCAGTGGGATCGCGTGGTGGACTGTGCACTAATGCACTCTGTACAGAGGAGTAGGGGGACATATATAGGACATATATATACAACCTTACTTTTGTACCATATTTTGATAGTTTATCATAAAAATCGCTACAATAAGCAGAAGAAATTTTGGCAACCCTAATGCGCAGAGGGAACACCTCTCCCCACTCCACGGCCGCACCGGCGATCGATCGTAGACGGCGCGGCTATACCTCCCCTTCTTCACCCATTCCCCTCACCCTTCAGCCCTATCAGAAAAGGGGCGCGGGTCCGGGTATAGGGGAGCATACGCCAACAAACACGCGGTACTGTCCTACTACCGCCGTAATATCAAAAAGTATATGATGCCAGCCTTTAAGCGACGCACCCCTTTCAGAAATAGACTTTTACAGGGCAAAATTAGCTCCAAAACTGCAGGCATTCAGGTTCAAATGTTCAAACAACGATAGCATATTGATTACTAGTATTGACTACGTACTATAAATGGCTAAAATGTGAACGTACAACTATTTCACCGCTTTCATCGCGTTTTATTTCGATTCAATTCACGACGTTTCGAATGCTATACCAGCGTTCATCGGTCTGTCACTCTGTCCAGTTTTATTTAACGGTAACGGTTTACTCTAGAACGTTTTAAAATAATATTCTACCATCCACAATATAAATTGCACATAACCGTACCCGTCATGCGAGTGTTTGTCCTCATACAATCGCAAATACCACAATAACAAAAATCTTAGCAATATAGTAACGGACAGCAAGAATTGAGAAGGATTGGCAAGTTTAGTACTAAAAAAAACTGTTTATATTTAACAAACAAATTGCACATGACCACAAGACAAATAACATTATGTACATTATCGAACCCATGAAGCGAGCGATACAACCCTAGCTGGCAGCTTTACAGGAGACGTTCAACGAATGACTCGATGGCTCATTTGCTAACAATTTACGGGCGAGGGTCGTAGAGTCAATTCCTACACGGGACAAGAATTAGTGCGACCAACAGATAATCATTCCGGATCTGGGTGTTCGTTCACAAAGAGTCAGGCAGTCGGTAGGTTGTAAAAAAAACCTAACGTGTTAAATTAAAAACATGATTAATATTTTGTTCCGACCCCGACTAGGCGGAGTAAGAGCAGGAGAAAGAAGAACAAGGATTGCCATGGATTGGACTGTACAGGAACGACAAAAGAAGGCGAAACTTGTACCGAATGCCTTTCAAATTGTTCCGAATACTTTGAGACTGTAAAAGCAAAAAAGAAGGTTATTACTTAGATCACTCCTAAAAATCAATTATAAAATTAATACAGAGCGATAGTACTGAGAGACAGACTTTAATATTGACAATACTCGAACAAAGTAAGCTCCAACTCCTGTACCGGGAGACGTTGCTGGTTTTGGTGGCTGAATACGGTGAAGTAAATAACGCGAAACGATTATTATTATTATAGAGATAGATTTTTACTGCTACTAGGGCTGTGCACGTAAATAAACCAAAAGGAGGTTAATAAATATAAAATAGTAATCAATGATATAAAATAGTCTAATAATCTCAAAATTAGCAGCAACTTTGTCCACCTTCTAAAAACCGTTTCAGATGCTACAATGCCTTCGTGCCAAAATTTCATAGGTCTCTAAATGACATTTTATTGGAGATTTTGAGGTGTAACTCTCAATGCTATATACAATATACGGCTGAAGGAATCGAGTATTACATCCCAAACGTAAACAGCTCATTCATACGACTAAATCAATGCCCAAAACGCGAGCACGGTTCAGTCGAGAGTTCGCATACGAGTTTCGAAGTCGCTCGGGCGCCCATAAATTCTTCGGATGAGAGTAGTCCTATATTGGCATATTCACACGCCTATCGTCGTCCAATCGATATAAGTTTAGTTAGCGAAGAGCGTCGAGTGCTAGCATCCTGTTGCTCACCCGACGAGGGTGTAACGATCGCCCGCCGACGACGTAACGCGCAGGTCACGACCACGCCGTGTTCACGACACAACCCCCCCCCCCCCACCCTGCCGCTACCGTATTCCGAGAGGGCGTAACACCACCCGCTTCCCGATTGAATTATCTCTTAACCTCAATACGCTCGAATCTGTAATACGCTGGGACAAACTCGGCCTGCGGTCTGCCTAAGATTTTATTATAACTACCTTAACGACGGAACCAATAAGCTATCCAATGTTGGTGTTGTTTCGCAGGCACTTATTGGATGCGACATTTCGTGGGTCTTAAAAACAGAGTCCATGAACTAAAGCTGCTTAACCATTAAAATTTGTAGAAAACTTAAACTATAGGGGAAATTTTTTTAGGGCGTCTATGGTCAAATCAGATTACGAGGAATAGCGAAAACATTAAAGTGTCCGGAATGGTTATATCTGAGATGTGAGGGATCTCTGTAACGTATAGATGTAAATATGTCTCTCACATCTCATATATAAGCATGATGGACTAAGCCCTTAACGTAGCTATTTCAAGGTACACAACACAAATAATAATAACTGTCTGAAAATGATATTTTACGAGTAAAACCAGTAAATGGTTAATAAGTGCACGCTACGATTTGCATCGATTATACGTAATGTATAGAGGATGGGAAAAGTGCGTTTGGCCTGTTTGTACACAATCACCTCGTACACAACAACAAAGCTGGTACCACGACCGTTGCCCCGTCCACTAAGATAAGAGTAATCCAATATTTCTTGCAAGTTCCAAGTCGTGTACCGCTCTAAAGAGCTCTCCTCTGAAGTCATCAGACGCTTGATGACTCCGAAGCCGATACCTTGTCAACTGCGACAAGCCTAGTCTTCGGCGCCGGGTCAGCCCTTAGTCGCGGGCTCATAGAACAGTAGTAAGTTATCTCCCGCCTGTCGTAAAAGGCGACTAAAAGGGGACACGGATTGGCAGCAAAGTGGTCTCGAGCTGCTGCAAGATGGGGAAGAAATTGGAGATGGTATATCCTTCTATGAGGCGTGCTCACGCGCAGTACCAATGGACTCCGATGAGTTCCGTGGGAGATCCCGGGGTCCCTCCAAACGTACAGAAGTTAGCCACCGAGGGGGTTTTAGTAGGTTTTTGACAGGGTATCTTTTGAAGATTACCCCCGATACAAAAAAAAAAGGCTTCAGCGCCGGGTATAGTAGGTATGATTCCTCCAACTAAACAACTATTTGTGTGATTCACAGACAACTGCTTCTGGATCTGGGTGTTTGTTCACGTGAATTATGTAAAACGTCATTTTTTAACGTATGAGCAATATTTTTTTTTTAAATCAAAAAAAAGGAAGAAGAAATGCCATTTCTGCTAGACTTGACATTGTAGGATAGCTGCAATAAGACGGCAATATTTAAGGGAAGATTAATAGATCTTTCTAAAGTCGCGTTGGTTTAGGACTAACTACCCTACACCTCCCACACAAAATACAATCTAGACGCTTACTTGCCACGTCCTCCATAAAAGAATACAGCCATCACGCTCTCACAAGATCATAACAGAGCACATAACTCAATAGAAGATATAATTAAGCAGCTACTAGGCGGGCAATTAAGATACAAGTCCGCAAACAACGCGATAAACTAACGCCTGAACTCTCGACGGTGGGCCCAATCGATATTTATACTGTGACGATATTCGTAACTCAAATGGCGTCGTCATTTTGATTGCCGATCGCATTGGCACAGATGTTGTACAATCGGCATCGGTTAATCCAGTCGCGGTTTCAACCCCCGAAATGGTAAGAGTATGGTAGTATTTAACATATTACAGCACTGTGTCTATATCCCCCGCTGGGAGTGATGTTCCAAGATTTTTTATAAGTTTTTCAAAATATCAGTTTTACGCAACGTACGTAAAAGATATCGCAAACTTAGTAATAGGTAGCCGTGCAAAAAAATTAAAGAGTCGTGGGAATCCGATACAATATTGGAATTTCATTGTGTTCTAGGCTATCTTTATTCTCCAATAATCTACATTTGCATCAAACAGAAAACGCGGAGAAGAAGTTAATAAAATGTAGCTGTATATAATGGTTTCTTGTATTTACGCGAATACCACCCGTATTTAAATAAAAGTATTTTATACATTTTATGCCGTTTTATTTTGTTTTCAAATTAACGATGATTTGAAATATTAAGTGCATTGATCACGCATTGGGTCTCCACCTGACCTTCTTTAATAGGGAAGTGTCAAAGACTTTACCATAGTTTAATATAATCAGTAATAAAAACTAACGCCAAATCGAGTCGAACTCAATAAGATCTACAGAAACCACTAGTAATACTTCAAAAAAGCGATTCCGTCTTACAAATATGAATTTGTAGTCTCATGATTTTTTTTTATATAACCCAACATCACATCTAGGTTGATTTATGTATCCAACCCTGGGGAAACATTCACCAAAGAAATACATACGGCAGGGAGCCTTGAGCGACTACTGTACTCGTCCCTAAGATAATAGAAATTTGTAGATCAGTGAAAGGCTGCAAAGCCAAAGAGACTGCCGCATCCAGTAGTATCCAATAGAGATTAACAATCAGGAGTTTAGTGCTTACCACAAGTTTCAGAAGACATAAAAGTTGTTAAAAATATAGGCAACAAGAGCTTACCAGTTAGTAGTAAAAGTATTTTTCCAACATAATTCTTTAAAATGCGAATAATACAAACATTATCTGGCACAAGTTTTACTTTGGAGCTTAAGCAGTGCAATGTTTCAGTAAAGTAATGAAATGAGGAAATTAATATATAAAAGTAATAAAAGATTCATCATTATATCATTGAGAGATACAATTATAAAATGACATAACAATTTAAATTTATTTGTAACTGTAGAATGTAATGACGTTTTGAAGTACTTGTTTCATTAATGAAATTTATCACTAATCACATATTGTCATGAAATGTAGAATAAAAAACTGCACAGCATGCGTAAATTACAGGCCCAAGGGACTCAAAATAACTTGCTTATCGGCAAATGGCCTAAAATCGGCTAATGGTTTGAACCTATCATCAATTTTTATTAAGTTTATTCATTTCAATTATTGATTAGTATATTTTCGCAACTTTGCATAGATCTAGTAAGGGAATCTAAAATAAAATATTCAGTGTAAATATTTATTCAAACATCACATGACAATACATAAAAGTTTAAGTAAAAATTCTGTTTAAATCTCTAAGATTTTGAAATATAATACATGTGAGTAAATGCAGCAAGGATTATGTATTTGCTACTGCTATATGCCTATATGCCGCTATATGAAAGATACGAAGGCAGTAGGTCAATGTTAATTTTTACAATAATTAATACAATTTGCTATACTGGTTATGCAACTTTTAGTAAATTTTTCTAAAAAATTAAAATATAAATCTTGATCTATTTAAGTTCCTGCTTTATATACAATGCAGACGATTTTTTTTAATATTCTTTATTGAAAAAATTTATTTTATTCAGAGTATACTATGGTGTATTTTGTTAAGTAGTTAAATAAAGAAAAAATTAAAATAGAATGTAACAAGTCTAAAAAGTAGTTTTATTACAAATTTGAAGTACTCTTGTTAGTGTAACAAATTCTATATGTGAAACCCATCATAATAGAACAATGTTTCATAAAGAATGAGCACTTTAAATAAAATCAAAGATACTGCATAAAAAGATCTAAGCGCAGAATATTATGTAAAAATGATACATAATTTATAGGTGGTGTAATTGAATTGCATTTGGACATTAGCAATGTCAGTATCTTTATTGAAATTAAACTGGAGACTTTTAATCATGTGGCTATGTAGTGTTGAACAGTTATACAAAAGAAAAGAAAATCTCATGTAAGAATAAAAAGCCGACTCACCTTTATATCTTGCTAAAGTCATATAAAATGGTAGCGCCCCACTGGACGAGAGTTCACAGATGGGATGAATTGTTGATCCTTCGAAGAAGCTGGCACCAGCGAAACACGCGACTAGCCGGGATCACCAACCTGTCACAATACAATTACATTACCACTACGATCTAGAAACAACACACACCAATAGATATTGTAAGCGAGATGATCAGTAACAACTAAATTTGCAAGCCGAAACGTACGCACCAGCTGGCGAAAACGTGGTGTCTAGTGCACTCACTAGCTATCTACGTACCTATATAAGTAAATATGGATTGAAGATATTCGATATTACATAGTACCTTCCTCTGTGTATGACGAAGCGCCCCGTGAATCTTTACTCTATGTAAGTCTAACGTTTAAAATTCACCCACAAGACCGGAATTCACGCTACTACAAATGAACGTAAAATAAATTAAATATCATTAAACGCGTACACGAAACCGTGGCTAAAAATGACGACAGAAAATAAATGAAAATGCACACTTTCTTATGTTTCTGGAACTACATTCACACCGGAAGCTAGAATTTTTTTTAAACTTATAACAATGCACATCCTATATTGAAAACCGTATAAATTTCGATTTACCAAATATTTCATGTCTATTTCTTTAAACGCTATGTTTAATTACAAAGAATTTCTAAAATAAGAAAAACGCTTGTGAAATAAATACGAAACAGGAAGTAAAACTTTTGAATTACGTTGTCTATGACATCCATATTTGACAGTGGCAGTTGTTTCTTCATATATAGATATGGTATCTACATTCATAAAAAGTTTTTATAATAATGAAGAATAAAAAGTTCAATTGAATATAATTTTGGACTTAAATGTATATTCAGAAATATCCTTTGAAAACATATATTTATGGCTTTTATAATTTGAAGTTAAAAACAGAGGCCAAAGCTACATGTCATGTCTAAGAGAAAAAAAAAATTAGCCATAAATTGTCAATCAAGTACCATAGACTCTGAGCTCAAAAGTCGAATAAAATGCAAGGATAATGATTTAATTAGCAATTTTTCATAATTTATTTCATATAAACCGAAAGGTCGGTTGCATAATTACATAACAATAGCGAACTACACGTTAACGCTCAACAATTACAAATATTTACAATAATGGTACATAGTCATTACCCCGCATGAAATTCTAAGTCAGTAAGGTTATGTGCTTTATCAATTTTTCCGTATAATTTCAGCATTCATGTCGACAATTATTATACAGCCCTGCGCGATGGAAATGTGCTCTACCAGTAAGCTTTAAACCTACAATTATCACTTCCCAATCTGACCAGGTAAGGATGGTAAAAAAGGAATTTACTGATCATAATAATTATGAAATTTTTCATAAGTTTAGTTTATGAAAGCGCTTTAGTATATAGCTTTATGATAATCACAATTTTCAGAGTAAAATTTTTCTTATCAAACTACACAAAACTAGTGTCACAAATATTATAATAGGACATTGCTATTTAATAAATATTTATAAGAAAAGTTACATCACTCAATAATATTAGTTATACTTTATTATTAATTAAACTATTCAATTCATTCCATGACCTTCAAGTAAAAATCTCAAAGATAAATTCATGGGTACTTTCCTATGACAAAGCTGTTTTTTTTGTTTGTTTCGTACTTTATTGCACACAAAGAAATATAAAGAAACAAGATACAGGACATATAGTGTACATACAGGCGGCCTATTGCTGAGGAAATCAATTTCTTCCAGGCAACCTTAGGGTACAGGATATAGATAATAAAGTTGCAGGATAACGGTGCAAAAATAATTACATTAATACATATTATGTAGAAAAATATAAACATTAATTCTATTTTAAACATTCTTTTTTAGTTGTCAATGGACAAGAGTTTTAATAACAGACCTTCGGCTGTAGAATTGTTTTATTTAATTAAGAAGTTACAACCTGTAGTTTTCAGTTCAAGAATGGCGAAGTTATTCTGCACGGAAAGGGTTCTTCTCCTCTATCATTGAAAACATCAAAGAAGACATTGCGAAAAACAAGGAAATGAAAGAAAACATCAAAAAGTTTCGCGAAGAAGCGCAGAGGCTTGAGAACTCGGATGCGTTGCAGGCGGCGCGAAGAAAGTTCCATGCCGTTGAATCTGAGGCTTCAAAGGGATCTGAGGTTCTAAAAGATACATTGGAGGGTATTAAAGGGAAGGTGGAGCATGTTTTAGAGGAAGCCAGTAAAACAGAGTTTGCAAAAAAGGCTGGTAAGTTCAATAGTTGTTTTTGTTTATATTTTTAGTAAAAAAAAAAATATAACAACATTACTAATGGAACTGTTTACAATCTTATCTTACTCGGAATTCTTTACAATGTTACGTGCAGTTTTTTTTAAGTTTACTGAAATTTTTAATTGATATGGAAATATCACTAATGCAATAATTCATAAGTTAAAATTGATGCAAACATTTAGTTTTAGTAGAAAAATATAATTCAAACTTGTTATTTTCACTATGAAAGTCTATTTAGTAGACATGTTACTTACTTCATACCATAAATACAGTCAATTTGTTTAATATGTGAGATAATATGAAAATATTTTATACAGTGTGTGAAAATATTTTACACATATAGAGGATAAATTTTTAAAATTGTATTAAGCATTTAAATTCTTTAAACATCAATATTTACCAAATTATTAAATTATACAAACATTTTTAGAACACCCTTACGTATAAAACTGTAACGTAAAGTTCATTTGTAAAGGTCACAAAGCATTTGAATGGGTCGAATGAATTTAAAAGAGATAAAACATACTGCAAGAAGGAGAAACTTGTAATGCGACGTTTTGGCAACAAATGAAAAAGTCTCTGAATGTATGAATCAGTCAGTTGTAGTTGTATAGGATGTTGACAAATTTTGTTTCTTTTTTATTTAATTAGTTTGTTTGAAAAATATTTTATAACTCTGGATTTTGTAACGTTTTATATTTTATGATTATTGGCAAGTAGCGTTAAACGTGCGTTCATTTATTGTCGCGGTTGTAACGACACGCTGTATATGTGTAATTGGTCTTGGTAATGGCGCCCGTCTTGAGAGCTCCTTAATGTATAAAAATAACAAACTTACTTATTAGCACTTACTAATATTATAAATGCAAAAGTTTGTATGTATGGATGGATGTTTGTTACTCTTTCACGCAAATACTACTGAGCGCATTTTAATGAAACTTGAAATTCATATATATATTTTATGTATATCTGTCTGAATGTTACGCCTTCAGCCTATTCTACGCAGACGTAGTCACGGGCAGCAGCTAGTTTGAGATAAATAAATGTTGAATTACATATTTCATTAGTGATATTTCTTTGTCAGTCTTTGTAAGCTCAAAAAAAACAGTGCATAAGAATGCAATCAAGTACTGCAATTTTTGTTAAGTACCCTTTGTAAAAAGTTATGAAATGATGTACTAGATTTATGATTAAAAAAATTTCTTTTTATTTCTTACATACTTCATGTAGGGGACAAAATGAAATTTTAAAAAGAAATTTTAAAATTTCTAAGTAGTTTTGTATGTAGATGTATAAGTTGTTTTCTGAAAAAATGTAGTATGTATATAATAAACCTTTACAATCTGTTGAATTACCTCCTTCCAACTTTTCAGGAAAGATAGGTGAAGACATATCAAAGACAGCCAAAGATGCAGCAGAGAGCATAGCTGATAGAGGTCATAAACTAGGACAGACATCTGCTTTCAAAACTATTTCACAGGTATGAATATATATTTATTTCAATAACAGAGTTATATGAATTACATTTAAGTTTAGTAGCAAAAAGAATTGAAAGGGTAATTTCTTTACACTGAGTTGCCTGATGCAGAAACTAATGTTAATAGTTTTATTTTAAAAAAAATTACCATGTTTCCCTGTATTTTTCCTCAGGCAACCGAAGTGGTAAAAAACGAGATGGCGCCCCGAGGGCTTGAGGGTCGAGTCTACACTTCCCCCATAGCACTGCGGAAACGAGTTGAGGTGATTGCATTTCAATTTGAATTGAACAAAGCATGACCTTGTTTAAATCTAGTTCTTCATGACATTCTATAAGCCTGTAATTATTTGAAAGACATTGTCATCTTTATTTCTTCTATTTAAAGACCTCAGTTTTTATCCTTAAGAACCACACAGAAACTTGGTGTGATGGGTGATGTTATTTGTGTAAATGATTACCAACCATCAAACTGTGAACATGAAGCACATTTTTAGGGTTCCGTGCCCTAATGATAAAACTATTACTTTATCTACTATTATTAAGACTCCGCTGCCTGTCCGTCTGTCCCTCAGTCACTAGGCTGTATCTCATGAACCTAGATAGACGGTAAAATTTTTCAGCGATGATGTATTTCTATTGCCGCTATAACAAAAAATACTAAAAAACAGTATAAAAAAGACATTTAAGTGGGGCCCCCATAAAACATATATGATTTTTTTGCCGTTTTTATTGATAATGCACCCTTTGCACTTGGCTGGCTTTTTACCTATTACATATATTTTGAAAAGCAGTGTCAAGTTAGATGGACATACAGATTTGAAATTTATATTGAAGGATGATCATAATTGGAGATGTAGACGAAGAAATATTGTTTAGATGTTACTTAAACAACTTGCCAGCTTATTTACTAAATTGAAAAGGCGATTGCAAATGCGTTGATATACACATTTTATTTTCGCAACACCTATTAAAAATATATTTTGTAGCGGAGAACTAGGATTGTAATGATTGATTTAAGATCTGGTAGCAAAATATTAAATAGTATATTAATTTCAGGTCGCCGAAGACGAACGGACCTTCGCACCGGACACGGAAACCCTCGGCCTAGAGTTACACAAGGACTCAAAATTCTATCAGCAGTGGGAGAGCTTTAAGAACAACAACCAATATGTTAATAAGGTGAGTAGCTATGCTTTACTATGGTTGGGTCACGCAACAGTCTTTACTGTTCCCCGAATGGGCAAGTCCATCCGGGGAGGAACCACAACCCCACAGAAACCGGCGTGTAGTGGAAGTGTTATACTTCTGCGTTTCGTCTCGTGTGTGGAGGGAGGTGGCAACAAATCTGAAAACGTACTCTGTACATCAAGTGAACCGCCTGCTTGTTGGCCAACTTTAAACATGAAATAAATGTGCTTTTAAAATGTGCCATAAAATTTTAATTTCAATGGATACATTTACATTCACTTCTTTAATAGGTCCATAAGAAGGTAGTGTTAATCGCATGTCCACAACAGAAAAATGTTTTATTTAATATAAAAATGTTTATTTATAACATTTGTATATATTTTTTATATATTAACGTATCCTACTGTAGCTCTACAGTCGGACTATGGATTTTTCGAACTTATCCTAATTTTCAATTAATAATCATATAAAAGACCAAAATTATTTTTCAAAATCTCTGGTTTCTTTTACCTGGAACATCCAAAGTGAATATTCGTTTTTTTTTTCACTAATGAATACCTACATTTAAATTAGTTTTTTCATGTGAAGCCGACTGAGATTACCTTAGATTTTGTAAGCTTTTTTATTAAATTTCCTGTTTAGGTTTTAGATTGGAAAATACGATACGAGGAATCTGACAACCCCGTTGTCAAAGCTTCGCGATTCGTCACCGAGAAAGTCGGCAGCCTGTTCGGTAACCTGTTCGAGAAGACGGAACTGTCCAAAACGCTGACGGAGATCTGCAAGATTGATCCCAACTTCACCGCTCAGAAGTTCCTCGAGGACTGCGCGAATGACATCATACCGAACATCCTGGAGGCGATGGTGCGCGGCGATCTGGAAATACTGAAGGACTGGTGCTACGAAGGCGTCTACAACATACTGGCCACACCGATGAAACAGTGCAAGCAGCTGGGCTACCGGCTCGACTCGAAGATCCTGGACATTGAGCAGATCGAACTGGTAATGGGCAAGATGATGGACCAGGGTCCGGTGCTAGTCATCACATTCCAGTCCCAGCAGATCATGTGCGTGAGGGACGCGAAGAACAACGTGATAGAGGGCGACCCCGACAAGGTGATGAGGGTGAATTACGTCTGGGTGCTGTGCAGGGACCCTCAGGAGTTGAATCCGAAGGCGGCCTGGAGACTCCTGGAGCTGTCAGCGAACAGTGTTGAGCAGTTAATATAGGTGTAGTTGTTGTTAATAGTCGAATTAAATCGTTGGACATTGGAAAGTTTTTGTATCGCTCCCTTTTTATGTTGCAGATAGACAGTGGATTATCTTATTTATTTACTTTAATAACTCTGGACTTAAATTGGGAAATAGGATGTGCTTTAACGTCTCATGCAAAAAAACTAACTAATATTTATAACTCCATTATAAAATTTTGAAGATTTATTATATGATTTTTTTTAAATAAAATTGAGCATCTTTAATACCATTGACATTAATATTTAGGGTCTGAGTTCATTTTCCCATGCAGCATTCTCCAAAAGTGATATATTTAATTGCAGTTGCTTCAGGAAAAAACACTCGCAAACAAAGATTAATATATACTTGTTAATGTATTTTGTACATTTTGTCATTTATATACTAGTATATACTCAGTTTTATTGACATTTTATTTTGAAATTAATGAACTTCCAAAGGTTGCATATGTTTGTGGTACCCATTGCGTTTATTTATTTTATATTCCTTGTGAATTTCTTTTTATTGCGTTCACTATGTAAATAACCGAGTACAAAAAGTTTAACGTTATTGTTGGAATAAATAGAATTAACACGAGCATTCTTGTCTTTTATGCAATTATACAAAGTTGTAAATTTCCCTAGTTTAGATACCCCAAACATGTTACAATTTATAAAACGCTTATTTGTAATGTAAAAAAGGCATTAATGAAGTTCAGGATTACTCCTACAATTCAAAAGCGTAATTGATCGATACTTCCGCATTAATTACTTCCATTAGGCTTTAGAGGGATATAACCAGGTTGAAGGAACCGGCTAGGTATAATGAAAGACGTATATCATTAAACATGTTTTATTAGAGGCACATTCAATAAGACGGACTAAGCCATCACATATTAATATATATATACAATAGTACCTAAAACATTCAATTGGTGCTTAAATTATGGAATGAGAGTTCTGTAACTCAAAATGAAACGATCCCCGACGGTGACTAGGTTACAAAGTAATAAAAACTACGAAAAAGTTGCCATCTGTCAGACGCGGCTTAAGAACATTTTGTACTGACAACCGTAACAAACGATAACGAATACACGGAGAATATTAAAAACAATACCTTTTAAAATCAAACCTTTAAATATTTATTAGTCATAAGCCACGTTGCAATGTTAATTAAAACGTAACCTAATTTGTAAACTCCATCCGTAACTATAATATTAAAATAGTGCAACACATGCCTAATATTATGCATAAAACTTTAAAAATATATTTAAAAAGCTCGAATCACATATAAACCATGCTCAGTGTTGCAAGTGTAAAAACGCTTAAAAAATTAATTCAGTGTTGCCATGTAATAAGCAAACTATACTACTAATGTGTAAATTATTCGACGGAATCAAAACTTAGTGTATAAGACCTTGGCGTAGCCGACCCTGATACAATTTACTTTCGAAATTCTTCCACGAAATCATTCTTTACCGCTTCCTTCTTCTGAATTTTCACATCTAGGCACACCCAAAGTCATCAATATTTGCGTTTATAAAAGCTTTTAAAAAAATTAATAGTATTAAAAATGCGGAATGTTTGAAAATCACTTAAATTGCTTTGCACGAAATAAAAAATCCGTGTTTGTCATAGTGCTTAGCTTTATGTTCAAATTTAAATTGTAGGCCCATAACGTAAACTATAAACCTAAAGACTTCATACTTTTTCATTTTCCAAAAGATAGTAAGGATTTCAGAACAGCAATTCAGTTTTAACACACATTGTAAGAATAATTATTATGTATGTTTTTGTTCCAAAAACTATTTGAGTATATTAGTAGTAAATTTTAAGCAATAAGAACTTTGAAATGGTTAGTTATACTCCTATGAAACTATTGAGTAATTTTTTTTAATCCGATTGCGATTTAAGGATTATTTTCTAGAAGATTAAAATTTTTCAATTCCAACAGTTGACGGAAACTGTGGCACAAAAGTTCTATAAAATGATTATGACAAAAAAAAAAATATTTCATATGTTTACTTCACTAGAATGATTTGAATAAAACTTCTCAAATAATTTAGCATTCTACCTCAAATTACTTGTGTATAACAAGCTAGATTTTTAAAAAGTATTTTATCAAAATTTATAAAGTGTATTTTTCCTGCGTAAAAGTGCGAGCGTGTTATCACAACGAAATAGCGGCGTTGTAATCGAGAAAGCTTTAACTCGATCGTTACATAGTATACTTTCGAGGAATCGGTCCGGTTATTTCTACCTAAGACTGTCTGTTAACGTTCGAGTGACTGGTGCGGTTGCGACGACATGAGGCTGTCTGTGTTTGTACACAGCTTTTGGGATGGGTGTGTCGTTTTATTGGCTTTCGGGTCTGTGTTCAGCGCACAGATTTCGCGACGCTGTGGGGATTGACGTTCATGATTTACTTTCGAGGAATCGGTTCGGTTGTATCAACCCCAGGCTGTGTGTTTGTACACAATTCTGAGAGATGGGTGCGTTGCGTTGTTCAGGCTTGACGTCGTTGGGGATTGAAGCTGTGTTCCTGCTCAGTCGACGAGCCACTGAGCAATGGCGGTGTCGAGCCCTCCGGCGGAGAGCAGGCGCGAGTCGTCGGGCAGGAAGCGAACGCACGTCACGTGCGACGAATGCGCCCCGTACGCGTGGCTCAGCGACTGCGCACGGCACAGAGCATACAGACACGCATTTTGTGATTTATTAGAGTTTGATGTTTCATATGTGGTATTTGACTATAAAAAGGACGTAAACACGCGCACAATTAGTGTTCACACAATTATATGTTGGTCACACAAGTAGTTGTGTGACCGACATATAACTGTTTCGGATCTCGGTGTTTGCCCGCGTGAAATTTTTGTATGTAAAACGTCCTTACGACACAGGATAATTTATCCTACAGTAAGGGTAATGTTTAAAAAAAACAACAAAAATGTGGGTTAGGGCATCACCTTGGGCTGCGTCACGGGATATCCGAAGAGTTTCACTTTGCCGAAGTCGTCTCCGGTCGCCATTAGGCGGCCGTCGTTGGACCTGAAAAAAAAATAAAGCTGCCATTTAGATTTTTAACAATCTGGATACATTTGGGACGCAAGTGCGATTGCCATGCACATATACACATAAACACGCACTCACTCACGCTTTCAACTGTGGGAGTGCTGTACTCCCTGGGATCCCTGACCGGAGTTACTCTAGAGCCGGGGTAACTAAGCGTTTGCTTCGGCGTCGAGGATCGTGGGTTCGATTACCACACGGGACAACTATTTATGAGACCCACAGATAATTGTTCCGGTTCTGGTTCGATACCCAAAGAGGGTTGACATCAGGGAAAACCGCCTAAGACGATTCAGATGTGCCGACCCCGCCCGGGTGGGGTGAGGGCAGGGGATGATGGCTCGTAATACCTGACGCAGGAGTTGATGTCGGTGCCGTCCGCGTTCTCCGGCCAGACGCCGACCGTCTGGAAGGTGATGGGGCACGTGTGCGTGGCCCAGGCCACGTCGCGCATCGACGACGCGCTCGCCACTTGGCGGCACGTCGTCGCGTTCCCTGCCGGGGTGGACGTTATATATATTATCTGATGCCTTTCAACGAGCAATTCTTATATACCACCGCGACAATAAATGAACACACGTCTAACGCTACTTGCCAGTAATCATAAAAAAATAATAACGTAAAAAAAAATCATAATTAAAAAAAATATTTTTCAAACAATTAAAACGTAGAAAAAGTTCGAAAAGATTGTCGCCGCTGTGGGAATCGAACCCACGTCTTCGGCATTCGATGTCACAGCGTCGCATTACAAGCCTCTCCTTCTAACAATATGTTTTATCTTTTTTAAATTCATTCAACCCATTCATACGCTTTGTGACCTTTACAAATGAACTTTACGTTACACTTTTATACGTATGGGTGTTCTAAAATTGTTTGTTTTGGAAAATTAAAAACTCAGTAAATATTGAAGTTTAAAGAATGTAAATGATTAATACAATTTTAAAGTTATCCTGAACACACATATAGTGTTCATTTATTGTCGCGGTGGTAACGACACGCTGTATAGGAACGGCTCCAACGATTTTCATTCCAGAATGCCCCCATTCGAGTCCAGATTTTTTTACCAAGTTCCTTCTTTTGTAAGAATAAAAAATCATCCAGGTACTATGGTGCGCGAACATCAATTTTTGTAAAGAAAAAATAGACTAATTTCGATTTCATAGAGCGTTATCTCTGTCGCACACTATCTACGTAACTTTGTCAGTCGTTGTGCGACAGAGATGGCGCTCTACGAAGCCGTAATTGGCCGATTGTCTCTTTCCAAAACCGATTTGCAATATTTATGGCTGAGTATAGTACATTCTACACGCATTAAAAACTAAATATACCAGAATACACTTACAGTATAGCAACTCGTAGTCTCCCGAGTTGCTTCTAATGTATTGACTGTCTTCAGACCAATCTAAGTGGGTGATATAGCTGGAGTGACCCTGAGAAATGGTACAATTATTATTGATCGGTTAGATATGGAAGGCTTTTAGGTACTTAAACTTGTTATAGCGATAGTATGCTACATTAAAGATAATCACTAGTCATTACTAAACTCGTAAAGTACGTATACAGCATGTCTTTACCATCGCGACAATAAATGAACACAGATATAGAGGATAACTTTTTAAAATTGTATGAAATATTTACATTCTTTAAACATCAATATTTACAGAGTTATTAAATTTTCCAAAACAAAGAAGTTTAGAACATCCTTACGTATAGTTCATTTGTAAAGGTCACAAAGCATATGAATGGGTTGAATGAATTTAAAAGAGACAAAACATACTGTTAGAAGGAGAGGCTTGTAATGCGACGCTGTGGCGCGAGTTGTATAGGATAGGATGTTACAAATTTTGTTTCTTTTTTAATTAATTGGTTTGTTTGAAAAATATTTTTTTTAATTATGGATTTTTTTTAACGTTAATATTTCTTTATGATTATTGGCAAGTAGCGTTAGATGTGTGTTCATTTATTGTCGCGATGGTAATGACATGCTGTATAATTTGTGAATTAAAAAAAACAGTAAAGGATAAAATGTGTGAATAATGACAAGTGAATTCAACTATGCTTAGTTAAGTTTAGTACTAAAACTAGGCCATAACTACTGATTCTATACGATTACATCTCTAATTCTATTCTACAAAGCGTAAATATAATAGCAAAGTTTACTGTAAAGGTTACTAGTTACTACTCTAAAAGCACAACTAAGGGTATGTATAAACTAGAACTCAGCCTACAAAAAGTTAAACAGAATGAATCTGGCTATTTTTCGGGGTTGTACACACGATTTGTAATTGAATATAAGGTATAGAGATTTGGATTAAACAGTATTTATACAGGATGATTTTTTAGACGAAGTACAAACTTTGACACAATGTTAATTGAGCATTCCATAATAAAGAAACATTAATATTTTATTTTGACAATAAATAACCAGAAAAATATCAATTGAAACATTGTTTGTTTATCCCGTTAGTTAAGAGTAGTCACCCAATTGATAAGCGGTTTAGTAATTATGCGTTCAGCGAACAGTTTTAGTGCTCGTGAATAGGTTTAATTGTATTGAGACGTTAAGGCAGGAATTCCTAATAGGGAATCCATGTTAGAAAAAATTAAAAATAATCATTGAAAAAAAAAATGACGTCACAAGTACGTACCAGATTCATATTTAGAATCAAATTCTGCATATGCTCTCTTAATATGTCCGTCGTCTATAAAATCATCCTGTATAGCATTGCATATTATTTCGATTGGTTTTATGAGCATCGTGTGTACGCGTCCTTATAAGTAGAATGGCATATATCATGCGGACTATATATCTACATTATGTGACCATTCATTTCCTCTACCCGTCTACGTTTTCTCTCCGTGCACTGAGGACGCATGAAATATTCATAAATTATTAACTTTTTAACAGTGGCAGGGCCAAGCAAATCTTCGTTGTTGCACTAATAGGCAGTTACGTCCGGGATCACGACCTCATAGAAGTCCAGCGTGAAGTAGAACTGTTATACTTCTGCGTTTCGTCTGGCGAGTGAGGTGGCCGGGACCCACTCTATGAAAAGGTGGCAACGCATCTGCAACTCTCTACTGGTGTGGCAAATGTCAATGGGCGGCGGTTGTCACTTAAAATCAGGTGAATTGTCAGCTCGTTTGCCACCTTCACATATAATAAAAAAATACTTGGAATGAAAATTTTAATAACGTTGGGAATTTCCGTCGCGACGCTTCAAAGTTTCGAAATTTATTTATTCGATATACGTTTATTATGAGCTCTTATAGAACGTCTTAAAAGTGCCACCGGTTCACTAACTTAGACCTATCCAGAGAATAGTCGGCAATATATATATATATATATATAATTAATTCTTCTGTACGTGTGTATGTCACTGAACTCCTCCGAAACGGCTGGACCGATTTAGGTTACATTTTTTGTTTGTCTTCGGGTCGATTCGAGCATGGTTCAGATTCACAATTCGGTCAAATACAATTTTTTTTTATTTTTTTTTAGAAGTAGTTGTTGTCGGATTAAGTCGTGTGTACAGGACAAGGTCTGTCAGGTCCGCTAGTATTGTATATATAAGAACCTGCATTGATTTCATAAAATATTTATATTGTACGTTCGATTTGTATTCCTCATAATGTGTGGTCGAAATATCACAATCGAATATAATATATTAATGCGGGCCTCACCAGGCACTTGCCGAGTCGCGAGTATCTCGCGCAGTTGTCGTCCACCTGGTACACGTAGATGAAGTTGTCGCGCGAGCCCAGCGCGACGAGCTTGTTGTTCGGCGAGTACTGGATCGTCTGGATGGGCTCCGTCCTGCGGGGGCGAGGGTCGAAGCTCAAATGGACCGAAATTAGATGCACTAGAGCAACCTAAGATGAATAGAGTCGGGATGGCTAACATAATAGGCGCTCGCTTCTTATTCGATACATTCGAGTTCGAATCCCGGTGCGGGATTGATGAGATTGTTAATTTTATGTCCTTAGAATAAGTGAGTGATTGAGTGTCGGAGACAACAATGTCAAACAATGACTGTGGTAGAGGGTAAATAAGTACGTGAGTGAGTGACTGACTGACAGGGTCAGTGAGCGAGTCATATGGTGAGTGATTGAGAGAACAGATGATTGAATGAAAGAGTAAGGGCGTTAGTGAGCGAGTGAGAAGATAAGAAAGTGAGTAAGGAAGAAATCAAGTGAGTAAATAAGAAAACGGGTGAGTGAGAGCAAAGGTGATCAGACTCACTTAATTATCTAACAGAATAGATCAAAAAGTCAGTGAGTGAATGAAAATTTAGGTGAGTAAATGAGAAAGTCATTGAGTTAATGAGGCAATAAGTTAGCGAGTAAAGTAATGACTTGGTGAGAGTGATGATTAATGAGTGAGTGAGTAAGAGGTTATGTGATTGAGTGAGATGGTAAGTGATTTATGATCAAGTGAGAGGGTAAGTGAATTTCAATTAAGTGAATAAGTTAGACATTGAGTGAGTAAAAGAGTAAGTTAGTGTAATAGTGAGTGTTTGAGACAGTAAGTGAGTGACTTAATAAGTAAGTGGGTAAGTAAGAGACACAGAGAGAATTTGAGAGTTTAAGTGGAATGAGTGAGAGAGTAAGTGATAATCACCCAATCAATCGTCTACTCTCTCAGAGATAGACGATTGATTAAGTGAGTGAATGAGAAAGTGAGAATAACGAGTGAGACAGTTAGTGAGAGCGTTTGTGATTGAAGGAGGGAGTGAGTGAGAGAGCAAGCGAACGAGAGAGAGGGAGTGGTGTCCTACCCGTCGTGCGTATGTGATTGAGGGAGGGAGTGAGCGAGAGAGCAAGCGAGCGAAAGAGAGAGAGAGGGTAATGTCCTACCCGTCGTGGTGCGCGGCGAGCAGGTCGCGCGAGTGCGGCTCGAAGACGAGCCAGCGGCCCGAGAGGCAGCCCACGGCCACGGCGCTGCCGTCGCGCGACCACGCGCAGCACTGCGCGCGCTCCTAAAACGGGGGCGGGTGTTCTTTTTAAAAAACACCCAGATTCGAAACGACTATCTGCGGGTCGCACAAATACTTGTCCCGTGCGTGCATCGAACCCACGATCCCAGACGCCGCAGCTAAGCCAAGATATTGGCAATTGCGCCACAGACTCATCGAACGTTGAACATTCTTTCTGCGCTGGTATTCGATCTAGCTCCGGTTCGGTGTAATTTCACCGGTATTGTACTACTATTACGTCAGGGCAATCCTCAAAATCGAATTGAAATATACAGTGAGTGAGATATTTCAATTGGGTATTGTTATTTATTACCAAAAATGTTTTACTCGTAAATATTAATTATTACTGAAGAATTTGTAGGGTAAAATATGTTTGGGATTGACCACCTTTATCACTTAGGGTATGAAAAATAGATTTCTCTTTTACACATTACACACTCTTATATCATGATACTCTCCATAACTATTTTGTGTATCCTCAACGCACCTCGATGTCTTTGCTCCAGACCGTGGAGTGGCTGAGCCCGTCCCAGAGCTGGAGAAGCCGGTCCCAGCCCGCCGTCACGAACTGCGGCAGCGTTGGATGCGTGGCCAGACCCCACAACTCGTCCACGTGCCCTGGAGCATTTCACAAAAATGTAAAGTAGCAGCCAATGCATATCCCACTGCTGGGCAAAGGCCTCCTCTGTGCATAGGGTATTAGGGCATAGTTCCACCACGCGGCCCCACTTCGGATTGGCGGACTTCACATACCTTCGAAATATTTTTTTTTTGTTATGATGTCTAAAATATGCAGTTTTCCTTCACCGTTGAGCACGTGATAAATCAGCACTTAAAATTAACAATTTCATTTGTGCTGATACCGGGGATCGAATTCAGGTTATACTCGAGTATATTGAATTAAAGGCGAGCGGCCGGACACAGAGACATCACGGCTATATCTTGCTATCACAAATATGCACCGATTTCATTTTGTCCCGTTTTTATTTTATTATCCGTTATACTTATTTTGATGCGTTTGGAAAAATTATGACAGTAAAATTCTTACGATTCGCGTCCACACAAACGTTTTAATATACAGCCATTATAATTATATACACATATGTGTTCCAGAGATTACTCTCCATATACAGCGTGTCTAAAGACACGCTGTATACACAAACTCACACTTTATTTATAGTTTTTACATAGATAGATAATGTTTCACTCATATTAATTGTTATGCATGGATGTTTTAGTTTAGAGTTCTGTCTTGCCAACTGCCACTGCACTCGGCGTTGTCGATTTTATCCACACGGGAAAGAATTTAACGCGACATTTAACTTTTCAGTGCAAGGGTATTTTGATATTGATTTACCTAAATTTATTGCAACAAAGGTAATATAAAGCGAATTGGAACTATTTTACTGATGTCATCGCTTTTAATGGGATTTTTAACGTTTCGAACCATTTCCAGAAGAGACCGAGATCACGGAAGGGATTGAGATGTAGTATTACGTCTTAATGTCAAAGTTAACTTGGGCGACCGTCAATATGTGAGTTATATGATTACAGTCTAAGGTACTTACCAAGGACAGCCGGCGAGAAGCCGAGTTGGAGGTCCCCATGAAGGATGCAGTTCTTCGTGGTGCCTATGTACACTTGGCTGCCTTTGCCCTCTGCCAATACACGCACTCCGCCGTAGTGGCCTTCGATCTGACGGGTTCCAAAAACAGAGTGTTCCATTTGGCACTATGATATGCTTGAAAGGGAATTAAGCTAGTTCAGCCCTGCGTGTTTGGATTGTGGGTAAACAAAGTTATAGAACAAGGAGTAAGTAGGATAGAGAAGAGTAGCAACCATAGAGCTAATGCTCTTCTGCGTTTACTGAAAAGACTTCTCTTTGCAGTAAAGTTTTGTTTTCACAAAGGTTGCTATCAGACTGGACTGCTGTCAAACTGACATCTTTTTAATTCAGAGAGAGAGTATTCGATTATTATAAACTAAGACATCTGCGAATTCGATAAATTACTCGATTTGATATACGATAAACTACTACCCATATGATATATTGTATACATAGCAAGATTTTCGAGCCGTAACGTTATCTACGAAGGTTTACCCGGAAGACGCAGATACAAATTCGGCAGTGTCGAAATTTTTCGTCCATTTCTCAACGAGAACCGACATTTTAAAATTTCTTTAAAAGGGATATCGAGTTAGTTTTCCAATGAGCACAGATAGACTAGCCCATTTCATCAAGAGGTGGCACCGCATGGGCAACGCTATGGGTGTTGCGAATGTCAATGGGCCAGTTCGTTCGCAACTCTCGCATTGAAAAAAAGTCTCACCACGTTCTCCATCCCCGTGGCGTTCATCTCTGAGTCGAACATGACCACCCTGCCGTCCTTGCCGCCGCCGGAGAGCACGCTGCCGTCTTTCAAGCAGCACAGCGTGAAGACCGGCCCCTCGTGGACGCCCCTCACCACCTTCAGGATGGTGTTGGTGCCGCGGCCCCACACGATGATGTTCCCGTTCGAGTCGCCGGACAGAACGTCGCCTGGAGATTGTAAAGGCCAGTTTTAGTATACACGCTGATGCATATAACCGGACAGAACGTCACCTGAAGATTATAAAGGCCAATTTTAGCATACACGCTGATGCATATAACCGGAAAGAACGTCACCTGAAGATTATAAAGGCCAATTTTAGTATACACGCTGATACGTATAACCGGGCAGAACGTCACCTGAAGCTTGTATATTGCAATTGCAGTATACACACGTAAATACATACGAAGACACAGTTAAGCTTAACAGATAGAAAGAGACAACAACACAACATTCTGCTCACATCTGACACGGCTTAAATTTTCATACACGTTTAATCATTTTTTCTATTTTTTTTTTAATGTAAGAAGATGGAATGCTTACAGCGGTTCACCTGATGTTAACTGATGAACTTCACGATGATCTTCTGTGGTATGGTACTTACCTGGACGGACCTGCGCATTCGTAACAGAGAAGACTGTTGCGAGGCTAAAGTTAATCTACTGCAAATCCCAGCTTTACAGTTTTCATAACACTTTCTTAATACCGTTGCAGAATATGATTTCTTTTTGATCTGTGATTAGCAAGCAAAAAAACAACTATGTTTTTTGGAGGAGGTTTGAAAGTATTTCAGACTTAAATACCGCGATACCATTACGATTAGCAATTACGCGGGTGGGTTGATATCTAGATTTCGTAAAAAAATCCCGTCACAACTTGGTCAAAAGGTGAATTTGTTCAGTGCAAGTTTTCTACATGTTTTAATTGTTTAGTGCGTTTCATTCAAAGCTCGACTGATTTTTATCATTATATTGAAAATTTGTTAAACTAACAAAAAAGACAAATAACGTTCCGGCTTCAAGGACCATTTTTATAAGTCAGTTGTATCAAGTGTTTTCACTCACCATTGGGATTAAAGGCTAAACAGGTTACGTATTTGGGCTTATCCCGCCCCTCGAAGACTCCCATCCGCTTGTACAGCATGTTGGTCTGGTCGAGGGTCCAGAAAGCGATATGGTTTTTGCCGCAAGTCACGATCTGGTTGCGATCCAGCGGATGGAATTCCACCGCGACCACGGTGTCCACCGAGCACTGTTGAGTAAACATGAGACATGATGACTAGGCACCGTTGCTACGGTATTGACTCCAACCCCGGGGGATGTGGGCTCGATTCTTGATGTCTTCCGTCCTTAATATTATTCCGTTATTAATAAAAAAAAAACGTCGTAGGCTAGAATCTGGTTGGATTCTAGCCGGCTGTCGTGTGCAAGTACGTTTTAAATACATAAATATCACGTGGACAAACGAAACCCAGATCCGAAACAATTATCCCTGGGTACGCATGAATAACTGCCCCGTGGCATCGAACCCGCGACCCCACGGAATACCTCTGCAACTACGGAATATAATTCTCAGTCAGGGAATCAAAGAGTCCTTAGTCTCTACCTTAGTCTCGGCCAGGCAGTGCTTGTCGGGCCTCTGCCAGTCCCAGACCGCGATGGTGTGGTCGGGCGCGTCGTCCAGCGCGGCGAGGAGTGCCCCATCCGCCCTGGAGAAGGCCAGCCCGGCGACGCCGCGCTGCAGCTGTGCACCACCCAGCACCGCCAGGGTGGCCAGCGACACCGAGTTCCAGACGCGCACGTGCGGCTGCCGAAGGAGATTGCACTTTATTGCAAAAGCGATACGGCTGGTAATCCTTTATTGCGTACTGGCCAGTTCGCAGTCAATAGTCAATGTCGCCGGCGACTTCGATCCAAATCGCTGGTATTCCCTAACAATGATGGACGGTGTACTTAAAGAAGGATACTTATAAATGAGTTGACCAACTTCATGAAACTAACCAATCCCGCCAAAAGGATTGCGAGCCTGATGATGGTCTAGTGGTCTGTTGTTGAAAAGCAGATTTTAAGTCAAGAAAATTACTAATCCCTGCTATGCATATATGCGTCTCTCGGTTCTAAATAGGTGAACTACCTTCTTAGGTTAAACTTTGTATGGAGAATCTTTAAATGTCAAACATAAAGACCTACCATCTGCATATTGACAATGTGAGGAGACGGTCGAAGGATTGTCAAGACGAACCACCGTCTAATACAACTGTACCAGCTTTATGTCATGGACGGAAGGCCTAAGGAGGGAGCTAATGTCAAATACCTATCGCTAAGCAAACTTACAGACAGAATATGGAAACCGGCCGTTAGAAATGAAAAGTATCACGGCAAACTTCACCCTCCGGGGACGGGGGATGCATAGAGGATCTTTCCCACGTAAAAAGAAAAAGCCTCACCCGCGCAGGGGATCCATAAAGGATATATCCCACGGAAAAAAAAGCCTCACCCGCGCGTCAACCCTGTCGTGGCCGGCGCACTGGCCGCTCGCGACTATGAGCTTGTTCGGGTGGATCGCGAGGCACTTGACGTCGTCCGTGTGGCCGGTGTAGTGCCGCTGGCACTGCTCCTCCACATTCAGCATCACCACCACCGCGGCCACGAAGTAGACGATCTCTCCAGTGGGGAGCAGGTACAGGTTGCTGCGGCAGTCCTTGCCCCTGTAACGAGCGAGCGGATTGTCAGGTTTGCGAGGGCCCACGAGTCGGTTTCCGTTGCGGTGGGAGTGCGGGGCCGAATTTTGATAGGGACCTCAGGTTGTGACAAATTCAAAATCAAATATTTATTTGCCATAATGGTTACAACGATGTTTGGGTACATGTCTGTCGCTTTAACCTATTCATCTGTTTAACAGCATGCAAATTTAGCTTTGGCAATTGAATTGCCATGCAGTCATCAAATAAAAAAAGAATATACTAATAGTATTTAATATAGTAAAGTAACAGCCTATACATGTCCCACTGCTGGGCAAAGGCCCCCTCTATACAGAGGGTATCAGGGCATAGTCCACCACGCGGCCCCACTGAGGATTGGTGGACTTCACATATCTTCGAAAATATTTTTTTTTTGTTATTATTTCGAAAATATGCAGGTTTCCTCACGATGTTTTCCTTCACCGCGGAGCACGTGATAAGTCAGCACTTAAAGTTAAAAACTTCATTGGTGCCGGCACCGGAGATCAAACTCAGGTTGCTCGAGTATATTGAATTAAAGGCGAGCGCCCGGACACTGAGCTAACACGGCTCATTATTTCGGTTTAACACATTTAACATACGAAATAATAAAATCAATATAAAAAATTATACAATTTTGTCTCAATAGTTATGTACACTTCCACTATTAGAGCTCTCGGCGATAAATAACATCTTCGGAAAGAGACAATTAGTTAACTTTGGCTTCGTATAGCGTTCTCACTGTCACATATTACCCATGTGACGTTTGTCAGTCGTTGTACAAGTGTGTGGCGAGTACTATACTATATGCTGGTCTCCTGCGACCCCACGATAAATCAGTCTATTCAGACGGCAGCAAAATCTTTCGTGTGGGTCTATCTTCTTATCTTTACCTATTTATGTGCGACACAAACTTTAGACACCAATCCAGTTGCCAATGATTATTACAGATTATCAGAATTATTTACCGATTAAGCCATCGGTTACTAATTCTGCAAATTAAAGATTGACAAACCCTTTCACCACATAATTTTGACTCGAAAAGAAAAAGATGAAGAGGATCAGAATTAGTAAAGTAATAGCCTATACATGTCCTACTTCTGGGCAAAGGCCTCCTCTGTACAAAGGGTATTAGAGCACTGTTTCCCACGCGACCCCACTGAAGATTGGCCGGCGGACTTCATATATTTTTGAAATTATCTTTTTGTTTTTTATTAAAAAAAAAAAAAAAAACATTGGTGCTGGCACCGAGATTTGAACTCGGGTTGCTCCAGTATAATGAATTAAAAACGAGCGCCCTGACACTAGAGCTATAACGGCTCAATATAAGTACACAAAGTCAATATTAAATTACAAAAAACACTACAACACAAATAGCCTTACCGAAATTCCAAACCGTTCACAAATTTTAGACCCAGAAAACTTTTCGATACGATTTGATGTGAATATTAAATATACTATATATGTGAATATTGAATATAAAAATACGTCTATGTTGTGATAGGGCTAATGCTAAATGGTTTTTTTTTCGAGAAAATTCTGTTCCCAAAAAGAGTGATGCGGGCACAATTAATTGTAAGGAGGTAAACGACCTACAAACAGTATTGCAGCGAAAGCTATGCGTACTGTCTGTAAAAGCAGGTAAGATAAAGGAAGTATAAAACGAAACTACGAAACGAAAGCGTTTTGTTGTGTGACGTATGATGATTTTTAATTACTTTAACAAATTGGCTTCATTTTTACCATGTTTATATTAACTCGCCTTTTTGTACTACTCGGTATGTCTGACCGGGTGGAATTTTGTAATTGATTTTAAACCAACTTCCCGATGAGCTAGATAAATTTGGTAAATTTGGATAAATTTGGACCATAGCTCAGAAGTGGATGACAATTCTTGAAAATGTGAGAGGAGAAAAAGAAGAAGAACAATAATAAAATTTTTAAAAAAGTTACCATGTTCTTATAACGGACTAGAAAGGTATAAAATAATTTCTCTAATCATTTTTAGTTCGTTATAAAATCATGGCAAATAATTTTTTTTATGATAATTCAACCAAAAAAACCTACCGCAGACGACACCAACACAAATAAAAGTGCATCATGTTTCGTAACACAGTAGTTTACGAGATGGAAGGAAAAAATGGTAAGGCTCTACGCCGGAATCGTTGGCCACTGGCCCGTTGGCACAGTTGGGCGGCCAAGCGCGTCGGCCGCGGCTGGCCTTGAGGTACGTGCGGAAAGAACCAGATCTGCTTTTGGATGACGAGCGGAGGCACAATGGGCATTGTTCATTTGTTCGCGCTTAGTCCGCGATCTGGTCTAATCGGTGGAAAGTCGAGTTAGCCCAATCTGATGAGGGCAACGGCCGATGGTGCTACTGAAGGCGACAATGGCCTAGTTTCTGTGGCGTATGATTAGCGATGTTCCGGGTTCTGATTGTAACGATAACGTTTATCACAGTCACATAGGCCTGGTATCGAACAAGAATGCGTCTGTATACCGATAATAGTTACATGATGTGAAAGTTTTTGTTCCATCAACCGACTTCCAAAAAAGCGGTTTTCGATTCGGTTGTACTTTTAATTAAATGATATGCGTTCCCGCGCGAACCGTGTCATTTATGAATAGATTAAAAAAATCGGTTTTCGTATTGTATTCGGTTTAGCTTTTAGCTTCGATATTGTGTGGTACATATTCGGTTAAGTCCTCTACTCTTTGGTTGGCCAAGGGATTGCAACTGCGCCAAAGAGTCATCATTCTTTCTTAATTCGGCAAAAGTTGACATGGTCTTTCGTCGGCACAAACCGCATTCCGACGACGCGCACGGTCTGCTATTTTTAGACCACACGGAGCTTTTCAGCTTAAATTCAATTCGCACTTTTATATTAACCAAATATCGTGAGCTCATTCTACTATTGTGCAACGAGCAAAATAGTGGATAACTCAAGCGTGATTTAAATAATAATAAGTTTGAGAAATGGTGTCTATAAAAACTGTTCCCTGACGGAGAGAAGAGCTAGAACAAATGTTTCCTACATTATTTACAAAAAAGACTTAAAATTTCTGAAATGTAATACAATTTTTTACATCAAATCACTACTGAGCAAAGGTCTCGCCTGTACAGAAGGTATTAGGGAATAGTCCACCACTCGTACCCACTTCGGGTTGACAGATTTCACATATCTTCGAAATATTTTTCTTTGTTATTATTTCGAAAATATTCAAGGCCTCCTCGCGTTTTTCCTTCACCGCTAATCAACACTTGAAATTCATTCATACAGCAATTTCATGGGTACACCGAGATTTGAACCCAGTGTGCTCGATTGTTGCTGCTATTAAAAGCGAATGCCCGAACACTGAGCTATTGCGGTTAGTTAATCTCTCCTTTACAACCTTATTCATAAATAGTTAGTTACTAGTTGAAGAATTATCGGATACATTATTGTTGTACGAAGTCGTAATTTGTACCTAAACTAGATGTTTAAGTATAAATAACGACTTCGTATAGGAATCCTCTCGGGGGCACGTACTCAGACCTAATTACTCCACAACACCTGCGCTTGCCTGCCATGTCCGGTGCTAATAAATATTGCATAACGCGCGTACAGAAGGTTCACTTCTATATACGTACTAAACGAGTCCAAACATATAGTAGAATACGAATAGTTTCCTGGACCGAAAATCCCTGACTTGCTTGTCAATCATAGCTGCTGACGAACCACAGCAAATCAGGAACTGATAAGATCACAAAGAGGTGACCCTTCGACTTGGATTTGTAGGTTGATTCTACAGTTAAACAACAGTTGAAAACCTATTTGACTAAAAACTAACCGTCGAATTAGGCTTCACTTTTGCTGCAGCATGTAATTTTTGACCATCTTTGTCTCCATATTTATTAATTTTTTCTCCCGTCATTTCCATTAATATGGATATTAAAATATGTAATATTTTTTTGGGAATGAAAGTAGAACTAGATCATTTGGTACTATCATTTGTGTACACTGCACTTAAAACATAATGCAGTTAAAAATAACTAATGCAAACGAAATTTCGTTTTTGTCACGCCCAATTCAATCCAATCCAATCAGCCTTTTGCAGTCCACTGCTGGACATAGGACTCCCAAGGGAAGAGCACTCCAAAGAGCACGATCTTCCGCTTTCCTCATCCAGCCACTACCAGCGACCTTTCTCAGGTCATCGGTCCACCTGGTAGGGGGACGTCCGACACTACGTTTTCCGAGACGTGGTCTCCATTCGAGAACCCGTCTGCTCCAACGCTCATCGGTTCTACGACAGATGTGGCCAGCCCACTGCCACTACAGCTTGCTACACTTACGGACTATATCGACAACTTTGGTCCTCTGCCGGATAATTTCGTTTCGGATTTTATCCCTTAGCGAAATACCGAGCATAGATCTTTCCATAGCTCGCTGAGCGACATGTAATCGGTGGGCCAGGCTCACCGTCATGTTCCACGTCTCGGCCCCGTATGTCATGACAAGCAGGACGCACTGATTGTAGACCCTGCTTTTTAGGCATTATGGTAGTGGCGACGAGAAGATATGACGCAGATCTCCAAATGCTGCCCAGCCCAGCTACATTCTTCTAGCGATTTCACTTTTTAGAGATTTTACAAGACACGGGGTCTTGTAAAATCTCTAAAAAGAAGTATAGTTACGAAAAAGTTGTATTTTAAAAGTAATCTTAAAGCTGTGGAAATTGAATTTGCAACCGCAAGCAAGAACCTCAAATTGCATTCGACAACTGCCGTAATTTTTGTTGCCGAATCAACATTATATATTTCACAACCTTTACGCGTTTCGTAATAATATCTACGGTTCCAAGGGCTTAGTGGAAATTGCGGTGCGATCCACGGCTAGTTATTTATTTGCTTTTTAAAGCAAACATGAAAATCGCGGACACAACCGTGACAGGTCATGGTAGGTACCCGGACGGACCTACCCCAGTGGCCCTAATCAGCACCTTATACATAGATCGAAAACAAAATTAATAATTTTAAAAATTGACGGTAGCCCGGATTAACAATGAAATTCAGACGTGTAACGCTCCAGTCTGTATTTTGTAGACCGGGAACAGAAATTAAAAATAAATGCGATATATCCGTAAATATCGATAAAATTAGTAAAATACATGTTATATAATTAAATAGCCGTATCCGGTTGGCTCACTTTCAGTTAATTATCCTGAAGCAACCCGAGTTCAAATCTTGGTGTCAGTGAAGTGCTGACGTATCGCGTGTACCCAGTGTAGGCAAACATCGTGAGGAAATCTGCATACATACTTTCGAAATAAAAACAAAAGAAAAATATTTCAAAGGTATGTCAAACAAAATCTGACAATCCGCAGTGGGACATGTGCCATCATCATTTCAGCCTGTTCGAGTCCACTGCTGAACATAGACCTCCCCCATAGACTGCCACGAAGTACGATCCTGAGCCACCCGCATCCATCGACATGTATAGCCTGATACTTTACTTACTTTACATGTTTTAGTTGAAAAAAATATTTAGTACGAGGCATTTTATTGGGTATACTATACTTTGTACGGTTATAATGTCCCCAAACAATTACGAAAAGCTCGTAAAATTCAATGGCGCGACGGATAACCATTATAATTACTTTTAATTGTCAGCGAAAAGGCAGCGTCTTCGTCATTCTGTGACATTGCCATTTTGAAGAGCAAATGTAGGTGGCGACGTGCATATTATGCCTTCCTCTTGACACTGGCCAATTGGTAAATTGGATAATGACATTTAGTTGGACGACAATTTACTACAGCTGGTTAGACTCAACAGATGAGAACGTTTCCGTGTAAAGAATACACTGAAATCTATTCGATTTGTTTACAGAAGATAACGTATTAAAGTTAAGCCGTTCGAGAATACAATAAGTTTTTTATAGTGATAGAAGTAGTATTTTCAGATAACCTAAGTCTGAGAAACATGACTGCAGTGACTATGACATTTAATTGTTTTTCAATGAACACTAATATAAATTAGACAACATTTTTCGATCTAAGACACCTTCGGCATTGATGAGTGATATATATGACTAACGCCCGGTTTCTGAAACACCGATCATCGTACATGTTAACTAATCAGCTGTCAAATGGCTGTTAATCTACATTGAGTGTTTTAGAAACTGTAAATGTGATATAAACCAGCTTACTTCATCGGAAACCAGGCGAAAAATCTCATGACCGTAAATTGTGTCCCGCGAATCAAAGAATACATAACACTCAACCGCCTTATGTCAAAGTTAAGCACCTTTAGTAAGTTAGTAGTCTACTACTAGTCAAGTATACGTACATAGTCATGTACGTATACTTGAGTATCAAGTCATTATCAATTTTATACTCAGGCGATTATTAGGATCGAGCGTGATCCTTTTCATCGTAGTCGTTGAAATAATTTCGGCTTAAAATAATTGGAGGCACGGTGAAATTGAAAAGTTTGGGTCTCAGGTACTGGCGTTTCAGGGAGCAGTGCTAGACTTCTGTACAACCTGGTGGAAGTGCTGTAAACCTAAGTCACTCCTCACTTGAAAACTCCAAACAGATTTACAAGCCATGGTTTAGTTATGGTCATAGATTTTTAAGGGGTCCATTTTTGTTATGTTTTATGACCAACAGACTATCATGTAGGGTTGCAACCTAAAGGCATCAAGTTGGAATTGTAGAGACAGAGCACGAGATACTCGTCCGTTTTGTCTGGGGAGTGAGGTGGCCGGGGCCCACGTTTAAAGGTGGCAACGCATCTGCCACCCTACGGGGTTGCTAATGTCCACGGGCGACGGTTATCACTTTAGACGGTTATCATCAAGTGAGCCGGGCTCGCTTGGCACCTTCTAACATAAGAAAAAGGATAAACGTGAAAAACAAATGTCTCATTTTGTACTTTACTTTTCTCGCAGTTTCTCGTTTTGATCTTAGATAACTGGATGATAAGTGTAAAGAATAAGCGACCGATCCCGTAAATAAAGTAATTGAGAACTTATCATGATAGTCGAATGGTTTAAAGTCCATGAGTTAATTAGACTCGAAATTTTGTTTTTAAACAACTACCGAGGGTCGCAAGGGAAATTCCATGACATTTTACGGTCGTGCTATATTTCAATTGAATGCATGTAAGTAATGTATGATGAATACCGTTTAATGAATATAGAGAGAGTTGTATTTTTAGTTATGAAACATGCAACAATTCTTTGGGGACCGTGTATTCTATCAACTATATTTATATGTCCTTTTTGACATTGTTTTCTTTAGTTAATATTAAAGCCTGGTTTGTTTTCTTTAGTTAATATTAAAGCCTGGTTTATGAAACACTGATCATCGTTTCTTAGTTATAATTTCATTTTAGTTGATCTTCTTAATGATCAGAATGATCAATTCAAATAGTTTAACCATCCTTTTGGCAACTAAATTGAAAGTACCCGGAGGACCAAGCTTTGCTCGGTTTGTTTATTTTTTTTAGATTTTTTTTAGGAAATTACATTTAGATACAAATTACTGAGTAATGAAATATTCATAATATTTTTCGAGCTTACCGACTTAATAATAAGAAAATATGAACTGATTTTTTTCTCAAAAGAACTTTAAAAAAAAGGGAAAACAATAACAAAAAAAGAAATCGACAAACAATTAAAAATAAAGAAAGCAATGATCTGGAATCGAAAAAAAAAAAGTAAAAAAATAAATGTGTGAATGATGGTGACGCGAACCACGGCCGTCTGTTTTGGGGCCGCCCGATTACCGACAGAGCTATGATAACATTTTTTTTTGCGGCGAAATTTACCGTCATATTCGAATAATATTTTTCATTCCCTGAAAACAGGGTTAGAAGGACATTTTCTGAAAATGAAACCTAGCTAGATTGATTTTTCGCCCCCGATTGAAAAAAAAAATTAGATTTGAAAAGCCATTTGACAGATGATTAGTTGACATCTACGATGATCAGTGTTTCAGAAACTAGGCGTAAGTGAATTATATTTAACATTTTATCTCGTGAATGATAGCTAAGGCCAATTACGTAATTTAAATTCAACGGACAACCGTCTGAATTATTGATTAGTCATGAGCTTAACGCTTTTCAAGGTTAGTTTTACGGTGGTAGAGCCACGCGGCAGCCTCGGCTGTTGCACGAATGGGCAGGCTCGTCCGGGCAAGTACCACGACCTCACAGAAGACCGGCGTAAAGTGGAAGTATGATAAATACTCTCGCATTTTTCGTCTGGTGAGTGAGGTAGCCGGAGCCCAATTTCCAAAAAGGTTGTCAACGCATCTGCAACCCTCGGGTGTAGCAGATGCCTATGGGCGGCGGTATTCACTTAACATCAGGTGAACCGTCTGCTCGTTTGCAACTTTTCACATAAAAAAAAAAAAGTTCTTTTTCACTGATTCGATTCGCACTCTATCTCAGGGGGAAAAGTTTTTTTTTTCTAATAAATATATAACCAGCCGTCAAACAGCGATAGGAGCCTATGGACGTTCACAACTAATCCCAAAACGAGTTGCCAGCCTTATAAACCTTTCACATATTATGAACTTTTTTGTACAAAATTTATTCAAACAATAATTTAGTACCGTTGTTTTAACTAATTGAACATTAGTCACGGTTGACTATAATTAACAATCAGTATCACAGCGGGCATTATTCCTCATTATGCGATAAACATAATGAACAGCCAATTTAAATAATCAACATTAAATGAAATTTCAATATAATCATATCATTTCATATTCAACATAACAATAACATATTTGAACATAACGCACCATTGGCACGCCATCGCAAACGGTATCGGTGTATCGATTTTTAGTTCCATCATCATTACGATGGTCATGACACTTACTTGATAATAATTGATGTGAATAGGAATTACAAAATGGACACAATATAAAAAAAATATGACCGAAAGAAAAAGTTAGAAGCAGAATGCTCCGAGGGATCCTTGCCCACAGATTGAGAAGTTTATGAACATTTTAAAAATACATTCATTGTCTTGCTATCTTAAATCTTTATTCCTCTTCAGAGGAATACATTTTGATCATACACAATTATGGTATATTGCCGCGACTGCTGTGTCCAAAGTTCAAATCCCGGTACACTGAAATTTTTGGTTGCAATTTTACGTGCTTAATTATCACGTGCTCAGCAGTTTTGGAAACATCGTGGGGAAACTTGCGTATTTTCGAAATAATAATAAAAAAATATTTCGAAATTATGTGAATTTCGCTAATTCGCGGTGGGGTCGCGTGTTGGACTATATTGTTTAATGTGAAAAGATGTCAAGCGAGCAGGCGGTTCGCCTGATGTTAAGTAAATTATTCTTAACACCTTAGGGTTTGCAGATGATTGACAACCTTAAAAAATGGGCCGTGGTTACCTCATTCATCAGACGAAACGCGATAGTAGAAACATTCTACTTCTCGGCCGTGGTATTTCCCCTCACGAGCCTGCCCATTCGTGCAACAGGCGACGCTGCTACGTGGCCCTACCACTGTATTTTATGGCTGAAGTTGTGGCAAAGTAAAACTTACAGAGGAAAGCCTTAGACTGATGCATCATCATACGTGATGATGATATTGTGGCAGCATTTTTTCCTACTAATAAGCCATAACAGTACTGCACTGACCTGTATCCGTACACCCACTCCAGCTTGAGCTTGCTGTGCGGCGGTGGCGCCACCTTGGCGGGGTCCAATCCATCCTGGTCAGAAGGGCCGTATAAGACCACGGGTCGCCCGCGCAGGAACATGCGCATAGTTCCCTCCTCATCATTGTACTGACAGGTGTGCGTGCTGCTCATGCGTGCATTTTCCTTAAAAAAAAATTCCGCAAAAAGTCACTATTTATCTTCTCTAGACAATTATACAAATTATGAAAATATATTCTATTAATTAAGGTTTTTAATACTAAAGGGTTACTGGTTTTTGCAGATTAAGAATACATAACGATGACTATTAAATAAGAAGTACAAAAGTGGTTAAAAGAAATCAAAATGAGTCAAAAACAACACAAAATGTTATGTGCACAAGTACACTAATGAAATGATTTTGTGCGTAAAGTGTGTTAGTAGGTAATTCGAAAGCGCAACTCGTTTATCAAGATGCTGCCTTTTTACCACATTCTGTGCGTTTTATAAGCTTTCATGCTATAATTAGTGCAAAATGTTGTGTAAATAAAACAAAATATACGCTGCCAATTAATTAAATAAAATTATGAGCAAGAAAAAGCAAGCATGATTTATTGCAAAATTTATAATTAAATTACATTGTTAAAATTATATTTTCTGTAAAAATAATAATAAAAAATGTGCCATAATAATAAAAAATATCCCATCAATTTCGGAAGTGCATACGATATCTCATTTATTACTTATTTGTAAATGAACAGAGATGTAAAGGTGCAGCATTTCACATTCGCAGCAAATGCATCCACTTACACCGGGGTGAATGACATCTCTAACAGATTAAAAAATCTGACTGGATATATGCGAAAAAAACACGCCCACACTGCGAGCTCCCAAAAACCAGACTGACAGACTACGGTACGGAGTGAAGACTACACGCAAACAAATCTAAAATAAAATAGTACAAGCGTTTATCGTTATCTAATCTCATAAATTATTCATAACTATTACGTCATTTCGTTACAATTTTTTTACCTGTCGTCCATGGCGCCAAAATAATGACAGTCGTCTTTTTTTTTATTAAAAACTTGCAATGGAATCGGAGTCGAATGAGTCGTTTTAACTTTTTTTAAACCGGTCCGCGGCTCTGACGCGAGTCGTACAGCCAGTGCCAAAAGCGACCGCGAACTGCGCGTTCGCAGAGGGCAATTGAATGCGCGCTGGTAGCGAGACGTTTATGGGCTTTATTGTACAGCCGCAACCATTGACGCTTTGAATGATACGCTCATCATGTCCCGTGTAACTGAGCCAGTAACATACGCCGTACGGTTTTCTTCGGTCTATACGCGGTTGAATATGTTTACAGTGAAGGTGTGTTCGAAAGATTAGTTTATGTCCCTACGATTGCATACTGTGAATCATTTGTTCACGTAAAAAAATGACGTCGCTCTACACAGAAACTGGATGTTAACAAGGAAAACTACATAACCGGCCGACAATGGTGTTACTGGTCATAAAAGGTTTTCAAGTGATACAGAAATAGGTCATTTGGTATAGCATATTATAGCGCGTCGACCACAGACTATAACATGAATCATGATAATATACCACATATCAGAAAATCGCGCTCTATATTTCGATATCTTTTACGGTTTGGATATGTTGGCTGCGGACTTGAAAGGTTTATGATAAGTTTTGACTAAATTTGAAATTAAGCGGAATTTATAAGTGTATATAATGCGTGATAATACAGACTAACGTATGTATTTACTCGTATGTAACTATATAAATAAAGAGAGAGACCTAAGTTTAAGAAAGTTTATGTAACAGATGATAAGCAAATAAAGCCTAATAAAATTTTGTTTAGGAACCTCGTAGGTTTGTTAAGATTTCTTGTGAATCACGGTGAATATACAAGCGTGTAATATTTTTTGGTTGATATTTAATTGGTTGATAGATAAATTAAACGTATTTTAAAAGGTATAATATAAATAAATTATTATTTGTTACAACATTTAATTCAACGTACTTGTGCTGTCTCCCGCCTTTTCTGTGTAAGTTGAACGAAATTAAACGTAAATTACTTAATAACATTCTTATCCTATCTATCGAGGTATATTATTAGGTAGTTCGAGGTATAACAAAAAATGGTGTATACATTAGTATAAACAAACTGACAGGCTGGCAATAGTCAGCCTGTCAGTTTGTTACACATGTATTGATTGTTAATAAATTTATATATTCATTATGTTGTATGTTAACGGTTTAAAAGTTTTGTTTTTCAGCAATAGATATGATATTCTTTTTCTTTTACATACCGAATACCGACGTTGAGTCGACGGACAATTTGTGTGTTTCATTGGTTCATTGGTGTAACGGATGCCGAAGCTTATGAAGACGACACCTGTGTCCTCTGCCTGTCCATCCTGACCATATTCTATGGGTGGGCGTAATCACTTGAAATCATGTAAACTAGGTACCTATCCGCTTTTCACCTCACATAGTTCCTTTTCTGCCCTTACTCACCGAGGTGGGTAACAACATGTGAATGATGTTGTTAATGGTCTTGCTTGGCTACAAACCCTCTTGGGAGCGTACATTCAGATCCGGAACAATCGTTTACGGGTCACACAAATACTTGTCCCGTGTGGGAATCGATCCCACGAGCCCTGATGCCGATGCTAATGGCTTAGCAACTCCGCCACAGAGTTCTCTCGCGTTATTTAAAATAGCTAATCGTGTAACACTTTAAATATTACATCCCTGTATGTTTATTTGCAGAATTTGTAACTTTTCTGTTCACTGTTTGAAACAGGTATTTCTCGTTACGCAGTTTTCCAGTTTTTGCGATTTAAATACTTTAGTAAATAATATTGTACTTTATAAAACAATACAACACATATAATATATACAATCGTATCTTGCAGTGACAGTGGGTGTAGTTTCGAAAATTTCGAAACTTTAAAAGACATAAAAGTTTTGCCTTAAAAAGCTTTAAAATAAGAAGAGCCCTTGAACATTGCGCTGAGGGTGAGAGAAGAATTTCTTGACCCGGTTTGCGATAGAGACCCTTGATCTCTTCCGTGGATTAGTTGGTGTTGGTTCGATCCTCTCTACTGATGAATTTTTTGGGAGGGACAGAATGTTTTTTTTAGTGGCTGGATGTCCATAATCTATAAGTATGTATTTATTTAAAAAAGTAGTAAAACCTGATACCCATAGCAAAAGCTTTGCTTATTTCGGGACAAGATAACTTTGTATAAAGACATGACCTGAAATAATTATTTATTTATTACTAGTCGGCATGTACATGTCTTGTTGAATCGAAACGTTGAGGCGTGTTCACAATAGCTCTGTTGAACAGTTCAATACTAAATTTGGAAGTAAATCTGTGGTTAAGCCACAACTTTTGATTTAGACAAAAGTTAACTATACAAATGTCAAACATGCTGCGTTCTCTGTCGCACTTATGGGAGTTACGGGTCATCCGGTAAGTAATAGTGACGCATCGCATCCCTGTCATAATTATGTATAAATAAGCAATAGCAAGTATTCAAGAGTTATACTTATATATAAAAATCTACTGTTATCTTTTATTTAAACAAATTCTCAATAGATGGCACTATCATAAGTTCTTGAAGTTTTTAAACGAATGGGTTTTTTTTAATGAAACCATTAATTTTATTCTATTGCTATTTTTCTCGTCAATAGCGCAAACATAAGCTTTAAAATGGTGCTTGAATCATTAAATCTGATGAAGATTATAGATGGCGTTCCTATAAAAAACACCTTTGAAAAATAATACGAGTAATAATATAATAATAAGCCAAAATATCTTTTTGCGATTTAGATTTATCTATTACCGGTTTTTCTATTTTATTATAAATACGAAATGATTATGCAAATTTTTACTCTACTTATCTGTTAACATTCATTTGATGGCGAACTAAAAACATTTCGTTTTTGCGAACGCCCTCAACCTCCTGTTTACTCGTAGAGTCGAGTAAAAATATCCATTGGCGATCGTCGCGTCCACGATTTTGATGTTTCAGTAACCACCGGCCACACGAGAATTACTTTAATATTATTAGAACTATTTAATAATTTAATAATTATTAGAACGGAAGCCGTTTTAAAAAGGGACTATCAAAAAAAAACTGCCACATTACCATGGTCCGCGCTAATCCGGGACACTTAATTCGTACCAAGTTGTTAACCACCAAAATACGTTTTGTTAGTACACAAGCACCAAAAGCGTTACAGGTCCGAACCCATCACCAGCACCGATACCGTGGAATCGACTTACCCGTGCTTCAAAATGGGTCCGTTTTGCGGCGCCTTAGAATACAAATTTAGCAAGGACTTTGTCGTCGTGAATCTATGGAACGGACAGAAAGACAAGTTAGAGGTTGACGAGGACTGGTGAAGCGCTAATCTAGGGCACGGAGAACATCTAGAAGAAATTAATGCATGGTGTGATGAGGAAGAATCTAGAATAAAATTTTGTTACCAAAATAGTCATTGTTCAAAGAAGGGCGAGACCAAACATAATTTTATTTAACAATTCTTTTATTTTTTATTTTCAATTATTTATTTCAGTTGATAAGCTTTACTCGAGGAAAAGCAGGGAAAAAGTCATTTGCAAAGATTGGCAAACAAAAAAGGTAAGTATAAACAATAACGGTATCTTGGCTTTATGAAAAAAAAAAAAACTAATTAACTCATTATGTCGAAATGATAGTCAATGTTTTACGCAAAGCAATCTATATAATTTTATCCATTAAGTTTGGAGAACTTACCATATTTCCAATACTATTGAAATATCACAAGAGTGAAAAAAATATGAAGCATACAAAAAAGTAACATTACAAAAAATTACCAACCATAATTCGTTTTCTGTATAAGTATTGAGAAGAAAATGTAACCATTTTTTACTTTTTGCTTTATAGTTCTAAATCAAAAGTAACTTAAATTCAATAATTTAGCATAAGCTCCATTTGCAAATATAACTCGGATTAAATCATCGGTAATAATTTAATTTCAATGTGCAACTTATTTTAGGTGACATGGGGTATGCAATGGCGTCGCTAGATCAGTACCGTCCACCAGTGTTACCCGTGCAAAAGTGACTTTTAGTATTGAGAGATTAATTTTAGAGGAGTGTCAACAGTTTAAAGCGACATTAAAGTTATTCTCAGAGATTTCAATCAGCGATTAAATGGCATTCAATCATCCCTTCGGGAAGTTTAGAGTTAATTTTAAACTTCGCAGTCCATGGGAATTAATGTCTCTGATTATGGCGTATATAATCTTACATAACGACTCTAACGCTCGGTTCCTGGAACACTGATCATCGTAGAGGTCAACTAATCAGCTGTCAAATGGCTTTTCAAATGTCATTTGAGTGGCCAAAACGATAGTTAAACTCTTTGAATTGATCATTCTGATCATTCTGGTCAATTCAGAGAGTTGAACCATCCTTTTGGCAACTAAAATTAAATTTTAAAGCCATTTGACAACTGATTAGTTGACATCGACGATGATCAGTGTTTCAGAAACCGGGCGTTAGCATGGGTGTATCGCATGACATATAGTCATCATCCTCCTGCCCTTAACTCACCTAGGTGGGGTCGTCACAGCATGTGAATCATGTTGTAAGCTGTTTTGGCTATGTTTTTATGACCCTCCGTCTGTCTACGTTAATACTGCTAACATCAACACTCCTTGGGAGCATAATATAGTAAAAATGTCAATTCGATACACTGTTGGGTGTCGAAATATCGTCGCTCCTCTTGTGTTGATACCGCCATGGGTTATCCTAGAGGCGGGTACAAACGATGTGTGCTACCAGGAAACTACTGTGGAGACTGGGGACTCACCTGCTGTTGGCAATAAGACCCTGGGCGTTGAAGTCGCCGGTGGAGTTCCATCTCTTCGTGAGGTTCCCCGGAGACGCGCTCTGGTTGCTCGAGGTAGAGTTATTGCGCGATCTAACGGATTTCAAAGCCTACAAGGTCTGCGATAAGGCGTTGCGAAAACACTCGACTCGGTCGTACAATGCTGTAAGTCTAAATTTGAAAGCTAAGTGCTACCCGATTGGTGTAGTTTATCTGTCTAATGCGTCAGAGGGTGTGGGTTCGATCCCCACTACTGGACAAATATTGTGTGATGAACATAGTGTTTTCCTAGTATTTGAGTGTTTGTTAATCTATAATATGTATTAATTTACAAAAAAGTATGCTTAAGTATGTTTATCAGTTACCTAGTATACATACATAGTAAAAGCTTTGCTTAGAGTGGTACTAGATAACATTGTGTACAGTAAATATGTCCTGAAATATTTATATGTTTATTCCTGAGTTTAAAGAGTCAACGGGTTAAAGTTAAATGGATGACAACGCTATTGAGTTATTAATGTTCTTAATCAGTCGTTAAATTTAATCTCGAGATGATTGGCGGGTAATTTTGTTTTAAAATGTAGATGACAGTTCATTGCAAGCGACAAGTTCGTAAATGTTCAAGTTGTATTGAACTGGTCAGAGTCAATGATGTATTAAATTTGTAGGCATTACTTAATAAAATTATTACCGAGTTCAAAGGAGGCTTTAGTCGACACCAATGATTAAGAACCACGATATTTTATTTAAGCCGTTTTATTAAAATTTATGATTAAAATAAAAAAATAAAAAATTACAAATACTCCCTCATAAGTTAAGAAATAAAAATTTCAATAGCTTTTTAACATAGATCAATTTTGGATAAAATTTTAAGAGTTATTGGTTTTGAAGATGGGTTTAAAACTGTGACTAAATTACAAAGCACCAAGTTTGTGAAGCGTATTGCATATTTTAAAAACTTAGATGTACGTGAAAGATGGAAAACACCCTAATGTATGTGTGTATATAATCGTAATGTGCTTACTGTAAATGACCAGAAAAAAATATTTTCAATAGTCTTCTAACTAACACAATTAGTTTTTCGCGTCTGGAATCAAATTCGACCTTGGAATCGTTCTTTTCGCAATACCTTAGAAGCATGCCTACTATAATATACTATACTAGTATATAATATACTATACTAGTATATATTATACTATACTAGTATATAATACTATACTAGTATATTATAAAACCCTCTAAACGATAGAAAATGTGCCATGTTTATGCAATAAGGAATATCACACCGCATGTTATATACTATTTGTTGGTAGTATTTTATTCTTTTCTGAGTGTCTCATTCATAAATACTTTTCAATTGTCATCGTAATAATGAGTAATCGTAAAAAAATGCTGAATATCTAATGGTTGGAGACTTTTCTATCGCTTACTGGTTTAAAATGCATTGGAACACTAAAGATATAAATTTCTACGGGGTGTTTCAATACTAAGTATGAGGGTTATTAGGGCTTTGTACGTAACTATATACGAGCCTAATTGCAAAAAAAGTCTTTGATTTTAACAGAGAGTTGCTTTGGATTATTATTAGCATTTACGGAAACAATAAAGTCGGTTTAATCATACAAAGTTGTGATAACTCCCGCGGCCAACCGAAACTTGGTATCAAGCATAATAGATTTTGATCTGATGTACGTGTAAGGAAAAAACATTACCAATTCGTTTAAAACAATTAATACTAATACTTAATAATAAGAAAATGATAAGTATACCTTATGTTGGAATTATTACGTGGTGTAAATAGCATTTGATATCAAAATTTCTGTAGCGAGGATACATTCAAGTACAGATACTTCGATTCTTTGTTACTTGATCATTCAATCATTTACAAAATAAACGCATTTTATCATCAATCAAAAGGTTGCAAAAAAGCAGGTATAACATATACACACACACACACCATACATAAGCGATTATATATTGAATACACGCACACACACTTCTGGCAAGTGTAAACAGAACTGCCATGTTCTATTTATTAGCAAATATTTTTTATCAATTGTAAAAACAATTATTATCTTATTATAAAGCTTAGGGACGTGCTATATTCGGAGAGTAATGTCGTATGAAGTCTGTCGCCTCATATAGATATTTTATGTTTCAGTTTTCCAGTCATAAAAGTCTAACAAAAACCGGTATGGGACTATTCATAAGAAAATAATTAAGCTTATTCTGCATAACCAATGACATAAGTGAAGATTCTCCCTGTTATTCGGACAGTCATTTACTTTCAAGAATATGTACTTGTTTCTATAGGAACACAAATAAATACATAACACAATATAACACAAATAAATCATGTGCCAATCTTTATTGATGATTCATCTTAAGCACACTTCTTATTCATTGTCTGCGTGCTGTGACTTCTAGATGCGATTAGAAGATAGCCGTGTAATCAGTTCTCCTCTAATCAGTTTTGTGAAATGCGTATTGTTTCATACTGCGATCTCTTTTCTGTTTAATTATATTTTTGGCATTTCAATGAAGCATGTATAACAGTAAAAGTGTTAAACTTGTTTGTTTGTTATGTGGAATACGTCTTTGCAAGTCTTTAAAGGATAATAATGAACAAAACAAGTGTTTTGGTATACTCGCTAGTGCGGCAAACGTTCCTAGTTGTTTAAACATACCGCAGCATGCCTTTGCGACCACGCCAATATATGCCTATAGATAAACGTGCTCTGCGGAATTGACAAGCATGCCATCGTCTAAGAAATGACAGGTATGCTTAAGTGGCCGAGCATACCTGTAGGGTTGGGGAGGGTGCGCCAGGTGGGGCGCGGGTGTTGCGCGCGGCGAGGGTGATGGGGCGGGAGACAGCGAAGACGAGGATGCCGGAGAATCCGACTGCAGAGACCCTGTAGACTGGTGCTGGGGACCGCGTCTGGTTGGAGAAGTAACTGATTAGACACGAGAGCTCAAAGTTTCTAGCTTGTAACTGGAAAACAGATGATTTTCATTAGAGTAAAAAAGAAAAGAAATATTAAATTATGAAAAAAAATATTTTTCTTTTTCAAAACCACCTCCCATATTGTAGGATAATTCTGTATTCAGTCTAATAATAACTTCTGATGACTCAGTTGTCATGGTATTGGCTTAGGCGTCTTGGATCGTAGGTTCGATCCCTATACGGGACAACTATTTGTGTGACCCACAGATAGTTGTTTCGCATCTGAGTATTTGTCCACGTGAAATTTATGTTTGTAAAAGGTCCTTATAAAACAGGATAATGTTATCCTAAAGTTAGGGCAATGTTTTAAAAAAACAAAAAAAAATTACATACCTAAATTTCACGAGGACAAACAGCCAGATCCAAAAAAATCATCTGTGTGTCATACAAATAGTTATGTAGGAATCGAGTCGACGACCCTCGGCACAAATGCCGATTTTTGGCAACTGCGACATAGACAATCTTTGGGGTAGCCGTTGCATTACTAATCTCAAGTAATGCTGGCCAATCGCATCTCTCACGTCACGCCAAAACCTACACTCTTCCGCTCTATGCCGTTCTTCTATATGCTCAATTGTGTGATAAGGTGGCAAAAGAGCTGGCGATTCACCTGATGTTAAGTAATAACCGACGCCCATGGACATTTGCAACACGCGTTGCAAATGCGTTGCCACCTTTAAATAAAGTGTGCCTCGATTACCTCACTCACCAGACGACACGCAGAAGTTCAACACTTCTACTTTACGCCGGTCTTCTGCGAGGTCGTGGTACTTACCCGGACGGACCTGCCCATTCGTGCAACAGAGAAAACTGTTGCGTTGCCACAGTTTCACCTAATCAGCACATTATTTACTAATGGAATATGGGCATAAATATACCCGTATTCCATTATTAATTAAATACATATGCCCATATTCTACGATCTCACTGCAGACTGACAGATTAACGTTATTATCTTTGAAGTAATTGTTAACTTTTGAATTACATAATTATGCAGTTTTCGTCACGAAGTTTTAAACCGCCAAGCACGTAGTAAATCAATCAGTATTTAAAATTTCATACAACAAATACATTGGTACCATGAAATTTGAACTCTAGTTGACTCTACTGTATTGAAAATCGACCGGCCACTGAGCAGTGATCCAAGAGGACATTATGGCAAAAGGTCGTTGTCTATTATTGTATTGTCGTGGGATTTATACACGAGAACAACTTACAATGGAAAACTGAGATTTGTACGACAATGACCCAATTCTAAAGATGGACTAAAGAGACGACAATAGAACACGATACTTATAAAGTATTTACTATTTTAAGTACTTATATGTGACAATTGTTCAATGTCTTTTGTTTGGGAGTTGAATAACGTTTTTACTTGTATTGTTTAGCGATTTCCATCTAACAATCCGCTGAAGAAATGTATTCTTATACGGCATTATCCATTCGGCTAGTTTGGGTACAGGCGCAAAGTCTCTTTACTTCTTGGATTTCTAAAGACAGCTACATTTCGGAAGTTCACGCAGGAACTATAATTCAATTGTTGTTGTTATCAGCAATCCTTACAAATATTATAAAGGCGAAAGTGTGTATGTATGGATGGATGTTTGTAATTCTTTTACGCAAATACTACTGAATGGATTCCAATGAAACTTTACAATAATACAGCTTATACATCAGAATAAGACATAATATAATATAATAAGACAATAATAAGGCTATAATTTGTATACATATTGTTATGTATATATATCTTTCTGTCTGAATGTTACGCCTTCAACCTATTCTACGCAGACGTAGTCGCGGGCAGCAACTAGTTATATACAAATGTCAGCATTTACCCGCATTCGTAGGAAGAGGTAAACCTGACCATTCATAATATCAAAGCTAAAGAAGTCGCTTTGCTATGCAGTTACAAAGTGGATGTCTTCAAGGTAAGACAGATTAAGGTTATACTAAGCTTATGAGTTTACTACCCCTCCGTAACATTAGGTGTGATAATAGTAAAGCATTAGTTAGTACCAATTGAAAATGAGGATTGGACGCATTCTAACGTTACCCTATTTCTGACTCAAAGCCTTGACACTGTTGGAATACTACCCTAACAACAAAGCAGTGACGTTATTTATTTATTTACACTTTATGCACAATCTAGGCGGACTTAATGCCAAAGGCATTTTCTACCAGTCAACCTTATCTAAGGTGATGTATCAAATTATAGCTCCAGATTGTTGTTACGTAGACTGCACTTGGTAAATTGCATATTGATAGTACGCAGTTAGTAGTGATACGAGTAGCTCGTGTCCGGGCGCTCGTTTATAATTAAATATACTCGAGTAACTTGAATTCGATTCCCGTCGCCAGCACCAGTGAAATTGTTCATTATAATTTTAAGTGGTGACTTATCGGCAGTGAAAGAAAACATCGTGAGGAAATCTGCATATTTTCGAAATAATAACAAAGATCACAATTTCAAAGATATGTTAAGTTTGCCAATGTAGACTATACCCTAATACCCTCTAAACGGAGGCCTTTGCCCAGAAAAATATGTGTATAGGCTGTTAGGTGGTTAGAGGTGGTTAGTTAGGTAGTAACTTACTTACGAAAGAATTACCTAATTTTTATGTAAAATTTTGACGTTTCATAAGAACGCGCAAGCGTCTATGTGAATAAAGATATTTTGAATTACTATAGAAGCTGGAGTTGCCAGTGATCACGAAGCCACAGAGTAGTGTTTACTGCTCTACAAGGCTCCAAATGCTTAGTACCAGTTTCAAAGGAACTAATCACCTCTGTGGAAGCGACGAGGTACTCGAGCCGTAGCTCGAAGTCCTCTTGGCTGTTTCCCGGTACGAGGGCTGTCTTAAGCGCACCTCTCGTGTGGGAGTGCCAGTTGAACCTGAAATGAGGGGGGAAAGGGGTCAACGACCTCCGTTGGTATCGAGAAGAATAATGAAACAGTGACAAAGTAGTGGCAATGCGATTGATGTGAAATTTTCCGATAAAATTAATTTGGTTTTGGTCCTGAGTTGACTTTGTATTTGCCGACGCGTTAAGTTTGCAGTGGCACTTTGTCTGTAAATTATGAGGGATAGTTGATCACATTTCTAATCGAATTTTATTGTTGAAAAATTAACAAGTGACGTCAACACCAGTCATATTTTGAACGCAGTCCGATATTACATGTAGTGTTCGGGCCTATAAAGTCGTGTATTTCAACGGCCACAGCAAGAGGCCGTTTCTCATTCTATATGTAATTACCTCTGCTCATGGACTTCACGGTTACCTGATTCACCAGAAACGACAAGGCTACTTCTATATATTTCTTAGTCTAATTGAAAAACTTCTTGGAAAAGGGAGGCAAACGAGCAAGCTGTTCACCTGATGGTAAGTGATCACCGCTATCAATGGACACCTCAAACATCGGAGGAGTCACAACTGCATTGCCGGCACCTGAGGTAGGAGTAGGCTCTCTTTTTCAAGCTCCCTAAAGCCCGGTTCCTATATGCAACGATCTTAGTTACATTGTCATTATGAACTCGTTACAACGAGTCGTTATGAAAGCTACGAAGTTATGTAACTAACGGGTTCGTACCGTACCGGGCATAGGTCGTATGGATCCGTGCAACTCACCTGTGTATGCGCCGTTCCTCTGTGTAGTGGACGGGGCGCGGCCCTCGAGGGCGTTCAGGCGTCGCAGGGCGTCGGCGAGGGTCGAGCGGAGACAGAGCAACTCCTCGGCCTGGCGCGCGCACCGCACCTCCAGCTCGGCGACCCGGGCAGCCAGCCCCGCGCCCTCGCCTTCTAGCATCTCATCTGGAAACCGAGCAAGCTGTCTTCAGTATGCACCATAGCAAAGTAACAGCCTATTCATGTCCCGCTGTTGGGCAACAGCCTCCTCTGTACAGAAGGTATCAGGGCATAGTTCACCACGCGGGCCCACTGCGGATTGGCGGACTGCACACATTTTAGAAACATTTTTTTGTTACTACTTCGAAAATAGACAGGTTTCCTCACGAGCGCTTGATAAGTCGGCACTTAAAATTAACATTTAAGTTCCGGCACCGGGGATCGAACTCAAGTTGCTCGAGTATCTTGAATTAAAGGCGAACGCCCAGACACTGAGGTATCACGGCTATACATGTCTAATAATTTCTTGTGGCTGTGACGTTTACTGTACAGTCCAGCGGTGTAAAAACAATAATTGCGTCCTTATACGATGCCTTTGTAAATTAGTTCGCGGCAGTAGTCATTGAACCGTTGTCGTTGCAAATTGATCAGGTAAATTTTGAAAGAAATATCGTAACGCAAAAAAAAATGTTTCACTTTTGAACTCTATCTTGAATGGCCTTATTATTGAAATTGATTATTTCTATATGTTGCAATTTAAAGTTTTTGTTGCAACCAATCTTGTGTTAAGCAAGTTAACAAGTTTTGTTCTACGTCTTGTTGCCTCTCCAACTCTTCATCTCTGAAATAAACTGTCTTTTATCTCTTCCTCTGCATGTCTCATTCTCTTGAGCGTCAGCAGACCATTTGAATATAACGGACAACCCAAAGAGAGATTTCGACCGTTCTGAACAGAGGTCGCAGTTGGCCGACAAATTCGGCGTTGCCCAACAAATGTATTATATTTTCAGGTCAGGCATCCGAACGGATTCAATTCGCGGGCCTTACGAGTGTTGACATCTCATTGTCTTCGAACAATGCGCGATTGTGAACGGGAAATGGTGCAGGCGATTTTGCACTCTGCCGCCAGATGATACGAACGAAATCGGCGTCGACGGCCCATTGCCGGTTGTGAAAGACGTGTGACGTTAGAAAGAGCGTTTGGCGTAATGAAGGACGAACGTTTTACTGGCTTGAATGAGTGAGATGGAATTTTTCAGGTTTTCCATCTCTTTCTATAATTATGCCATTCGTACAGTACTTTGAAACAGTATGACAAATCTAACTATTCTTAAAATTTTTGATAAAATACGTTTCACGACTAGCTTGGCTTGTTTTACAGCATGGACTCAATATGTACGTAGAAATATCTATTTAAGTCGAAAGTTAAGGAGAATTACTATAAATAAACAAAAATGGAACGAATTTTTTTTTACAAAAATATCAAAACTCTCTTACAGTAGGTACTGCTGCTATTATAAAAGCATTTAAATTTTAGCTAGTTTTTTGAATTTCTTAAAAAGGAGTTTCCAAAAATACTAGGTAACATGTCTATATTTACACAAACACACACGCCGAAGCTCAATTTATGTAAGAGTGTGAAACTATTCAATAGGGCACTCACACCACGCCGTGTAGACGTCATTCATGGTGTCCCCTGGGGAGTCGCTCGCCCTGGAGCTCCTGGAGTCTTGGCTGTCCATCCTCGGATTCCCCGCGCACTTAAAGCATCCGTCCGGATCTCATACCATTTGTAAACCGCCGTCGTAAACACTGCGTTTGTAAACACTAGTGGTTGATACGCCACTGATTCCGGACGCGCTTGCATACCAGCGTGTGTGTTTTTACGTTTATTGAAAAATTGCAGCGAACGCCGAAACAGTTAAATGATGACTCGACAGAAATACTTACGATTGAATACGGAAACGACAGTTATCTACGTATTAGTTATTGAATGGACGGATATGAATTGGATTCCCTTATTGTTTAAATTACTAGTAATATGATATGATACAGGCAGGTGACGCGGTGGTAGAAGTTGAGTAGATTAAATGTTTTAGTCCTAAGAAGGTACACCGAATACGCTAGATCTCATAGATGTTATAAATTCGATTAATACAGTTAACAGGTGAAAATATTAATCAAAGAACGTAATGTAAATCGAAGACTGGCAACATCATTAGGTTCACTTAAACTGTAAAACTGATAGTACTAATTAAAGAAGTCGAAAAATTGACATGTACTGGATATAATTATGTTAAGAGAACTAGAAGAACTAGAGACTTAGAAGAGAGCTGCTGCCACCGGTAGAACCTGTATACATAGGTCGTACTGTATCCGACATTCTGTGGGATATTCACTGCCCAACAGGTCGGTTTCAATATTCTATCTGAATCAGATAGATTTCGTTACAGGAGATTGAATTTTGACGTAAGTATTGTAGAGTTAATGAGAAATACCTATCGCTGGTAACAAAATCTATCTGTAGATAGAATATTGAAACGGGCACATACTGAACCACAAAACCGAAACGGCCCGAGTTTTTGCCCAAAAACTCGTTCAAAACAACACATTCCGACGTACAGTTTTGTTCAATTGTTAAAATTAGTGTTTTTTATAATCACAACCGGTTTTACGGTAACAGTATTTTTTGTATTAAAACAAGCGCCGCGCATTGTCACACGCGTCCGCGTCCAGCGTCCGTAACACACCGATTAAATTACTACTAAAACTGGGTTCTGTATAATTTGTTACATACACAATTTCATTTAATTGTGATTGAAACATATTAAGTATAGAAAATTTAAAAAGACCTTTACGCTGATCAATGTACGAATACTATTCGTTTACATTTAATAATTAATTTTAACAAATCTCTTGATTATGATTTTTTAAAGGATTTTTATTAATGTAGGCTTTGCATAATTGTTTTTTAAAATGTTAAGTTTATCTTTGCCTTATTCACAACTTTTAATTGTGACAATGACACAGATTATAATTAGTAACTAGAATTATTTTTATAGTTTTCATTCGGTCCACGACTTAAGATTTTCTATCTTATAATATCTCAACTACGTTCCTGACGTTACAATGAATGTTTAAAGAAGTGCCTAAATATAAAGTCTGTAAAATAGATATAAGTTTGAAGTATCTAGCGATTGCTATATTTATAAAATATTTTCAATTTCTATCGGAATCTGTACAATGTGAAAAGCAAACGAAAATGTTCATTATCTAAGATGTTTATTTTTAATATAAAAAAAAAAACTAGTAGTTAAAATAATTATACTCTACTATTTCCTAAAGCAAGTCGATTACAAGATTAGCCCTCTTTTGGATTGCTAAAAAGAAGCGACCGTTCATAATTGTGGGTTTCTCAAAGACAGCCCAATGGTAGATGGTTTTAAAGTCATCAGAATATCGTTAGCGGTGCGGCCTAGTCGAGTTGCATTTGCAATTGGTTACCACAGTTCCGCTCCTATTTCGACAAGTCCCATATTTCGGAGACTGGCTAGTGCGTGCTGACAGCCCTATTCGATATCTAAAGAAGAACAAAACTGGAGTAGCGGAAGTTATAGGTTGTTAAATACATTACTATAAAAAATGCCCTATCATTGAACATAACCGGGGAAATCTTTCGCGGGGAAAACAGAACTGATCGTATATTGCATGGAGCTTGAAAGCGTGGGCACAAGTCATCCCGTGGAAAGTGCAAGTGACTGGCGAAAATGTCTAATAATGTTTATTTTTTTTTTATGTGAGAAAGTGGCAAATGAGCCGGCGGTTCACCTGATGTTAAGTCATAAACGTCTGCCTATTGCCATTTGCAACACCCGTAGGGTTGCAGATGCGTTGCCACCTTTTAATAAAGTTAGCCCCGGCTACCTCACTCACCAGACGAAACGCAGAAGTGTAACAATTCCACTTGACGTCGGTCTTCTGTGAGCTCGTGGACCCGGACGGACCTGCCCATTCGTGCAACAGCGAACACTGTTGCTTGGTCCGAGAATTAATATACAGGCGTGTGTTCGACATTCCCGCATTTTCACGGAATTCGGATTCAGAAGTTTGACAATAAACAGATGACTCCGTGGCGCAGTTGCCAAGAGCTTCGGCGTCGGGTGTTGTGGGTTCGATTTCCACACGGGACAACAATTTGTGCGACCCACAGATAGTTATGTCGGATCTGGGTGTTTTATTATTTTGAACGTCCTTACAACACAGGATAATTTTATCCTAAAGAAAGGGCATTGTTTGAAAAAAATATGAACTGATGGGCTATGGTCGGGATTTCTCTGCGCGATAAGAGTTCGGTTAAAACGAGGTTTTAATGGTATTAATGAATTTTTACTAAGCGAATAATTTTTCCCCATTTCCTGTATTGCTTGTAATTTATTTTATTTGAGATTTAATCTGTAAACCATAACGGTTTATGTTATTTTATTGCTAACCTTCTACCGTATATGCTGGTCAGATCTAAAAAAAATGTACATTTCTCTCATTATGAGTATTTAAATATAAACTTACATTTATACTTCGCAAATAATATATGATTAACATTAAAGTTACAAGTCGCCATGTCCCACTACTGGGCAAAGACCTCCTGAATAGAGGGATTTCGATCTGGTGAAGAAGAAGGTCTAGAAAAAGGCCGTTGATCCGTTCAAAAACCTTCAAATTAAAACCACAACAGACCACAGTGCCAAAGCGTAAAATGTCAAATTGTGTGACGTCACAAGCTGTCGGTACAGGAAACCTCAACATGGTAAAGCACACACGGACAGGTTTAACAGCTTTCAGACGAAATTACTACAAGTATTTGTAACACAAACCATACCCACTAATCGGGCATGTCGTTATCGAGATCGGCGCGGTTAAAATTAACACTTTCAAAATTTATGTAGGTATATTAAATATTTGTAGAAATAATATTGTAATATTTCCGCAGCAAACTATTCGTCCATTTTTTTTACAAATTTAAATGTTACATCTTAAGTGCAGAGATAAGCACTGTAAAACATAACGTATGTATTGCAGTAACTCCCTATTTTTATAAAAAGTTTTCAAGCTTCTTCGGCGTAAGCACACTTCAACAGTCTTGCTTTCTAATACTCCGTGGCGCAGTTGCCAAGGTCTTGGCTTCGGCGTCGGGGGTCGTGGGTTCGATTCCCACACGGGACAACTGTTTGTGCGACCCACAGATAGTTGTTTCGCATCTGGGTTTCATCTTCTATCAGGAAATTTATGTTTGTAAAACGTCGTTACAACACAGGATAATGTTATCCTAAAGTAACGGCTATGTTTTTTTTTAAAATAAGAAATAAATACAAAAGAAACTTCATTGATAGATATTGGAGCTAACAGCTAACTAGCCTCTAAGATACATCAGGGAAGCCCTCAAAATCAGTTTTGTTTTTTGTTACAAAAAATATTTTAAAAAGGTAACTGTGGTAGGGCCGGGCCACGTAAGAGTTTTCACTGTTGCACGAATGGGTAGATCCGGGAAAATACCACGACCTCAGACCTCAGTTTCATCTGGTGAGTGTTACCTCACTCACCACCCCACTCACATGCACAATTTATTAAAAGGTGGCAACGCATCTGCAACCCTACGGGTGTTGCAAATGCCCATGGGCGGCGGTTATCACTTGACGTCAGAAGAACTTCCAGCTCGTTTGACACCTAACATAAAATCGTAGTGCTCTTAGCGTTATCTGATAAGCAAATTATGGTTCAGTAGAGCCCAGAACGCTGAGACGTTACTAATTCTGAGCTAGTCGAGTCAGCATCCTCCTCACTAAGAAGTGGACGGAATACGTAACTCTGTGATAACGGCCCAATCTGCTTTGCATAAGTACACGTCGCAATTCAAAATCTTAACGCAACTGTACTTAGGAATGCAGCAACTAGTACAGTTATACCGAATTACGAGACGCACGTCAAGTGTGTTTCAAGCGAGTCGGAAGCTTTACTATTAAAGCTTCCGACTAAGGACTGGAAGCGTATCATCAGTTATTTAAAATATAAAATACAGCGAGTCGTAAGTCAGTTACCATTTCAATCTCGTGGAGTTACCAATTCAACCTCAAGTAATTATTATATCTCTGTGTCATTTACTATTTCTATATCAATTTCTATTTCGTGTTATTGTCAATTCTGTTTCAAGTGTTATTTTATAGTATTAAAAGTTATAAATAAGTTTATGTGTGAACAATATTAAGTAAATTATTTTTTTAAATCATTCTATCACTGACCACATAACACCGCCTTAATTCAGTGACAACATTTCACTTTTTTTAATTAATTATACCTCTTCTCAGGATTTTTTCGTTTTCCTCGTATTTACCGAATACTAGACAATGTTTAATTAAATGAAACTATTTAATGGATTTTATGCGTTCATGGTCACTGGATAGGCAACAACATTGTAAAGTGATCGAAACGTCGGAAATTTAAAAATCGAATTAATAAATCATTAACGTTTCGAACGGTTTACAATATAGTAAGAGCTTTACATAAAGTTTTATATAATACGGAAGAACGAGTGGAAGGCTATTTTTTGATAGCCGTGATTGCTACTCGAGCAATCCCAGTTCAATTCCCGGTGCCGGCACCAAAGAAATTGTTAATTGCTGAATGATTGAAATGCTGACTTATCACGTGCTCAGCGATCAAGGGAAAGATCGTGAGGAAATCGGCTTTTCGAAATAATGACAAATAATTTTGAAGATATGTAGTCTGTCAATTCGCAGTGCTAATACCCTCTGCACAGGGGAGGCCTTTGCCCAGCAGTGAGACATATAACAGGTGTCAAAGTATGAACCACGGGGCATTAAGTTGTTGTGGTTTTGGTGCGTTTACTCTAACAATTTAAATGTGACTTTAATAGATAAATAGACAAAAAAATTGTCTCCTAGGTTTCAAATCTGCGTCTTCTGGGTCATGTTTAAACTTCACTCGTACCAACATTCCAGTTCAAAGCGATCTAACCTTCATCTAGATGAGCCTTAAACTATTGCATGTTTCACGGCAAGCGGGATCTAGGCGATTCGTTCAAACATGCCAAGTGTCGACCGTTTTATTTCTTTTATTTGCTTTCAGTCCCGAGACTATCAAAGCTTCATCTGACGCAGAACCGGTGGGCTAGCCAGAACCCACGGGTTTGGGCCCTCCGCTGTGGGTAGGGCCGCGCATGTGCTCATGCGTGCGTTTAACTACGAAATTTCATCTAAGGGCCATCGAAGTTGCGGTGCGGACCGAGACCCCGATGGCCGTCGACTGTGTTTTTAGCTAATCGGTGGCTGGGGTCGGTGAGAACCGCCCTGGAACGCGGGTGTACCTTGTGTACGCGTTTGTGTCGACCGTTTAAACGCTAGTGTGGACACGCCTTAATTCACAACACGCACATACAATACAACAAATATTTCGTAACACACTCGCGACATTTCGGAGCAGGCCGAGCACGATCGCACGCAACGAAACACGTGTGCGAACAGCTATTTCGTAAGCGAACACCAGTGCGAAGTAAAAGCACTTCTACTTTTGCGATTGGGCCACAGTGGTACCAGGATGCGTACACTCTCAGTATTTTAAACGCGTGTGTTACATCTATACAACGTCTGGAATTTTAATCAAGCCAAATAATTATGAAAACTACAAAAATACCGAACGCGGCACGAAAAAAAATATTATATAAACGCACATTTGTACCGTAAATCCACCGTTTTACTTTTATAAAATTTTAATTTAATATGCACAATAATTAAGAATTCAACGAAATAAATTGAAAAGCATTAACGAAAATCAGTTCCGCTGTTTAGTAGTTGCTAACCGTTGGTATAAATACGTTTAAGCAGGTCTATCACTTAACATCAGGTGAACCTTTTGTGTGAACGTTTTGTATGTGAGAACATACACATAAAAAATGCAAAAGCTCCCAAAACGAGCGTTCATTATTGAACTCGACTGCACATATGACCGCCATTTTCGAGAGCGCTAAAGGTCTTAAGCGGTTACTTACAAGTTAATTTAATGGCAGGTCGCATTTAATGATAGACATTACGTTAACGCTGTTAAGCTACCGCCTTTACAGCTATTTTAATTTCATGGATGTTTGTTAAATAAATTAAAAACAACTTATCGACCGACTTCGAAAAAGGAGTTTTAAAATTCGGTCGTTGTAATTGTTTGTTACCTCAGAACTACATTTTATGAAATGAAATGAAATGAAATGGCGAGTGAGATATTTGGCGGCGGTTTTTTTTTTTTTTAATAAAAATGTATTGACTTGTTTTTAAGACTGTAAAATCAGGTGAAGACATCGGAAAAAATGGACATTAGAATTCACGACGATTATAAGGTCATAAATAAACTTTTAAAAAATTTCTTTGAAACGCGCAATGAGAGACAATACAGACTTGAAAGGATGACATAACTTTTATTAACAAACACTAAATTCAATCCATAATCGAGTCCTGACGGCAGGCAGGCGCGCGCGTGTATGTGTACTCGCACTTGTGTGTTTAAATAAAATTAAATACGTACGATATTATTTTAAGGTGAAAGGGGCAACTGTCCCCCATATCAGGTGATGGTGAGCGGTTAATGTCCCCCATAGACACAGAACACCTGATGATTTGTAAGCCCACACTGTCTTATTTTGTATTTATGTTTTAACTGATGTTAGCGTTTTCACTCCTGAGACTATTAAATGCTTCATCGAACGCATAACCCGTGGGCTAGCCAGAACCCAGTGTAGTGTTATCTGGGGGGACCCCCGACGGTGGATCTTACGTACTTATGTCCCACACTCTCAGTGATTGGCAAAATGCCTGTAATATCTGGTGTTGCAAGTTACAATCCGAGGAGGTCCTAGCGTCAGTTGCCATGGCGTTGAAATGAAATAATAAATATAAAGCTTTTCCAGCATTTTTTTTTTCGATTAGTATAGGCACTTCAAGCCACATTGAAGCATGCTTCCAGGATAAACAAATCTCTGTACTAACACTGACGTCATACTATATTGTAACAAATAGAATTCTGGCAATGCAGCTTTATGATAGCGCGTATTGAATGATATTACAAGACAATTGCGTAGCTGTTTTTTATCTCACTCCCCAACGTGCCGCGAGAGGGGGACGGCTATCTTTCATAATGCATTCCCACGATCGAGAAAGTCGAGGTTGTGGGAGCGTTTGGAGAAAACGGACACAATTCTCTGACTCTCCTCTCTTCCCTGATACAAGAGGCTTGCAAACACTGCTATTGTTTTACTACAGTGTTTTGTTACGTCTCGCCATTGATAACTCGAGCAAGAACATTTAGTCGCTTTGCCGTCGGAAGTCGACTTGGTGTATAAGTTCGCGGGTTCAAATGGGAAAATGTTATAATAGCTCGGTCGGTAATCGGGCGGCCGCTAACAAACAGCCACGAAACAGAAGGCCGTGGTTCGTATCACGATCATTTATACACTTATTTCTTTACTTTTTTTTCGATTCCAGATCATTGCTTTCTTTATCTTTTATTTTTTGTCGATTTTTTTATTTTGTGTTTTTTTCCCTTTTTTTAAAGTTCTTTCTTTTGTGAAAAACACCAGTTCATATTTTCTTATTATTACGTCGGTAAGATCGAAACATATTATGCATATTTCATTACTTAGTAATTTGTATCTAAATGTAATTTCCAAAATACACGATTTACCAAAAAAAAATGCAAATCTCGGTCCTCCAGGCACTTTAATATTAATAACACATTTGAATCGAACAAGTATGACTGTTGATTATTTCAACAATCATAATTGTTCGATTCTAAGTCGTTAATAATCTAAATATAACAGATTAAAACTTGTTACAGTTAACGAGTTGTGTGAATGTTTAAAGAATTGTTTAATACAATTTAAAAAAGTTATCCTCTATATGTGTGTTCATTTATTGTCGCGGTGGTAACGACACGCTGTAAAATACTTTTTGCTTGAGATCCGAATAAAATATATGACTATTCTCATTATCTTTGCAATCTTCCCAAAACACAAGGGTATATTTGGGTGTTTAACGCCAAGTATTGCTTAAAATGCAATAAAATCGAACTAGATAAGATAATTTTACCGCTGTGAAGATTTCAATCGCTTAGCTTAGTGGTTAGTGTCTTAACGAGTTGAAGGTGCAACGAAGTGAACGAGTGCAACGGGTTCGAATCCTGGCATCGGCGTAATTATGCGACAGTTTTATCTGCACATTTTTTAATTGACGTCTTGATTGTCTTGACAGTTTCGAATGATGTACTTGATTAAATTTAAAATTATTACTGTAGAGTAAAAAGTCCATATTCCGTCTGTCTCTATTGAAGTGACGATCGGAATTCAAAAATTTAAATTTTTTATAGTGCTAAAGACTGCAATTAAGATTAAACATTAAAATTTGTAGAAAAATGGAACGAAAAGTTTTTCGAATCTGGGTCAGTCACCTCTAAACGCAGCCTTGCTTAAAAACCATCGCCGGGAGGTCCCCGCAAAACGTGGGGCTAAAAATAGGGTCGGAATGCGTGACTCGAACCGGTTACCGAGGATCGATCTGTCTACCCTTTCTAGCCAATGCGTTAAGTGCTCGTCTCCGCGCAGAACGCAAGTGCTAGCGAGCTCAGTAAGAATCCATATCCAATGTAATTTTGAGAATGTTAATACTTACGGAACACCGTTATTCGAAACAAGTACATTTTATTAGCAAAACACGGGACAGACTTCAAATATTTCACTCGCTATACACATTCTATTTTATTTTGAAGAGTTCTTTGAAATTAATATGGGACCTCGTTGGTGCTAAGCCAAAACCTATGCAAGAAGAATTTTTAAAATCGGTTCATAAATTAGGAGTTCTGAGGAAAGGGATGGACCATTAAACATTGCTCAAATCGTCATGTTTTGTTATATTTTTTTTTCGTGTGAGAAGATGTCAAACGTGCTGGTAGTTCACCTGATGTTAAGTGATAACCGTCGCCAATTGACATCTGCAACACCTGTCATTATATTGCGAAGTTCATACACATTAAACAAACTGTTCTTACAATTTTATTAATAGCTAATCACTTAAAGGTTTATTTATAACCCTTCGATCGTTTAGCTTCAAGTAATTATATTACACTTAGATCACTCTAGCAATCTCCGACTTGCAAAATCATTATAGAGAATAGTTCCTCTGCTAATTACGCGAGCTAGCCTAAGAATTTTTATTTTTTAACATACATAGGACGAGTAGCGGCCGTCGTCGATAATCCATACAGATTAAAAAACAAGCACAAAACAAAATGTCAAAGGCAGACCCCTCCCCCCTACCTCTTGTCCGTGACCGCCGCGACACCGGACGCACGGCCCAAGGTAGGTACTTTATACTACGTCAGCAGCCTCGTATAAATTCCGCTCACACTCGGAGGAGCCATGAATGATTCGCTTATCGTAGGAGAACAGTCAACCCAATGTAGGGGGTAATTGATGGCTGTATTAGCTTTTTTTATGTGAAAAGTTGCCAAGCGAGCAGACGGTTCACCTGATGTTAAGTGAATACCGTCGCCCATGGACATCTGCTACACCCGAAGGTTCTATATGCGTTGACAACCTTTCGAAAATTGGGCTCCGGCTACCTCACTCACAAGACGAAACACGAAAGTATTATACTTCCACTTTACGCCGGTCTTCTGTGAGGTCGTGGTACTTACCCGGACGAGCCTGCCCATTGGTGCAATAGCCGAGGGTGCTGCGTGGCCCTACCGTGAAAGCTAGCTGGGCGACGCGTAATGGCTTATCCAAGTAAATTCGCTGGTATCTTTTGTGTGGAAGGGGCTAGCTTGTAAGTCTCCACTGCCACCTGGAAGATCAATAATTGTGGTCTTTCCCTTCGAAAACATTGCCCTCTTTCTGTAGGATAACATTACCCAGGGTTGCAAGGACGTTTTACATACTTAAATTTCACGAAGACAAACACCCAGATCCGAAATAATTATCTGTGGGCCACATAAATAATTGTCGCGTATGGAAATCGAAACTACGACCCACGGCGCCGAAGCTAATACCTTGGCAACTGCCGCACGGAGTCATCATGAGGGTCTTAATGTTCGCTGGTATGTCCGTTCGTACCGTAGTGACGAGGTTTGCAAAAAGCAACACAGATAATCTATAGACTAACATGGCGGACGCCGTTATCGCCTGTTTAGGAAAACTTAATTTTTAAAATAAAGTTTTTAGTCCATTTGTAGGCCCAAAAAAATATGGTAAATTTTTTTTCATCTAATCAAATGCTGATTAACCATTTGAGACATACTTTAGAGGCAAGTATCCTATTGTCTTGTAATATCATTAAATACGCGCTATATTTCGTGAGGCTGCATTGTAAGAATTCAATTTCGTTATATTTGACGTCAGTGTTATTAGAAATAGAGAGGTTTTCGTATCCTGGAAGCATGATTCAAAGTGACGTAGTGACGTTTTAGCGGATAGCAGTAAGGTTTTCAATAGACACCTCCGCTTTCAACGACGAAGACTTAAAAAAATCGTCGGTTTCGTACCTACCATTATCTATAAAAACGTCAAAAAAATCATGTCTGTTGTATGTATGGGAGCCACACTTAATTTGTTGTTATAGCGGCTACAGAAATACATCATGTGTGAAAATTTCAACTGTCTAACTATCACAGTTCATCACAGTTCATGAGACACAACCAGATGACAGACGGGCAGACAGCGGAGTCTTAGTAATATTGTCCCGTTTTACCCTTCGGGTACGGAACACTTAAAAGTATGGGGATTTTGTTTAAGAGTATTAAAGGTGTTTAGCGTAAACATATCTCTGTTGTATTGTCAGAAGTATCCGTACTTGTATACAAAACTCGGCGCTTAATGGTAGTAACCTTAACAGCTACTCGAGCTTAAACGTAGCGAGATAAAACTGCACAATATCCGGCATCAAGATCAAAGCAACATGCACATGACTACTTGGACAATAACACATAAGACTAAATGAGCATACGAAAAAATCACTTACATATATAGAACAGCGGCGACAGTCCAGTATAAAGGTGAATGCTTTTAAAGATGTTTTTTTAATTTAATAGCAACAGAGTTATACACGATACAGCCACGGACGAATAACATCAACTAACTGGCCGCATCACGTGGATTACACAAACATATCTGTCACAACACAAGCAATATGTTTTCGCTGACGTAACAATAGCGGAACGGTGCCTGGATTCAAAATGTTTGATTTAATCATTAGGCTTATCTGAGGCGTTTATACGTGATCAGTATTTGAGTGTTCGCGGATTTGTTTTCGTTTTTACTGTCGATGGTTTACGGTTCATTTGATGTAATTTCGTAGGTTTTTTAAGTTTTTTGTACATTTTCTTTATAATATTGGTATACATAAACTACCATTCTATTCCTTCAAAATGTTATTGACAATTCAAATCAGCTCCGCACCTTCTTTGGGGTTGCATTCTAATTTTACGTAATAATCATTTATCTTGTCTTTAGGAGGCAGACTCTAATCGGCTGACACTTATACATCATTTTCAGTATTGAAGAGCATTCGTATGGTTCATAAACCTTGGCCCGTATCGGCAACCTTCACAAAATTACCGAAATATGTAACGCAGACAGCAGTGTGGCTAATTAAATGTACAAAGCTTAAGGAGCTCAAGATTTCTCAATGTAGTCATTAGTTCGCATAAGACAAATGACCAGACAGTCATGTTACATTGAAAACATAGATATATATGTTACTTTTTTTAATTTAAAAAGATAAAAAGCGAGAGATGTTATGTGAGAACCGCAACCTACGGACATTTGCAAAACCCGTAGGATTGGAGATGTGTTGCCATCTTTTAATTAAGTGGGCCCCGGCTACCTCACTCGCCAGACGTAACGCAGAAGTATAACACTTCCACTTCACCGGTCTTCTCTACGGTCGTGGTACTTACCCAGATGGTCGGTACTGTTGCGTGATCCTGCCACATTAAGAAAATCTGTCTATTGTACGTATTACGTCGCACTAGAATCCTATAAATGTTTCATTTAACAATGTTACACTTTGATAAAAACAAATATTTTTCGAAACATTTTCGTAGGAAAGCGAAATTATTTGATGTTCTACATATATATTGTATATTTAGGTTGTTTTTCTTCTATTATGTTTAATTGAATCTTCACCCTTATTCTATTTAGTAGAAAAAAAAAGTGTGTGCGTGTAACCTTTACGCGTGATTGAAGTAAAACTTCGTTGGCGTTGACGGCATATATCACTGAAATGATTAAACATTTATTCTTAAAATATGACATATACTTATGACGTTACTTCCGTCAGAAAAATCGTTACTTCCGTCAGAAAAAATCTGAGTTACTCCCTAGTCGCGCCTAAAGAAGTTTTACTTCAAAAAATTATACAGATAGCAGATAATGTGATGAAATCCAAAACTATGACTTGAATAGTCAGTAAACCAAGTTTGTTGTTGGTTTTTTCCACTCACTTCATAGCCGCAATGAATTAAATTTTGTGAGGTGTTCGACGAATACTTATAACGTAAACAATATACGAAAAATGTGGCAACGCATTTGCAACCCTACGAGTGTTGCAAATGTCAATGGGCGACGTTTATCACTTAACATCAGCTGAACCGCAAACTCGTTTGCCACCCTTTTACACAAAAAAAAAACATTAGTTTAATTTATTATGTAGACTGCGTAATTACAAGTCATAATTATATTGAAAATCAACAATGCAATACTGTTACATTCTAGTGTCATGCGGTTTCGCTTCAAGTCGCAATAAAACGCATCCGGAACGACGGATTTGTATCGATTAGAAAAAACCCATGCATCCCATGCATGCGTCGGTGTTAGTCCGATGACCGGTCATCGACCTCGCGAACGAGAGCGCACAGGCAGTAAACAAAAGAGCAAACGCTCCACTGCAACCGGAACCAGTCGGAAAACCAACCGGGATCAACACAATCGTACCAGCGGCAACACAATTGAACCCACAAACACGAGGACGGGTGGACCCGGTAGTGTCCGTAACACTAACTGAATTACGCGGCGGGGGTGCACAGCTGATTGAATGTTACTTTGACACGGTCCCGCGCCGGTACACGGCCGCGAAACGCACCTCAAACACATCCGCGTAAGAGCGTTCGATTGGTCACTTGAGACTCTGTGGCAGTGAATCGACTACGCATGCGTCAAGCACCCTTAAGGGGTTGGAATGACGAAACGATCAAATATATACTCTATGACTATGGTTACAAAGCACGCTTTCCATTAGAGAGTTTCGCGCTTGCGCTTCGAGTAAAATATTTGACATTTAAGTAAACTCGGCTTTGACGGTCTCGAGCCCAAAGTAAGGCTTGTTCAGCTGGCAACAAGTGCACTGTAAGACGATAATGGATTTAATACTATAGGTAGTGATATATAACAACTGCGTACATGATTTTTAGACGCTCTGTCTAAGATATCGGTATATTCGATACCGGCAGAAAATGTTTTCAATAAGACATGGCATAATGATATCTTACATGTATATTCAAATGAAACAATTTCATCGCCTTCTATTTTATTTTTAAATTCATGTTTCATTACTACACTTTGAAAGTAACGAAATATACGACATCAAATATAGTTTTATTTAACCAAGGCAACATTTTAATGTAGGGCGTAGGGTGCGTGTGGTCGGGAATTTCGTCTCACCGTACCAGGTTGTTGAATTTAATGACGGTTTACGAACTTCGTACGTATGCCCATGTACGTAGAAATAGGAATGAGTTGAAAAGAGTGCTATGCCCTTACTCTAGGAATACATGATCCTGTGTTATAAGGAATTATCTGTGGATCTCGCAATACTTGTCCCGTGCGGGAGGAATCGAACCCTCGAACACCGGCGCCGAAGCCAGTACCTTGTCAACTGCGCCTCTGAGTCATCATTACTTTAGCAAAGTGTAAAACAAAATACGAAAAGCATGTGAAATAGAATGCGTTATTCGCGTAAATGTAGAAGTGCAACAATTTTATAAACAAACAACGAAATCGGCAATTATTATTTACTATTTTTACTTAATATATTATTTACTATGCATTTTCTATTCGGTTTTGAGGAATTCCCCGAGTCCAATTTTCAATAGGTACCAATAAAATCAATATGGAACCACATGGGACCTAAACAGAAACAGTACAAAATATTAAATAAGCTCATTAATGACGGAGATATGAGGGTAACACAAATAAAAAAAATCACCAAATTGAGAATTACCTTTGGTTAAAAATAAAAACAAACCCGAGCGTGAATTAAACTTAAAAGTATATTACGATTAGAAACGGTGCCTACAAGTATACCTTTGAAGATAATCTGCATACATATTAAAACGAAAATCATGTTTCTAAATAACAGATAGACTTCGATTACGTAACAACAACCTGTTCAATCGCGCAAATATGTCAAAACCGCCATAATACAGACATGGCCTCCCACCGCAAGGCCGGTGACGCAATGTTGACAGAACCATTCAATAATCTATAAGGATTCACGACGCGCGCGACCTTCGATGTCACATCTCCTAGTGTCGATTGCTATTTACCTTATCGGATAATCGACGCTGATGCGATCGGAATAGATAACATAAAGCAATGAACGTTTTGAATCTGTGATATCTAGACTGTCGGAATACTGTGACAATGAATGATATTACATACATAAAAGAGGTAGCCGCGCCGGAACTAAGTCAATTATTACGGCAATTAATGTAATTTCTCTTCCATTTGGTCCGACTCTATGTATGGCTAGCGTACGTCAAATGCAACTCTATAGACTGCTATCTCTTTCCGTGTTAAACGTTCTATATAATTTTTTACATTCAATTAGATATATATTATATCCTGTAATAATATACAGCGGAAAAAATTTTAAACGCCGTTAGTACAGACATCTTTATTAAAATATCATTGATATATTTAGCGTCAGACATTTTCGAAATTCTCTCATTATCTCATCATAGTCTCCTTTTATTCAATTTTTATTTGAAAAGTTGGCAGGTGAGCAGATGGTACACCAGATAATAAGTGACTATGGACATCTCCATCGCTTGTGGGGTTGAACATGCGTTGGCAACCTTCCCGGCAGCCCCGATTGGCTCACTTACCAGACGGAACGAGAAAGTTTTGCGCTTTGGGTTGAACATGCGTTGCCAACTTTGCCGGCAACCCCGGTATACCAGAGGGAACGAGAAAGTTCCGTGCTCACACTTCACGCCGGCCTTCTGTGAAGCCATGGTACTTCCCAGAGGAGCCTGCCCATTTGTGCAATGGCAGAAGCAGCCCTACCCTTTGTTAGGAAATTCAATTTTGTTTATATTACTACCTGTGGCGAAGGCGAAGGAACAAAGCTCATTGCGCTATGAGCGTGATCAAAATACTTTTATTACATCAGCATTTCTTTGTTTTGTTCGTTTCAAAGCGTTTGGACACATTCAATATTTTATGTTTATTAATATTTTGTACACATCAATAATTTAGAAGAGAAAGTTTGTGAGATTTTTATATTACGACGAAAATAGGTCCTTTAAAACGTTGAACACGGAACTGGCAGATAAGTGTGACGACCTTGCCGAGATAAATCAGCAAATATGTACTTTATATTTCGCGCGCAATGCACGACGTGGCGTCCCATATAGATAAACGTACATTTATTTTGCGACTATTAAATTAAGAATCGACGTACCCTACATTTTTATGAAAAAAAAAATACTTCGTATTTGGTGACTTTATGAGAACACGGAGTTCATCTAGAATCGTGTAGAAGCATTTATGGTAGATTAGCCTGTTAATGTCATGTACGAGTACGTATTGTAATTGTCCGAGTGCTTACTACTGTGTAGATGAATATTATTAACAATGTTGAAAACTTTCACGGTCGTGACAAAACGCATATATGTTGTATAACAATGAAACAGTGAAGGATTTATTTCAATATTCATATAATAAATTTGAGATGGTAACATATATATAGCCAATTCCACGACAACGTTTAATAATTGTTTTCGCAATGGTTGTCTGGAAGAAATTGCTTTCTGAGCGATAAGACCGCCTATTGTACTTCCTTTTATATTCATTTGTAATTTGCTTTTTATATATATTTTTATTTTTGGTGTACAATAAAGTATAAATAACCAAATCAATTTATTAAATATCTATAATTCTAATTTAATTGTAATTATTTCGTGAGTATCGCATTGGTATTGACTAGGTTCTTGACGAACCAGCCGCATGCTTGACGTCAACCCTCTTTAGGAACAAACTCCCAGATCGAGAGCGATTATCTGTTGATCTTACAAATTCTTCTCCGATGCGGGAATCGAGCCCAAGACAACGGGCGCCGAAGCCGATGGCTTAGCGACTGCGCCACCGAGTAATCAGATTTTTATATAAATCAATATTAGTCACAATTGGTCAACGGTGTTACTCAACTCGCTCGCAAGTTAGCGTCAATGATTTGCAAGGAAACGGCAGTTTACGAAACCAATCAAAGCCATTACATTATCCGAGCTAGGCAGTTCAGATTAGCAAGAATTCTACTATAACATTTACAGACCATATTGATTTTTTATTTATACGCAAATATTACAGACTGTGATCATGGAGTCTGCGGTTTGTAACGACGGCAGTTTCAATCAAAATCGTAAATTACTTGTTACAATGTTGATCACTTAACACAGAATCTCGACGACCAATTTAAGTGCGGGGGTCTTCACGTATGATTTTAGTGAGGTACAAGTATTTGAATGACACGGCAAGTAAACACTGACGGAAATTACGGCATAATTCTTATTTGGAAGATAATCATTGACGTTTATCAAACTAGATTTCTATGTCGATTCTGCACGGAAAATCCATAACTTATGCTGGCCGTTTGAATTTTACGAGTCATTCCCTCGTCAACCTGTTCCAAGGTCTTCCATTCAGTGAGATGGATGTCATTTAATGAATGCAATAACGAAATTTCAAGTTTAAATATGTGCAAATATAACTGCCGTAGCATTTTTCGCCGCTGTCAGGTTTCTAACCTGCGCCTCTCAGATGGCGTGTCCGGGCGCTCTAGCCACTGAGCCTAGCGGTCGACTTACTCGCCGCGCTAAATTACACTATCTACTTTGTTTCTATCGTATTTTAGCAATACTTGGCGTTATCTAACGTGCTAAATTTGTAGCAAACACACTTTCTCAAATAGCATTTATTTTATTCTATACTTCATGCATGCACATACACATTCATGCATATCAGAAATCGGACTAAGCTCGAACCACAACTACTGATTCGTCATATTATTGTCTGTAGAAGGTGGCACGGGTGAAATTTAGAGGTAGTTTGTAAATATCTCGGGACATATTTTTACACAACGTTATCAAGTCCCAAAGTTAGCAAGGCTTGTACTATGGATACTAGGTAACTGATACATATAGTTAAACGTACTTTTCTTTTATTAATAAATACATATTATCGATATATAAACACCCACACTAGTAAAGCACTATGTAGGTACTATGTTCATCGCACAATACTTTTCCAGTAGTGGGGATCGGATCCACATCCTCTAGGTTAAAGAGACAGGGTCACTATCCCCTACGCCAAAATATGGTCTTAGATTAAATAGACCGATTTGATATAATCGTGCACACTTAACAGGAGTGGCAACCCTAATCGACAGTGACGGTAAACCACGAATCAGCCGCAATCTTGCGTCAGCCCACTATGCGGAAGACGCTCGCCGTTGCGTGCCAAAACATTGCCGTATTTCGCGGACGTCCGAATCTTTTTAATCTTGTAGGGTTGGCCTCTAGTCTTTTGTCTCTGTTGCGTTTTATGCATAAGAAATCATAAGAAAGTTCCGGTGTACGCCATTGGAATTGGGAGCTTATATTAGACATAGCATGAAATTAGTTGAATGGTACAATGCATACGTCACGATTTGACCGGCCCGATTAAATGGCGGTTTATTAAAATTTTCTAGAGAGATGGACGAAAAGTTTTTCGCCGCTACGAACACGCATCTTCGATTCGCGCCCAGACGCTTTAACCACTAAGCTAGACGGCAGATTGCCACACCGCCGAAAATCTCAACGACTTTTATCTACATGGTTTTTTCGCATTTTAATTCTTGGCCGCATCTATTGTTATACATATTATCCTTTACAGTATACAAACAGTTGCAAATATCGTTTTACAACGAATTATCATTCATGTTAAGTGCAGAGATTAGCACTAAAAAATTAAAATGTCGTTTTGTTATTTCGAGCTTAGTTTGGAGGTCATTAATCCTTAATTCGTAACTGAGGTGTAGGGAGCGTGTCAGTCATGGCTACAGTACCGAAGCAATCCTATTGTGGAGTGAGCAAGAACTGCACATCTTTCTTCTTCCGTCGCGCTTAACAACATTGGATAGGAGCTGCACTCAATCTTGTTGATGTTGAATCCCTCAACTGAATTAATAGGACACAAACTGTTCGCAGTCGCGTATACAAAGTAGCTATAACGTGAACGCTGTAGTTTCCAAAAAGTAACGAATTTAAATATAAAATAAAACGCGATAAAATCCCTAAAAAAGTTTCATTCGACCAAATAGTGAAACAATTTTGCCGCGTTCGTCACCCCATCCGATTTATAGTAGAGAAGAACAGAATAAAGTCTGTTAATCTGCGGTGGGGTCACGTAGGCTAATTAATGACCTCTGAACAAGGAGCCTTCGTCCATAATACAAAAAATACAAATATACAAAATAGAAAAATGTTTATTACATTAACTTACTTCTGTTACAGTTATAAATATTTGGAGCTACCTTTTAAGCAAAAGTTTGCTTGTGTTAGGCAGCACCGCACTTCCATAGTATACTCATAAAAACTATATATAAATATACAGAACCAATTTCTATATAAATACAGACTGTTACTTTAGTTTTACCCATTTCTGCCAGTATTGCAGCACACCTATTAAACGTAAACATATCGCGCATACAACGCACCGTATTGCAAAACTCAGACGCAACCGACAGAAAAAAAAAACATTAACACGTCAAAAGGTCGGTGAACCGTAAACGGTGCAGCTTACGAACTTAATTGCTTAATATCACGTTACGTTAGATACGAATAACAGTACAGGCTTCCACACTTAATCTGTCAATTTGCGCAAACCTGTCATTACATACCTCGTTCTGTTGCAAGTTAAATTAGATTAAACTAGAGCATCACCATCGATGGGGCTCAGTGGCGGTTTCCATGATATTGGCGCCGGGGTTGTGGGTTCGATTCCCACACGAGACTATTTGTGTGACCCACGGATAGTTGTTTCGGATCTGGGTGTTTGTCCACGTGTTTATGAATGTAAAACATCCTGTTATCCTCCAGTAGGGGGCAATGTTTTCGAATGGGACACTACAATAGATCTTTCTGGGTGGCAGTGGTCGTTGGACTCCCCCAGCTCGATCCAAACTAAATTTATTAGTGGTACGATAGGTCATTTGAACGAGGGGAGTTGGCTTGAAACCTCAGCATTTTTACTATTTTAAAGCGGCTTACTTTGTAGGGCCACGCGACAGTCTGCACTATTGCACGAATGCGCAGGTCCGCCCGGTAAGTACCACGACCTCATATAAATCCGGCGTAAAGCAGAAGTATTATACTTCTACGTTTCCTCTGGTATGTGAGGTAGCCGAGGCCTACTTTATTAAAAGACGACAACGCCCCTAACTACAGGTGTTGCAAATGTTTATGGCAAATGTTAAGATGAACTAATAGAGACTCGCTCTTTTTTTTATGTGTGAAAGTGGCAAACGAGCTGGCGGTTCACCTGATGTCAAGTGACAACCGCCGCCCATGAACCTTTGCAACACCCGTTGGGTTGCAGATGCGTTGCCACCTTTAAAGGAAGCCCCGGACTTCACTCACCAAACGAAGCGCAGAAGTGTAACACGTCTTCTGTGAGGTCGTGGTACTTACCCGGACGGACCTGCCCATTCGTGCAACAGTGTTGCGTAGCCCTACCGCCAATAGAGACTTTACTACTGCATGCTAAACAGCTGATTAAGGTATCATCATCATTTAAAACCTTAAATGTCCTTCTATGAATGACGGTTCATTAAATGTTGCCCAAAAGAAAATTGTTGTTGTTTTCTTTTTTATTATATCCAGTACTAGTCAACTAAAACTGATTTCTTCGTCGAGTTTTAAGATTAAAGTGGAGTTTAAAGATTAAGCTACCGCTATATTATAGCTACGTTTCCACGGATTTAAGATATAATAGAAATAGTGCAACCACTGTACATTTTCTAGCAATAGTCAGTAAAGCATTTCAGAGAAAAACCGAAACCGGGCTATTCTAATAACAATTGTGAACGACGCGTACATAAAACCTGTTTTAATCTGACCTGTTTTAATCTGTTGGTACAATCAAAACGTTATGAGCGCAGCACAACAATGTTGACTTATAGGGTTAACGCATATTGCAGGTGGGACATTTTTACCGACTGAGAAGAAGGGTTATGTTCGTCGAGAGTATGTATGTATGTATAATTGTTTGCCACCCTCTGCAGCCTAAAAGGCTTGATGGATTTTATCTTGAGAGGTGTTGTTAGATTCGTATTCACTGTGAGAGTGACACTGGGTATATCAAAATAAGAAAAAAATGCAGAGAAACGCTGTCGGGTTTTTTAGTTTTTTAAATTATATTCTACTTGTTTTATCAATTTGTTTTTACTTATTTTTCGAACCGTTTCCTTAAACTAATTCCTTCATTTTACATTTTCATTGCCATTGAATATATAATCTGATCTGTTTCTGCCTAGCCAATTTGGATAGATCCTCTTCATCCAGAAGCCTACATATAGAAGATGTTTGCCCGGGACTAAGTATCTGCATATACGTGTAAATGATTATCTCCGCCAATGGGCATGTTGAACACCTGACGGTTTGCAGATGCATGGCCAACTATAACGCGAAAGTATAACACTTGCACTTCACGCCGGTCTTCCGTGAGGTCGTGGTACTTCCTCGGAGGTGCTTGCCCATTCGTACAACAGCAGACGCTGCTTCGTAGCCACGAAGGTGGCCACCAGAGATCATGACGGACTCGCTTAACATCAGGTGAACCCACTGCCCTGACCGCTTCACACATAAAGAGGTTGCTTTCTTATTCGTCAAAGCGAGAAGAGGTGGCCCTGGGTCGTGCGACGTGGCCGCTACTAATAGCTTTATGCATGACAATTCCTCGCGTGTCTAATTGCACGTTACGTCACGCACGAGCATTTGCACGTTTCAATGTCTCTTATTTGCTTGCTTGCTTGCTTGTCTTCAGCGTTATAACGAAAAATAACAGGTACTGTATAACACGCGGAAAGTTAAAAAAAAAAAAAAAAAAACCGGCCAAGTGCTATTCGGACTCGCGCACGAAAGGTGCCGTATCAATATCTATAAAAACGGCAAATAAATCATGTCTGTTTGTATGGGAGCCCCACTTAAATATTGTTTTATTATATTTTTTAGTATTTGTTGTGATAGCGACAAAAGAAACACATTAGGGTCCCGTTTTACCCCAAAAATGACAAAAAGAGCCTTTTCAAAGAGCCTTTTCGGAGGTTCTTCAGCCCGTTTCTTCTCCGTTTGTTCTTCCGGTGGAAGATTTAAAAAAAACTATCGATAGATGAAATATATGTTTCATATTTCGATGAATAAATGATTTGATTTGATTCAAATATGGAAAAGATGACTTCGAGGTATTTTTATTTAGACACAGTCCGCCACGCGATCCCTACTGCCAGATCTTTAAATTTACTACGTTTTGTAACAATAAAGTGCAAGTATTAAAGAAGAAAATATTTCTTTCTTCTTTATTTTGCATTGAACAAGCAGCAAGAAATCTGTTTACCCTTGTTACGACAGAAGCTATTGCTTATTTCCTCCTCATAAGCGTTCCATATGCGACGGACTGCTGGTGACCTCTAGCTGTGTCTGTTAGCCGGGTCAGCGATGCGAATCGTGGGTTCGAATCCGGCGCACAAAGCACCGGACGCGGCGGCAGGAAGCGGGAGCGGTTTTGAATTGTCAGGTGGGTCGCATTGCTTGCACACAGACGCGAGTTCGTTTTCAACCGACTTCAAAAAAGGAGGTTCTCAATTCGGTTGCATTGCTTTTTTTATGTATTTTAGTGATCAGAATGACCTTCTTGATGATCAGAATGATCAATTCAAAGAGTTTAACAATCCTTTTGGCAACTCAAATAACATTTGAAAAGCCATTTGACGGCTGATTAGTTAACTTCTACGACGATCGGTGTTTCAGAAACCGGGCATTATACTTTCATGTCTGAACTTGCCTGTCATATTACAGCAACGAGTGATATTCGTTTAAGAATACATATGAAATACTAATAATATCATTTGAATCACTTTGAACCTTTCTACGTTGAAAAAAACCTATTTAGCATGACATGCTTATAAAAAGTAGGTACCCTCGATGTATCTCAAAGAGCCATTTGCCGGTCTTATATAATTTACGTAAACATTATTAAGGCAAAACGGCCGCGTAATTGCCGTTGCGTGAGCGTTACAGTCGTAAAAATGGGCATTATGTCACGAGTGTACCCGTCGCTTGATGTGACTTAAACATGGGAGAACTAACGCCTACAGGTCGAGCTAACAATACGAACAATTACATCTCTTCTACAAATACTGACAAATGGGTGTATTGCAAATTTATAGTGAGCATGCGATTCATGCGTCTAATCACGACTTACAAACACATATGAAGTGACAAACTAATGACGATAAATACGACAATCTGTTCCTTGACAATGGACGCAAGTATGTTAAATGCGCAAAAATAGATCTCATTCTATTGTGCTCATTTTGATTTGTAGTTTTGTGGGTTCATTTGATTTAGTTTGATGTTTCATGCGTTTCCATCGGCGAGAAACGTTTCTGCCTAGACCCCGTAAGTTGTAGCGTGATGTTACATACGCTATAACTTTCCCAAAGAATTGCTCAATAAAATGCAAAAAGATCTTTTCAAATCCGACTGGTAGTTTCAGAAATTAGCGCGTCCTAACAAAGTCTTCAGCTTTATCATATTAGTATAGGTAAAACGGTGAATAGGTTCAAAATGTAGGCACAACGGTGACGTATCATGTGTACATGTCGAAGTACCGCGGGGCGAAACGTTATAATGAACGACGCAATTAGACTGTGACGGCTGTATTGTGCGAATTCACCGCGAAAACAATACTACTACCTTTAATCTCTGCTCAAAAAACTGTACAGTCCTAATAGTACACGCTGCAGAATATGTTGCACGAATTGGCAGGCCAATTGCAGCAGCTATATTGCTACCCAGCAAGGATTTTTTTTTATGCGAAAAATTGTAAAACGAGCAGACGGTTCACCTGATGTTAAGTGAATACCGCCGCCCATGGACATCTGCCACAACCGAGGATTACAGATGCGTTGACAACCTTTCGAAAATTGGGCTCCGGCTACCTCACCCACCAGACGAAACGCGAAAGTATTTGTCATGCTTCCACTTTACGCCGGTCTTCTGTGAGGTGGTGGTACTTATCCGGACGAGCTTGCCCATTCGTGCAACAGCCGAGGCTGCTGCGTGGCCCTACCACCGTAAAGTGGTGGTAGGGCCACTCACATAAGGTTGAGACTGTGATCCAACCACGAGACGTTGAACTATCCGCTGAGCAAAGTTGGTGTGGTCCTACCACAGAAGTGCTATGTACTCACTGGCGTGGTCATCGTCCAGCAGGTTGTGGTAGCGGTGCTGTTTCTCTGATGCCTCGAGCCTCATCATCACGCCGTTCTCACCACTGCATCGCAACCGCCTGCCAACGGAAAATAGATTTATTTACACGTTCATCTTCTGAACGCCAAAATGTACAACCTTAGAGAAAAAAAAAAAAAGTTACATCAATCGGTCGTTAGAGCCATTACAATTTTACCATGCAATAAAATGAGGAAAAAGAAAAATTTGTCTGTTACGACATCCTAAATTTATCTAGTTAGTGCAATAAATTTCAAGACAAAGTAAATTATACATAAATTAACAACATATGAATTTAAAAATGTCTCTGCTCTGAGCACAATAGAAAACAAGAAAAAACAATTGCCCTTATTTTAGGATAACATTATCCTGTGTTGTAACAACGTTTTACAAAAATAACTTTCACGCGGACAAACATCCAGATGCGAAACAACTATCTGTGGGTCACACAAATAGTTGGCAAAGGGAACCCAAACATGCAGATGAAACGCAGAAGTGTAATACTTCCACTTCCTCCTCATCTTGTGTGAGGCCGCGGTACTTCCCCGGGCGACCCTGCCCATTCGTGCCACAACGAAGGCTGCTGCGTGGCCCACAGTCACACATTTCTGCAACAGCGTGGCCGCACCACAGTTAGTTTACTACCAAGATTTGTTTTTATTACGCTAAGAGAGTTTTCACTTCAGTAATAATCTTTACATAGTATAAACCAGTCTATCTCGCTCTTTGTATGCTTAGGTCTTTGAACTACGCAAGGGAGTTTAACGCAGTTTTCCGCAATAGACAAACTGATTCAAGGGGATGGATTATATGTATTTTGTAATAATTAAGCCGAGTAATTTAAAGATTTGTAATGTGATGTAGTAACAAACATGTCATGAAAAATCAGCTGTAAACATTGTATATAAACATATCCTGTAGTATAAACTAATGATGAAATATTATTCATCACACCACACTGCCCCACATTAGTATCTACATTGCACCCGTGCGAAGCCGGGGCGGGTCGCTAGTACGTCATAAATAAATGTTGCATCAGAATATCAACGGTGCTATAAAATATATATTGCCCTTTTTATTAATATACTAGCTAAACCCGGCCAAGTTTCGTTGTGGTCTTTTTAGCTTCCGTTGGAACTTCGGAATAAAAAATATGTATAAACATTGTCTTGTTAAATAGCTATGTGAACAAATATCAAATCAATCAATCAGCTGGTATTTGAGTTTTGTAAAAACAAACATACGGAAGTAAAATTTTTATACGCACATAATTATACAGATAGATAAACTATAGTTTCCGTCTGTGGCGGATTCATGCCAGTTACAAAAAACAAATGACGCGCAATCGATTTGATATCACAGTTGTAATTATATCCTTACTTGTTGAACGTTATTTTTAGACACGTAATAACGGTTAATCATTTGTCGTATATTAAACAATGTTTTTTTTTAATTGCTCTTACTTTAGGATAATATTATCCTGTGTTGTAAGGACGTTTTACAAAGATAAATTTCACGCGGACAAACACCCAGATGCGAAACAACTATCTGTGGGTCACACAAATAGTTGTCCCGTGGGACAAATAGTGGGAATCGAACCCACGACCCCCGACGCCGAAGTCAATACCTTGGCAACTGCGCCAAGGAGTCATCAAATGTGTGTTGCTCTATTTAATGTGAATTAGTAGATTTTGAGAACAGCTATGCGGATCTAGCCTCTGTTTAATGCTAATATTATATATCTACTAGCGGACCCGACAGACGCTGTCCTACACGCGTTTAAATCCTAAAACAACTTGTAAATAAAAAAATTAATTCAATATTTTGTAGTAGACCGAATTATAAATTTAAACGATTCTAAAATCCACTTGAACACACAAAAAAATTCAACAAAATCGGTCAAGCCGTTTAGGAAGAGTTCAGTCACATGGTACACAAGCACAAAGGAATTATACATACTAAGATAACCTCAATCTCTCTCTCGATTATAACTCTTTAGTCATATAAGTTGGCAAGTGAACTAGCGGTTCACCTGATGTTAAATGATATACTCACCCGGGTCTGTTGATGCTTGCCAACGTATACAAACGTGGGCCCCGGTTACCTCACTCCCTAGACAAAACGGGAAAAGAAGTGCTCCTCGAAGGTTATTTATTATATAGCAAACAAGCTGACCCGGCAAACGTTTTGCCATATAAATTATTTGTAGGGTAGAAAAAAATGTTTGGGGTGGACCACCCTTAACATTTAGGGGGATGAAAAATAGATTTTGTCCACCCTGGCCGATATGCACACAAAATTTCATGAAAATCGGTCGAGCAGTTTCGTAGGAGTTCAATTACAAACACCGTGATACGAGAATTTTATATATTAGATATATCATATACGTTAAATTTATGGGATTGCAATAAAAGCACGTATATTTATATATTTATCGTCTGTTTATGGCTATTGTAACGAATAAACAATAGGAGTCAGAGATAAACTTAATTTCAATTGCCGAGTAAATGTGTATTATTAATAATACTAATAGCATTCTTATAACTATCGACTACACCGCAATCGCATATTTGTTGCAAAACTTTTCATAATTACTTTTAATTTGGAGCGGAACAGACGTGCCGTGTGTCAAATCGGCGTGGGGCTAGACACGATTTGTAAAACGTGCCCAAGTGCGAGTCGGACTTGCGCACGAAGGGTTCCGTACCATTGTCTATAAAAACGGCAAAAAGTGTCTTTTGAATGGTTCACTTAAATATTATATATTCTGTTTGTTAGTATTTGTTGTTATAGCGGCAACAGAAATACATCATCTGTAAGAATTTCAACTGTCTAACTATCGCAGTTCATAAGATATACCCTAGTGACAGACAGACAGACGGACAGACAGACAGAGAGCGGAGTCTTAGTAACAAGGTCCTTTGGGTACGGAACCCTAAAAACTACTGAAGTGTGTGTTTGAAGAACAAACCAATAAGTTTGTTCTTACGTCACGAACAAGACATTAAGGACCTCAAGATCGCGAAACGACAAATGCACGGGTTGCGATGGACACATTTAGAGTGAAATCCTTGGCCATTGTTTTAAATGGCATGATCCAAGAAATGTAATTCAAGCGGAGGCAAGCGAAGCCGCAGGCGCTAAGTAACACTAATAATGGCCGTTTGTGGTCGACACGTATTAGAGGGAGTTCGCAACGCTCAGTGTCGTGTTACCCGGTCGACTGGCGTTATTCGACACCTCGATATAAATCTATTTCTAAGTTAAAACCCAAGCTCTGTCAATAGACGAGTTAGCTGAACCGTAGATTTCTTGCACACGAATAATCCACACTGCTATTAAACCATCTTAAGCGTTTTACCGCGTTCTATTCGTCTTCATTTCCCAACAATTTACAGCACCCATGGTAACGGAACAGACGGTTAATTATGGGTACCGACAGTTTTTTTTTTAATGAAAAAGAGGTAAACGCGCTGGCGGACATTGATTCGAAATTGTGAGGGTTCATGGGTACTCGCAGTATCAGAGGAGTCAAAAACGCGTGGAAGGAATGGTCTCTCTTTTTGAAGGTCCCTAGCATTTTTAGTTATTTATTATAGTTCAATTTACACAGAAACAGCTTGTCATGAATACTTGTGTTGTCTCTGTTCTGGAGTAACCTACAAAAACAGTTATTTCAAACCTGAGGGGAGCTTAGGCTGGAAAAACCTTCAACGTCTGGGTTACGGGAAATTTCATCCAAAAATTTTTTCAACAATTTGTAGTTGTTTAGGCAGATTTCACATCATGCTAGTGCTGTTCTCAATATGATTATTATATTCTAATTCCCTAGTTTCTTGGAAATAGATTTATTAATTTCTTATTGAGCGTCTCCCACAAACCGAATGAAGGTCATTCTGATACTATGATAAAATACTAAAGACTAGAGAAAAAAAATCCGAGGAAAGTGTACTTTCAACAATGAAAGTACACTTGCTGAGTAGTACACATACTCGTAAGATTAAACAATTAAAATGGCCATTATTTGCCAATGGTTAAAAAAAAACAGTTAATGATAAAAATGCACTACGACAAATGATAGGCATTAAATTTAAAATAGCCACTGGAATTATCATTTTATAATTCTTGTAAAACAATTTTATACATAAATAGTTTAGAGCAAAACGCCAAAGACTAAGAATAGAAAAACGGTTATTTGTCAAGGTGCACATTCATGATTATAATCGCGAGCGTCACGACTGATAGCAGTGATAAACACAACGAAACTCGTGGCACCGGTGTCACTGTAGGTCCTCATAATGGTTTCCGCTGTTGCAAGAATGGGCAGCCCCATGCAGAGAAAGAAGGCCTCATAGAGGACCACGTGAAGTATCATTTGTGTAAGTAAGAGAGGTAATGGGAGAGTTTACTATTTTTAAAGTTTGGCAACGCCTCCGCAACTTTGGTGCTTTAGATAGGTGCTGGGTATAGTTAAGTTTTAGGGAGTACACACGATTGCTATTGATGTAGAATTATCTCGTAGAAATCCACCACAAAGACAAATTAAACATCAACTTCAAATCTGGCACATTCGAAATCTGTACGCGAAAATAACTTCACTGTACGAAAACTCTTCCGTGATTCCAAACAACCAAACCAGCATGCTTACGTATGACGTCACAGTCTCAAACAATAGACGGTATTAGCGAGGTTCGATTTTGAGGAAACAACTTCTATTTATACATATAAAGTATTTGCATTCGACCAAGGTCAATGATAAGACAATATTAGATAGTGTATCGATACATCGGCATCGACCGTTCAATTTACATTGTTTCGATAAAAACGCTTCCACTAATCTCCGACACACGAGTCTTCCGGAAAGTAGGTAAATTTGTAATAAATAAACATAACAGGTTTAGTTGGAATTAAAGTATTTTACTCACTATACATTTTCTTTTTGATTTTAAGAAGTTGCCTGTTCTACTTCCGGAGCTCAAGGTCCAACACTTCAAAGTTTTCAAAAGTATAAAAAATACAACCGAATTGAGACTCCTCCTATTTTGAAGAAGAAACTGCTAAGAAACGTCACCCAAAGAGGAAGAATTGCGACTTTTATCGTACACGGTCTTACCTCTCCACATGTATACAATTTTTGAATTTTGTTCCCGATCTTATGCCTTAATAACTGACCAGCGGATATTATGGTACAAGATTTTGTGTAAGCATAGTAATGAATCTGCCCCTACTATGGGTTATACAAATAAAACACTTCAGAATAAAAAAAAAAAACTAAACCGCCTTCAATATAAATAATATAGGTAGATCAATTTCATATTACTAAAAAAAAATTTAATTAAATTTATGTGTGTACTTACGCACGTGAGAAGTTATACTACACATTTCATATCCTGCCTTTGAAAGTAAAAAAGTTGTTATTGGTTACCATGCCGTGAAGTTTGTCAAAATTGGTCACTTTGCAACTATCTTCATCATGTCACTTTTTGGCTGTAGGTGTGCGGAGTAAAAATATTACACCTCATCATGTTTTCCAAACGCGCTAAAAGAGGTATGACTTCGAAAGTTCAGTTGTACAAAGTACAGCAAAGTTTACAAGAATGACTTCGCTTACAAACTTTTTACGGCGTTCGCGCCTAGTGGGCTTGTATCCACAGCGGATATTTAGCACAACAATTTAGGCAATGCAATTACCCAACAATACATGCCGTGTTATTTGACAAGTGCGCGTAGGAAGAGCGTTGGTGCTGAGGAAACAAAAAAGATGGCGCCGGCGCAAGGCGCATGGAGATTACATCATCGGTCTAAATATAAAATTTAGATAAAACAGCATCCCTCTGTCCACATCATAGAGTTACTTAAGTTATATAAAAGCATCCCTTTGTAAACACTTTTGAGTAGTTAAGTAGACAAGATAACATTGTGTTGTAAATTTTCAACCTTAATCATTATCTCGTCACGTCTAAGGACGGAGAGCAACTTAGAAATAAAATAACAGCATTTTAAAAATACAGCGAATTAGGAAACATGGCAAACAGTATATTTAGGTCAGAGATAAGGAAGCTTAATAAGCCTTAAATATAAAGCTGAGCAACAGGGAACCATCTCAGTATATCCTGCCAAAGCTATTCTGCTGATGCCTATTAATAAACTTCAGTAGTACTACTTAACAATGTTATTCTGTCAGGTACTGCCCGAGATGAACATCTCAATTCGTGTAACAGCAGATGCTTTGCGGCATAATTACAGTAGAAATCTTTTTTTTTATGGAGAAAAGGGCCAAGCGAGCAGGAGGCTCACCTGCATCACCTGAGGGCTCACAAATGCGTTGCCGAAAGAAAATCTGGCCAAATGGTTTAACATGAGTTGAATCTCTGATGAAAATAACGTAGCATGACATGTTCTACGAATCTTATTAGGACGTCAACACACAGTGATGGCTAACGCAACAAAATAGCTCGTAATCCCTACGAGCATGGCGAAAACAACAAAACACAAGCATACACAAGAAACACCATCGTTGCAGGTTTCTCGCCGGCCCCAGCTATTGAAGCTTGTGGGATAGCTAGTTCCAGCTTTGCGTTCTATAAAGTTTAATAGTCTACGGACTGGCAAAAATAGCAGTCAAGGTATAGTAAGGTACGTTGCTGATAATTTAGTACCAACCGATGATGATACTATCGGATGATACTATCGGTAAGTTTGTTACAATTCCATTTTCAATATAAAAAAATATAAATGAAACAAGCAATCATCTAAGCGATGTGTAAATATTAAAAGATATTTACGACAATCAGTTTCAATTAACATCAAAATAGATTGATAGATCGCAACGACGCAGCGTAATAATTAGTTCATGGTCATTGTATACAATTGATATTCATTATTATCAGGTTAGAGTTCGTAACTAAAGACTCCATATTTATACGTGTACTAGTTAAGCAAATGGATTCTGAATGAGCGGTTAATGTTTTAATTCATTACGATCAATTCTTACAACAATGATATCATGTATTCCGTAATCAGCCTAATGATATAATATTTTGAGAGATATAATGATTTCTTTTATTTGAGTAGGAGGTAAGCGCGCTGTCGGTTCACCTAATGTTAAGTGATAACCGTCGCCCATGGACATTTGCAACACCCGTAGGGTTGCAGATGCGTTGCCACCTTTTAAGTGGGCTTCGGTTACGTCACCAGACGAAACGCCTAAGTACCTATAACTGTTTCACTTCACGCCGCTCTTCAAAAAAAAGACTTTAAATAAAGTGCGAATGTTGGGCAGATATCACACAATATCCTTGACGAAGAGTTGGACTCCAAGGGGACGCAACAAGTAGGCGGTCAATTGAATTGGAGCAATCGCCTCAGAATTGGTTCAACGAGCAAGGGGTCTAGCCCGGCCCGTGTCTTTGTGACATCCGCCAATGTCTAAGGCCTTAGGCCACGAGAAATGCGGAGCAAGTTCAACTTATTATATGATACGTAGAAGTTTCTCAACCATTAACGTATATTTACATGTTTCAAATCAAATCAAAAATATATTTATTCAAATAAACGCTAGCGCGTTCTTATGAATTAAGGAATTTTACAAAATTATATCTATATACGTTCGTAAGATACCACCGGTTCGGAAAGCAGTTTCTGTTGAGAAGAGACCGGCAAGAAACTCGTAGAAAAACGTTCAAGTCACCCTATAGTGATGGTAAGCCCATGGTCAACACTCGAGGGGCAAGTTGCTTTGGCAACTCGAAACTATTATTACTTCGTTCTGGAGAGTGTGGTGAAGTCGGACTACAGAGACCGAACAGAATTAGGTCAAGCGCTGACCTTTGATCTCTTATAAAAAGAATTGTTGGTCAAAGCTCGAATCTACATTTATTCATACCCCAAATATTCAAATACCCCATAAATTATGTATATTATCCAATTGAATTTTTCTGTCATAATAAAAATCTGTATGCAAAAGATCAAAATTAATTCCTTTTTCTAGCAGGGGCAACTCGCAAAAGGGTCAGTAAAATAAATGATCACAGCCACTAATGGACATAGAAGAGTTACAAGTGCGTTGTTTGAGGTAGGAATCTTCTGGAACATTCCTAAATCATATTGTGTTAAAACCAAGGCAGTGTTAATAATATGTAACTAATGCAGTAAACACAGATTATCAATAAATATTCAGTAAGATAGTCATTTTGAATATAAAAGTCGAAAGGAATATCTATGAAATTATGAAGGCAAGCAACGTGGCACCGTTCCATTCGCTGTAGCAATATGATGCAGTCTAAACGAAAATTATTTTTTTCCCCCACACCTTTACAAATTACTCCATTTACAAGTATCCAACTTAACTTTTAAAACGAGCTGTTCATTTTAAATAGCTTTCGACTGCTCAGTAGCCGAAACGCACGCCCATTGTGCGCGGATTCGCAGATTCGGCCGGCGAAAGTGAACGCCCGGTGCCGACGCGGGAATCGAACCGGAAACTCAGCGCTCGGTCGGACGTAACTAACGAGCTCATTTGCATTAGTTACTTGGATTACGCTTTTCGTTGGACACTAGAAGTTAGTATACAATCACAATATTTTAGGTAAAGTAACAGCTTATACATGTCCCACTGCTGGGCAAAGGCCTCTTCTATACAGAGGGTATCAGGGCATAGTCCACCACGCGGCCCCTCTGCGGATTGGCGGATTTCACATATCTTCGAAAAAAAAATTTTTTTTGTTATTTTTTCGAAAATATGCAGGTTTCCTCACGATGTTTTCCTTCACCGTGGAGCACGTGATATGTCTGCACTTAAAGTTAAAAGATAGCTTGAAGTTAAAGAGCCGTGATAGCTTAGTGTCCGGGCGCTCGCCTTTATTTCAATATACTCGAGCTACCTGAGTTCGATCCCCGGTGCCGGCACCAATGAATATTTTAGGTAAGCCGTATAAATTATTACTAAAATAAAAATAGAAGAAATATTTTAGGACACCTTTTTACACATCATTCTCTAGTCCCAAACTAAGCAACGCTTGTACTATGGGTAATAATAATTCCCTTTTACCACGCGGGAAAACCATAGCAGCTAGTAGATCGTGTATCGGAACACCGACATACAACGTGGGACACTCTCCTAGAGGACATCGAGCGATCGCACACCGCCTACTGGCGGTTGGTCCGCAGTCTGAAAGCAGACCCCCGCGAATCTCTACCGCCGTTAGTTAGACCTAATAGCGCTAAATAGCGCTTCCCCTAGATGACACCGAAAAAGCCGAATGCCTTGCGGACAACCTAGAGCAGCAATGTACGCCATCGCGCGAACACATCGTTACAGCCCACCTAACGGAGGTGGACCGCGTAATCGAGATTAGGGCTGCGCTTCCACCGGAAGGCGATCCTTTGAATTCAGTGACCCCCGAAGAGGTTCAAGATATTATTAAAAACTTAAAACCCAAATCCGCCCCGGACCCAGATAATATTAGTAACAAAATTCTTAAAGCTCTCCCTGGGCCGCTTATCTGTTTACTGGCGACCATTTACAATACTTTACTCTCCAGTTGCTCCTTTCCAGACGACTGGAAAGAAGCCAGGGTTATCGGCATTCGCAAGCCTAATAAACCAGCCAACCAGCCCACTAGTTATCGTCCCATCAGCCTCCTCAGTTGCCTGGGGAAGCTCTACGAGCGGCTTTTATTAAACAGGCTCAATGAGCACGTGTTTTCCAACGGCCTTCTGCCGGCGGAACAATTCGGCTTTCGAGCTAGACATTCCTGTCCCGATCAACTATTCTGCCTAACGGAACATATCCTAAAAGGCCTAAATCACCCTAAACATATTAGTACAGGGGCTCTTTTCTTCGATGTCGCAAAAGCATTCGACAAGGTCTGGCACAACGGCTTGCTTTACAAGCTGTACACACTCAAAGTGCCAGATAGGCTCGTACACACTCAAAGTGCCAGATAGGCTCGTACACACCATCCAGGCCTTCCTGTCGAACCGCTCTTTTCGATATCTAGTTGAAAGCACCCTCTCCACAAGCCGCCGCCTCACGGCCGGCGTACCACAAGGCTCCTGCCTCTCACCTTTGCTCTTTACGCTCTACACGAGCGATATACCTAAAGACCCCCACGTCAATCTCGCGCTTTTCGCGGATGACACGGCGCTCTTTTATTCAGACCGCAACCTTAGACAACTAACCGCTCGACTCCAAAGCGCTGCCGACCGTCTCGGCGATTGGTTCCGCAAATGGAGAATAGAAATAAATCCCGATAAGAGTGTGGCGATTCACTTCACACGAAGTACTTACCCGTCACATCTTTATAATGGCCCTCGTCAATGCAGAAAGTTGGGGCAAATATCCCTTTATGGCCAACCAACATGCGTGGCCCTACCCGCAGCGGAGGGCCCAAACCCGTGGGTTCTGGCTAGCCCACCGGTTCTGCGTCAGATGAAGCTTTAATAGTCTCGGGACTGAAAGCAAAAACATCAGTTAATACAAGATACAAGATAGCAACTAGTCATTTATAATTCCCATTTGCTTCAGTGGCAGGCAGTTTGTGTTCGATTTTCTGAAAACATATAACTCGAAAACATTAAATAGAAGTTGTCAACATAGAAATGTAATTAATGCACATTGTTTCAAACGAGAAAAGCTTATTGATCAGGTCTTCATTTATATTTATATTTTTATATTACAATCGGCACCGTAACATAATTCACGTGGCCGTAAAATCATCTGACGACGTAATTAAACACAATTTCTCGGTAAACAATTACCTAATGGCTTATGCAATTACCAAACAATAACTAAACGACTGAAGCAAAGCGACAAAATTACATAAATATTTCGTCATGACGTTAATTTACACTGCTCTTTAAATACCCTTTCATTTCGTTAATTATTCATATACTTAATACGAAGTATGTAATAAAAAGTCAATCTGATTATTCGTCGTAGGATAATAAACAAATAACCAGATACGGAACAAAACCGACTTGCTTTTTGATTCAAATAAAAAAAAAGAATAATCAAAATCGATTCACTCAGTCGAAAGTTCTGAGGTAACAAACATAAAAAAATGCAGGAGAATTGTGAATCTGCTCCTATTTTGAAGTCGGTTGAAAATATAGGACACAAAATTTTACTATATATAATTTTAGTATTAAATATAAATTATGAATTCTGCTTAATTGCAAGAATTTGGGCGGGAAATAAAATGGAGGTTCAATTTTATTTCCCGCCCAAAATCTGCCACCTTCTTTTACTTTTACTTTATTTTGTGACCGTTATTTTTCATTAGGGTCTGTAAAAACAAAGGGTAAAACGGGACCCTATTACTAAGACTTCGCTATCTGCCTATCTGTCCGTCTGTCACCAGGCTGTATCTCATGAACCGTGATAGTCAGACATTTTTCGCTGTAAAAGCGTCTTAATAATAATTCATCATAAATTCCTCACACTGAGCCAGTTTTGGAATATTTCTCAAAGCGACACTCACAGTGAAAACAAGAAATATATGAAAGAATAGTTTTTTATCTGTTGCCATTGGCAAATATTCGACAAGTGGCCGGCGGTTTATTGTTTTACAGTTACTTTTGTTGTATAATGTATGCACCGTCCGATATAATGATACCATAAATTGAAACTTTCACTCTTAATGATGAATTTGTAATGTGATAGCCAATGAAAGGGGACTTTCCCTCGCGTGTTTTCTTACTGCAGAGGATGTGACGCGTCGGTGATTTCGATCCAATCCTAACACCTAGCCTAGGCTATGGTTAATAATAAGTTTTGGGCTCATAGAATAGGGCTAAGGTATCCCCTGCCTGTCGTAAAAGGCGACTAAAAGGGGACACTGATGGGCAGCAGCACGAAGAGGTCTCGTGCTGCTTCAAGAGGATGAGGGAATCGGAGAAGGTTTATCCTTCTACGAGGCGTGCTCAGGCGTAGTACCGAGGGACACCGGTGCGTTCCATGGGAGATCCCGGAGTCCCTCCAAATGTACGGAAGCGGCCACCGAGCGGGTTTTAGTGGGTAAGAACCCCACATAACCCTGTCATATAGTGACAGGGTATCTTTCGAAAACTTCCCCCACGATACCAAAAAAAAAAGGCTATGGTTAATAAAGGTTTAAGAAGCATGCTTCACAGGGCAAAAACAACGTTCACTGATTAAAGTCTTTGCCTAATCAAACATGCTTCTGAAGGGAAAAAACCGGCCAAGTCCGACTCGGACTCGCGCACGAAGGGTTCCGTACCATTATCTATAAAAACGGCAAAAGATCATGTCTGTTGTAGGGGAGCCCCACTTAAATATTATTTTATTGCTTTTTTTGTATTTGTTGTTATAGCGGCAATAGAAATACATAATCTGTGAAAATTTCATTCAATTCAAATTGAATGAAATTTTCACAATGAAAACTCAATTCAATTCAAAAATTTCAACTGTCTGACTACCATGGTTCATGAGACACAGCCTGGTGACAGACGGACAGAAAAACAGCGGATTGTTAGCAATAGGGTCCCGTTTTACCATTTAGGTACGGTACCTACCCTAATAACGTTGGCTCAATAAAGACTGCAAAATCAGTGTCATGTTTCATTTCGAGGTGAACGAGACAGGTTCGCATTTGGGGACTGGTGACTAGCCTGTCGGGTACAACGAGCATAAGCTAGTATGAACGTAGTTACCTTGTGGGTTAGTAGGATGGAACTGTAAGATATACTAACTCCACATTGAATATATATATTTACAATTACAATTTGGAATTTACAGCTAGGAACATAGACGTTATAGCAATCGCGGACGGCAGACCCGTCTCAAGTCCTGGTACGCAAAATCACTGACGTCCAGCGAAAACCCGAGCGCGGTCGACGATGCACGAAGGCGCCCGAGAGTATTCAAAATAACGGCTCGCCGTGTGACGGCGATTAGCTGTGATGTCAGTTGTAGACAGGCCGCCACAACCTGAAGCAATCTGACTCTCACATACGAGTTGAAAGGCGTAGGGCAATGTTGATATTTCCTGGTAGCAATCATTTTATGAATCACAGCAACACAGGGATATGTTTTTTAGTTAGACGGTCAGTTGTTGATATGCTATTATTCTAACGTCATTTTTAGTGCTATGGAAAAGTTCCAACTATACATTTCAAGAGGTGTACATACAAAGGGCAAGCCTATTATTGTACTATTTGTCACTCTTGCATTCAAACCTCCTACATACTTTTTACGAAGAATATGGTAAACCAGTTAACGGCTTACGTACTAAGGTGTTATTGTGAGCGATGCCATATTCTTAAAGAAACGTGTACTTTTACGCAAGCAAGAAGCTATAATTCTTTAGCGTTACAAAAGTAAATATCACGTGTGCAAAAAACATTAAATGCAAAACAAAAAATTGATAGCGGTTTAATTGAATAACTTTGAATTATAGGTAAATGTCGAAGAGCTTTATTGGTTGCCATGGTAATACCGTGAAGTTCGTCGATGCATCGCAACCAACTTAATCGTGTCGCCTTTTGGCTGTCGCCGCGCGCACCGTAAACATTTTACCGAAAGAAGTATAACTTCAGAAATTGCCGCATTTGTAAACAGTTCCCGTGTCGCGATAGATTCCGCAAACACCAAAATCCGGGACCTAAGCACAACGCCTTGAGGCTCTTCCTTCTCGAAGGCCGCTATCTAATGTCACACATATACACACACAAATTGTGTCACACATAGAACATACACACACAAAACGCGTTTCGCGCCTTTCATAACACAACACAGCTGTCGCCCGAGTAGATCATTATGTCAAGGCTTTTATACAACGCCGCTTATCGTTTGGCGGCGAATTGTAATTATCGATTATATATTACCGACCGTAAGTACGTGTACGGAGATGTGACGTAGGTAGTGATTATTTTTAGTAAACATCGTGAACGTGTCGAATTACACAAAAGCAATATTTTAAAACCTACTACGGAAATATTTTATAAGCAAATTCCAGGACACACTTATGCACAATATTATCTAGTCACAAAGTAATCGAAGCCTGTATTGTGTGTACAAGGTAACTTATAAAACATCTCAAACGTACTTTTCTTTTGTAAGTAAAAATACTCTTACTATAGATATAATTATACAGCGAGTCTTTACAATCGCGACAATAAATGAACACACATATAGGGGATAATTTTTTAAAATAATATTGAACATTTACATTCTTTAAACATCAATATTTAAAGAGTGATTAAATTTTCCAAAACAAAGAATTTTAGAAAACCCTTACGCATAAAACTGTAACGTAAAGTTCATTTGCAAAGGTCACAAACCAAAGGGATGGGTTGAATGAATTTAAAAGAGACAAAACGTACTGTTAGAACGAGAGGCTAGTAATGCGACACTATGGCAACGAATGAAAAAGTTTTGAATATATGAATCAGTCAGTTGTAGTTGTTGGAATGTTACAAATTTTGTTTTTTTTACTTAATTAGTTTGTTTGAAAAAAGAAAAAAATTTAACCATGGATTTTTTTAACGTTAATATTTTTTTATGATTATTGGCAAGTAGCGTTAGACGTGTTTTCATTTATTGTCGCGGTGGTAACGACACGCTGTATAAACACCAAGATACTACAAAAACGCTATGTTCGTCGTCTAATGTTTTTCCAGTAGTTAGGATCCAAACCACGTTGCGTTGTACAAAATTGACAGATCAGGGAAAATTGATAAAATTGACAGATCATTAAAACCACATGAAATAGAAAAGACTAACAACAAATTACAGTAAGCTTCATTGGCTAGTTCCGCCTTTTAGATGTTTTCAAAACTAGGTATATGTTAAAGTTTTGGAATCTGTATTGGGTCTTAAATATCCACGAGACTTTTACGAGTACCTTGTTTTTCTTATTTTCGTCCAGTTCCCTGCAATTGTTAGCCGTGGTTAGAATTTCAAATCATAGACACACCAAAGCAAGATATTGATTGGGATAAAAATTGCTTGCAAAAAGGAATGACGTCATTTTCGTTACATTCTACAAATTTTCTATACCACACTACGTTGTTGAACAGTTTCGATTTCAATATCAAAATTATATTGAAATGACACTCGTCACAAAAAACATAAACTAAATTCTAAGGCATATGTCCCACAAGTCAGCGGTCCCGTGTACCTGATCAAAATATAGATGATATCATAATATAGTACAGGTTAGACTTTCAATAAATTTTATCACTTCGACAGCCGAACCACAATAGCAGCTCGCTGCTGATAACGATAGATAACGCAAGATACGGTTAGGAATTCTTCGCGTCACTTCCCCGTAGTAAACAGTCCACTGATTTTGTCAGCGACCGAATGAGGAATTGTTAAACTGAGTTTTTGGAATTGATACGGAATTAAAATAAATAAAGAAGGTTATACATGTAAATGTTTATAGACCTATAAAAGTTTTTTTTTCTATTGTCCGTAAAACGAACGAACATATTTTTACGTCCACAAACACATGGATGAACACCCAACTCCGAAATGTTCATCAGTCAATAAATCTACGGCCTCCGAAATCGCGTATAGCGTCCTAACTGATCTAACAGAGCAATAAAACTTTAATCTTAACTGGGCAAAGTCATAACTAGCTTTGTGTTGAGCTTTAACGTTGGTAGGGCTACGCAGCATCCTCGGCTGTGGCACGTATGGGCAGGCTCGTCCGGATAAGTACCGCGACCTCACAGAAGACCGGCGTAAAGTGGAGGTATAATACTTTCGCGTTTCGTCTGGTGAGTGAGGTGGCCGGAGCCCAATTTTCAAAAGGTTGTCGACGCATCTGCTACCCTCGGGTTTAGCAGATGTCCATGGACGGCGGTATTCACTTAACATCAGGTGAACCGTCTGCTCGCTTGGCAACTTTTCAAATTCAAAAGCTTCTATACGTTACCTTCGGACTTAATGAAGTGAAAATTGGAACGTAATCATGCCAACGAGACTTGAACCCGAAACATCAGACCGGGATTCGACGTTACATCCGCTAGATCTGGGCCACTATGCATAAATAATCATTACCGTTGTCACCAATTTGCTCTAAAATATCCAGATGAAAGACATTCTAGGGCAACAATATCGTATAACACACTATACAGTGCTTGGGATATGGATATATTGTAATTGAGAGGCATATTTAAACTCACTTTTCTTTTGTAAATAATATACTTAATACAGATATGTAAAGAAACAATCATTAGAAAATATTATACTATAGATGTCGAACATATACAAAACACTATTTCCATCAAGACTATTTTACAGTATTTGGGATCGAACCCACACATCCGGCGCAAAGGTAGGGTCACTATCCGCCTCATCAATCGGGCAACAAACTCCGTACATAACTTTTAGTACTGAACAGTCCAATCCAATCCAATCAGCCTTTTGCAGTCCACTGCTGGATATAGGCCTCCCCAAGAGTACGCCACAGAGTACGATCTTCCGCTTTCCTCATCCAGCCACTACCAGCGACCTTTCTCAGGTCATCGGTCCACCTGGCAGGGGGACGTCCGACACTACGTTTTCCGAGACATAGTCTCCATTCGAGAAACAGTATCGTATGGTAATTCTCGGAGCAAATTGGATCAAAGCAATAACAAACTTAACGAGGTGAAATGTTATGCAAAATCGGATAAATCCCCTTCACTTGTGCATTCCGACTCTTTCAAAAGTCGGTTAAAGGAACGAGAGCTGAATTACTTTACATAACTGAGGCTGTTAAGTAAAAATAAAGTTCGCTATATACAGTACATAACTTGCATGTCACGCGTAAGCAATGTATGTAAATACGCTTAGTTGGGATGTTTTAAAACTGTTTAAATTCAAAGTATCGGAGCTTCGATGATCCTTGTCCTATACAGAGGTCAATAGCCTCTATCCCTAATGGTTTAGTGGCAGGAGCGACAGAATGACAATCTGGAGGTCTAGTGTTCGATTTTCAGTGGTGCTTACCAATGTACCGTTCCCTTCATTCCACTTTACTCTATCAGTCGTCATGTCAGTACTCAACCCTTTCACTGATATATCATTCTTCACATAGTCTATTCAACTCTTTCCCGGTCTTCCTCTGGTTTTACGCCCTAATTATAAATAAAACAACACGACGTTTTGCCGTTTTGCTTTTTCGAACGCATCCGCAACATTGATTTTTTTTTTAATTCAAACTAGCCAACGGGTAACCTGATGGTAAGTGATCACCGCCGCCCAAGGACACTTGCAACATCGGATGAGTCACAATGAATCTGAACTAGGATCTTTGGATCCAATAGCAAGGCTGCCTAACCACTGGACTGATGCGACTAACCAACAAACAGCTTTGCGTCACGATTGCGTCGCGATCATTCCATTGCGAATTCATCGGTGTAAAGTGCGAAATGCATTGAGATTCGGAGCTCGTTTAAATGTCAACAGCGAGCCTGCAATTTGTCGGACGCGGAATAACCGAACTGGACAAATCCGAGACAAGTTTTAGTCTGAGACGAAAAGCGAAGTAACACTTCTGCTTTTCGTCTGCTGAGTGAGGGCCCACTTTATTTAAGCGGCATCGTATCTGCAACCTTACGGGTGTTGCAAATGTCCATGGACGGCGGTTATCACTTAACATCAGGTGAATCGCCAGCTCATTCGCCACGTTCTCATTATAAAAAAGAATATTCAAATCACAAACTGCATGGCGAATTTGGGCGACAGCCACTTCTGGGTCAAAAGACGCGAGAGCTTTTTACACTGACTATTACAAAAAACCCAAGAGCGAAAACCTAAATATCAAGCTGCTAGAATTCTTAGTCACTGGTGTTTAAAAGTCCAATAATGACTCACTCATAAAATATACTTAAAAAGGCGATCTCAGCATGTTTTAAACATTATCCATAGAGCTTTTAAATTAAAATTATTGCACCTTTTATCTCCCGAATTTTAAAATAAAACTGCGATCATGTTGAGTTTTGCTGATGTGTTCAAAGTTTTTGCAATGTCTCGAAGTAGATACTAACTATTAGTCTGTGCACAATCGTATGTTTATCTTCGATGTATCTGTTATAAGCAACTTACAAGATTTCCTTATGATGGTAGTAGGTAATATACGAGTATAAATATCATAGTTATACCGCACCATGCTTAAAGTAGAATTAAAAATATAATGACGCACTTAAAGTAAAGTATAAAGTGAAACATTGTTCTATACATTATATGTTTTAAAGTTTTAATACAGGCACAATAAAAATGTGAACAAGTAGAATATAATTTAAAAAACTAAAAAACCCGTCTGCGTTTCTGTGTAGTTTTTTTATTTTAATATACCCAGTGTCACTCTCACAGTAAATACGAATCTAACGACACCTCTCAAGCTAAAATCCATCAAGCCGTTCAGGCTGCAGAGCGTGCCAAACAATTATAAATACATACATACTCTCGACGAACATAACCCTCCTGGCACAGTCGGGTAAAAACGGATCCAATAAAACCGCGTTCGACGTTGATGCGTATTCCCGTACGCTAATTATTTGAAACAATCTGATGGAGATGAACTCCAAATTTTCGTTTGAAGCAAAGTTTATTTTAAGAGTCGACGACTCTGCGACCTCGCCGACCGATAAGATGCCGCATCTAATCCTTTGCCACGGTAATGACTCGAATAACCGGATTCAGGTTTGGGCGACTCCAGTTTGGACCGTCTTTTCAATCTTATTTATGCCGATGTTCGCTTCTAATGTTTAGTACCTACTGTGGTAGGGCTAAGCAACAGTCTTCGCTGTTGCACGAATGGGCAGATCCTTCCAGGTGAGTACCAGGATCTCACAGATGACCGACGTGAAGTGGAATCGGAGCCCACTTTATTAAAAGGTGGCAACGCATCCGCAAACCTACGGGTGTTGTAAATGTCAATGGGCGGAGTTTATGACTTAACATCATGTGAACCGCCAGCTCGCTTGCCACCTTCTCACATTAAAAAAAAAACTCATAAACACATAAAAAAAACCATATATCCGACATATCGAGCTGATCGCCGGAAGCGGTACACACCGGAATGAGACGGAGCACTTTCGCTGCAAATAAATCGACCACAGTTAGCTTGTGGTCAGTCACCTTTGGTTTAATTCACACGTTTAATGTGCTCCAAAAGCGAGCGTGGGAAGGTGGACAGAAAGGATCTATTGTGGACACACACAGTTTTCCCATAGGTTGTAACGCTTAGATCTTCATCCGACATGACTGTGTACTTGTATCGTCGTATGTGCAAAAGTAAAAGTGCTAAAAAGCTGTCGAATTATTATATAATGATGACACTTTGGGCTACGTAAAGATATATAGTAACATTAGTTTTAAAACAGTATTTAATGTCAGATTTAAGAATGCCACGGTGAAGCGAGTTGAAACTCCTTTTTCAAATATTTTAATATCGGAATTTATCGCGTTTTTATTTGATTTTAAAATACGCGTCAACATCAGAAATTTAAAATCTAATTAAAAAAAATAATAGTTTTATTCAAGAATATTCGTGGTTAAATAAAACCATTTAAAGTAAAATAGTTTTATTTAACCATGAATATGGTTAGGTTAAGCAGTAATAACATCAAAAAGGAGAATTCCGTGGGACTAAGAAAAGAGGAATACCGTCCAGGAGATTTTTTCCGTGAGAAAAATAAAATAATATTCAAAATTAAACGTCTGCAGTCGCCTACTGGTGCATGACCGTGTAATATTTTAATTCATTCCATCCCATTATGAAGACAAAGACAGGCTGATTGTAAGTCCACAGGAAATAGTAAAAAGAAAGATACGCGTTTAATATTTTTAGTATCAAAATGTAATAAAGTCATAAAAGCGTTAAAATATATTATCAGGACTAAAGCAGTAATATAAGTAATGAAATATTTGATATAAGTGCGAAAATTGACCGTGACATTTAAAAGCACGTCACGCTTAGGGCCATCGTGTTAAATGAGAAAGAATAAAGATGTCTCCTTTTATTTCTGAAAACAGTAAGAATTCATATTTTTATTTTAAGTAAGTCTATCTAAAATTACATATTATCTAATAAACCTAATCCACGCGGCATGCTGCCAAGAACGCTAGCTTCATTTCGTCGCTGATATAGCTAGTTATAGCTTTACCTTATTTCTTATACTAAATTTCTCTTATTATTTATTTTTAAGAAGTTTCATTCTATCACGTATATGCTTTTTTACTTATACTTCTTTTGGCGCGTTTGGGAAAAATAATGAGTGAACATTTACTATGTGCGAAACTTTGCGACAATTACCTTCATGGTGTTACCATGGCAACCAATATCAACTTTTGTCATTTAGCCGATAATAACAAGAGTTATTTAACTAAACCGTTATCATTTAAATTTAATTATTTATTAGATTACTTAGATTAAATGCGTTAATGTATTTTATTCACACACAATGAGTACTGGCACACGGGATAACATTTTTAGTTATTTTTATTATGTTACGTTAAATAAGCATAATTTCTTACGTTCATATAAGACACATGCACGTTTTTTGTTTATTAAACCTTCGTCTTATGTATTCTTAGATAAGAACAAAAAATAATTCCTAATTTTCGGCTGCTGCCGTATTAGGATACGTCTTAACCAAGTATTGCATTCCACGAAAATAACAAAACCAAAAGTTCTAGAGAGTAAAGAGACACGTCTGAACAAATGTTTGCTTGGAACATTCCTTATATAACTTAGCTATAAACAAAGCGTGCCTCGCGACGTCTGAACATGGGGACAGTGAACTTAGTCGACGGGAGGTGAGGGTCACCTCCCATCGTACAGGTTCTGAGGACTCGAGCGATGAGGTAGGGTTGTCTACAAGTGGTTTCAATCAAAATCCTCTTGTTATGATTCTTAATTCCCCACACTCCTTCCATCTTGGAAGACTAAACACTTGGCCGATTTCCGTTCCTTGCCGACATTTCTCGCATTGTAACTAAGTTCGATAATTTACAATGTGTACAGCGAAGGAGAGTAACAAGGATGGCAGCGTTTTGCTGTCCGTCTGTTTGTAGGAGGCCGTCTTCAATGCAATGAACATACTGCTCCGGGTAGCGCTTTTACCAGCAAAAACTACGCCATTCACCACCATGGTCTAGTAAGTCCGTGATAAAATTGTAGATAATGGTAAGGTTAATACATAAGTTTTAAAAAAATCATAAAAAAGGCTGCATCACCTCTTACCATCAGGTGGGATGGCAGTCAAGTGCTGGCCAGTTCGAAATAAAAAAAAATCAATGCAGAGACTTACGGACAGACGGACAAGAGAGTCATCTTAGTTATAACGATTCCTTTTTTTGGCTTTTGAGGTACGGAACCCTAAACACGCGATAAATCCATGAAAATATAGTATAGTTTAATTCGGTAGTAATAATAAGGAAATGTATTCAGTCCACTCACTTTATTTAGTCTGTAATCAAAGAGTGCTTTCAGTTGTTCATATATATAATTATGCTTTAAAGGAAATAAATGAAAGCGAGTGATGAACGTTTATTTATGTAAAACAGTCTAGACTTTCCTCTTCTTTCTAAATTATATCCATCATTATAACGGTATCTCAAATGTGCGGTGAAGTTTTAGAAATATTCAACTTAGCATATACATAATAAGCGCATTCTTTAGCGGCTAAGGTTAGGTCAAGTAAGAGTGAATTTCTCATCGGAATCCACATTTTGTGTCAGAATTATTTTTTTAGTCTTATCTGTCTTTCGCCCTAACGTCAATTTTCTTAAATTATGAACATTATTTGCCACGTTACTTTAAACCGTATAACTTTACTTTTATATCTTATGCACTACATGCTACATGTAAATTTATCGACACCTCCAACGATTAGCATCATTCACGCATTGCACTGACGGTCAATAACAGTTAAGCATTCAGTTATATTGGATTATATTATATGACAGGCTGTTCAAACAATTTGTACATATCTCAGAAAATGTTGTGAGAAACGGAAAAGGAGGTCGCCGAGGTATGTGTTTAGTAAAATAATTAGACGAGTAAGTGTTACACAATACGGTATACGCAGAAATTTCGTTTGAACGCTCTGTACTTGATTTGGGAGAATGGTGGTGGGGCCCGAATGTCGTTATGGGTAGTGGTACCTGCTTAGATCCCCACTACTGGGTGTTTATATATGTATAATATGTTTACAAATTTATTTACAAAAAAAAAAATAAGTTTTTCAGTTATCTAGTACCCATAATACAGGCGTTGCTTAGTATGGGACTACAGAACGTTGTGTAAAAAAGTGTCCTAAAATATTTATTTATTTAGCATCGAAGGGGCGTTTAAAAACAATCAATAGATGGATCAATGATTCTTAAACGAGTATGATTTCGCACAAAACCAACACAAACACCAATTTATGTTTATAAAGTGAATTGAATTTAAAAATGGTACTCCAAAATAGATTTATCCATACAGAATACGGGGGACCCGGCTTGAAATAAATATAATAAAGTTACATAATTAAGAGCTGATGGTTATTGCTATACATTAACTAACCATTATTGAACCAAAGCGATCCTAATTTAATTTTGGGAAATTATGATGATTTTTACTAGGTAATTCTCGTTTCGGTTACGTTTCTAGAACGTTTAAAATTGAAAAAGGGATGTCTCCAATATTGCCTCGAAACTAAATACTAATAAAAAATTGTGGCCGACATTTAGATTTTAAGAAAAAAGAAATTAAATCTGGCAATTATTAGTGACGTCGATTACAAGATGATGATAAAATGTGACTTGACTTGACTTATGGTTTCCCCTAGATGGGGCAAAGGGCTTCCACAGTGCGTCGCCATCCCGTTCGGTCGATGATAAAATGTAGGTACACTTAATGAATTCTAATCAAACGTAAAACAATCTATTACCTACCTATCAGTTTGAAATAAATAAACGTTGACCCTTATTTATCTTAATTTGATAAAATTGTTTTATGTATCCCGTGTCATTTTCCAACAAAGCAAAAATATTCGCATAAATGTTGTACGCAACATAATGCCGGAATATTTAGTTCAACTGACAAGTTTTAATAATTTTTTGCTGTAAAAATTGGCTTGAACTATGACCGGTAATTATTACTTAGTGAATTTTGTAATTTAAAGGTATTAGTCAGTGAAAAAAAAAGGATGTTCTGTACCTGTAATATATCTAATATATCTGTATAAAATTTTGAAACACATTTTGTCTTCTATAAATCTATAAAGATCGTCAGATCTATAAATTAAAATAAAAACGTAAGTTCCACATTAATATTTTGCGAATCGAATTGGTATATAAATAGAATCGCATAGCACCAGCTATCGAGATAAATCAAAGGTCACCACGGTGCGTTTGCTCGCGACATAATCACCGACATATCGAATTAAAATTTCAAATTAACGGACGCCAAACTCGGCGCTTAGGTACCGTTAAGGGTCGCCATAGAAACACCATAGGAGATCTACTCACCGAACAACAGATGAACCCGACACGAAACGGTTCCGTTAAACTTAGTATTGCTCGCGATTTTCGCTATGAAAAATCGCGAGAAAACCCACGGTTACCCCACTGTATTTCGTCACAATTTCAAATCCACCAACACACTAATTTCTCACTTCGCGACCCCTGAAATTGTCGTTACACCGAATCGTTTTCGTGAAAAAGTTTTGAGTGGTGATGAAATGGCGATAAGTTGTCGATACGTCTACAAATGACGGCGCCTGTCGCGATACTAGCGCGGTTGTGGGCGAACGACGCGGACGCAGGTGGAACTATCTAACCTGCTAGTAAGTAACGCCAGCACAAGCATTCGTATTAGAATTTACCGGAGATAATTTTCATTATTTATATATTTAGTAATTTTTTCAAGTTCATTATTCAAAACTTACATAGACAATCTAAATGTATGTGACGGACCGTAAATACTCGTAACACTAAATATGTAGACATATAATAACTTCAGTATCATCACTACATAGTATAAAACAAAGTCGTCCCGCTGTCTGTCTGCCTCTATGTATGCTTACATCTTTAAAACTACGCAACGGATCTTGATGCGGTTTTTTTACTAGATAGAGTGATTCAAGAGGAAAGTTTACATATATGTATAATACATTGTACCTCTGCGAAGCCGGGGCGGATCGCTAGTAATTAATACAAGCAAGCTCTATTCTTAAATCTGTTTTCTCAAGCCGTTAAGGTTCTCTTGGGCTGCTGGGTATAAGACCACATGGTGACAAAAATTTTGTTGAACCAATGACAGGAAATAATGTTTTTAAAAAGTAAAAAAAAGTAAAGTAACAGCCTATACATATCCCACGGCTGGGCAAAGGCCTCCTCTATACAGAGGGTATCAGGGCATAATCCACCACGCGGCCCCACTGCGGATTTGCGGACTTCACATATTTTCGAAATATATTTTTTTGTTATTATTTCGAAAATATGCAGGTTTCCTCGAGATGTTTTCCTTCACCGCGGAGGACGTGATAAGTCAGCACTTAAAGTTAAAAACTTTATTGGTACCGGCACCGGGGATCGAACTCCGGACGAGCGCCCGGACACTGAGCTATCACGGCTCTATGTTTTTAAAACTCTAATAAATTTTAATCTTGTTTTGCAGATCCTACGAAAAGTTCAACGTATATTATGGACATTAATGTATTTCGAGAAAGGAATGCGGACTTTTTATTAAGAAAAGCAGGTAAAACTGGTGTATGTGTGACGACAGGTGTCCCGTCATTGGTCGATGGGAATTCAAACAATCGTTTTTAATGCTTCGCAATACAATGTGCATTGAACTAAGCGTTGAACAAAGCCGCCAAAACAAAATGCGCAATGAATACTGAAGACATTCGTTTTTTAATATCGCACAATGGCTCTTAAATTCAGGTGCACTTTGTTAGGATTGACATAAATTCTTAATTAAAGTTGGGATAAATTTTGTTTATAACTAAAAGTAAAAATTTGTACTACTCGCTAATAACCGATTGAAGCTATGCTTTGATATTCTGTCAATAATTTCATACTTTGGTTCAAATTAAAATCAAACAATAATCGGTATTGTATTGTCTTTATTTTTTCAATCTCTAATGATGTAGGTAATGTAGATCACAGATAATTCAAACAGTTCACTGTAAACTTGGAATATAAATATAAACGTGTGTGTAGGTAGCTTATGCTTGCACGTTTGAAGTTATACCTATTTCTTTGGCCTAACGAGATTAAATGAAGTTTTGCAGCCAAATTGTTATATAAGAGTCTATCTCTGTTTATAAAATTATTTTTAAAAACCTTAAGGAATGATTTTTATACGGATTTATTGTATTTTTTTGGATAACTACACATTATAAATAAAACTGCTTCGTGGATATCGCCTTTAATTTGTTTGTATCGTACGAATATTTAATTTCGGGACATTTGAACATTTTGAAGCGTCCATTTGCAATGATGACAATGTTAAAAAAAACATCGGTGATCCACTGTAAAAATATTGTATCATTTGCACTCGGAATTCCTGGACATGGTTCAGTATCATGGACAACCTTAACCATATGGATGTCAGCTGTTGTCATAGTCTGTACACCCTACTTCCCTCTTGACATGTAAAGGCATTCAACAACTGTTTTCTGACTATTTTCAACGAAGTGCACGTAGTCTAGATATGCATTTGTCAACACGTGAATGATGTCACAAATTACCTTATTATAATGAACATTATCACCCAAAAGGGGTCAAGATACTACCGCTTAAATGATAAAAATCGGAAGCTAAAACCTTACAAAAATTGTAACAAATACAAATAAAACAATCAGCAATAAGCTCCTTCGCTTACCATGGGCACAGTATAATAAAAAACCTTAAACAATTAAGTGAGGAATTTACTCAAATTATACGTAACAATTAGCGAAACGTGTTTACCGGGATCCACCTTATTAAAAGGTGGCAACGCCACTGCAATCCTACGGGTGTTGCAAATGTCCATGGGCGGCAGTTATCACTTAACATCCGGTGAACCGCCAGCTTTTTCCAACATAAAAAAGTGGAAGCAAGCTAGCGATAATTATATGGTACTAGTCATTATATATTATACTAGCTGTGCCCGCGACTTCGTCCGCGTGGTATTTGAAATAAAAAAAATCTAAAATAAAAGTAGCCTAAGTTATTCCTTTATACATCAGCTATCTGCCAGTGAAAGTCCCGTCCAAATCGGTCCAGCCGTTTCAGAGATTAGCCGGAACAAACAGACAGACAGACAAACAAAAATTGTAAAAAACGTTATTTTGGTATATCTACCGTGTATACATCCATATGCATTTAGTAAAAAGCGGTAATTTTAATATTACAAACAGACATTCCAATTTATTTTTATCTGTATAGATATCGACATTTGGAATGAGACAGTCGGTTAAATTCGGGTTCGTATAGCGTCACAATGGGGCGTTCCGCCATTTTGGAATCGCGAAAATTATGACTCACGCGCTTTCATTGTTGTATAGGCGCGTGGCCAACGAGGAAGTCGTTTCCTAAAAGGGCGCTCTAAAAAGTTTCTCGGTAAGGAGTGGACGATGGACAGACGGACGACCATGTCATCCATGGCCATGGGACAGTATCTGTCTACTACGACCATAAAATATATAAAATAAATTTCATCTTTAGTCTGATTTAATTTAAAAAATAAATTAAGATAAAATGACGAAAGTCGTATGAAAATAATTCATTATTACTTAATTGGGGTATTTATTTACCTTAAAATAAACTTAACTTCTTTTCGCTACCATTAAAGACAGTGGGGGACTGCCCTCTTTGTTCTAGGTAAACTTACTCAGACCTTTAAACAAGTACGTAATTTGAGGAAAGCCTTTATACCTATTAAGGACATGACCACAAGTTACGCTTTGAAGTTGTCGAAAGTCTCTTATCTATATCGGACTGAGGCGTGGTGTTGCAATAACTGGATTTCTAATTTTAACCAGAACTCAAACCAAGTACCGCGATCACACCCACTGTGCCGCCGACATGTGTAAGTAAAAGTCACTCAATAAAAACTCAAGTCTAGGCTCATAGCCGGGATAGGGATGCCGAAAGTGAAGAAATATATTGATATATCGATATTTTTAAAAATATCAATATCGGTCTCGCTATATCCAAGAGAAAATATCGATATATCGATGTTTTCTTTTTGTTGTTGCAAAGTATTAAATGTTTGTTTGTACGGACTCTGTCCTGGATTCGAATTTGAAAAAAAATATCGTTTTTGATACGATTTCGATATTGAATATTTTTAATCGATATATCTGATCAAAATATATCGGCTAAAAACATCTATATATTGAATAAAAAATATCAATATTTTTTCAGCGTCCCTAAGCCGAGAGCGGGTTAAAGAATCCAAACCTTCAGCTTCCGAGAGCGTTAAGATTTCCTTAACGCTAAATGAAATTGAAATGCAGTGACGATATGGACGCTGATGGTAAGTGAAAAACCGTAGTACGGCTTACAGAGTTTTATGTTAGAAGTTTTTTTATTCGTTGTACTTATTTTGGCGTGTTTGGAAAATATGAGAGTGAAATTTTTACGGTGCGCGCGCACACCGACAGCCGAAAAGCGACATGACGAATTTGGTTGCACAGCGGCCAACTTCACGTTATTGCCATGGCAAATAATAACAGATTTTGGCATTTAAACCTATAGTTAAAAGTTATTTAATTAAGCCGTTATTAATTGCATTTAATGTCTTTCACAAACAAATAGTACGTACTGGCACAGGGGTTGAAATTTTTAGGTTATTCTTCTTTCGCGACGCTGAAGAAGTATAAACTTCTTACATGCGTACATAACTGCACATACTTTTTTGTATAAAATGCTTCTACCGCAATCTGCACACATTGTACTTACATCGTGCGTCATTACTGCAAGATCAAGATCGCTAAGACTTAATGATTTAGTTTCTTCTCGTAACAATCATGTTGCTCTACGTGTCCGGCACTAACCACGGACACAAAAAGCTGGGCAAAGGTTGCAGGAAAGTGAGGTGGCGTCCGTGACACTGAATAGTGTAGATACAACTCGGAAACTTTGACTAGCAGTGAACCTCCTGTTCCCTGTCCTACAACTGGTTTTATAGTTTATCGTTTGTGATCCCTGCTCTATCACTTACGGTCATAGTGTGAAGTTAATTATCATGTTATCATAAAATCTTTAGCATAAACTCCGACTCCGCTCGCATATACTGCGTAATTATTTATTTATTGTGATCAACAACATGTTTTCTTCAAAAAGCACCGCGTTAATCGGTCCTGTGGCTCTCGATTTATAAACGTACGAACAAAGAGACAGGGATAAAGTAACAGCCTGTACATGTCTTATTGCAGGCCAAAGGCCTCCTCTGTACAGCGGGTATCAGGGCATGGTCTACCACGCGGCCTCGCTGCGGATTGGCGGGCTTCACATATCTTCGAAATATATATTTTTTTATTATTTCGATAATAGAACAGGTTCGCTCACGGTGTTTTCCTTCACCGCTGAGCACGTGAAGTCAGTACTCAAAATTAACAATTTCATTGGTGCCGGTACCGGGGATCGAACTCAGGTTGCTCGAGTATTGGATTAAAGGCGAGCGCCCGGACACTGAGCAATCACGGATCTATGAGTTTCTTTATTTTAATAATGCTCGATTACCATGTGATGTTTAGTCGTAATTCAACCGTTATTGGTAAACACAAAGAGTCAATTAAACCTAATATAAAAATTATATATATATATATATATATATATATATATATATGTCTATATATATATATATATATATATATATATATATATATATATATATATAAATTATAGCCATTCTTGTCTTAAAGACACCCACTTAGTAGGAGGGAAGATGGAAGCTGATTTCAAATGAATTGTATGTCCATTTACATGAATACACTAGCTGACACGGCAAACGTTGTTTTGCCATATAAATTATTTCTAGAGGGATCGGAACGCACGCACGCTAATCGTTGAAACCTTCCCTGGACTGCCAAGAATATATGAACACTAAAATTATCCAAATCGGTCCAGCCGTTCTCGAGTTTTAGCGAGACTAACGAACAGCAATCCATTTTTATATATAAGATAATTATGCATACAACATTATAACTCTTAATATACGGATTTATACTGTGGTAAGTTAATATCAAAATAAATCGCCACGGTAGGAACCTGGGACCATACAGTAGCAAAGCATGCTGTTCACTAAGTCATGCGTTTGTCGATCAATTCACATTCCTCGCAGTGCCCCACGATCCATACTTTCTAAGGCGACTATAGAAGTGAAAACGGCTGCCATTGTTATTTTTAAACTATCTAACATGCATCGTGTCATACAAACGTGTTACATATGTGTCAAAGTGTAATTTATGCGATATATGCGAGTGACAAAGAGTTTTTAAAAGGCATCAGAAACAATTTTATTGTTATTTTCATTGTCCAAAAAGAACATAGACAGAAAGCCGAATGTACATTATATCTTATTAGCGACCCACCACGTGGGCAATGTATTATACATATAAACCTTCCTCTTGAATCACTCTACCTAATAAAAAAAACCGCATGAAGATCCGTTGGGTAGTTTTAAAGATCCAAGCATACATAGGGACAGACAGACAGCGGGACAACTTTGTTTTATACTATGTAGTGATACGTCCCACTGTTGACAAAAGTTTCTTTGTAGAGGGCTCTAGGTGAGACTTCAAATAACTTGGAAAGATTTTTAAGGAAAACGTCCTTCAATGAAGTCAGCCACAAAAAGCAACAACTTATCCCGTTACTGGAATTGGAACTTACGTTGTTCCAGGATTGTCCTTTTTTATGTGACAGCCGATCGGGAATATTTATCTGAGGGTCACACAAATACCGATCCCGTGTGCGAATCGACCGCGCGACTCTGGTGCCGAAGACAAATGTTTAGCCACCGGGCCACCGAGTCATCTCGATGAAAAAAGGTGTTGTAAATCTATATATTAAAGAGAAGCAAAAACTTTGTACCCCTTTTTAAGCGCGCGGGCGAAGGAGAACCAAATTTCCCACGCTTATAGTTTATATAGAGAAGGAGTACAGAATGCTAATTTATTTTAATTATGTATAAAAAATACATTAAATCAATATAGAAAATATTCCACACACTACCGTGTGTTTGACACGCACACGCATATATATTCTTTTGTTTATTGTGTATTGTATTTGGGAGTAGATTAATATTGTTCAAACTTATAATTTAAATGAGTTATGGTTCAATTTCGACCACTCTGCAATCACTAGTTTACTTTAATTCATCCTAAACGGCTAAGAGTGTAGCATTTGGCGAAAGCATTTCACGAAGGCCGCCGATGGCTCTAACACATTAACCCCAATCGGGCTGGATTTCGCTGCGGGCTATTTGCCAGCCTCGTAAGCACAAGCATCTTCTTCGTCATTATCGTTACTTGCCGCTGCCCGCGGTTCGACTTGCCTAGAATTGTAACCATTGCTCAGGGTTGAGACTATAATTACGCTGTACACCTGTCTCACTGGAACCGAGAGAATGAGGTGAACTTAACTTCTGTCACTCTCTACTCAGTAAACTACGTCCATTAGAAAATTGTCCGTTGCTGCGTGCAATGACACGAAACCAAAACACTTTTACATTTATATTGTTAATAACAATAAGGATAAATCGGCCTTATGGAGCTTTGACTATTAATTGTTTTTCAACTGAGTTCAACCTTGTCTTAGGATGCTTGGATTAGGACTTTGAAATTGTTCCGAATTCTTCAGAGCCATTTGACTGCACTAGAGCCACGCACCAGGCTTCGCTGTCGCACGAACGTACAGGTCTGTCCGGTCACAGAAGATCAACGTGAAGTAGAAGTGTTATCACTACATAGTATAAAACCAAGTCGTCCCGTGGTCTATCCGTGTCCCTATGTATGCGGTGGTGTTAACGGTGGTAGGACACGCAACAGTATGCGCTGTTGCACGAATAGGCAGGTCCGTCCGGGTTAGTACCACGACCTCACAGAAGACCGGCGTAAAGAAGAAGTGTTATACTTCTGCGTTTCGTCTGCTGAGAGAGGTAGCCGGGATCTACTTTACTAAAAGTAAAACGCATCTGCAACACTACTAGTGTTAAAAATGTCAGTGGGCGGTGGTTATCACTTAACTGCCAGCTCGCTTGCCACCTTGGAATTGCTATGACGAAGGAAAAATCGCGAGAAAGCTTGAATAAATAAAATAAAGATGGATTGTATCTTCGATTTTATATTTACTGGAACAAGTACTTGATTGCTATCCCACCTGGTGGTTTTTTTTATCCGAAAATTTGCACGTCATATATGGATGGAAAGACCGACGTCGACAATTTTTCCATTCCTTTGCCGTGCGCGTTATAAATATATACTATATTTAATCCATCAATTAATCGCAGCGCTTGTACCTATGTCAAATTGCATGAGTTTAAGATTAAACCAGCCAAGCGTGCAATCAGATATGATTAGTAATATTTTACTACCATAGGACAACGCATCTGCTTCTGTTGGGTCACGAATGGACAAGCCATTCCGGGGAAGTACCACGGCCTCACAGAAGAGCGTTGTGAAGTCTCAGTATTATTAATACTTTCGCGTTCCGTCTTGTAAGTTAATATGGGCCCAGTTGGTTGTCAACTCACCGGCAAGCTATAGATGTCCATGGGCGACGGTAAACACTTAACAAATTTTGACATAAAAAGAGATACGTAGTTACGTATATCTTAGTCATATTAGATGCTAGTTTGCGAGTGTAAGGTTTACGATCTTGGTCATTACGATCGACACTGTCGCCTCGTAATGACCAAGAGGGGCCAAGGCGAGCGAGTGACCGGCTCGATACCGTTTCAATTTATGTCACAGTTAATTGTTCATCGGTTAACCGTTCAGTTTGACTGGTGATTCGAAGGGAATGCGCTTAGAATGTGTATGTTTTGTGTTACGTTAAGGTCCACCGCGTTAACTAGACTGTGTAACTGGGATGGGTGCCAGGGAAGCGGTATTTTGAGAGTAAAAGATAAACGAGTGATGGAAGTAATCATAGATAGAATAGAATATATACATTATTGCATTCAAGGAAATACACAGAAGAAAAAGACAGGAAACATAGTGTACATATAGGCGGCTTTATCGCTAAGGTAGTAGTTTCTTCCAGGCAATAGGTGCTCACAGAAATTACAAGTAAAATTTTTATTATTTACGAAGACCAAAACTTACTTCAAATATGCCACTCTCTGTACATTTAATATTTGATTTTGAGGATATCCTTGATGTTTTCAGGGTCGAAGGTCTCATGAAATTTATATTAGACCACGTGAGACCTAAAACAAACCCATTGCAAATTCTGCATTTGATTTTTTTTTTAATCGGTTCATAAATGATGGAGTTCAGAGGTAACAAACATAATAAAATAAAATAGAATCGAGAAACTGCTACGTGGCAGCTTCTGGAGTAGCACGAGTATACCCATCGGAGGAAGAAGCAGTTCTCACAGAAGACAAAGAAGTGAAGTAGAATTACTACGTCTCGTCTGGAGAATAAGGTAACCCCATTCTTTTATAGATTACCAATGCGTCCGTAACCCCACATGTGTTACATGTTAGTGGGCAGTGATAATCACTCGAAATCAAGGGAATGTGTGGCCCAAAACATGAGCCTTCCGTTAACTTACTCATCAAATGTGAGTGTGTTTTCCAAACGGAAGGCAACGAAACAATTGGATCATCTGATGGATACTAAAGGGCTGTTGCAGAGATAAAAGAAGTAGGTGTAAAAATAAAGAATAAACACTGAAACAAAGTGTAACAAAAACAAGTGCAGTAATACAGTACGTATTTTAATAATTATATAATAAATACGAATATTTCATTTGAAATTGTTTCGTTTGTAGTAAAACAGTCACGCACATATCTCATATCAAATTAAGTAAAATTCATGAATATTTACCCATAATCTTGAACAGTGTATCATAAAAATTCTAACACCGTACATACAAAATGTAAACAAGACATGTTATTAATTCCAAAAGTGTACAAGTTCCATTAAATTTATAAAAACATTTATTACTTCCCGTCAGTGTATGTATATACGTTTCCATTAAATGGGCGGGGCATGCGCATAGAATTTTTAATTAAAGTGTATTTTATTTTAAGGCACCTACTGTACTAATGAAGTACTGCGACGACACGTGCGAAGGTTACACTGTGAAGTTTAATCCAAGGTCCGGTCCTAAGCGACTCAATGCAATGAACCCATATTAGTAAATTTAACGTCGCCGGCGGCCAGAAGGCTTCCCTTTTGCAGCGCGCCATCTGTCCCGTCGCGGCCCCGCTAGTAAAGGTCGGCTTTAACCGAAACGCGTCGGTCTGCGGACGTCTTTAGGGTACCGTAAGCTAGAAAACGAATGGATCCAGCACTTAAAACTGTATCCGAAGCCTGACTGCAGTTTCCACGATGCAACTCCGGCGAGTCGACTGGTGAAAAATATCCGATCCTACAATGTTTTTCCACTACTGGAAATTTTGTGTGATGAAAATGTATTTATATTTGTGTATTTATATGGTTTATAGGTACCACAAAGTATAGTATATAAGTAGTACCCATAGTGCGGGATTTGTTTATTTTGGGAATAGATAAGGCTCTACATATTAGTAGCAACCCGAAGGCAGCGACAGAGCTCATTAAAGTGGTATCCGATTTATTGGAAATTCGATCGAAATATCGGCGGATTGTCTTGCAGTAAATGAAAGTGTAGTATGCATTAAGCATAGTAAATATATTTATTACAGAGAGCGCACACGCCACTCATTTTGTAATTTTAGTTTCTTGACCTAAAAAATGAGTGAGCTTACTAACTTGAAAAGGCTTTAAGTTGTACTTAGATACTTTTCAAATCCTATTCCAATTTAGATTACCACTCAAGAAAACTTCTTTGGGAACTTTCAAGAATAATGAACAGAACCCGTGTACTCCATAGCGTTTCTTACTTTCGTTATGACCGGCAGCTGTTGTTTACCGATGCAGCTTAATTGATCGGCATGTCTTTATTACGGCCAGGTTTTTTTGTCATTTCACGTGTCGTTCTTAAAATAATACGGCATCTGTACCTCGCCTTCGTCTTTCCGCAGCGCATACGCACTTTGGCGTCCGAAGGTGTTTTTCACGTTCTTTTTGGTGGTACGCACCAAGCGGGCTGGTTACCGGGTATCAGTTTGTCATCGCTATTGATAGACTGTCGTTATTATTATTACTATTTGATGAGGGAACAAAATTATAAGACAGTCTTCGTGTTAATAAACAAAGTGTGTAAGGAGTTTACAACATAGGTAAAAATGGAACCTTCTAAGATGAATGAACAAGAGAATGTCAATGGAAAAAAGAAAAAATAATTGATTGGATGATTTGAGCGATTTATGAGCCAACAGATTATATTAAGGCGTGAAGACGTAGAAGGCTCGAACCATTGCTTTAATTATTAGAATAATAATGTGTTGCTAGTTAATACAATTAAGCTACATTTTTTTTAATTATATATACAAGAAGGCAAGGTGGCAGTTCTCCTGATATTAAGTGATAACCGCCATCCATGGAGGATGGTTCGTTGCCACCTTTTAATAAAGTGGCCGCCGGTTACCTCACTCACCTCCACAAAGCTTCCACTTCACACCTTCCCATTCAGTTATGTATTTTATTATCCTGCAATGTATCAAACCTATAGTTCTGGCGTTGACAGACCGATTAAATAACACAAAAGCAGTGATATTATTGACTATTTAATTAGCTCTAACGTTAAAACATGTAGAAAAAGTACGAAAAGATTGTCGCCGCTGTGGGAATCGAAACCACGTCTACGGCATTCGCGGCCTGACGCTCTAGCCACTGAGCTAAACGGCTGATAGCCACAGCGACGAAAATCTTAACGCCTTCTTTCTACATTGTTATTTAGCATAATTGAAAGAGCAGAGATTAGCACTAAAAAAAATCTTTAAAATTTAGTTCTAACGTGTTTTCAAAAGCCTGAGTTTCGCTCATCGTATAGAATCCATGGTATGGGGATTAGTAATTGTAAAGTGTAAATCTTTCGAATAATTCACTCGTCAATAATATGGTTTTCGAAGTAATAACAAAAAAATATATTTCGAAGACATGTGAAATCTGCAAATCCACAGAACATAATAGGCCTTTACCCAGCAGTGGGATATGTATAGGGTGTTAGTTTAATTTTAATTGTTTTACAATATTTTAGAATTTGAGAATTTCTGGTGCTATATTTTGAAGTCTGTAAAGTTGTAGAGCTTATTTAAATGATTACTGAAAGCTTTATTTATTTCATTACCTAAATCAGAAATATACTTGTTAAAATGCAGTGATTTGCAAGAACCGCTAGAAAAAAAAGCCTAAGTTATGAAATTTTCTGCATGGGTTAAGCCTAGAGTACAAATCTCGAGAAAAATTTATCCTTAATGATATCTTGAAATAAAATTATAACTTTGTTCACTGTTCTATTAAATAAGTTGCATATAGGAAGATCATTAGACATTAAGATTTGTATCGACGACTCTTAGATGCAACGGAACTGATTAACTTCAAAAATTAACAATTCCTATACAATCATCAACGTGGTATGCAAACTGTGTACGCTACTGAGATATGAACACGCTACCGTAGTTCACGATTTGATGCCCTAGTGACATCTGTACCCCAGTGGCTTTGAAGATACTTATGCAAGGATTAAACATTATCGAATGCGAAACCAATTGACATAGATATTGATTAGAAGGCTGCTGGTTACGCAAGGAGACGCCCGTAACTGTTCAGACAATCGGAATTATTCCGGGGATATATTTAGAACCGGTGCGCAATGGACCGGTCCGCGGATTCGGTACGGCACCGCCTAGCCGGGCGGCCTTAGTCGTCCTTTTGCGGGGGCTTAATGAGGAATTCGGAGTGAGTCACGACGCCGCTGAACGGGCCGGCCCCGAAGAGTTTGCACAAGTACAACGCCTCGTCGACACGTGCCAGACGAACTCTAAAGATACAGAACCACAGATTTATGGTCTATTTATAGCGAGCTGTGTCAGTGGTCATCTGAGAATCTTAAAACAAGATTACATGGAAATAGATACCTCAACTTATACCCATTTGGAGATGAAATTTAAAAATCGTTTCCTTTGCGCCTGCAGAGTAAAAACATGTAACTGGTAGAGAAGCTGTTAACCCTAGTAGCTGAAGATGAGCGTCGAATGGATCTAGCAACTAGTTCCTATTATATATAAAAGTGTTCCAGTTCTTAGAATTAAGAATAGAGAAGGGGAGATACTGTTCAGAAATCAACGCTAACAAAAATAACCAAACTGATCATAAAAGCGAAAAGTATTCAAATCCAACCAATTCTATTAAATAATAAGTTTTCCTGATAATTTCATAATCGAGACTCTTATTAAGTTAAACTTTCATTATGAAGTCACATACTGGTTAATTCTGATAAAATTCATGATTGAGTACTTCCTGGCGTGAAAGACATACAATGCCGAGCGTGCAAGTTGTAATGGTCAGTAAATGTTTAACTTGTGAAGGTAACGCGATATGATGAAAGCCAAAGGACGGACGAACGAGCACACGGAGAAAGTGATGTTTAACGAATGTGTCGATGGCAAAGAGCGGATCTTTCGTAGACTCACAAATGTGATACTGTGTTCAGATTTAACAAATGATTTCTTCATTTTGGAAGCATCACATCTGTGGGAGAGATTATTGCAAACCAATGTTGCAGGCATCCAATTCTTGAGCTATTACTTCATCACAAAAATCACCATTTGACCCTGAGTGATTAGCATACCGTGCCGTCAATAAAGGCATTAAGAATGTATAAGATGAGAGAATATATATGAAAGAGCCTTTCGAGTAAATCTGACCCGTGCCAAATTTGCGGTGTCCTCAGCCTTGTACTTTTTGGGCAAGTGAGGCAAAACGTTTGTTAAAACGGACAATACAATAGATTCCATTGGCGTTGTTAGCGGGTTTGGTTTCCGTATTGTATTGTAGAGGCATTTTAGACAAACATTGTTACGGAATAATAATTGTAATATTAATGTTTTTTGTTATGTTTACATTTATTTTAAGTTTTTCTAATATTATTTTATATATTGTGCAGTTACATTATTATTTTTACGTTTTGTATGTATCCATTGTGCTTAGACCGTGAATAAACGTTTCTTCTTTTTCTAATAGGTTCGGGATTGGAGTGAATGGCGTGAATGGCGGTTAATTAAATTTTCAATTTATTTACACTTCTAAGGCGGTCTTTCGATGTTACTCAAACCCTTCACAGCTATAACAAAAAAGGAAAGCTACCTATAATTTAGAAGGATATTCCGAAAATTTGATCAAAATTTTCACGGGAATATTTAGGCCCTACGACCCGGGACTGTCCTCACTGCTTCCAGTCAACACATAGCACAGTAAACGGCCGTCGATGGCACAATCCCTCGTTTCGTTTGAAGACCCTACTTGCTCCCTTGGGTACTGTGCCGCAATAACCATAGAGCAAAAGTAGCGATTGCTACAGGCGCCGCGCCAAAGGGGTAAATGTTTAAACCCACTCATCTCTGCCTGAGCCTTAATTTTGTGAGTGAAACTTATTAAAATAGCAAATGAGAGTATTGAATTGTTTTTTATCACTTTATACTTAAGAACCCATATCAGATCAAGGGCTGTTTGAAAGAATTTTCTACGGGCCCGCGCTTGCTTAATCCGGCACAGCTCCGGTAGCGTCTATAAAGCTCTTGAAACCTAGCCTTGCTTTAACTTTGAGCCTGATGACGTTCTATATAGTCTACAAACTGAAAGCACAACTTAACTGTGGTAGGGCTCGGCTATTGCACGAATGGGCAGGCTCGTCCCGGTAAGTACCTCGACCTCACAGAAGACCGGCGTAAAGTGGAAGTATGACATATACTTTTGCATTTCATCTGGTGAGTGAGGTAGCCGGACAACAATTTTCAAAAGGTTGTCAACGCACCTGTAACTTTCGGGTGTAGCAGATGTCCACGGGTGGCGGTATTCACTTAATATCAAGTGAACCGCTTGCTTGCTTGTCAACTTTTCACAAAAAAAAACAGACATCAATAAAGAAATTAGCCGTGCACTGATTTAAGCCGTCAACAACCGGAAAACACGAATTTAGGGTCAATTCGCATTTTTCTCGAGGATTCGCATCTCGTAAATTTTGTCGGTTTGCGTCCCACGACAAAGGCACAGATGATACGTGAAACTCTTTTTGCAAAAAAACTACAAGAATCATGACTGGAATTCCACCGTTCCCGAAATGTACAAGGAGATTACACTGTCTCTTCAGTTTTTAAACTTCAACAATCAAGTTATGCAAATTTTTTAACTTAACCACACTTGTTTCAATTTCAACTTTTTTATTTAGGTGCTTCCGTCACGCTTACAAGGTTAACATTATCCTAGGTTGTATAGGCATTTAAAACACAAATGAAATGCAGGAAAGAATACTCTTATTGGAACAGTTACATCTAGGTCTTTTAATATTCCCTCTTATCTCTGTGGGATTTGAAACAACCTGAGTGAAGTGAATCCCACATTTTGAGCGGCTTCCAAAGGAGGGATCATACGAATCTTATCGTGATAGCAACATAAGTAATAAATAAGCAACATAAGACAATACTCTATAATTTACTACTCTATCTTAATCTTCCGTCTGACATAATCTTTGATAAATTAAAACTTTGATAAAGTCTTATTACGGCCGAAATCGAACAAAGCGCCTCACGGACTGAATTAATTAAGAAAGTAAATTCGTTTTACTTTTATTTCTTACGTATCTTTATGTGGCGGCACTCGCTGTATTCTTCGCTCGTGCTGTGTTAATATTTCTAGCTGTTTGTTGTGTTGCTTTTTTCAATATGGATTAATGAAAATTAATCTTTGTGGTGGGGGATTATTTACAGTTTACATGTGTAAAATTTTAATTAATTACATATATAATAATATCTTTTTTTATGCGAAAAGTTGTCAAACGAGCGGACGGTGCACCTGATGTTTTTTTTTTTATACGTAAAGTTGTCAAACGAGCAGACGGTTCATCTGATGTCAAGTGAATACCACCGCCCATGGACATCTGCCACACCCGAGGGTTACAGATGCGTTGACAGCCTTTTGAAAATTGGGCTCCGACTACCTCACTCACCAGACGAAACGAAAGTATTATACTTCCACTTTACGCTGGTCTTCTTTGAGGTCGTGGTACTTACCCGGACGGGCCTGCCCATTCGTGCAACAGCCGAGGCTGCTGCGTGGCCCTACCACCGTATAAATAATATCTAAAGCATTATTTATTTTACAATCTATGTTATCATATTATATTGCATTCTTGTGTCTATGCGAATAACATACTTCATCATCATTATTTCAGCCTGTTTGAGTCTACTGCTGAAAATTGAGCTCTGTCACAATCCTTACTAATATTATAAAGGCGAAAGTTTGTATGTATGGAACAAACATCCATTTGTTACTCTTTCACAAAAAAACTACTGAATAGATTTCAATGAAACTTTATAATAATATAGCTCATATATCAGAATAAGACATCAGAATATTTATATACATATTTTTATGTATACGCTGAGGGCGTAACATTCAGCGAGAAAGACAGTTTCTGGCTGAATGTTACGCCCTCAGCCTAATCTAAGCGGACGTAGTCGCGGGCAGCAGCTAGTAACATATATTTTTATGTGAAATGTCAATTGAGCTGTTCACAACACCCGAGGGCTTGCAGATATGTTGAACCTTTTATAAATTGGACCCCGGCAACCTCACTCGCCAAACGAAACGCGAAAGTTTGATACTTCCTCATCGCACCGGTCATCTATGAGGTCGTGGTGCTCCCCCGGATGAGCCTGCCCATTTGTGCAACGGCAGAAGCTGCTGAATGGTGCCTACACCAATAATTAGGTGAACTGTCTGTTCGCTTGACAACTTTTCACATAACAAAAAATTTGCACAATTTTATCTATCCAAGTCACTAACCAAGAAAAGTTTGAAAAATTGATCAGCACAATTTTAAGCATACTTTTTTGTACTGTAATACATATTATGAACATATAAACACTCAGACAATAGAAAAACACTATGTTCATCACATAATATGTTCCAGTAGTGGGGATCGAATCTACACCTTTTGGGCCAAGAGACAAATAAATATTTTATATCCATCATAATGGTGTAAATGTAATTTCTTATATTTGCACGTGTATTAAACATTGTAAATAACTTAAATCGTGAAACGGTTTTATCTAACAAGGGTGCTTCCACCTCAATAACTTACGTTTTAAATGTTGCTTAGATTTTGTGCTTTAAACGCTTAGAACTTAAGTTGGAGAAAGCCCGGGTCGCCCGACAGGGGGCGCCGCCGGTCGTTCACTCGCGCATACCGCAAATCGCTGGATCCGGTCTTTTATGCTTGCATCCCGGTTCCATTGGCTTAGACTTGAGGTGTGGCCGCACTAACAGCGGATACACTCCTGGAATAGCTAAAAGTTGAGCCCTTTTTGTGCGAAGGTTGCAAACTATCTGGCGGTTCAGCTGATGTTAAGTGATAACCACCGCCTATTGACATTTGCAACACCGATAGGGTTGCAGATGCGTTGCCACATTATAGTAAAGTGGGTCCCGGCGACTGACCACACGAAACGCGAAAGTATGACACTTCTACTTTAGGCCGGTCTTCTGTGAGGTCGTGGTACTTACCCGGACGTACCTGCCCATTAGTGCAACAGCAAAAACTGTTGCGTGGGCCTACCACAGTAAGATAAGTTTGAAGTAAAGTAAACGAAGCGGTTGAAGTAAAACTTCTTAGACTGTGATACGATAATTGGACGGGATAAGAACGCGAATCATTCAGACGCTATTTTTTTTATTAAATTCGTGATGGTCCTTAATGATATGTGAATTGAGGAGTTCACATTTTCACGAAATTGAGCTCAAGGTAAATTCATTAGATGCCTCACCTCGGATATACTTCTCACCTCAAGTAAAGTTAAGTATGCCTTATCCAAAAGGATGTAAATAGAGAAGATAGTGTACAGATTTACTATCGATACGAATCTTATGTCACCAACGCACTCATTATGTATCCAAGGGTAATAGATAGATAGAGTAATAGATACACTTCAGTTTAACGAGAGAACAAAGGTAGATCATACATATAAATCAGCACTTAAAATAGCAATCAACAATTTCATTGGTGCCGGCAACGGGATTTGAACTCTGGTTGTTCGGGTACAGTGAGTTAAAACTGAACCTCCAGACACTGAGCTATCGCGACACTAAAGGGAAAAAGTTTGATACATTACTAAAGATAAATTTATCGACTAACATCATGTTTAATCTTATGACTCTCTGAGCGCGCATCGTATTGCATACATACATTATACATAAATTCTCCCTAACGTGCAAAAAGAAGTATAAATGCAAAAACACCTCACATATTTTTATCCTTCCGCTTTAAATGACTCCGTGGCGCAGTTGCCAAGGTATTGGCTTCGGCGTCGGGGGTCGTGGGTTCGATTCCCACACGGGACAACTATTTGAGTGACCCACAGATATTTTTTTCGCATATGGTTGTTTGTCCACGTGAAATTTATGTATGTAAAACGTCCTTGCAACACAGGATAATGTTATCCTAAAGTGAGGGCAATGTTATTTAATAAAATAATAATAAATATCGTTCGCAAACTGTGTGACGATATTTATATCGACGATATGTCATCGGGTATATCATTTTTTGTTTTTTCAAATGTCAACCACGAAGTAACAAAGTCCGCCGACACTGCAGCCCCGCATCCAATCAACGAGGAATGCATACAAAAGCAGCCGGTGCACCGGGCGAACAGGAAATGTCGCACAAACACGCGCGCACACAAACGACGCCTAGATCATCCTACCCTCTACATGTACCAGTCCAGTGCACTGTTAGTGCTCGAAATATTAAATGTTTACCTACCTGTACCTAGTCCAGTGCTCGAAATAACTAATGTTTGAAATTTAAAATTTTTATAAGTGCTAATCTTTTCACTTCTGGTGAAGCATTAAAATTAAAAATAAAAAACACATAAAAATTGGACAAAAAGTTTTTCGCCGCTGCGGAAATCGAACCCTCTAAGAGATAAGCAAAACGGCTGATTGCCGATTGCCACGTCAACGAAAATCTCAATCTCTTTTATCTACATTATTTTTTCGCATTCTAAGCAACAACGCTTGACGCAATTTTTGTTGTATCCTTCACTCATGCCCGCTGAAATGAGGCAGACGACCCGCAGCGACGACAAACTTTTCGTCCATTTCTTCTACAAATTAACGTTTACTTTTTAAGTGCACAAATAAGCACTATACAATTTAAACTTTCAAACAGCAACGACATCTCTTGTTCGAATTATCGTTTTAAAACGATATCGGACGTTGTTTTTATACTGTAAGGTGCAGCCAGTAAAGCTGCAACCGCGAACTTGCTCTACCGTAATTAGCGGTGATAAAGCGGTGAAAGATGCTCGGTAAAAGCTTAATAAATCTTGCCTTGAAGATTCTCGCATTCATTTTGTGTCGACAGCTCGATTCTCTTTTTATTTACCTCATCTACATCAGAGTACGAATCTTAATACTGGATTTGGGGTGAGGTGGTCATGAAAGAGAAGGTTGAAGTGACGGTTAAAACTAACGCGCGACCTCGAATCGTAACAAGTGTGAAAGTACAAACAGCAAGTGGGGGAGCACACGAGATAATTGCCGATGAGCCGATAGCGCATCGAGATTACAAAAGGAATGGAAAGTCGCTGGTGTGGTTAGTGTTTATTGATACAATTGATGCTTATTGCCGGTTCGAAAGGCTCCAGTTCAATGACTGCTTTCAACGAGAATTAATCATGGTCGGTGGTGTTCTGTTTTCGTTTTAGTTGGAGTCTTTCTTTTTACTTACAAGGATACTTTTTTCATCATGAACTGTGTTCTAGCTGGAAATGCAGTCATTGTCAGGAAACATTTTAACTCAGTGGAAGTCTGTTCCCTCTTGACTTGAAATCGCATTTTAATTGGAAGCTTACGTGAGGCACTTATATGCTTACATGCATATGAAAGAAATAACTGGAGTGGACCTGGGAGGTGCGACAACACGAGATCATGCCGTCCTCCTCACGTACTATTAATTTCAATTAACTGTTATTTGTTAATAACACAGACAACAATATTTGTACATCTGTACTGTTATTATTAACAATAACAGAACAGATGAATAACAAGTAAGTGGTTCTTCTGATAGTAAGCGTAGTATTTGACGGTGTGTACCAGACCTTTCAGGGTGTGATCCACACAAAATAACACAAAACAATATACACTTCTCGTTTACAACGGTCTTTTGTATGGCCATGGTAAGTCCACGTCACCAAATATATGGTACATGAAGCCACCCGTCTCTTCTGTGGTAAACAGTTAGATAGCCTTTGTTCTTGTTCCTCAACAAATTACTTCTAGCAGCCGTACCTTCACGCTGGAATGTCTAACTTCGTGCTGGTGTTTTCACTTTCGTCGCATCGAGTCCGACGTCCGCTCGGCCGGGGGTATTTTTTTCGAAACACGACTTTGTTTGTTTTTTTCACGGGCCGACGGTTTTTTGCCTGCGTTTTTTCGGCGCGCGTCGATCAATCGTCGGATCAACGGCATAATAGAGATTAGGTGGTGTTCTTTTGTGTGGTGTTTATTAAATAAAAGTGTTACGTTTGTAAAGAGGAATGCGCGTATTTAAAAGTGTAATCTGTAGTATTACAAAGCCTACTTTTACTTTTGCCGGTAGGCAACTATTAGGTATACATGTTTATTTGACTGTATCTTCGTGTACTTCACAAAGTTTCACGGAAGTAGATGTAAATAGAAATCCCGCTTCGTTCTAATTTGATATTATCAAGATTCGACCGATTGTCACCATGTGATATAAAATATTCGAGACAAAGATACAGCGTTTCGTTAAGGCTGATGTAGGAAACAGCCTGGCAGTCAGCTCAGCCTTGAAACAATCTAATGCAACTTTGAATTTTTTTGCATTAGATTGCTTAAAATATATTAGAAATACACTTCTTATGGAGTTTTGTTCAACAAGTCCGACGCTTCTTTTAAGCAAACATGATACTGTAGACATAGGAAGATAGAGATACGATCTGAAAAATTTAAATACAACTTCACGTGGATTTAAAGACCAATAAATTTTCTGTGCAAATGTGGGGGAACTCAATGGATGTAGCTAGCTCAGGATCGTGCTTCGTGGCAGTCTGTGGCCTATGATCAGCTGTGGATCTGAACAGCCTTTGCAGAAAACTCGAATACTTTGTCAATTCTGAGCACAGGTTAAATAACATCAGGAGCTTTTCAACTTGAACACTTAGACGGCATAAATAGCGCTGTCCATTGAACTCTTAATGATCGAGGTCGACTCTCTGACTCGATGACCTCTGCGTGGGAACGAAAGTGTTTGCTGGTGTTACCGTGTGACTCCTTTCACATCATCGGAGAGTTCATCGCGTGTTGCTTGTTAGTTAAGTTTATTCTTGGTGCTTGCAGTGGGCTCAATATGGATCTAAAATTAAAATGCTGCAATTAAACAAGAGAGGGATTTCAATGAACCTACAAACTTCTTTAATTTGTATCTATAGATTAAGGAAGTTTTTTATGTAAATACTTGGACAACGAGCAGGTGATTCGTCTGATTTGCACGTTTGTATCACAAGAGAGATTGCAATTGCGTTGGTAACTTTTCAAAACAATGGGCCACAGTTACTTCACTCACCAGAGGAAATGTGAAACTGTTATGCTTCTACTTCTCGCTAGACTTCTGTGAGGTTATAGCATTAATCAGGACGAGCCTGCCCTTTCGTGTAAAAGTAAAGTCACCTTTTGCTTTTCCTGCCCTTAACCCACCTAATGTTGTGTTGTTAATGTTATTGGCTACATTTTTTTTGATCCGCTTGTTTGATTTTAACCCTCCTGAGGAATAAACACCCGCAGAACAATAAGCTGTGTGATTTGCACGTCCTTTTACTTGCTCCGAGTGAGAATCGATTCCACGGCCGAAGTCTCTATCTTAGTGACCGCACCGTCTATCCTTAGGAGCCGTCTTTGTTGTTGCACGAATGGGCAGATCCATCTGGGGAAGTACCACGACTTCGCAGAGGACTGGCATAAAGTTGAATTGTCATACTTCTCCTTTTCGTCTTGTCGGTGAGGTAACCGGGGTCCGCTTTATCGAAAGGCCCACATTTATAACCCTACGGGTGTTGTAAAGTTATCACTTAACATCAGGTGAACCGACATTCTACCATTCATTTAATTCGCTTGCCATACCTGTATCGACCTTTCAAAGCTTTGCGTTTAAGATTTTTTTTTGGTTTTATCGATAGCGCAGCCTAGTTTCGAGTAAAAGTGCGTGCCAAGCATCATTGAGCATTTTCGCCTCGCTTAATTATTAGCCACCGATCCACTTTTAGATTAAACCTTTACGGCCCGATGCTTTTTACTAGCTAACGGATGCAGTTTGGTTATCCCTTCAGAATTAAATGTACCCTCAGATATGCAGAAAGATTTTTGTGTTTTACACTGCATTTATATTGCCTATTACGAAGTTTAGATTAAGATATTTTTGATTCCCTTTGTATGTTATATAAATAGAACCACAATTACGGATACACAGAAGTCCCGATGCTTTCGCATCCAAAAATCTGTATTCTATAATTAAACCGTCCAAGTGCGAGTCCGACCCGAGCATTCCATTTTGGTTTTCGTGCCATTGTTTAGCAACAATCATGTCTATTGTATGAGAGCCCCAGTTAAATATATTATGTAGCGGCAAAGAAATACATCATCTGTGAAAATTTTTAACGTCTGACTATCACGGTTCACGAGATACAGCATGGTGACAGACGGACAGACATACAGACAGACGGACAGACATACAGACAGACAGACACACAGACAGACAGACAGCGGAGTCTTAGTAATAGGGTCCCGTTTCACACTTTTGGTGTACGGAACCCAAAAAATTAAATCCTTATTTGTAAATTAGTTTGAGCTGTTGTCCACGTTTACTTCTTCAACCGGTATGTTTAGATATTTCTGCATATATACTTCTCTGCATATACAGCGTGTCGTTACCACCGCGACAATAAATGAACACACATATAGAGGATAACTTTTTAAAATTGTATGAAACATTTACATTCTTTAAACATCAATATTTACCGAGTTATAAAATTTTCCAAAACAAACAATTTTAGAACACCCTTACGTATAAAACTATAACGTAAAGTTCCTTTGTAAAGGTCACAAAGCATATGAATGGGTTGAATGAATTTAAAAGAGACAAAACATACTGTTAGAAGGAGAGGCTTGTAATGCGACGCCGTGGCGCGAGTTGTATAGGTGTTACAATTTTTTTTTCTTTTTTACTTAATTTGTTTGAAAAATATATTTTTTTAATTATGGATTTTGTTTAACGTTAATATTTTTTTATGATTATTGGCAAGTAGCATTAGACGTGTGTTCATTTATTGTCGCGATGGTAACGACACGCTGCATACATATAACAATTGAAAATATCAATTATAATTATTACAATTAATGATAATGTATTGAAAAAGCAATTTTGAGTAACGTCTTATCTCTGAATACACTTTAATAAGCAGAGCAATCTCTGATCTTTAGGAAATAGTTATTTAACGGACCCATGAAAGACGCGTGTGCCTTTCGTATATTTATACTCTTGCAAAACACGAAACGAAAACCAAATAACACAGGTTCGCCCTAAAGTTAAACGAAATCGCGCCTTCAAATTCCGTTTAACTATGATGATGATCATTTACTATCAAAACTTTAGAAGATCTTTTATTAGTCTAACGAACTGCACTTACATAAGCGAAAACCATTTAAAAGTTCTGAACATATTTCAACTTGTTCAATAAACTTTAATGCTGGTGAGAAAATAATAAATAGTAAGTATATTTTTGTGTACATACTAGGTACATACCTACTATTAACGCCATCTAGTGTTGAGCATAACATCATTTCCAGACCACACGACACCGTCATAAACATTAGTGTAATAAATTAAGAATATTGTTTAAATTTATAATTTGATTTTATTATACATATTTAAGTGCATATAGATATAGACATAAATCAACTCTGCAGACCGCAGATGCTGCGAAATGAGAAATTATCTCGAAGATAATTAGTTTTCTACAAAACAGTTACTTGATGAGAACCAGTTAACAATAATAATTGGATACCTCTTGGTTCAACAGTCTGTTTTTAAACATAATGATGCTATTCAATTTTACAATAATAGACTGAAGCATACGAGTAGCTCAGTGGTAAATACAAGCATGGCCATCTACCACATGATACAGACATTTTTAAATTTTTCAAATGACGGGAAGATGGCGCTGATGAAATCAAGGAACATGAGACTATTAACAATAAGCTGAAGTAGGAAGTTGGTGGATAAGAAGCAATTATGCAATAACATTACTTCAGATTAATTTAAATAAATTTAAACGATATTCATACTTCTATATCTTGTCAATAGACTTTTCTGATGATGAACAACTTATGAAATATATTAAAAATACATTTAATCATTTTCATATCTTTTTAATTATCTTTATATTACCATCACAAATATTGACCTAGACGGCGACGTAAATGTAACCTTAATTTAATTACATAAGCGTACAATATTAAGATTGAACCAAATGAAATTACAGGGTTTCAAATTAGATATTTATTAATATACCGTTACATAAAGTTCATTTCCTCACTTTAACGTTGAAGGTGAAGCAACATGCTTGAGATTCGTCCTCCTCGTTCCAAAGCTTCATTTTGATCGGGAATTTACCCTGGGGACATGAAATGGCACGCATGTAGTTTCGCTTTATAACTGGATCAGTTTTAGCAGTCGGTCACAGGCAAAGGTATAGTAAAATAAAAATGGTGGCAAATTTAACTATGGTAGTGCCACGGAACAGTTTCTACTCTTGCACGAATATGCAGCTCCGTCCGGGGAGGTACCACGGCGTCATAGAAGACTGGCGTGAAGTGGAAGTGTTAGACTTTACATTTTGTCTGTTAAATCAGGCTTAATAGGATGTGAACACCGAAGTAACTTCTTGTATATACCTCTGCGTTTCGTGTGGTGAGTGAGGTAGCCGGGACCCACTTTATTAAAAGTTGGCAACGCACTTGCAACCCTATTTATCGCAAATGTCCACGGGTGGCGGTTATCACTTATCAACAGGTAAGCTCCGCCAGCTCTCTTGCACACTGTTCAAATAAAACAAGCAGTTAAAAATTACACGTTTACCGGTGACATCTTGGCCAGCTGGAAGTGGACGTCGAAATTCCTCCTCTCCTCAGCCTGTAGCGGGCAGGTGAGCAGCCCACAGCCATCCTGCGGCGCCCTCACCGCCGTCTCGAACAGGTTCGTTTTCTTCTCGTCGCTGTACATTGCCAGTTTCAGGGACTTGGCGGAGAATTCTGGGGAATTCGTGATCAAGAGAATATGTGTACGGGCTACATTGAAAGGTCACACTCAGAGGTAGTGAGGGACTTTATGCACTACGTTAAGTTTGCTTTTTTTTTTTTTAATAATTTTAGGACACATTTTTACACAACGTTCTCTAGTCCCAACTAAGCGACGCTTGTACTATGGGTACTAGATAAGTGGTAAACATACTTTTCTTTTGTAAATAAATACATATTATGGACATGTTAACACACAAACACTGTAAAAACACTATGTTAATCACACAATTTGCTTACTTGTTTAAACCTATGTCGTTTTTTTGCTATTTTGTGAAGTGTAACCTAACGCTTCGACGAGTCTGTTGAGTACGCAACGGTAGAGGTGGTGGAAGATGTCACTCTATGTCGAATACAAAGGCAGTTATTGTATGGCCACGCAGCGGCTTCTGCTATTCGGGAATGGGCAGTCTAGTCAGGAAAAATGCTACGGCCTTACATAAAATCGGCGTGTAGTGGAAGACTGTCGCGATCGTCTGGTGAGTGAGGCCTTGATCAATTTGTTTGAAATTTGGTAACGCATCTGCAATCCTATAGGTTTGTTTTATGTGAGAATGTGGCAAGCGAGCTGGCGGTTTGCTCTATGTTGAGTACTTAGGGTTGCAGAGGCGTGGCCACCTTTTAATAAAGTGGGCCCCGGCTACTTCACTCACTAGACGAAAAGCAGAAGTATAATACATCCACTTCGCGCCGGTCTTCTGTGAGGTACTTCCTCGGACGGACCTGCCCATTCAGGCAACAGCAAAAATTCTAGTCAAAAATCTATCAGTAGGGGTGTATTGGATATACATGGTTGGCGGTAATCTTTTAATACCAGGTGAACCACCTGTTCGTTTTCGAACTTTTCCCATAAAAAAAATGTAAATAAATTAAGGATACGAAAACGTGTTATTTTCCTCGCTATGTTGTATTTCATCATATCGCGAACGAGTCAGTCAGACTATTGTGAACGCGTTTTGCTTTCTAATCCAGAAGCCTGTATGAGAGTAATTATCTTCGTTAAATATCTAAAGCAAGTCCGGTCATATAGAGGATATCGTTTGACTTGTTTTAATTGATAAGTTGAAGGGAGACCTTTATTCTCAGGACCTCGGTTTTCTGTGCAATGATGATTAATTTTTAAAACGAACACACTGATAAAAGATTATTTAAGATGTTTAAGATTATTCCTCAAGATGTTCAAGATTATTCCTCAAAGGTTGTACGGATTTTAGTAAAATGTGGAGTGTACTTCGGTGTACTATGTTAGGAAACACTAGTGGAGTGTACAATCTTACTGGGTGTGAAGTCCACGCTGATTGAGTAAGACTTCTCAGGTTTTATAATGCATAGATTTGGACTGCGTGGGCATGGATCCACTTTAACGTTGTTTATTCTGCATTGTTCTGCGTCCACTGAAAATAAAATTTCACATATTCAGTCAATCTAGTATTTTAAAAGTCTTTGACGGCAATCTTTACTCCCTGAAATTTTTTGAAAAACAGATTAATGCCTGTTTGACATCAATATTAGGTCCTTACATATGAAATTAGCGTTTTGTCGTACTGATCACTTTGATTTGAAATATCTCCTCTTTGGTTAAGAATTCTAAATTCAAATTTATAAATTCATGTACCTGGTACATTTGAGTTTTGAATTTTTTTTTTTTTTTTTACTTTGGCCTCGCTTTTAACCGCACAATGGAAAACATGAAATATCGCAAAAGAAAGCACGGTACGATTTTGGTTTTAACGTTTTCGAAAAACTAAGAATTAAGAATTAATGGCTATTGTGGTAGTGGATCCATCACAAAGCACTTCAGAGATAGATGCAGGCTTCAGAGTATGTAATAGAACTGTATTAATCCACTTGAACCAAATCGGAAAAGTAAAAAAGCTTGACCGATGGGTACCTCATGAATTGAGTGAATGGAACATGCAAACACGCGTCGACTGCTGTGTTATTTTGCTTAACCGACACAATAATAAAGGGATTTTAAATCAAATCATTACTCGTGATGAAAATTAGATACTGTACGATAATCGGAAGCGCTCGTCGCAATGGTTGAACGCTGGAGACCCAGCCAAATCCTGCCCTAAACGAAAGTTGACTCAGAAAAATTTACCTGTCAGGGTTTGATGGACTAGCGCCGGTGTCGCTCACTACAACTTTCTAAAATCAGGCCAAACGATTACGGCAGATATCTATTGTCAGGAACTGCAAACCATGAAGGAAGAACTAGCTGCTATACAACCGAGATTGGTCAATTGCTCTAGGCCACTGCGGCTTCCCGACAACACTGCATAACAAAGAACCACTAAGTAAGATGAGCTACAATTGGAATGTCTGCGTCATCCCCCGTATTCCCCCGACCTTGCTCCAGCAGATTACCATTTTTTCCGGAAATTGGACAACTTCTTACAAGGAAAAAAATTCAATTCCGATGCGGGAGTCCAAACCGCCCTTCAAAGAGTTTATTGATTCTCGCCCCCATGGTTTTTGTAGTAAAGGGATCAATGAAGCACATATGAGATGGCAAAAGTGAATAGATAACAATTGTGCATACTTTGATTAATTAAATATATTTTACAAAAAAATATACTTTATATAAGGTAACCTAATAGTATGAACGTGAGGAGTGAATGCATCATTTCTTTTTGTTTTAACACATGTTATACATTAACTATAGCTTTCTGAACTTCATTCCATATAAAGCATTCCTATGCAAAATATCATCACTCTCCGAGCATCTTTTCTTCATTCTTTTTTATGTGAGAAGGCGGCAAGCGAGCTAGCGGTTCACTTAATGTTAAGTGATAACCGCTGCCCATAGGCATTTTCAACACCCGTAGGATTGATGATGCGTAGCCACCTTTTAATTATGTGGGCCCCGGCTACCTCACTCACCAGACGAAATGCAAAAGTATAACAGTTCTATGTAGTACTTACCGGGGCGGACCGGTCTATCTGTACTACACCGAAGCTGTTAGTTTCACGTGACCCTAATACAGTCAAAAAGTATTCAACATTTTCACATCGTGTTATAATATATAGAAGATTTTAATTCAATATTTTAACCCTAACAAAGTATGTAGAGCCACTAAAAGCGGAGGTAACTGTAAGGTAGTCTGTTTCGATACACTAGATAAGACACGAAAGGATGGATGTTTGTAACTCTTTCACGCAAATACTACTGAATGGATCCTAATGAAACTTTACAATAATATAGCTTATACATCAGAATAAGACATCTAAGGTTATAATTTATATAGATATTTTATGTATATCTGTCTTTCTCTCTGAATTTTTACTGAATTACGCCTTCAGCCTATTCTACGTAGTCGCGCGCAGGTGTCGGTCGATTAGGAGATCATACATGTGGGGATATAAAACATTTGCAGTAAGCAAGAGCTTGCGGCAGGCTTACAGGAAATGTTACATTGGTGGTCGAAACGATATCGAATTGGCTTTTATACGTTGAAATCATGCGAAAAACATAAATTGTCATTGTGCTTGTAATCAATGAATTCTAGCCAGAGTAATTATATTCGCATGAAATAAATACGTTATCGTCTTTATGCATATGTCGATGTCCTGAGCGTTATTTCTTTCATTATATATTTAAGTTAATACAATTATGTTGCGTGAGAAATCGTCTGAGTACATATAAACTGGATTAATCATTTAAGACGCATCTGTTTAAATACAAGTTCAAAATTGATAATTTTATATTCGTTTTAGTAGACGATGGGCCTATCGAGTGATGTTAATTGCGCAACTCACCAATACATGTGAACAAAGACACCTCTGTATTTCAGATATTAATAGAAAAACCGTCTCATTTGATGATATTTTCATGGATCCAATTACAAGAGCTGCAAAAAGTATTTACAGGAGCAACCCCGAGGGGCTCCTTTCCGATATAAATTGAACCATTGACATAGGTTTATCTAGTAACGAATTATAATTGGTTATACACGTTTTTATTTTCTGACGAATATAAAATCTGTCCCCTTTTGGTTTATCAAATTCGGCTGCAATGTTCTTCAAATAATTTCATGTTGATTTGTACAAAAGAAATTTGACTTCAGAAAGGATTTTAGAACGATTTAAATATCGTTTAGCAACGGTCTGAGCTCAAATATATTAGTCTTAAGCAACCATACGGTCCAATTAGGTCAACATACAATTTTAAACTAGGGGACAACTGAATAATACTTGGATGATATGCGTACCGAGATTTCTTGCTATGACATCATAAGAACTTGGCTCGACTATAATTGGAAGTATATTATTTTAAATCAGAAAAATATTTTTACATTTTATTAATATTAATATTTTTCTTATATTAAAAATATTTTTACTAGGTGGTCTGGTAATATGTAAAATACATGACACATCCAAGCAATCAACTATTGAAATTATTTTATAAATATGCTATTACTGGTTTTTTATTGGTGATTGTACTTAATGAATAAAGTATATAAGTATGTATATACTTTATTCATTAGGTACGGTATAGTAAGTATATGTAATGATAAAAGAATAATTTTTTTTAAGCTAATACAGCTAATATATCGATTGGTTGAGACAGGAAAATAAAAAAAAATATACACCCACCGTCTTTGCAACGCTTCTTAATGACGTACTCCGGTTCGGAAAACACTGAAACAAAGCACAGGGCGACTAGAAGCAGCCGGGCGTCCATCTTGCGTCTCCCGTTGCGCGATACTGCGGACGTGTTTGATATAACAACCGCTTGTTGTTAAAACTGACAATAGGGCTGCGAGAGAATGCCGCGGAGACGTACCGTTGAGTTCCTGATGAAGATTGGCACAGTCTGCAGGACTAAAGGCGAAAATGTCATCTAATGAAAGAGATATTTGGAGAATGTTGTTAACCGGGAAGTGATTAAACTAATGGGAAGATGAGAACAGTATAGCGGGTGGCTTCTGCTGTTGCATCAAAAGTCATCATTCATCCTGGAACAGCTTCTATCCCTTAAAAAGCCCAATTGTGTGTAGAAAACAGTTTCATGTGTGCCCGTGCAGCAAACTATCAACTGTGGCAGGGTCACGCAACAGGGGAAGTACCATGACCTCACAGAAGACGGGCGTGAAGTGCAATTGTTATACTTGTGCGTTTCGACTGGTGAGTGATATAACCGGAGCCCAGTTTATTAACTGGTACCTGTCTGCAACCCTACGGTTCTGGCAAATGTCAAGAGGCAGCGGTTATCACTTAACATGAGGTGAACGAACAGCTCGCATGTCATTTTCTTACATAAAAAAAAGAAAATAATATTTAGCTGCTCTCGACTTGGTGAGGTGCGAAGAGACTTATTGGTGACCCTGACCTGCTTAGAACCAATCGGACCAGTTTCGAGCATAGGCGCAGATTATGGTTACTAGCGGTGGTCTATAGGTTTTATTTTGGTGGTTGGCTCAATTTTTTTTTAAACACTTTAGGACAACATTATGCTGTGTTGTATAAGGACTTTTTAAAAACATAAATTTCACGTGGACCATACCCAGATGCGAAACAACTATGGGATCAAATAATGTGGGAGAAATACACCATGATTGAGGGCCCAACTTTTGCATAAATGTCTAGATTTCTACAATATAAACTTTACAATATGAAACGTTCATATTTAACTTTGGTGTGATAACATAAATGCAGTGGCAACCCCTGAGGAATGCTGTGATGAACGGCATGTGTTTAAATAATGCCAATTTATAACAAGATAACAATGAGCTAACGTCTGTCCTCTATAGAAGTGAATAAAAGAGATAACATCCTCCGTCGATGCTCATCACCAGGTTCATTGTGATAACAAACATAATGGTAAATGACGAAAACATGGTAATTGTTATTTTATTACGCTCCCATTGATTCAATGAATATTACCTTTCGTTTTCAGCTATTATTAAACGGAATTATTGTAGAGATAATCAATTGTATAATAGTCGTAAGACAATTGCATTCACAAATAGCGTGATCAGGGCTGACTGTCTGAAGATAATCCTTTGTGGAATCGGTTGTCGCCAGTGGTATTTCTAGTGCGATACGATTTATAGTGATTTATACGATTTATAACTTTCGATAAGGGAGCCTACTCTCATCTAAAAGCTTGGCATCTTAAGGTGTTTAAATGAGTTAAGTCACTTCCACGATGATAACCTATACTCGCCAACAAATACATGTTCTTCAGTTTAGTACTAGTAAGTAAACTAGATACCGTTTGTACTAGTTAATGAGTAAGCTTAGTTTAGTAGGTACCTCACGAGATCTTACTATTATTTTCATTATTCTCCTTAGTTACGAAGCTTTATCGGTGAAAGATGACAGTCATTTTTATATTTATTAACCATTAATGAATATATGCTTTAGTAACAAAACTAATTCTGTCGTCACAGAGTTTTTAAAACTTTTCTGCGATGTAACACTTTGATGATACACTTTTTTATTTCGTTAAAAACCCGAATCATGACAAAAAGAGTATAGAATGCGAAAAGATGGTCCACCAACTGGTAACTGTAACGTCACAGTACTGGTAGGGATCGTTGAGCATTCCAAAAAAAAACAGGAGGGGATCCTTATAGGTATTTTAATGCTATTAATAATAAAATATTAACAATAACATTTGCACAAAAACAATTTAGTTTCATTAGCAACGTAGTTTGGTATACAATGATCTAAATTGAGTTTCTTGAACTTTGAACTGGTGACATTCTCGTAAAGCAGATAAAACACGTCTAGATATAGGTAATAACTTATTGTCCGCGACTCCACTTGGATGGATTTCGATGTCGAAGATCATCAGAGGTTTTTCTCCTGGATCGGATTGGTTTGTACTAGTAATGATATCTGTTAGATCGTAATGGTCCTGGGCTGCTAAGAGGACCAACTCCAAAGGGAGGCAAGGCTACTGAGGCGTAGTTGTACTTCGTCACGGAGCCCTAGGGCGCAAATCGTGAACGCCTCGAAGAGATCCTGAGGAAGTCGATAGCTCAAGATGGCTTCAAATGTTATCGCCCCACCGGTTCTGAGGGCAGGGTAATACTGCTTCCAAGATGAAGAAAATTTACCGAAGTGTAGGAGGGAGGGGGGGTAATAGATATCGTGATCCCTCATTAATGCTGGTGGCGACCATCTTAGGGTTTAGACACAAATAGGTTCAAGAACCTACTATCAGCCGTTCAGAGACCGTTGTTACACGTTTAAATGTTTTATTGATAAGTTTGACCTTTCAAAGTCAAAGTCAAAGTATATTTATTTAATATGGGCTTAATTTAAGCTCCTATTGCACGTCAAGAAAAATCTACCACCAGTTCACTAAACTAGACCTGTACAGAGAAGAACCGGCAAGAAACTTTGCGGTCTTATTTTTTTTGTTGTTATTTTTTTTTTGATGCAATTATACAAACTTATTTAGGTATAAAATCAGCAGCAGCCAGGGGTCTTGCAAGTGCATAGCAAGAGTCATTTCCAGGCATCCTTGTCCTCAATGTATTCTTGGACATTCTTTAATAACAAATGTGATATTGGCTACAACCTCGATCTGCGAAGGAATCCAATCTTCCACATTCGTTTTTTTTATTATTCCGTATATCGTTATTCAATGCACTTATATAACAAAACTACAAAAAAAGTCAAATAAAATACTTTAAAACACGTTAACGAAAACGAACAGATATTTCCCGTGTTAAAATGAGCTAATATTTGTGGTAATATTATGTTATAGCCAGCCTTTCAATCAATCAATTAATACATGATAAACGAAAATATTAGTTTTTTTTTAAATTTGGGTATACGAATTCCAATGTAGCCAGTATTCACAGAAATCTCATATAATATCATTATACCTTCATCATAGAATCAAACGGCTCAGTCTCGAGTTTGTAGCAGAGTAGTCATCTTTGTGTTCAATATTTTTCATTACGGTTTAATGTTATTTCATTAAATAAATGGTTCGAAGCTGTGTCTTCTGTTTTCGCACCCAGACGCTTTACCGACTAAGCTGAGCGGCCGACGAACTTGCGGCATCGTAATATACATCCACTTATGTTTTACGCCAAGCATTGTTAAAATTGCAAGCGAATTTATTGCATTTTAACAATGCATGGTGCCATCTAGTGTGCATCCTTTACAGCATATAACACCTTACAAAAGACATTCAACGATGACACTTGTAACGAGAGATGTCGCTGTTGCTCCTAAAATTTTATAGTCAAATTTATAAAAATTGTAATTCAAATTATTGAATTTTTGACGCTGCCAAGATTCGAACCCGCTTCTACGGGCTAACGCGCTAATTGCGGTCGATATCTTCACGACGCTCTACCAACTGCGGTCGATATCTTCACGACGCGAAATGTCGACAACTCAAATATCATTTGGATTTTTAGCAACGCTTGTAAAATAAATTCAAGAATTATTTATTTTACTCGTATTTAAATTTTGTCTGGAGTGCAGACTAGAACTAAAAATATAATCAAAGGAATTGTTTTATTCGATTCTTCTCTTCCCTTCTATCAAAGTCTTGTCTACACCGTAATACATCCAACACACGAGTGGAACAATGGTTCAGATTTTTCACTTAATTAAAATCAAGGCTTCGTCAATTAAATAAAGAATAGGACTCTATTGAGCTGAGCATTTACCACGGACTATTTTAATTCTTACCATCAATTGTGCTAGTTAGACCACTATCCAAGTTTTAAATAAATTATAAATACTAAAATATGTCACGCAGACGAGTAGTCATTCAGTTATACGGGTATCTTGCCTTTTCCATAATCATACAGAACCATGCGTCATCAAGAACTAATTAGGACGTTTTAATGTAGCTATTTCATCATGCTGTTTGAGTCCAGTGTTGAACATACGCCTCCCCCATGGACCACCACGAAACACGGTCCTGAGCCATCTACATCCATCGATTTTCGCACACGTACTGAGTTCATCACTCCAGGGGTCGCCCCACACTACGACGCCAAATACGAGATTTACGAGAACCTTTCTTTCCCATCGGTTATCGATTCTTCGAGTTATATAGTCCTCCCCAATGATATTATATACTAATACGAGGATATGATACAAGGTACCGAAACTACACTAATTGGTGGAATTATATTGCAGTTCTATAGACTGCTATCTCTTTTCGTGTCATACGTTCTATATCATGTTCTGTCGTATTTACTTATACATTACGTTAAGTGCCTTTACAAAAAAAAATCTGTGTTGGTTTAACAAAATAAAAAAATCATAATTGTTTCTATTTATAATCCGTTTAACTGTATAAATGTGAAGTTTTAATGTAATTTATCTAATTTCGATTGCAGTCTTAAAGCAGCAAAGCTGATCCGGTTCCACTTGATTCCACAACTTCCATTTAATTATGAACGTTCCCTGCAAATAAAAAACATCTATAAATAAATTGTCACAAGATTTAACAAAGCCTTGTTTCGATTTGAATAGACCAAGCGCTTTGCTGCTTCGCACATAAGGCGTCAAGCCAATTGTAAGTTCTACCAGCGTCTACTTTCCCTATAATCACTTATAGTACAACTGACGCTCGTAACATGAGTTACTTCTAAGTTTATAGGCTACAACATCACTTGCCAGCTGCTTGCAATAACCCACTCGATTAAAAGAAAGCTGTACAATCAACTAAGGAGCTTAGAAGAGAAGTACGAACAGTAAATTGTAAATTTTTGTAGATAAATGAACAGAAACTCTCGGCCTGCGGGTGTCGAACCCGCGTCTCCTGGTTTTCGCACTCCGACGCTTTACCAACTAAGCTAAGCGGCCGATGACTTCACGACGCATTTCTAGCAATGCTTGGTGCCATCTAGTGTGCATCCTTCGCAGCATTTATCAAACAAAAATTACAATTTACAGTTTCAACTTGAGTTAAGGGCTAGCAGGTTTCCTCCTCGTCAACATCGTAAGCTCATTGTGAGGTTGATGCAAGCGGGACAGGTACCCTCGGCAACTTCTTGGACAGTCTCAGGCCGTAGTTCAGCTGTTGTGATTTCCCGGCCTCCGTGGGGCACGTGGTGTAGTCACAGCCGTTCGCGTCAGAGAGCTCCACGAACGGCACGTCCACCACGTCTGCCTTGTACACTGCCGTCCTCAGTTTTGCGGTCGAGAAATCTGAAATTAATCGTTCTTTGAAGCCATTCGGGACGAAGGCGCTTCTCCAAAGAGGGAATTGAACTGTGAACTGAAATGAAGCTTGCGAGGGAAAGTCTACGATATATCGCCGGTACAATAGTAAGCTCTCCAATGTAATATTTTGGTAATTTTGACAGAAGTGTGTATGAAATGTTAGATTGGTGAGTTTACTATTATACCAACGATATGTACATACGTATATTTAACAAATACCTGTACACACTATATATGTACATAAAATAGAAAATTATAATTATTTATGTATTAATGCTATAAAACCTATGGAAAGATAATAAAGTGATGTCTTTCTTTTGTATTTTATTGAATTTATATTTTCTTGTTATTGAAGTTATTTGCTATAGAAAAAGGAATTCATCTGTTAAAAGAAAGGCATTATCTCGCTTACTAGGTGACTTCGATCGATGATCATAAAATGTAATTTTAATATTTGACGAAATAAATAACTTAAAATGAAATATTAACTTAGACAACAACTGATGATTTCAATTCAAAATTCAAATTTTTGTATGATAATATTTTTATTACATTACGGTACCGCGTTAAATTTTTTAAATTTCCGAATGTATCAATGATTAGCGACATTTTGTTTGTGAGCGATCCGTGCTATTAATTTTTGTCACGAGTTAAAAAAATCACTTAAACTTTATGAAATCCATAAAAATAATTTCTGTTTGCAATGCAATGGAAAGAAATAATGTCCGGCATGCTAAGACTTACTAATTATTGCTTTGCTTTCTTGCAAATTTTTAAAAGTCTTCGCGGGCGTTTGTAAAACAACTGACCAAAGTTTCGAAGCAATCGAATGTATACGCGACAAACATTTCCTTCTATCTATGGACTCTTAAACTCAATTTCACATTATACGTGTACTCACTGGGTACAAAGTCAAAGGAGATCTCGTACTGTTTCCCTCTCTTCAGCAGGCAGCCATTGGCTTTAGTGCAAGGCGTAATCCGGACTTCGTTGACCTGACAATGATCACTCGACACTGAAATCATATAACCATAAAATATATCAAACATTTCCCCGGTTTATTAATTTTTATTATTATTGCTCTGCACTCAAGATCAAAAATCTCTCGTTGCAAATGTTCACCGCAAAATGTTCTTTGTAAGGTGTGTCATACTAGATTATGCACACTAGATGGCGCCAAGTATTGCCTAAAGTGCAATAAAGAACATAGATTTCAAGATTTCGGGCCATGAGGTAAAGTCTCATCAGAAGACCCAGGTTCGAAACCTGCGCCGAGGGTTTGCATTCATTCATGTGGTAAATTTCATTCCCATTTCCTTTTGGTTCATTCATGGTTTGGTGCCAAATTCACATAAGTTTCCGCGTATTTTAACCCCTTTTTATTGTTTTAACACAGATTACTACATACTAATCCAAGATTTGTCAAATAACTGGGACTCATTTGCACAGTTGCTGGTCTACTTGCTTCGGCGTCGCCGGTCAGAAGTTCGTTTCACGCGTATTTTGCCCATATGTAATTATTCCGGATCTGGGTGTTTGTCTGAGATAGTGTTACGAGTATCTGTTAACTGCATAATGTTATCCTACCGTGAGACCAAATATTTTTGAGGTTATACTTGTGGCTTGTGGGGCTTTTACAAAGCGACTAACTTCGACATTTATCTATAGTTTCAAGTTATTTAATTAAACCGTTATAAATTGCGATTAATGTGTTTTACACAAACAAAGAGCACTGGCACAGGGGTTAACGTTTTTAGTTATTTTCTTTGATTATATACTTGTACAGTGATAAGTTGACAACTGTATCATCAAAGGTTATTTTTCTTTTGCTCCGCTAAAGAAGTATATCTTTTTGACGTACATAAGTAGGGACATAATTTTTTTATTACTTATGTAGTTTAAAATATTTCGATCTATAGAGATGAATCTCTATTTTTTTTATTCAAATAAAAGTCTATTATCTTTCAATTAAATTATACCAAAAGAATAATGTAGGCACGTAAAAGCAAAAAAAAAAAAAAAAACGAATTGTTGAGCAGTTCAAGAGATTGCCGGTCCTGACAAAGAAACAAATATAAAAGAAAAAATATAATTTAACCTCTTTGTTACAAGTATAGATAAGATAAGCGACAAGGAAATAATGTGCCATTAACTAGTTAAATAATGACATTTAACTTATTGCAGATCCATTACACGAGTGCTGTGGGTACATTGGGTACATTTAGTGATAATAGTTTATCTATTGTGAGTAGCAAAGTTCATACTCAAAATAAAACTTGGAATAGAATGTCAAGCGGATTTGTCGTTATCAAAAGTGTACCTCAACTGTTACTAGGTATTATTTTTGTGCAGTCCATCGAATCACCTAAGAAATATTGGTGCTATTTTCTCTGAATAGCACTGGACATATTTGTACGCATTTTAAGAGCAAAAACCGTGATACCATAGTCTTTTACAAATTAATTGATATTAGTATTATTATTTGTCAGTTACATGGTAGGCCTTCCTTTTTCCCTAGGGTTGAGGTGAACAGAAACTGCTAATGCTATCCGTATTTCCACTTATCGCAGGACACAAAGCTCTTGATGCCTCGCATGTGCGAAGGATTTTTTTATAAAGGTTGACAAACAATTCTTACATTGGTAATACATAAAATACACTTTCGCTGAAATATTTTTGTATAAATAAATCACAATGTTAGTAATGTCTCCATTAACTTAAAAGTAGCTCTACGTACAGTCATACCATAGTACAGAAGGAATGAAAAAAAAAAAACATTGGATGTCAGGATTTTACCCAGATTCTTGCAGCACATAGCGTCAAATATTACACAAATTCTTAATATCAATAAGGTATGCGTGATAACGGGGATCTGGTTTAAGATACGAAACATAAGAAATTGCTTTTCCTACGGTCGTTTAAAAGTTAGGACACGATTAATTAATTGAAGGGCAGAATTAGATAGCTCAGAGGGAATAAAAATTCGCCCTTTTCTTCTACAACCAAGAGAATGTGCTGCTGATTGAGATCATTAAATCTGGTTCAATTAGGCGCTAATATAATCAACTGAAAGAATTACATAGCTCAGAGAGAATAAACATTAGTCCTTTTCTTCCTCAAACAAAACAACGTGCCCCATTTGAGTATGACCAATCAAATCTGAACCTGTGCCATAATAGCTAATAGAATCGATTGAAAGGCTAGTAATGTATCCGAAAACCCGACCAACGCCGCCAAATGTGCATTGACGGTGACCATACGCCATCGAACAAAATATTGTTCACAATTGTCTAATGTGCATGTACGGTGTCCACACACCGTCAAAAGCCTTACGATCGTTTCCTAATGTGCATGGACGGTGACAATATACGTCAGAACGTAATACAGCCTAAGATCGTTTGACATACAATAGTGTGAGCTCACCATTCTCGCAGTCGTACATTTCGACCACCTCCCCCAGCGCCGCGGCCACCAGCGTCAGAGCTATCGCAAGAGTCGAGCGCATTGTCACACCGCGAGATACCAACTGTCGCCGAGAGACAGCCGGGCCCGGCTCTATCTTGACCCTTACACGATAAATTGTACGCACCGAGTTCGCTCGTTCGCCGTATCCGCTTCATAATGACCCCCGATTAAAATTATCTGTTGGCCGTTACAATCGCTTATTGTTTGAAGTGCACGTACGAGAGCATCTCGCTATTATAATAACAATTAATAGTGAAAATTGGGAAGTGTTATAAAGGAATGTTAGACGCTTTATAGAGAATGAGAAAAACTATTGCGTGCGGCCATGAAGTCAATAGAAAAAGAAAATCAAATTTTATCGACCTAAGCTTTGTCGATGGCTCAATTAGCGCTAATGATTAATAAAATTATTGCACACTTCACACTAGATGGTGCCAAGCATTGCTAAAATGCAGAAGAAAGCACTTAGATACATGCCGAGACTATCGACCGTGAGGTCATCGACCGCTTAGGTTAGTTGGTAAAGCGGCTCGCTTCGATTAGTTGGTAAAGCGGCTCGCTTGGATTATTTGGTAAAGCGGCTCGCTTCGATTAGTTGGTAAAGCGGCTCGCTTGGATTATTTGGTAAAGCGGCTCGCTTAGATTAGTTGGTAAAGCGGCTCGCTTGGATTAGTTGGTAAAGCGGCTCGCTTGGATTAGTTGGTAAAGCGGCTCGCTTCGATTAGTTGGTAAAGCGGCTCGCTTGGATTAGTTGGTAAAGCGGCTCGCTTAGATTAGTTGGTAAAGCGGCTCGCTTGGATTAGTTGGTAAAGCGACTCGCTTGGATTAGTTGGTAAAGTGGCTCGCTTAGCTTAGTTCGTAAAGCATTGGGGCGCGAATCCGAAAGATTGCGAATCCGCAGCGCAGGAAGTCGCTGTTCATTTATCTACAAAAAATCTTACGTTAATTTATTTGAGGTGTTTCGTTTACAAGAAAATGGGAATTTGTGTTTGACGCTACGCCTGAAATTGCGTACTTACAGTCGTCATGTCCCAGGAAGTACCACAGAAAACCAGCGTAAGTAAAGGGGGTCTTAGACGTTGGAGACGCAACTGCAACCTGCAGGTGTTGTATGTATTTATGGACGCCTGTGGGTTTCGATAATGACTCACCGTCACAGGTGTTCTATCTTTCAGGTTTTTTTTTGTGAGAATGGGGCAAACGATTATTTACCTGATGTTAAGTGATAACCGCAGCCCATGGACATTTAGAATCCACAGCGCACCTATCCAGACGCTTTCTCCACGACTCCTTCAATGCCGAATCATTAAGGATGGCGCAAAACGGAGTCCAATCACTACTTTTACCTTGGTTGAATAGGTTATAGTGAAGGGCGTTACCTTACCCTATCCCCCGCATACACTTTGCGTACTCAGAATGGGATCAAGGATCACTCAGCGAGGCTTGTTTGGAGCAACTTAAGATGGCTCTCCGCTTTCGAAGAAACCTTGTCTACTAATCGCCACTATTAAAACAAGAGTCTACTCGTGTAGACTTGCTTTATGTGGACATTTTACACGTTGTCGCGAAGTAATAATAATAGGGTAGAAAGTAAAATGAGTTTTTAATAAAAAAAAAAGTATATTTAAACTATTTACAAAAAATAATCCCCATGATGAGGGCGTATAAAATATATAAAACTAATGAGTACGTTGCTTAATTTCGTTGCTCGGAGTACATTTTGTTTTTACAAATCTAATTATTTACAGAATATTTACACTCTACGTAATACATGCCGGGTAAACTCTTTGGCATACCATTGGAATGAAATTCGAGATTAGAAATAAGGGTAGTTCCACGTTCAAGGTTTTAATAGTAATGTCGTAAAACAACTATTTTTGCCACCATGATTTTTGATCATGACTAATTACAATGAAAATAATAGATGCAGAATGTTAAAATAGATTAAACTGTTCCTGACAGTTTAATGGAAAGCGTGTACTAAAAATAAAATATAACAACACAATGACAGCTAAGTATTGATAAAATTTTGTTAGTTTCGTTATAGAAGATTCATGTGATATTTTTATTAAGAAAAACTCACATGTTCCATATTTTCCATTTCATTTTGAGGTGTTCCATGATATATCTCAGGGTTTAATGCCGAATAACGATGATATTAATATGGAAATATACTGGAGCCAATCTAAAAATTTCGGTTCTGCGATAACTAACATAAAAAATAATAGTAATACAGACGATAATGAAATAATATTTGTAAGCATTTCACTGATATCCAATTGAGTAAGAAAGTGCCTAAGCATTACTAAATGAAACTTTTTTGTAATTAATCAAATTATATTTATTATTTATATTTATTTCCTGACGCTACGTGTGCTTTGCTTATAGGATTCATTGCCAACGAAACCACTGAGGCGTTAGTCGTCTTAATGTCGTTGTTAGCCTGGGCTACCGCCACTTTTTAAAAGTACTATTTTTGTGGCCTAAAGCGGATTGCATTCTGTAGGGGATTTGAAACGTCGGGAGTTAAAATTAAAAATAACGCGATAAATCCGTTAAAGATAGTTTCATTTAGTAATGTCCAGTATCGCAATTAAAATAAGTAATCATCCTGCTTAAATAGTTTGTATGTTTTGTCGACGATAATTCCTTTTTATTGCGAAACGTAATAATTTAAAGAGCCATACAAAGACGTTGAGGCTTATTTCATTTAATATTAAATTATTCCACAACAATATAAAATTGAGTATTAATTATTTACTACGTTATTTTAAGGTAGCATGTTGTTATTTGTCGTTTTTAAGACATTTTTATACTGGAAACCGTTTGAGATTTTTTTTTTCTATTTGAGCCGTAACTAGTTTATTTTTAGATATATAAAGATAGATTTAAAAAGTGCGGAATAGATAGAAAAATATACATTTCAGCTTGTTCCTACTTTGACATCAATGAGCAAATATTTAAAACTTATTGTCCCTTAATACAAGACAATATAATAAAAAAAAAATATACAAAAGACTTTGTAGGCATTATAAGTGTTCAATTTTAACTTCAACTCAAATCTGTCGTAAAAGTTAATATTATAATAAATTTCTGTAACTGGTTACATTAATTCATAAGATTCAATATTATAACAAGTAGATTTATGAATCCTATCACAACAATTAAGTTTATAAATTATTGACTTTCTGAAGACTACATGACAGTCAGCCTCGTGAACGTCATGGAGTTAGCGTCGTGATTAAATCCGGATACTTGTTTTGTCTTTTTACAACTTTTACATGAGACAGATTGGGTAAAATCTGCAAACTTGTTTTATCTTCTTACAACTTCTATGTGAGGCAGATTGGCTTAAATCCTCAAACTTTTTGTATCTTTTTACAACTTCTGCGTGAGGCAGTTTGGCTGAACAATCAACGGTCACTAAACTATAGCTAATGTCGTGGTGGTGTTGTGGTCGTCTCTGGACGCGTGGTGCAGATCCTGGTGGATGCCGGCCTCCTTCAAAATCCTCATCCTGGGGCCCAGCGGTACACCCAAAGCTCGCAACTTGTCTTCACCCACGTAAGGTAGTTCCGCCGCTCCAACTTTTTCCTTTTCTAGCAACGCCGCGTATTTCTGTCGAAATGATAATTTTATTTTCATGTTACATCATTCTTTCCAATTTGCTATATACCTGTAATTTGTTATTTGATAAATAAAAAACTCATGAGAGATACGCTCATTAAATATTTTTTATGCCTAAGTGTTTAGTGAGAAGACGAGCGATTATATAATGGCTTAATATATAGGTACACAACGAACCTGTTTATAACATATATTGCTTTTTTTCTTATTAAATCTGACTGATTACTTGATCACTATTCCTTCTGGTGGAATGGTAATGCAGCTCGGACGGTAAACACATTAGCTAAGTGTGGGTGTTAACTTTTTATAAAAACATCTTCAGACATTTTGCTTGACTGCCTTTTCGTATGGTGTATTCAGACGGAATGGCAGGCGATGGAAAATTGTTCCATTCCTTTGTCGTAATAAAGGAATAAGAGAACCGCTTGCTTCGACTCCGTGGAAAGTCGTTAACAGATAACTGCGTGGTGCAGTTGCCAAAGCATTGGCTTCAGCGCCGATGGTTGTGGTTGTGGATTCGATTGCAACACGTGACAGCTATTTGTGTGACCCACAGATAACTGATTCGGATGTGGGCGTTTGTCTATGAGGAATTTATTCATGTAAAACGCCCTTACAACAAATGTTTAATAAAAAGAATGGAATGTTAAAAAAGATGAGGAATCTCATTCATTTAGCATTTCTTAACCTATTAGATTAAAAAAACAATTTAAATTATTTCGTATATACCTCATATCCCAATTTCTTAAGGAATAGTCTCATGAGGGGCGGTTCGTCTCCGAAGAACTTGGTGAGGCGCTTGACTCTGTCCGGATTGCTGAACGAGTATGGGTCTAGGTGTCTCTGATGTCCGGAGCGGATGTACTGCTGAGACCTGGGAATAACACGCGATCGTAAGCAGTCCTTTACAAGGAAAGTTGCCATAATATATACTTGGTAGGTCCACGCAACAGCCTTCACTGTTGCACGAAGGGGCGGCTCCGTCCGGGTGAGGTACTCACTCACGACCTCACAGAAGATGGAAGTGTTATACTTCTGCGTTTCGTCTGGTGAGTGAGGTAACCGGGGCTAACTTTATTAAAGGGTGGCAACGCATCTACAAAATAAGGGTGTTGCAAATGTCAATGGGCGGCGGTTCTCAATTAACATACATTATTAATGTTATTGAAATCAAGTTACATATTATCATTTAATGATACAATAATAATTTAAAAAGAAAGAAAGAAATAAAGAAACATTTATTTGGCAAATAATAACAAAACAATACAATAGATGCTAAAAACTAAATACCTATGATTAAAATTACCCAAAATGGTCAAGTTGACAACCTTCGTGAATGCTGGTTTTTAGTGGAACCTTGGGGGAAAGAGTTAGACAGAAAAACAGCTTAAAACGAGTATAAAATTGTTTATTTTTCCCATATCAGTTATCTGATGCCTTTTAACTTTAATTAATTAATGTACGAACTTACGAAAGTTAAGTTTATTAGGTTGCTAAAGATAAATAAATTCTGATAATTCTCATTTCAGATATCAAACAAACTATTCACCAAAATTCATACGAAAGTTTATTTTAATAATAAATGGAGTTTCATAAATTGCAAATTAGCACCATAAACCAAATCGACACTCACTTGTACATATGTCGTAGAGCGGCGATCTCTGCTCGTATATTGTCCATCTCCTGCATCACCAGATGCTGTGTCCTCATCTCACTGGAGAGATGTGCGACTGAACGGGCGAGTGTGACAACGTGCGACTCAAGTCTCTGGAATCTCTTGTTTATACCCTGGAATAAGGGGTGGCGTAAATGAGTTACAGAAAGAGTTTTTGAGATAAGGGTTTGGAATATTAATCGGTATAAACAGTTCTTACTAAATTATCTTTTAGCCTATGTGCCATTTTTTTAATATTTCAGTTTTTCTTTCATCATCCGATGATGCAAAAACTTAAAAAATCACACCGTGAAATAAATTTAAAGTAAAAAAACATCCTTCTTGATCTCCTCTTCCCTTGATAATTTCGAGTAAATAAATGTAGTTTTCCGTAAATATTCTATATTATATAATTTCAAACAAACAAATTGTGGTTGCAATTTATTAGCTTGAAATTTTAGTATTGCCCGGTAGATAGAGGCTAATAATGCAACAAATGGATGGTCAGATCACAATAAAGTTTAGTCTGAAATTTTAGGAAGCATATTATTTTTGCGGTATTCCACTTTAATTGAGAAGAAGTTTTGTTTTGAGTTTTGGTAAGCTTACTCTATTTTTGCGAAGATTGTACTCCATTTTACTTCAGAAGACCTTACCTTCAGGTCATGTTTCTTTCTGTGCTCGTTGGAGCTGCGTCGCTTGTCTCTGATGGGCCTACTGCTCACCGAGCTTGACGGCAGCGATGACATGCTCCCGTAGCGGCGTTTTGATGAGAGCCTGGAGATAGTAAACCGTTTTCTTAGTTTTGGCTTATTTAAAACATGAGTATAACGTGAATAATGAAGAAAAAACACATCACACAATATTTTGCCAGTTGTGGGGATCGAACCCACGTCCTCTAGGGCAAGATGCAGGGTACAGCGCACTACGCCAATCGGATCGTCTATCCAGTATGCGTAAAATGAATTGTTATAAAAAAATCTTTCGGATAAGGGAAAACTAATTATATAGAGGCATAAGTTTTTAATCAACTGTAAAGTGCAGAAACTAGCAACAAAATAAAAAATAATCCCAAACAGGTTGTATGAATATCTATGTAGAGTTCCAAATGTACAAATAGAGTGGAAATAGTAGCGACTGTTAGTTTAGCTCCTCGACGTTACATTGTTCAAGATTTTTTTTTTATGTGAAAAGTTGACAGGCGAGCAAGCGGGCCACATGATGTTAAGTGAATACCGCCGCCCATGGACATCTGCTACACCCGAGGGCTACAGATGCGTTGACAACCTGAAGAGTTCTGAACTGACCTCGCTTCCCAGGCGGGGGTGAGAGAAGCCATTTACTAAATAAAGAAGAAGAGTTCTGAACTGACCTCGCTTCCGAGGCGGGGGTGAGAGAAGCCATTTACTAAAGAAAGAAGAAGAGTTCTGAACTGACCTCGCTTCCCAGGCGGGCGTGTGGGCGGGCGCGGGCCGCCGCACGCCGAGCAGCTGCAGCACTTCCGCGTACATGTTCTCGAGGCCGCGCAGCTGCCGCCGGATGGCGCGCGCGTCGCCGCCGGAAGCGTCGCTGTCGGAGCGCGCGCCCAGCAGCGACGACAGGTCCAGGCTGCGCGTCGTCGTCGACGTCACGTCCGTCGTGTCCAGACCGAACACTGAAGTCATTGTAATTGATAGGAAATTTCGAATCACATATTTTTTTTTGTTTTTGTTGTTATTTTAAGTTTTATACGTGGGCTTAGACCGTGAATAAACGTTTCTTCTTCTTTTTCTTCTTAAAAAGTCTTTCCAATGGTGGAATGGTTTCTATGTTACGTGTTTTGTACAGCGTTTTGTCATCCATAATAAGTACCTATGATTTACGTACTTATAGATCGAGCTCCTGTTATGAGAAGCTCGTTTAGATACTATAAGGCAGATGATGTTAAGTGACCGCCGCTCATGGACATTTGCAACATTTGCATTACATGTGCGTTGGCACGTTTCAATACAGTGGACCCCGGTTACCTCGCTCACTAGACAAAACGCAGAAGTATAATACATTCACTTCACTCTTTGGTGCGGTCGCGGTACTTCCCCGGACGGACTTGCTCATTCGTGCAACAGCGAAGACGTATTAAATTGTTCTTCTTTTTTCAAATAACAAATCGGTTTAACAGGAAGATGGTATGATGGCAGTTACGATTGACAAAGTTTAATCGTAAGTGCATTGCCTTGCACTTAACGATATGTATTGGCACCGGGTGAGCACGGAAATATCATCCGATGTCAGGCCGATTCAGTGGATTCTTAACAAGCCAGTAATTGTTTGTAAATCGTATCCCTCCCTCAAATTAGAAGAAGTTATGTTCTTTTCTCTACAAATCATGCTACTTAAATTTTAAAACAAGTGTAAAAGAGATAGGAAGTGTATTTACAATGTTTCTTGTAGTGGTGTTCACGCTTGGAAGAGTGTTTCTTGTGGGAGTGCCAACGTGGAGATTCACGGTTTCTTCTCCTTTCCTCCGGATACTCTGATGACCGACCCGGTAGGCTGGAAATATCGGTAGTAGTTTAAACGAGAGAATACATTAATACTTTGATTGATCATAGACTTATGAAATGCAAAAATATGAGGAACTTTACATCCCTTTCAGGATTCAGATCACAACTACAGGAAATACAGCAACCTCGGCTAAGTAACCACGAGTTTCCAGAAGTTCATTTTATTATATTACTCTAGTAATCTTTCACAAAAAAGCGCATTCTGTCTTGAAAGGCGAAACATGTGGTGGTGATAATCATCAAGCGAGTCTACTTTTGTTTCTTTGTTTTCCTTTTTAAAATATAATAATGGACGCGTATTACCTATTTCGTTTGTGAAGATCGGAGGATGGTGAGATAGGCGGTAGCGGAGGCGTCACCGAGCCATCGGAGCTCGCCGACGATTCCAACCGAAGCCCTGACAGTTTAGGTTCCAGAATTTGACGTAATTCACACTCGACGAGATCCGCCCACTCGTTTTCGCCACCTGAATAATAGAGGGAGAATTTAATTAATAAAAAATGAATAGGAAATGATTATAAATTTTTGTGCTTGAGGTTATTTGTTGATATTTTTGTACTTGTGAATTTGTAGTTCACTAGTTGGGTGGCTGTTTATGCCTTCTTGATTTTTTTCTAGAGTTAAATTAATGAGCTTCCATTTTTTAGACTATGTGGTGGAAAAAATACTTGCTCACATTTATATCTGGTCCGTGGTAAATGACGTGAGCAAGGCAATGCGTGTGATTATCAAAATCAATATTTTTAAGCAAAATGTATTTGTTATTATATACATATTTTCATCGACTTTTCATACATTTTTTTAATTTTTTTATTTTTTTTTATTTCTCATTTCTTTTTTATTTCTCTTAAAAATGTTTTATTTAACAGATAAAATATACTGAATAAAATTTACTATTAAATTAAATTTTTATTAATTTATTTAAAAGTCACTACGGAAAAGTACTGAAATATTAACATTTAAAAACATACTTGGCCCCGCTTGCTGCTGACTAGTGCCGGGTTGAGGTTGACTTCTCGAATGGGTGACAGCGTCCGATTCGGCCGACGTGTCGTGAGGGCTAGCCTCCGGTCTCCTGCCACTCGAATACGCCACGCTGCCCCTGCCTGAGTCCACGTTGGATGACTGCCCTCCGTTCTTGTCGTAGTCTAATTCAGTGGGTCATTTAGACATACGACGTTAGAAATTATTTTAATTTTTTTTATTGTGCTAATCTCTGCACTTACGATTAAACATTTTTTTATGCGGAAAGTTGTCAAACGAGCAGATGGTTCACCTGATGTTAAGTGAATACCGCCGCCCGTGGACATCTGCCACACCCGAGGGTTACAGATGCGTTGACAACCTCTTGAAAATTGGGCTCCGGCTACCTCACTCACCAGACGAAACGCGAAAGTATTTTAACGATTAAACATGACGCTCACTAACTGCATTGCTTCAAATGATAAAAAACAATATAGATAAAAGACCCTAAAATTTTCGTCGGTGTGGCAATCAGCCATTTAGCTTAGTGGCTAGAGCGTCAGGCCGCGAATGCCGAAGATGTGGGCTCGATGCCCGCAGCGGCGGCAATCTTTTCGTACTTCTTCGTACTCTTCTACAAATTTTAATGTTTAATCTTAAGCGCAGAGATTAGCACCATAAGAAATTTAAAAAAGACTACTGACTGGTTTACGCTGACATTTTCTAATATTTGCACTGATAACTATAATTACCGTAAAAACCTATGTTTTAAAAATATGCGTTCATTTGATACTGGGAAGTAATTATTTGTATGTTTGGTATAAATATGTGTTTATTTACATACGACTGAAATATTCGAAAGGATCGTATTGAGAATTAAGTCTTAGGTGATGTAACGTACGAAATTAAAAACGCATTTTATTTTATTTGTAATATCATAATAAGTATTGATAAATAAAAAAAATCCGTTTGACTAACCCGAACTAGCTCCTGAGCCGTTAGCTTTCTTTCCGTGGGCTTTTAAGTCTTCTATTCTATTCGGTGTTTGTCTGGAAGAAGATGGCTGCGGGTGATATGCTTCAGTTTTTCCGCTTGAATTGTAAACACTATCAGCTGACTTTTGACTTGCACTCTCATCGTTTCTATCGGGCCCTTGAAAGTTGGTTGCTTCCTCTTTATGGCGGTTAGCGAGTGAGTCTGGTGTTCGGCGAGGTTCTCTATTGCTTTCAGGTGTTCGTCTGTAAACATTTTCCTGTATTCTCTCCTGTCTGTTAGATTCCACAGATCTTCCGCTCGTTCGAATCCGCTCTTCGAAACTTGACCTTGCTTGCGCCGCTAACCGAAGTCTAAATCCGCCATCATCAGATTCCCTTTCGTCAACATTATTTCTTTGTGGGTTATTCTCATTTGGCAACCCATCTAAGAGATTCCCGTGTGAGTTTCTTCTCGATCTTTCGTGGATTTGTGGAGTGTTGACTTCTGGTCTCTGTGGCGGTTCGTCGAGAAGATGAGGATGCGATGCCGCTCGTCTTCCTTCAATCAATCCTCTTTGCCTTACAATCTCCCTTTCTAATTGCTGTGGGCTTCTAAGGTCAAGTCTTGAATGTGAATTGTCAAACTACAACGAAAAGGGATAAAAATGACAAAAATATTTAGATAACTCAAGTATTAACAAATGGCGTGTAATAAGTCAATGATTGAAAATGAAAACCTCACATTTGTCACGTTTTCATCACATCTCAATAGCAATAGCTTTTTGCCACATAATTGCGGGCTAGATACTACCTGTTGCTTTCGTTTGTGCTAACAATGATCTAATAAATTAATCAGCTTTCTTAAAGACGTAAAATATTACAGACATGTTTTAGTCGCGAATAGTCATGTACTTGTTAATGTAATTGCGGCACACTCCGTGGGAAAAGTTGTTTAATTGTTGGGAACGATTGTTCTTTGTGTTGCAGTCGGTGATTGTAGTGAGAATAGGACGGGGTCGAGTAAGAAAGGTGTTTCATTGAAATTGTTTTTGAAATTTTTTATCGAGCCTCCTGATGATAGCTTGTAAACAAAATTGTATTTAATTATAGATATTTTCTTAGTTCAAAGCACTGTACGCAATTACTTTGAGAATATGGTAATAATACCAGTGAAACTGTTATCTGGTATCTATGTCTAAAAAAATCAGAAGTCAATATTTATTATTGTTAATGTATATAACGACCGATAAGAGATAGGTTTAATTACTCTACCTGACTTTGTGGTCCAGTTTTCAATGAAGTGAAGTTAGCCATGGACCTCACATCCATGTCCCTCTGGTATACAGCACTGCGTCTACCTGGAGGGCCATACTGTTGATACAAGGCGTCTGCACCCAGTGCTTGGGGACGAGCATGTGGAGTGGATGCCAACATCTCCTGCGATCTCGCTTGTTGGTTCAGCATCATTTGTTGCTGGACTATTTGTTGCTGCATAAGTTGTCTGTAAAATGAGGACATTTGATGAAATGTTATCTTATAAACTAATGCTGGTTATTTGGTGCACTACTTTGGAATGGCAAATACGGGTCAAACTTTTGATCCACTTTTCTTACAGTTTTGTGAAAAATATAATCTAAAAAATTCTCGTTTCACGGTGTTTGTAATTTTGTGTGCATATCGGCCAGGGTGGAGAATCTTACAACATCTATTTTTCATAAATATTAGGGGTGGTCCACCCCAAACATTTTTTTCGACCCTACAATTAATTTATATGGCAAAAAAAGGTTTGCCGGGTCAGCTAGTAAATATATATTCGGTCTAATGTTAAGATTATGCCCTACATGTGATATAGCTATCCCATATATATGTTCTAGTTTTGGGGAGTATTTCTTCAATATCATTTATGCTTAGTAGGAGATAATGATTGTTAATAAGAAAGTACGCATACAATATATACATTTGTTTTGCACTTATCTCCAAGAGTGGCAATTTTTATGAGTAGCTTAATCTTCTATGATATTTATAAATTCTCGCATCGACATAACAGATGAATGGTTCGTTTTCACCCTAAGTGGTCTAAGGTGAAAACAATAAAATAATTGTAGTACACATTGTTAGATAAAATAAAATGTAAGATTTTGTCTTGTTCACTTCATTTTAATTTCTAACGTGTTAAAAATTCACCTAAATGTAATATTTATGAACTGGCTACCATCAGCATACTCATGATTGATTGCTGGAGTAATCGTGCAAATACAACAAATGTTTACATAAAAACGGTTAAAAATCTGATCATACCTGTGTGGTGAAGGGCTCTGGTAGGCGATGTTGTTCGTCATTCCATGCGAGTACTGCATATCCGGCCTGGCTTGGGGCATTGGCCTTCCATAAATCCCCTGCTCGACCTTCCTCGTGGGCGTCTCCCTCGGTGTCACCTGTTCGGTCTCCGGCCTCTTTCGCTCTTCAATGTTGTTTAAGCTGGCTTCCTCAGACTTTTCACCGTCATTGCTCTCCTTGTTCTTGAATCTGCTTGATATCATATCCTTCAGCGTGTGATAGGTCTTGCTGACGGACTTCGTACTTTTTGGAGCGTCCCTCGTGCTGTCTTTGCCAGTTTCCACCGTGACTGTGATATGGTGCGAGTTATTTTGGGCGTCGGCCTTGGTGCCGTAGTTTTTTGTCGGTATTGGTGGTTTGGGAGAGTCGTAATTTTGAACGTTCCTCGCGACGGCGCCTTGATTCTGGTTCTGGTGCATCGCGTAGCTGTAGTTCTGGTCGTGATACTGCCTGAAATCGCCCGAGGTGCCTGCTTGCTGGTTCTGTGGTGGAAGATATTATATATAAATTAATACGTTTACATATCTGTAAGATTTCTAGTAGCCAGCATGAAAAATCTGTCTCATCACTAAGATTTGAATCCCATATGAAGTTTAAATTTAAAAAATCATAGGAATTATTGTTTTTTTATGTGAAAAGTTGGCAAGCGAGCATGCGGTTCGCCTGATGTTAAGTAATATCGCCACCCAGCGACATCTGCTACACCCGAGGGTTGCAGATGCGTTGACAACCTTTGGGATATTGTTTGTTTTTTTCTTTATTTTATGTCAGAAGATGGCGAGCGAGTTGGCTGTTCACCTGATTTTAAGTGAAAACCAATGAAACACGTACACTTCACGAAGATCTAGAACAAGAAGACCGGCTTCTTTTGGGTCGTGGTACTGACCCGGACAGACCCACCATTTCGTGCAACAGCGAAGACTGTTGTGTGATAGGGTCAATATAACTTAACTTGTAGTTAACAAGTTTATTCAAGCATAATTATTGTTTCCACTGACATAATTGGTATAAGTACTTCGATTGGATATAGCGTGCGCTTCAAATATTTCTGAATACGGCCATCTTAGAAATAGAATCAGAGGCAGGCCGATTTTGAATGCGCTGGATATCGGCGGAACAAACGAGGACGCGAGAGAGGCAACGCGAATGTACTGTTACGCCAGCGTTTTGTGGGAATCAAAGAAACAATGGTCCCGTCGAGAATTCCTAACAGGCGGTTGGAGAAGAAATTGAAGCGGGGCTGTAAAAGTTCTACACAAAGAAACCGCTGTAATGATGTAAACAATGTCGTTGTCTTCGCGTATTTAGTAAACAATGGATGTTTAAAGGTGAAAGGGGACGTCGGAATTGAGGTGATATTATCAAGCGCTTCTGTTATTTTAGAGTAGGTAGATAGAAAATGGATTGTGCGTCTACAGTTCTTTGAGTACACGACGTCCTTTTAACATAACACGCGATGGAACTCACCCAACAACATTTATATAAACGTAACAGATTTCTGTGATACAAGAAATCGGTAAAATAGAAAATCTACTATCTCGTCGTCTTTAATCGGACACATTAAAAATTATAGCCGTGATAGCTCATTGTCCAGGCGCTCACTTTTAATTCATTATACTGGAGCAACCTGAGTTCGAACCCCGGTGCCGGCACCAATGAAATTGTTACTTTTAAATGCTGAGTTATCACGTGCTCAGCGGTGAAGGAAAACATCTTGAGGAAACCTGCATGCTGTCTTCGAAATAATAACAAAAATTGTATTTTGAAGATATGTGAAGTTTGGCAATCCGCAGTGGGGCAGCGTGGTGAACTATGCCCTGATAACCTCTGTAAATAGGTGTTTTAATAATGAATTATGTTCACGTTTAAACAAATAACCTGTGCATTAGTACGTTTCATGTTAATTCATGGTTGGTGTGGACAAATTGTCTTATACTCGGTTACATATGGATAATAAATAGTAAAAAGCTATTTAAATGCAACTGGATTTACATTTATTTGCACCTAAGGTTGTGACAAACACTTTAAAAGCTAATAAAACTTCAGATTGTTATTGAATAAAAATGGTATACAATTTATTTCAAAGAAAAGTTCTTTAAAAGTGACGGTATTATAGATTAATAATTTATTGGTCTATTGTACCTTCCATCTTTTAATGGCTATAAGTCATTTGAAGAAGCTACATAGTGGTAGTAAAATAAAAAAAATGGGATATTGTACTAACATTTTCGAGAGCAAATTCGACCATTTTCACCCAAAAGGAAAACCACAATCACCACGTATTAAAAAAAATCATTTCCATCCGAATACGCCTCACAGCACCGCACTTCACAATTAACTATCGCGATCACATTTAACATTAAAATTCGAGCGATTCACGGCAGCGTCTGAGGCGCGGTCAATTGGTCCGTTGGCAAATTAGATATCTTGTATTATCACTAGATTCGTAAACAGGGCGATTTAAAACTCGTCGTAAGAAACTCGAGTTCCTGGAAGTGTCGCCGAGTGGCCGCGGCCGTACTGTCGCGCGGGCCCGGCCGGATGCGAGCGCATGTGTTCGCCGGCGGGGGCGCACGGACTGGCGTGCCGCGCCGCTACGTCGAATCGGCGATGGATCGCTTCTCCGATTGTACGTTCGCCTTCTTAGCCGACATCAAATAATTTTTAACAAAAAAACTGACTTGAAACCGGAGACTAAAAACATTGTTAAAACCTGTAACATTTGAGGATTGCCCTGGATTTCTCTGGGATGTCATCATCAGAGCCTTTCCTTATCATGGTACTCTTGGGATCGGATCAAAATCCGTTCCTTCTTCTTTTTTAAAGTCGGTTAAAAATGACGTTTCTCAATTCGACCGTATATATATATATTTTTATGTGTGTCCGTGGATATCTTCGTTGTTTATGAACCGATTTTGATTATTCTTTTTTGTTGAAAAGGAATTATTCCGAGGGTGATACCGTGATAAGGAAACCCGGATCTGATGATGGCATCCCAGAGAAATCGAGGGCAATCCTCAAATGTTATATGTATCAACAATGTTTTTAGTTTTCTGTTTGAACTCGGTTTTTTTTGTTAAAAATTATTGTCTCTACTCTTTTATTAGCTTCGTGCGTGTGTCGTCGCTGGCAACATTGAGGATCGGGTCTGACGTCATAATATTGATCATGCATATTACGATGTTGCGAGTCACTTAGATTTCAACTAGGAGTGAGCTATACTGGGTAAAATCGAATACCTGCTATGCCTGTTCCTGTTATTTGCCATAACAGTGTCAATTACCTGTTAAGAAACAGCTTGTTATATTATACTATGTTGTGAGCAGCTGTTATCATAGAATACCGGTTAATTACTGTAACAGCTGGTTTCATTTGTTGTTGATGTGCGTATAGCGGATCGCAGTGACAATATTTAAAACTAGATATCATTGCTGCTTGTCCGTACCTAATACAGACAAAGTGAATCAATGTTATAGTATAGATAAAGTGACTTACTAATACTTTTTGTGCACGGGTAAAACGTTTTATATTGCAAGGTTAAATCAGCGAGAGTACAATTTTTGATTACTGTCACTAACGTCATATCTGATTTTTCCTTTCACTGTTATTAATAAAAACAGGTTGTATAGTCAATATTACTAGTTGAATGATCGTAACCAGATAAGAAGGATTTTACATTAAACATGCCGCGGCCCAAGGACTATATGGGTCCTTTAACCGTGGAAGATACAAACATCTAAACTTTAACTTAAATAGAGTAAGAATCTACAAAACAAGACTATAAACCATAACTTAACTAAGGCTCTGAAGCAGCTAGAGGCAGAGGGCACAGTTTAGTAACTGGTCTCTTAAACACACGATCCTTAAATTGTAAGGAGACCTCACGCGTTACACCGTCTGCTCCCGGGTGCTTCGCCACAATTCGCCCCAAAAGCCATTTACCTGGAGGTAAACGATCATCTTTCACTAAGACAACCGTACCAACATTTATGTCGGGGTGATTCTGGGACCATTTGTATCGATGTTGTAACATAGTAAGATACTCAGATTGCCAACGTCGCCACAGACTTTGTACCATACGTTGCACCTTTTGCCATCGGTTTAAATAGTCAGATCGAGTATCCACGAAACTTTCTTCAGGGATAGTAACCGGTGCTTCACCGATCAAAAAATGACCAGGAGTCTACGGGAGTTCATCAACGGCAGAACTAATCAATGTAAGTGGCCGAGAGTTGACACAAGCCTCGACCTGTGTGAGCAGAGTGCAAAACTCTTCGAATGTTAAGCAGGATTCGCCTACGACGCGTTTCAGATGTCCTTTTACGGACTTAACTCCTGCCTCCCACAATCCTCCAAAGTGAGGGGCACCAGGGGGAATGAAATGCCATGTTGTGCTGTCGTTAGCTAACAGTTGGGCGATTTCGTCAACGACAGTTGATTTGATGTTTTGAACGCGAGGTCTAATTCTTTGGACGCGCCTATGAAATTAGTCCCACAATCACTCCAGATTTCTTTACAATGCCCACGTCGGGAAGTAAAACGTTTGAAGGGTGCTAAAAACGCAGCACTGGATAGTGAACTAACCAGCCCAAGGTGAATAGCCTTTGTAACCATACACAAAAACACACTTATGTAAGCATTACAAGTTTTAGTGCATCTACCAGAGTACAGTTTCAGCGTAAATGGACCACAGAAGTCAACGCCGCTGGTCAAAAACGGGCGTGACGGATTAACTCTGCACTGTGGTAAATTACCCATTAACGGAGTCATAGGTCGTGCAGTTTGCATAAAACAAGGTTTACATAATCTTAAAATCTTTTTTACCAAGTTTTTTGCTCGGAGAATCCAATATTTTTGGCGGACAACATTTAATGTGAGCGAATTTCTACCATGTAGTGTTCTCAATTGCAATCAACTTTGCTAAGTTACATTTATGATGTAAGATTATAGGAGATTTCATATCAGGTGGTATTTGAGCATTTACAAGACGTCCACCGACTCTAATAATTTTCTCATTGTCTAGGATCGGATTCAAAGGTAAAATTTTTTGGGATATGTTTGCTTTGTAATAACAATCCTATTTCACTTCCAAAGTAAACAGACTGTGACATTCGAATGCAAGTTTTTAATGCATTTTTTATTTCATCAGTAGTGAGGTATGTCAGTTTTATGTTATCCTTCCTTTTGAGAACCTTATCTTTACATGGCCGAAAAAATCGAAAGCAATAGGCTGTCACACATATAAGTTTAAGTAGACTTGAGTATCTATTGAGGTACATGGTACATTCATTAGGTACAGAGGCGCATAAGTAACTAACTTTTGTTTTCGATTTTGCATCGAGTATGGTTTCAGGTACAGTAAAATTAGGGTAACAACTCTCAACAGACTCGCGAAGAAAAGCTGGACCTTCCCACCATAGTTGTGACTGCATCAGCTCGCCAGGACTGATACCGCGTGAGGCACAGTCCGCGGGGTTATCCGCAGACTTAATATGATGCCATTGACTACTATTCGTGACATTCGGTAGTGCGATTACAAACAAATGGCTTCCAAGTATTTGGAGTTTTCCGCAACCAAGCTAAAACTATAGTGGAATCTGTCCAAGAAAATACACAATTATCATCAATATTTAAACTAGATTTGACATATGGTATCAATTTAGACAATAGGACTGCCCCACAAAGTTCAAGATGTGGCAATGAAATTTGTTTAACGGGAGCGACCTTTGTTTTGGCTGCGACCAGGCTTACTTTTATCTCATTGTCCGTGATGACTCTGATGTAAATAACCGCAGCGTAGGCGGCGCAAGAGGCGTCACAATAACCGTGCAATTCAATTTTTACATTATTTGCAATCCCTAACCAACGTGGAAGCTGAATGGCCTGTATGTTTTCAAAATTAGTCAGATAATTCTGCCATTCAGTTTTCAGGTCTTCAGGAAGTTGAGAGTCCCAGTCCAAGCCGGCTAGCCACAATTTCTGCATAAACATTTTTAACACAACCACGCAAGGTGCTAGCCAACCCAGAGGGTCAAACGTTTTTGCTATCGCAGATAGCACACTTCGTTTTGTAACAATGTCGTTATCATGAGATAAGTTAACTACCAGTTCAAATATATCACTTTGTGGTTTCCAGGCTATGCCCAAAGCTTTCACCGAATCATCAGTTTTAATATTCACTGAACTTTTTAATGCTTTTTTAGAATCGGGAATCTCACTTAAAACCGTTTCACTATTAGACGACCACTTATGTAGAAGAAAACCGCCACGTTTAAACAGTTCAGTTAAGCGACGTTGAAGCCGTTGAGTGTCTTCTTCTGTAGATGAGCCCGTCATCAAATCGTCCATATAGAGATCCTTTTTTAGTAGTTCAGCTTCAGGAAACTCTCCACGTTCGTCCTCTGCAAGTTGATGAAGTGTCCTTATGGCAAGATATGGGGCACATGAACTGCCATATGTGACGGTAAGTAACCGATATTCTCTAATCGGATCTTCCGATGACTCGCACCAAAAGATTCTCTGGTAATCAGTGTCTTGCCTTGAGATAAGTATCTGTCGGTACATTTGTTGTATATCAGCTACTAGGCAGTACTTATGTTGTCTCCACCGTGTTACTAAATCTCGTATATCTTGTTGCAGCGGTGGGCCGATGAGTAGCTCATCGTTAAGTGAGTTTCCGTCTACAGGTTTAGCGCTTCCGTCAAAAACTACGCGCAAATTTGTAGTGAGGCTCGAGGCACGAAGAATAGCGTGATGTGGTAGGTAATAAGCTCTATTCTCGTTCTCTGTTTCAGGGACGACCTCCATGTGACCGAGTGATTCATATTGCCTCATGAACTTGCAGTATTCTTTGTGAAACTCGGGTCTTCGCTTAAGCTTATTCTCCATCTGATGTAAGCGCTTCAAAGCAAGTTGTCTGGAGTTGCCTAAATTTGGAGCGTCTTCGTCCTTGAAGGGTAGGCGAACCTCATATCAGCCGTCAGTGCTCCGAGTGTGAGTTTTCTTAAAATGCTCTTCACACTGCATCAGGTTTTGACAGAGGCTTCACGTTTGGTGAATATTCATTGATCTCCCAAAACTGACGTAGCAACTGATCAACTTCGACTTGTGTGTGCATAACAACTACATTGTGTGACTGATGGCTAGACTGCGCAACTTCGCCGCTTACCAGCCAGCCCAATCTTGAGTTCAAAGCGACCAGAGACTCATTTCGTTTTATTATTCCGTCAAGAATAATGTGCGCATATACAACTGCACCTAATAGCACGTCGATAGATCCTGGCTTGTGAAAGTGTGGATCTGCAAGATCCGAAATCTCAGAAGAAGGCCAGGTATCTGATGGGAGCTCTTGTGATGGTAATCTCGAATTTATTCGTCTAAGGACGTACGCCTTAGCTGTGATCATGTGTGATGGATTTCTTATAGCATGAAAGTTCAACGTAACTTGTGACTTAGTTGTCAGTGGTATAGATGATATGCCAGTAATTTTTCCGCTGATTGAAGTGCGCTCGAGATTAAGCACTTGAGCTGCCGCTTCAGTAACAAAATTTGATTGCGAGCACGGATCAATCAGTGCTCTCAAGACTATCGTATCGCCGTTCCTCGACTTAACTGCAATTCGTGTGGTTGCCAATATTACTTCCTCACTGTCGCTGTCAACCTCAGCCTTGTAAACGACGGTTGATGTGGTTTGGCTTGTTTCAAGTGTACTGGGTGTTACTGCATTGCTTTCCGGCACTGATGTGATCTTGTTAGGGTTTGCGAAGTGCATCAGAGTCTGATGTCGTCGACTACATTTTCTACAGGTGGTGCTCTGCCTACACGCTTTAACGGAGTGACCCTTTACAAGGCAATTAAAACAAATGCCATTCTTCTTAATAAAATCCTGACGTTGAGGAACATCTAATGCGGCGAATTCTTTACAATGACAAATATAATGGTTTTGTGAGCAATAAGTGCATTCGCTGCTTACTTCCGTGACAAATGACTTCATATTTGTAGGTTTTTGGGTTGTATAATTTTTAACTAAGTCCCCTTTCTGCTGTTGGTCTTTTTTGTGGGTAACATTTACCATCTCCATAGAACGGAAACGATTTTCTAAAAATAATGATAAACTGGTAAATGTGGGTATGTCTTGAGATGATCCAAGTGACTGTTCCCATTGTTTGTGTGTTTCTAAGTCCAATTTGGGTATAATTAAATATACGACAATTGCATCCCAAGTGGAGGTATCCACGCCGAGATTGTCAAGAGAATTCAAACATTCCTTCGTAGTATCTAAAATTTCCTTTAAGCTTTTAAAACATTCTGTGTTCATCTTCTTTTGATTTAAAAAGCGGCTAATTATTGTAGTGACAATCATACGTTTGTTATTGTATCTACTGTCAAGTGTGCTCCAAGCCTTATCGTATTTAGCCTCCGTGAGTGCAAAATGTTTTAGAAGTTGTTCAGCCTCTCCCGATAAACTCGTTTTTAAATAATGATGTTTTTCAATCGTTGTTAGATGCACGTTGTCATGCACGAGAGTCTTAAACAAATCTTTAAAACTTGTTCAGTCGTTATAATTACCGGCGAACTTTGGAATCGATAAAGGAGGTAATTTAGTTCTAATGGGGGTGGTCTCGCCATCATTCGTTGATAAAAGACTTTGCGTAGTATTATTTGATTGTGGTTGACCTTGACCTTTCGAAAATTCCAACAAATAATCCTTTAATAATCCCTTAAATTCTAGGTATATGTCTTCAGTTGTCTCGTATAGACTTTCGGCATTAAATTGTAATTGCTCCAGTTCAGTTTTCGTAACCGTTGATTTAATCATCTCATATTGAGTTTGATACTTAGACCAATAACTTTCTAATGTTTCTAAGCGTGTTTGTAGATAGCCAAGTGTGTATCTTCATTTAGACGTCTTTTTAGTATTACTTTGTAGCTTAGAAATACGTTCCGATAACGTTGTTTGTGATTCACAAAGTTGAGCCATTGTTTACGTTTATGACAATTCAAGTCTAATCTTACCAACTCGCAGTAATTAGCACTTAGCCTTTTTTACTATTGTTTTTAGCACTTATTACACTTCCTCAATCCGGTTCTAGAAGGACCAAACATGTTAAAACTACATCTTTTAACCCACAAATTTATTGAAAGTAAACAGCGAGAGTACTATTTTTGATTACTGTCACTAACGTCATATCTGATTTTTCCTTTCACTGTTATTAATAAAAACAGGTTGTATAGTCAATATTACTAGTTGAATGATCGTAACCAGATAAGAAGGATTTTACATTAAACAGTCAGAGCTATTTACAAGTTTTATCGAGGTGTTTTTTAGCTTAGAATATTTTTAGTATTGAGGCAGACAATTTTACAAAACAGACTAAATGTGAACCCATGAAATTGATACGTTATTCTGTCGCATATATCTTCTGACAATGAACGGTGACGGTTTCACGTGTATAAAATTTAGACCGTTGCGTTTATAACGACTCTAATTGGCGGCTAGACTAGTTTAAATTGCCCCTCTGTCACGCAGCAGTAGTTAGGATTCGATACGTTAGATCTTAGGGTCCATTTTCGAAGACTTTCACTAATAATTATAATAAAGTTGCGTCAAAATAAAATAAAAATAAAAATAAAAATATCTTTATTCACATAGACGCTTGCGCGTTCTTATGAAACGTCAAAATTTTACAAGAAATGAACACGTTCGTAAGTTACCACCGGTTCGGAAAGCAGTTTCTGTTGAGAAGAAACCGGCAAGAAACTCAACAGTTGCTCTTTTTAAAAAAAAATCAGTTTACAATATAATAGTACATGTACAATAGTCTTGTTTTAGCCTACGTGAGTATCAACAGTATTAACCCCACACATTGGCGTCGTCAAGATATTCAGCAATAGAATAATAGGCTTTAGCCATAAGTTTACTTTTAATTTTTCGTTTAAATTCATCAATCGGCAGACTTAATATCGACTGTGGGATTTTATTATACATGCGCACACCTTGCCCCATGAACGACCTGTTTACTTTTTGTAAACGAAACAATGGCGTAGTTAGTTTGTCCTTATTTCTAGTATTTAGTTTATGTCTGTCACTATTCTTTAGATAACTATTAATATTATTTTTAACATACAAAATGTTACAATAAATATATTGAGACGCAACAGTGAGTATATTAATCTCTTTAAAAAGGTCTCTGAGTGTATTCCGGGCTCCGATGTTATAGATTGCTCGGACAGCTCTTTTTTGAAGAATAAATATAGAATTTATATCAGATGCACTACCCCACAACAAAATGCCGTAAGACAAGATGCTGTGGAAATAACTGAAATAAACAAGTCTGGCAGTGTCGATGTCTGATAGCTGCCTAACCTTCCTAACTGCAAAAACAGCGGAGCTTAACCTGTTCGCAAGAGATGATAGATGGGGACTCCATTGGAGCTTTGAATCCACTGTAATTCCCAAGAATACAGCGGACTCAACAGGATTAAGGGTTACGCTATTTAATGTTAAGCTAAAACTTCGCCTTCTTACGCTGGGAAGGGTAAAAAGAAGGCATTTAGTTTTTTTAGCATTTAACACCATATTATTAACGGTAAACCAGTGGAGGATACGCGAAAGTGCACTATTCACGTCGTCATAATCCGACACGTTTCGGTCAACCTTAAAAATGAGCGATGTGTCGTCAGCAAACAGTACAATATCACGAGAGTATCAAAGAGAGAGTTTGTATATTACAAATTCGATCGGGCCACTAGCTTTTAAAATGGTTCAACAATTAAGAACCACATAATCATTACGTCATATGATGTAATATGATGCAAATATATTATGCAAATTATGTAAATCATTCCCATTAATTAGTTTAATTTAACAACATACATTACGTTACCAATTAAGGTCGGTGAAATGCGTTTAGCTGTGAATAGATATCGGAGGATGCGATCATTTAAAACGTAAGCTCTAAACTATATATACACATATTTTCTAAAGAATCAGTGGGAATTAAATGGTGCTGTTATAAATGAGTTAACGTAACTGTTGACCCGTGTCGAAAGCTGCTTGCGTGTTAAATTACATTAGATCCGTTCAACCGTCGGGCACTGTTGTGTAACAAACAAAACGATAAATTTGCACAAACTACATCCGTTGCCTTGATACACTTAAGTGTTATTTTAAAAACGGAATTATTTTAACTTTCGATTTGATATGATTTGACAGAGTTCATTAGATGCATTCACGCGATTTGACAGAGTTTTGAACATACTGAAGTCTATCGCCACACGATGTGAACTGGCTTATCAAGAAGCTGTTAGGATATTACACGATTTATTGTATAAAATGAAAAGTTGAGACCACGGCAAATAATCTATTACGATTTTATGTTTGCATCAAAACAATATAACAATCACCAAATCAAGTATACATTAGTAAAAAAATATTGAAACCATATAAAAAGTACAAGAAAATGAAAAGAATAGACTGGGTAACACAATTTAAATTTTAAATGTAACCGGAATTAGACGTAGGTAGACGGCACCGAACGTGTTCACCGTTGCTTCTTCGTAGTTAAGCTTACCGCGAGGGACGCGCCACGAATATATATTATCGCATAGCTCGCTATTGAAAAGCTTTTGTTCTATTATACGCAGTGTTACCGGCCGACTTGGATTAAGATTCGATTAAATGAATTGTTTATATGTATAAAAAATACATATAAAGTGCCTCAGCATCGTAGTCAACCATTATCAATTATCATTTCATCGCGCCTGAATATCGGGAGTATAGATTTAAAATAGCATAATATTTTAGTCAAAGTCATCATCATCATCATTTTAGCCTGTTTGGGTCGACTGTCGGACATAGACCTCCCTCGTTACATAAACCTCCCTCATGTCCATCGACATTCCGCACATTTTGTAAGTATATTTGATGTGATTATATTGAGAAAAGGATTTTCTGAGGGTGCCACCCCGTCGCAATCGAATTAAATCTTCAAAATATTTCTACTACATCTATATAAGTGATATCTAAAAGTTTACTCGTATTAAAGGTTGTTTCATGTACAAATTTGGGGAGTAAAATCCGTTGCATCTAAGCTTGTAAAATAAAGTACCCGGAGGACCGAGCTTTGCTCGGTTTGTTTTTTTTTGGTAAATCGTGTATTTTGGAAATTACATTTAGATACAAATTACTGAGTAATGAAATATGCATAATATTTTTCGATCTTACCGACGTAATAATAAGAAAATATGAACTGATGTTTTTCACAAAAGAAAGACCTTTAAAAAAAAAATGGGAAAAAAATAACAAATCGACAAAAAAATTAAAAATAAAGAAAGCAATGATCTGGAATCGAAAAAAAAAGTAAAAAAATAAATGTGTAAATGATCGAGACGCGAACCACGGCCTTTCCCTGAAAACAGGGATAAAAGGACATTTTCTAAAAATGAGACCTAGCTAAATCGGTTTTTCGCCCCCGAATCTACGCACATACTACATTTCATGAAAATCGCTGGAGCCGTTTCCGAGATTCCGATTATATATATATATATATATAATCGGAATTAGAAATTCTCGTATATATATATACAAGAATTGCTCGTTTAAAGGATAAGATAAAAAAGAACTTGCAATAACTGCAGTTCTAGCTGAGGAAATATATATAAAAATATGCAAGGAAATGAAATTGAATATACATTAAACTGTAATTGTAACCCCAAGGGCTATTTTAGTATCTGGTAACGTCAACTCATTTACCACCTTGTCTCATAAAAAATAGCATATTGCAAATTTTACGATTCTCACAATTCCAGATTAGATGAAGCTTCTAATCTGTTAATTATAAATATATATGAATTTACACATGTATTTTTCCTTTAAAATTCGGTTAAGTGTTGACTACACTCTATACAGGCGAAGGACGATTACGAACCTTACAAGGTGCTCTTTGTTTAACTTAACGCCTTTCTAGCTTTTCGCCTGCGGCTTCGCTCGCGTTGAAGCTGTTAAATAAATATCTTTCTTTAAAAAAATCCAATTAAAAAATAGCCTTCCAATTAAATAATGTCCTTTCTCAGGCTCTAGACTATCTGTGTATCAAATTTCATTTAAATCGGTTTAGTAGTTTTTGCGTGAAAGCGAGACAGACAGACAGAGTTACTTTCGTATTTACAATATTAGTATGGATTTACTTTTTTTCTTATGAGTCACTAAGGGCTCACAACTGTGGAGGTATATGCTAAGAAACACTTAGACAGTGTTTCGTAGCATAAACCCCTACATTCAATGTGTTGGTGTACTGTTAACAGTTGAATAACTAATTAGACAAAAAAAAAAAATTAGTATAATAATTGATTTAGACCTTATACATATTTTCTGTCTTCTGACATACAAATCTGTTGCTTTAGTAGAAAAGTTGATATAATAAAGTAGGAGAGTACGTTGCTAGCAAGAACTTAATAACTTCTCTTTAAAGAAATTATACAAGGAAACTAAATTAAATGTCAAGCGGTATCTAAATGTAACCGCTAACATTTTTGCCAACCACCTGATTACTTTCCGCGTTTAGGGATCAAAAGAAAGTTTTAAAAAAATAATTCTTGAGCGACTTTCTAAATGTACGGGACGGTGCCGTGGATTCCACTCACACGCGACCGGTTTACTCGGACGTCCAGAAGCGTGACGTCACTAGTGGGCCTACGGTCATTAGCATCACGCACCAATCCCAATTTTTCAGCGGCCTTAACGCCCGGTGTTAAAGGCGATAATGGGCAGGTCTCTCGTCTCGAGCAGACGGATTCCGAGACGGTTGACCTGCCATTGACCGTACGGAATATGAGCGTGAATATCATATTTTACAAGAGCATTGGGCTAAAAGCTGAACGGTGTCCACCGACTTAGCTGATCTGGGTACGGCAGGTGAGAGCTCGGTGCCAGCGAAAGCGTTTTTGCAGTTTTTGCAGTTCTTATGACCTTTTTAAAATCACATTGATAACCGGTTAAGTTACGCAACAAAGTGTGCAAGTTAATTTAGAATCTGGCTATGCGAACGCTTTATGCTGCAACTTCACGGCGATGTAATCGAAAGTTTAATTGTATCTACGTCTTTGATTATCTGCTTATGATGCTCTGTGACTATCAGCTAGGTTATCGGGCAAAAAAAGGCTTTTTAATTTATTAACTGCTAATTTATTTTTACTAGTCTCCATTGTTTCGTCGTGGTGATATTTTATATAATTTTCATAAGAAAAAGTGTGGTGTAATCTTCGCCTGAATAAAATACTCCCCAAAAATAGCATGGAATAATAATGATGGCTGTTAACTGGTGTAAAATTATTTAGGTTCGTTATATCCACGCCTATCATGTGAGCAGTGAAACAGTTAGTTTTTTTTAAATAACATTAAAATATAATTAAAGTTTTGTAGGTTAGGGTTACATTATCTATTACATTCAAATTAAGCTGATTATAATCTAGGATCAAGATTTCCTTTCTTAAAATGCTTTATTCATTAACCGCTCTAGACATAGACATTGCCTCCAAGCTCCAGACGTCGTTTATCACTGTGAGTTCTAATCGTGTCACTTTAATATCTGTCTCTAACGAAAGCCAAACATAAATCATCTTCGAAGTCAGCTTTAACAATAGCCGATCAAGTTGATTAAGCATTCTTCAAGATGTTAAATATTTATATCATAAAATACACCTTTGTATTTGCAATCGGTGTATCGTAGTGTATTAGTAATATGGCTTTTAATTTATTGGCAGACTTGAAAAGTCGTTAGGTTTAAAAGCGAAAACATCAAAAACGATTTCTCTATATTTTCTAGGTTTCATTATCGATATTTCTTAACTACATTTAACAATGTTTTACATCATTTTGATTAAAAAAAAATTGGATGCAATTGGATAGAATGAAAAGATCGAAAAATCGGAAGACTGGAAAATCTTGGAGCAGTATTCCGTCCGTTTTTGTTTCGAAATGTAGTTGAATTAGACAATTCTGGATCATGCAAGTAATTTACTAATAGTGGTAATAATAATAGAAAAAATTATAATCGAAGAATATTCTGGGTGAGGCAAATTAGCTGTTCAAATCAGTAGGGTCTTTAACAATAAACTATATCTTTAAGATCGGGGCGGGTAAGTACAGTCATGTGCATCGGCATACAAATGAATTAATGAATAAATACATATATAGAAAATACTTCTATAAGTCTAATTCGACTTTATATTACATCATCATATTAGTATTTCGTTTTAATCAAACTTTTGATCTTAACACCTAGTTGTGTTAATGTTTACATATTAGTTATTGATAAAAAAAATTAAACGAAAACCTAGGTAATATCTACTAAAATATAGACTGAAATCAAAAAGCTATATTTGATGAATTATTAAAGGAGAATCTGAATTCACAAGAATGAACTTCTTAATGATCAGAATAATTAATTGGAAGAGTTTAAGCATCATTTTGGCAACTCAAATGACATTTGAAAAGCCATTTGACAGCTGATTACTTGACATCTACGATGTATAGTGTTTCAGAAACCGGGCGTGATTCTAATCAAAGGGATCGGCATGGGGTTTTTGTTTATTAGAAAGCTTCCGTGCCAAAAATTACTTTCGTGAGACTTGGTAATTTTTACTGAGGCAAGGCCACGCATACTTTCTGCTGTACTACGAATGTATGGGCTCATACGGTGAAATACTATGGTCACACAGAAACCACCGTGAAGTGAAAGTATTACACAAGTAGTTTTGCGTTTCGTCTGGACTGATAGCCGGTGCTTACTTTTCAAAAGTTTGGCAACGAATCTGCATGTAAAATAAAATTATTATATTATGAAATATATTATAATATAATAATAATATAGTATTATAATATAATATAACAATAGTATATAATAAATTATTATATTATAAAATTATTAATATTACGTGATTCTGCATGTATTTTAGATATTCATCGGCGGTGGTTACCAATTAACATCAGATGAAATACATGTTTGTCACTTCGTCACATTGTAATTTTTTTTAAGAATAAATGTTTAAGACAGGTGTGTAAAGCAACAAGGATTACAGGGGTGATAGATGAAATGAAATACGAGTAGCTTTAGCAAGCTCTGGTCACCTTATTAGGACAAAAAGTGAGACCTTGAAATAAGGATAAGCGAGGAAAATGCTTAGTCGAAGCAAATGAGTTCTTCCTGCGGCTTTCTTAACGGAAAAAGAAGAGCGCTTCGCTGTTATTATTTAAGCGTCTTAAGTATCACGTTTTGTAATGAATTGTACCTTAGATCTTTAGCATAGTGTAAAGCGTTATGTTCTCGACTGTATCATGTTTAGGGCCATGAACCCCGCCGTTTCGCCTGGCGAGCCACCACGCTCGTTAAGTTGCAGGAAGACGGTCATACGTAGTCCTCTGACTTTATATCTCATGAATAAAACAGTTTCAATTCTAAACTTATTTCACGCGACTGTACACTGGTAATGAATATGTTTGTTTTGCTAGTGAGGTTAACAGCTAGCACTTCCATTTTTATATGATCGTTATAAACAGTGTAATGGATGATCAAGAACGAGTTATAACTGTAAGTATCGAGAAAACAAAGTATAGTTTTTATGTCGAAAGCTGTTTATAAATTAATGAATATTCAATTCTCGTTATTGGCACTGTTCGCATAAGATGGCCCGGAGTACGAATTCCATCAGATTACGTCGTAGAACATAATGTCCAATTGTTATCACGTGATTTCAAATCCGCAGATTGTATCACAGTTCCCTGAGACTCCGTGATGGGAAATGGAGTTTTTTGTCGTAATTGATTCGTGAACAGATCAAGCTGTCCTCAGGAATATCATCTCGTTGGCGTTAATGGGACTAGTTAATCTTCACCAATCTAAGACCTTGTTTCATGAAGTGCCATTATTAGCCCTATCAAGAGAAGAACCTGCCAGAAACTCGACGGCTAAAAATGCCAGATAAAAATCAGTTAGGTTAAAAATTAGCAGCAGTCAGGGGACTTGAAAGAACAAGAATCGTTACCATACATCCTTGTCCACAATGTATTCTTCGACGTTATAATAGGCCGTTCCCATTAGGCTAGTTTTTACAAAATGTTTGAAATTGTTTATACTTAATTGTTAGTGGATGTCACTTATTATGTAAGTTAAAACATCTAACAAAACCAACTTGCTAATTCTGGTGTCAGTCTAATCCTCAGTACTTTCAGAGTATCAACTTGGCCCCGAAGCGATGTGGTATGATTTTTGCACAAAAAGATAGATATTACAAACATACATGATGTTCTCGAGTATGTGTAGTGACTGGCGCATTAAAAACTGGTGCGTTTTTTTATTTTAACATATGCCGTAGTAACTTACGTGGACCGAGCCATAGGTGGGACGTTTCGTTCAGAGAGTTGCAACTTCACAGCTAACTATTTGCGATATTCAAAAATTTTTATTATGCCTCTAAACCCTTAAGTGACAACGTATTGACTGCATTAGAGGTAACGGTGTAAATTCTACATAGATTATAGGAGTGATTAGTTAAGGTTTGAATCGTGGTCTAATCTCTGATGAACAGACAATAGGACCATACGAATAAATTAATTAAAGAACTTAATATACTCTTTAACCGTGCTGAATATATCGACATTTTTAACGATTCCCTTATGTTTACAAAAAGAAAGTACTGGAGTCATTTCATTAGTATATATTACAGTATAGTATTCTTCAATGTGAATTTATTTTTTAATTTATTTTTGATTCTTTATTGTTAGTCTATTCTTTGTATTTAATTTTTTATGAATTAGTTTTGTTTTTTTGTTTACTAAACTTTGTCACAATATTGTAAATGCTGTACACACCTGTTATAGGTGTACATATTAGGTCCAATGTTTTTTTTAATTTTTCCTTTTTTGTAAGTTGTGTAAATATGTATACTGTTGGTGTGTCTTAAATAAAATATAAAATTATGTGAAGTGTTAACGTTAAACTTAGCTTGAATTGATATAAGGAAGATTGACATTGTTGATAAGTCTAACCCTAGAAATGGAATACCGATATAAATATAGATTTACAACTTCATAAGATGCTTATCGTGACATTCACCTTCAAGGAAAATGCCGCAGAGTACATTAACGGTGTATTCCGAGAAAACGTTGGCTCTGAAAAAGAATTTGTAAGGCAAACGTTTTCAATTATTTATTATTGTTTATGTTTTATATTGCCATTGTGTAGGGGGACATTCGAATAAGCAAACACGTAACGAACACGGGTTTAATGGCCGCAGTAAAAAATACACACTTGTTTTCTCTGTTTAGTGCGAGCAAAAGATATGGCAGCCTTTTAAAATTAGAATCACGTTAGCATCTATTACCAGCTATGAAACGATGATAATATACTCTTTGTTTGTTTGTTCTCAAAGCGCCAAACAGCAGGAATTTATCTTTTTTATATTCAAACTAGCTGCTGCCCGCGACTACGTCTGCGTAGAATAGGCTGAAGGTGTAACATTCAGCAGACAGAATGACAGATATACATAAAATGTGTATATAAATTAAAGCCTATGTCTTATTCTGATGTATCTCACGATATTTTACTTAATCACGTGATAAGTAACCACTTAAAATTAACAAATTCACCATCATCAAACAATGGCACCGGGGATCGACCTCAGGTTGCTCGAGTATATTGAATTAAAGACGAGCGCCCAAACACTGAGCTATCACGGCTCTATTGATTGGTGATTGTTAGCTACCTCAGCGTGTGTCCAAGCAGACATGGTCTTCGGCGGGGTGTCAGGGGCTACTGCGCCCAGCCGACCCCTCTTCCTCGCATCCTGTAGTATGGGCACCTTGGAATTTTTATCCCCGGAGGATATTATGACCTCGCGTTCAATCTGCAAAGGAACGTACGTGTTTAGACATTGATGAAGTTCACCGTAACACATTCAGATAGACGGGCAGAAGCGCCGGCAGGTACTTTGTTTTATAATACAGTGATTTTGAAAAAATTGCATTGCTAATAATTCGAATAAAGCTGATGGTTTTTACTGGGCGTTTATCAGAGTCGATTAGATTGCTTGTGCAGTCCCAGAAGACATGGATTCTAATCCTGGCAAAACTCAACATTTTTCTACAATTTGTATGTATTAAAGTCATATTTAAATTTCATCTGGTGTGCAGACTGGGACTAAGATCATAAAATTACAAAGACACGTTTATGTAGTTTTGGCCAGACTGTAGGATCTCTAGCAAATAATCAAGGCTCTTGCGTTTTTAGTGGAAGTGACGACATCTTTAAGAGATACATAATATTTTCAATAATGTACAGCGCAGGAATTATATTTGTTTTGTGAAAAATATTGTTTCGTATCTCGGATCCAGGTTAAAGGTAACATAACTTTTATATTGTGTATTAAAAATAAGGTAATTAACAGTGGTAGGGCCCCGCAAAAATCTTCACTGTTGTACGAATGGGCAGGTCCGTCCGGATAAGAACATCACAGAACCGAAGCGAACTGGAAGTGTTATACTTCTGCGTTTTGTTTGGTGAGTGAGGTAGCCATTTTATTAAAAGGTGGCAATGTAAGATAACATGATTACATATTTTTTTGATAAACCTTTTTCAAATTCAAATTCAAATTCAAATATTTATTTGCCATAAATAGGGTTACAAAGATGTTTAAGTACCTGTCTGTCGCTTTAACCTATTTAGCTGTTTAACAGCATGCAAATTTAGCTTTAGCAATTGAATTGCCATGCAGTCATTAGTTAAAAAAAACATAGTAATAGTATTTGACATCAATATAAAAAAAGAATAAACAATAGAATCAATATAAAAAAAAAATAATAAATTTTTGTCCCAGTAGCTATAATTGTCATTTCCATTATCATACTCTAAGGAGTCTAATATAAAACTATATCAAATACTTTACATAACCATACAAATAGTGTTATAATAACGATGTTCTGGTGTTAAAATACAAATAAATATATAAAATTTGTCAAAAGTTTTTAGAATTTAAATATCACTACAATCATATCGCATAAAAAATTCAAAACATTGCAAATATTCAAATGAAAATAATTTGTTAATAAATAATAAATTGTCAATAATTAATTAAATACAATATCATAACAATCATATTATAAAAATTTTTTTTTTTGTTCTGTCATCCTTGCCGTGTTCGTGTCATAGTTTTTTAAATTTATGTTTATTTCTTTTAATTCGTCAAAACATGCTTCCAATTGTCATTACAACTAATAGTAATTTACCACTCTTCTTTATTAAATGAATTCTTTGATATTGTAAATGTTATTTTCATTCAGCCATTCATACAACTTTTTTTTAAACAATCTGCTACTTGCTATTTTTATTTCATTAGGTAGTTTATTAAATATTTTTACACACATTGCTATGCAACTATTGTTATATTTTTTTAATCTTGGTATGTCGTCAAGAATAAGTCTGTTTGGGTCCCTTCGATTGCGTGGATAAACTTCGCAATTTTTTTTAAATAGGTACATATGTTTGTGCACAAACATACCGATTTCGAAGACATAAAGCGACGGCAGCGGTAGAATGCCATTTTTTTTGAAACATTGTCTGCAGGACTCCTGAGGTGAAAGACCATATATTGCGCGAATACATTTTTTTTGGGCAACAAAAGCTCTATTAAAATCTGTACTGTTACCCCATATTGTGAGCCCATAGCGTAATATGGATGCTACATAGGCGTGATAACAAATCATAGCTATTTTCATGTTTGTAACATTTCTAATTTGTTTAAGAGCGTATACATATCTATTCATTTTATTACAAACTGTTTCAACTTGCATTTTCCAATTCAAATCCTGGTCTAAAATAATTCCTAAAAATTTGGTTTCCGTCACTTCTTTAATTTTTGAAACGTTGAGTTTTATATTTATTGTCGATTTGCTATTTTTATTAAATTGTATGAATTTCGTTTTATCCAGATTTATTTTTAAATTATTCGTATGTAACCATTCCATTAATGTGTCAATTGTATTATTTATGTCATTTTCGTGATCTGTAATTGTATTATTTTCTTTACTTGAGGTCATTATGATTGAAATATCGTCAGCAAAAAGAACAAATTTGTGATTAATTATGCCTGTGATGTCATTAAGATATAGAATAAACTGAATTGGGCCTAATATACTACCTTGTGGGACTCCATACTTAGTATACTTATAACTGGAGGTGTAGTTAGTTAATTCATTGTTTTCATTAATCCTTGTTACGCTTACACATTGTTGTCTGTTACAAAGATACGATGATAACCAGTCAAGTGTGGGTCCTCTGATCCCCAATATTTCTAATTTTTGTAATAGCCTATCATGAGGTACGTGGTCAAAAGCTTTTGATAGGTCTATGAATAAGCCTGAAGTCCAATTTTTCTTATTAATGTTGTTCATTATCGTTTTTAAAAAGAGAAAAAATAGGCATCGAAGTAGACTTGTAATTTTGGAAGCCATACTGTCCCTTTCTAATAATTTGAAATTTGTTACAAATTGTACGAGTCTTTCGTACATACATTTTTCAAATATTTTTGACAATATCGGTATTAAGGTGATAGGACGATAGTTACTGACGTCTTCTTTTTCACCTTTTTTAAAAAGCGGCTTTATCACCGACATTTTTAACATTTCTGGGAATGTACCCGAAGAAAAAGATAGATTAATAAGATGCGTTATAACTTTAACAATTTCTTTTGAGCAAGCTTTTATAGTTTTTGTGTTAATTTCGTCATACCCTACCGAAGAAACATCTTTTAGAGACGCAATGATTGTTTGCACTTCATTTTCTGTCATGGGTGTGAGGAACATAGAGTTAAGTTGTCGATTAATAGTAGATCTATTTGCTATAATTTTTTGTGATACGCATTGTTCTGTTACATCTATAAAGTATGCATTAATGATATTAGCTATTTCGATCGGATTTTTTATAACAGTGTTGTTAAATCTAATGTTCTCTATTCCATCTGTAACTTTCGTGTTCATAATTTCCTTTTTTATTATTTTCCATGTTGCTTTACATTTATTTTTGTTTTTATTTAAAAACTTTATATTTGCGTTCTTTTTTGCTGCATAAATGGTTTCTTTAAGATATTAGAATAGGTAATATAATTTAATCTGTTCGATAAATTCTTTTTTTTATAATATTTATATCTGAGAGTCCGTTTAGTTTTACAGCTTATTTTTAAACCTTTACTAATCCAGTTGTCTTTGTTTTTATTACTAATTTTTATTCTAATTTTAGGAAAGCAAAGTTTGAAAAAAAGCCTAAATAGATCATGAAACTTTGCAAATGCCACGTTTAGTTCGCTTTCACAATATACATCTGACCATAAAAGGTTCTTTAAGCACTCTCTAAACTTTTGAATATTTTCTATACTATAATTTCTTTTATATATGAAGTATGTTTTTGCTTTCGTTATTTTTTTCTCAACTGGAACAAATAACAATTGCGCTGTTTCGTGATCTGAAAGACATAAAGGTAGGACCTTTGTGGTGGCTGTTGGAATATTACTTAAAATATGATCTATACAGGAACTTTTACGAGTAGGAACCGTTATATGCAGAAGTAAGTTATAATTTTGTGTTAAATTATAAAAGTCATTTGCAATTTTTCCTTTTTGCATCGTGTTAATATTAAAATCTCCTGCGATTACTACCTGCATTTTAAACTTATATCTCAATAGTATTTCATGTAAAAAATTGTCTAATTTACCTAGAAATATGTAGGGATCTGATGAGGGAGTTCTGTATATACATATAATAATCATATTGTTAAATAGTAGTTCTATACCACATATTTCGAATGTGTACTTTGTAGCAAAATCTTGTATAAAATCTAATACTTTGTATATCATGCATGCCATTTTTTACTAAGATGCATGTTCCACCTCTTTTCTGTTCTCTACAAAAGGTAGCCGCAAGCTCGTAGTTTTTGATTTTTAAATAATTATGATAGTCCGTTTTTAGAAATGTTTCCGACAAACATATTACGTCTGGCTCATTATCTACTTCTTTTAGCTCTTTTATTGTTAATTCCATTATTTCTTGTTTCGCTAAAACGCTTGCTATATTTTGATGTAAGATTTTAATTTTCGGTGATACTTTTCCTTTCACAAAAAAAGTTTTTATTTTGAATCGAAAAATAATAAGGTATAGTCCCTTTTTTCTTCCCTACCATAATTTCAGTAGGGTCTATTTTGCTCAGGAATGTATTGATTTTTTGTTTTTGTTTGTTAAAAAAATAGGGAATAGTGCCTTTCTTATAAGTTTTGGGATCGGTATTTTTCTCCTTAAAACAATAATTATTCGGTATTAATTTTCGTAAGTTTCCAACATTTAAAAATTTACTGTCATAATCCTTACAGTCAATTATATAATTAATAGAATTACAAATTTCAGAAAGCTTTAAATATTTAACATTCACAAACTGACAATTATTGTACTCTTTACATATATTCTTAATATTGTTGTTTATTGTATTAGCATATCTATATTGATTCTTTAAAATGCCAAGTACAATAATAGCTGTGTATTTATGCTTGTCGCATAAAGTACGTAATTTTGCTGAAACATTTTTTACGTTATAGTCATTTTCGCCCACGCATAAAATGAGCTTGTCTTCAGTATTTATCTTCATTTTTATACAGTTTTCTATTATTTTATTGCTTAAAGCGTTAGGCTTTGTTTCAGCAGTCACATCATATTTTTCATATTTTGTTCCCGTTCTGGAAAGGGAGAGAGCTGAAGCTAGACCAACGACTTGTTGTGTTCCGAAAATTAGTATTTTTCTCTTATGTGCTGTTATCCCCATTTTTGTCAATGTTGTGTCTTGAGAGCTTACAGATAAGTGGTTTATTTTTTCCGTCATATCTTTTTCCTGTGTGAGCGTTCGTATTCGTTTCGTTAATTGTGCTATCTCCTCGTCTGCTTTTTCTAGTTGCTCTTGTAGATTTTCTATTTTTTGTTGCATTTGTTGGAGTTTCATATTGTCGTGAAACTCGATGTTTAGTTTCCTGGCCGGCGAGAGACGAATAGGTGTAGATGATAAACAATTTACAGTTGTTGAAAGTTTCACCTGTTTTTTTGTGCTATCAACTTTGTTAGCTATATTAGATGAGTGACATAATGATTTAAGTAATGTAATTTCTTTACTTAATTTAATTATTTGTCGCTTTAAATCATTATTTTCAAGTATCGTATTTTCCAACTCATTTTGTGTGCTAGTAAGCTCTTTCATTAAATGTGAAATATTTTCTTTTAGTTCTTGTATCGTGATAGTGTGAGATATAGTTCCATCCATGCTTTTCGACAGCTTGTCAGGTGTTGAAAATGATTCTATAGATAATTCGTTTTCTGTAAGTATGTGTGAATCTTGTATTTGAGAGTCATGATCGTTGTATGCTTTTTGAGGTGTTTTCTGTAATACTTCTGTACTTTTGTTCTCGATTCTACTACAGTTTTTTAATGTAAGGTTTTTATTTTCTAGGTTTTCTAGGTTTCGTTTTTTCCTATTTGTAACATTAGATAAGTCGTTATTAATTGATTGTGGGATCCTATGTACACATTGCTTACATTTCCAATTCATTCTTGAATCTTGATTCATCAGTCGATATAATTTTTCGCTTGAACCCGCACAGTCAAACTCGTATCTGTTTCTGCATATGAAGCATTGTAACGTTTCCTTAATCTGAATAGAACTTTTACATTTAAAACATTTTACTAATGCTGCCCACTTTTGGTTGCTTTTAGTGGTTATTAAAGTCTCCTTAGATGACATCTTTTTTTAAATTATTGTTTTTTAGCGCCAAATCACTAAAGATGTCTCTGTATTAAACTCAATACCAGAAGTTATATAAGTTAAGAAATTTCTGAATTCGCTTAAGTCAAAATTGTTTCGACAACTATTACAAACAACAAACACAAAAAGTCTTTTTCACTGCTGTGGATTAGAACTCAGGATAAAAATTTTAAAGTCGATGTCTCTTGCATTAAGCCATCATGCCACAACTAATCACGACGAAATTGTGGACATGATCAAACTTCGCATAGGTTTTTAAAGTAAAAATCCGTTGGGATGACTAATTGCAATGAAATGTATGGCATGCGTGCCGCACTACAATAACAAGTTCTTTTACGGTTTTAAGTTTTTTTTAAACTTTTGAAACAGTATTTGAACACTGTACTTGCATAAACACTTGCCTTTTCTCCACTATTCACATCCTTTTCACCAATATTGTATTTATAATTGTCACTAACACTGCTGTTTTTATAACACTTATAACAAGTTTTCCTTGTGTCCAAATTTGTAGATAACACTGTCACTTTAACTTTGTAGATAGAACATTTTATTTATGCACTTAAACTAGATATTTACAAACTTTTTCTGTTTTTAGTATAATATTAAATACGGAGCCGATATGAATATGACTTCAGCGCCATCTCAGACTTTTTCAGCCTTAGGACGTAATATTTATTTGGATAAAAGCAATCTTTTTATTTTATTTTATTTTGATTATTTTATTTCCATTAACTTAAAGTACTAAGTCATACATTCGACGTGGCATGAAGGGGATAAAAAAATAACTACCTCCGCAACAGATATACGTAGGCAAGAAAAATACTTTCACTGACAGATCTCTCGCCATTACCTTGACGCGAAACGGTGATAAAAACTCTCATCGATGTCTCTGATGTCTAAATTCAACAAACCTCGGTCGGGATTAATATCGATTCAATCTCATTTAATATTTAATTTAAATAATAAAACTTTTATATCATAACACTGTGGTTCAACGGTGAATTTTTGTATGTCTGTTGCATTTACACCCAAACGTATTGATAAATAGAACAATTTTACTGATTATTTTACGTTTGAATTCCCGATGTTACTAACATAATACTTATGTAGGTCGCGGTCACATTCAGAACAGGTAAGAAAAGAATGGACTTAAGGCAAAGTCCGTTATTATGTTCGTCTTTGCAATTTTAATTGTTAACTTTGTTATTAAACAGCAAAAAAAAATTAATGGCCATTGATATTAAAAATTGCACATTGTACATAAAATAGTATTATTATTTTATCCGCCAGTATTTCATAAGTAGACAGTTAATTCCATAACATTTTTGGGAATATTTTTAATAACAGCGTAATAGCAATGGGCGATGATTCTGAACTAATCTGAGTGTGTGAGCGGTCTGTTTTTCGAATTTCTCGAGTGCCATTATTTTCAACGTTTGATTTATATCCGGTTAAGATTTCGGACTAAGTGAATCGTTCACAGCTTTATTTTTATTTTTATTGGAGATAAAATATTTATTTTGGCAGTTAAGTCCTTTGTTAGGAGGTTGTCGTTTTCATTGATCTTTTAGTCTTTCTAGTCGTTTCGTTTAAAATCCGAGTCACCTTCTTCCAGCCGACGCCTACATGTACTAACTTTTCAATTGAAACATTCTTATTTAATACAGCATTACTATATCAATAATAAACGCGATGACACTTATTATAATCAATGTGCCCGTAACGTCGCGAGAAACGCGCCGACACTATCTACCGATGAAATCTGACGCCCGGTCGAGAACGCAAGTGAAATAAAAAAATGAAACAAGAAAAAACGACCGGGCGATGCGCACTTTCAATGGAATCCGTTCGATATGAGACAATCCTAGAGTCTTGTCCGGCACGACGACAGTGCAGATGGCATGTGTACAAGTGCCCGATGTCATCGACCTTGGGAACGAGTCCGTCTAGATTCTAGATGGAGCCCAAGTGGGGTGACGCGGGCCACCGTGACGGAAGGGCGGACGGGGATAAATCGAGCGACGTTATATACGTAAAAATATCGTAAGAGCTGTGCCACATTTGCACTGAGCTTTACCAGACCACGCGAATGATGGTGGTTGGTGCGATGGTTGTTTACGTAGGCTTTCGCGGTCTAAGCCCCAGTTTGAGTAACGATTTTAGAAAGCGTTTTTGGATGTAAACGCAGAAAAATAAATAGTGTGGGTCGAGGCCTAATTGAGGATTCTTGTTAGTATGGTATTGACTATGCGAACAAGGTAGTTTCTCGCATTGAAGTTTTCGATAGTTATGACTTGTCATTGAAGGTTGTCAGAACATTAACAGAGAAGAATTTAATGTAGGAAATAAATCGTCCATTTGCTGTCTCATCGATCGTTTATGGCAAATTTTTATACTAATGGGAATTTCCTATTTGACCCTTTTATTTCTTAATATAAAAATTTGATACCATCAGTTTTTCTTGGGACACTCCGGTTTTAGTGCAACCTTGCCAAATTGAATTTGATTTTACTCTTAAGTCATCTTCGGTGGCATTAACGGATTAAGAAAGAGCTGGAAAGTTCGGTCCTAACTTTCTTTCTTTTTTCCTAAATTTAATACAGATAAACAAAAGTAGTAGCGTGCACGCTACTGGAATTTGAACCCGTTGCTTAACGAACATTATAACATGATCTACGTACCTACTGTTTATTTTATTCAAGTACCTCTTTTTATTCTTCATTTTCTACCGAGTTTTTGGCAATCTACCTCGCTAACTATTTTAAAAATACCAATGAGTTGAACGCAATTTCAAGGGCTTGATTTGTGATTTACCACGTGACCTGTGCAGGAAAGTATGATGATGGACCTGCATAACGACTTTTCTTCCGGGATACTATACACTCTGCTTATCCACACTGGGGCAACGTATATGTAAATATTTGTTGTATATTATAGTATAGATATGTGCTAGACCTTTTGTATATGCGTTAATATTGTTGATACTACTATGCTAAGATAGGAATATTATACCTAACTTATAATTGTAATTTGCTCTTTAAAAAAAAGAGCAGCTGTTGAGTTTCTTGCCGGTCTCTTCTCAACAGAAACTGTCTTCCGAACCGTTGATAACTTACTTACGAACTTATATATCAATTATTATGTAAAATTCGACGTTTCATAAGAACACGTAAGCGCCTATGTCAATAAAGATATTTTGAATTTCAATTTGTAGAGAGACATTTGCCCGTTTGGGTGAACGTATTTAAAATTTGGTTTTGTCATCCACAATAGATTACTGGAAAACTTTCCACACAGTATTACCGGGAACTTGGCGGAGTGCGTGTGCAGGGCTGCCGCGGGGGGCGCGGGCGCTCCGGGCAGGGCTGCCTCCGGCGCCGGCGGCATCCTGTACGGTGGCACGCCCTCGACTGTACCTGCAATTGACCACAGTTTTCAGAGCCTCTGCCTTTAAACTTGTCATACATGAGCAAATAACACAACTGGTTTCCAAACTTTGTCATATTTGATTTAAATATACCAAATTCAAGTATGATCCAGCATGCATATATTTTCACTAAATTTATTCTTTTCATTTGCAAAATGCCTCTAGATTTTTTTTCTCATCAGTACGGGAGTAGGAATGATATGTGATATTTGTAATATAGGTCAAGATTTTCATGTTCCGAACTGGTAGAGCAGTGAGTCGCTCGCTTTTAATTCATTAAACTTGAGCTACCTGAATTCGATCCCCGATGCCGGTACAAATGAAATTTTTAATTTAAAGTGCTGATTTATCGCGTACTCAACGGTAAGGTTAACATCGTGAGGAAACCTGCATATTTCAGAAATGATAACAAAAAAAGATATTTCGAAGACACGTAAAGTCCGCCAATACGCAGTGGGGTCCCCTGGTGGACTCTGCCTTTGCCCAGCAGTGGGACTTTTATAGGCTGTTAATTTACTATTAATGCGTGAAGAAATCCAACTCCACTTCAACAAATTATTTTGTGTACGTCTACGTATACAACATAAACTAGTACATCGTTGTTTGTCTTAAAGAACTTTTCTTGCGTAGATTAAGTGCAAAAAATCTTACTTCATTACTAACGCCAGCTTGTTCTCAACAGATCAAGAAAACCAAAGGAGAAACCTTGTAATAACGTTTTACGGGGTTTCTATAAAGAGTATAGGAACTGTAATGTTTTCTAAGTAATGGTATTCCACGGTTCAAGCGATAGGCATTAGCGGAGTGCCAATTTTTATATATATAATATGCGTCTAGTATATGTAATACGTAATATACGTCGAGTAAATTCTGAAAACCGAGCATTAGTGAAAATTAATATACAAGGAGTGTTGTTTCCCCTTTTGCAAAACATATATCTTGAAACAGATCTTGTCACTTGGAATTATCATAAATCAGGGAAAGGTCTAGTAATAGTCTATATTTGACACACGTACAATTAATTTAGGTAATTAACTAATCTCTAGGTTGCCTGGAAGAAATCGCTTCCTAGCGATAAGGCCGCCTATTGTACAGTTTTGTATTATTTTAGTTGATTCTTCAATATCCGTTGGTTGTGTACAATAAAGTATATTTCATTCATTCATCTCTTGAAACCTAGGATTAGAACATGAACAACCCAAAGCAGCCTTTTTTAAAAGCGAAAGCCAGCCGAGTTCTAACGAGTCAACTTTTCCACATAAAAAATTTGTTGAAAAATGGACGAAAAGGTTTTTGCCGCTGCCAGGATTTGAACCTGGGGCCTCCGGTATGCTTGCCCGACGCTCCAGCCACTGAGCTAAAGAGCTTATCTTAACTCATTTCACTCAAAGACTAACATCTTAACACTAACATTAATAAGGCAGGTAGAGACGTAGATAACAAAATAAAAGATTAAAAAAGGTAACTATAACATTCCGATAATGTATCTTATTATTGTATCTTTTTGCATTTCCACGATGAAATTACCTCTCGTTGGTAAATAAACCATTAAGTTAGCAAACTAAAGTAGTCGATGCTCCATTTAACAGTAATTATGCAGAACATGGCTCTCAGAGCATACCAGCATAAATATTTGTGTTGAGTAATGAAGATCAAACAACGATTACCAAGGCAATATTTTCGATCAAGGCTTACCAATACGTCTGAATATCATCATATATTCAGTAATCATATTTTATTAACTGAGAAAATTTTGTAATCTTGTTATCTTTATCTCCAAGGGTTGTAAAGAACATTTAAATGACGACACTTATTTTGTTTCAAGTAATAAATTCCATTAGAAGTTTTTTCCCGCAGTGCAATTTAAATAAACTGTCAAAAACAAGAGCATTTTACGATTAATTACGAATTCTAAGAAGTTTATTACTCGGATTTATTGGTTGATAATTTAGATATAGAACATCATTATAATTAATTTATTACATAAATAAGTTTATGCTATCATGACGGATATCTTAATGGATTCCATCGCATTTGTATTTTTTTTTTGTAGTGAGACCTTATACGTATACAACCTAGATCTCTATGGATGAATCCTGGCCAGACAGTCATATAGAAACAGTTGCAAAGAAAAATTAAAATAAAAACCATTTAAATTTTTTAACAAATTTCATATGTACAATTTTTTTTATTTGTGTTTGATTTTTAGGATTCTGTACCCAAAGGGTAAAACGGGCCCTATTACTAAGACTCCTGTCTGTCTGTCACAAGGCTGTACCTCATGAACATAAATAAAAACATATTTAAGTGGATCTCTCATACAACAGACATTATTTTTTGACGGTTTTATAGATAATGGTACGGAACGCTTTGTGGGCGGGTCCGACTCGCACTTTGCCGGTTTTTTTAAAGATATTTTTATGAAGGGTTATTTTTTAAACCTAAATCCGGAAAAGCGTCTTAGTGCGCAGCACTTGGCATAAAGTACGGCCGTATAGTTCTCATTTGAAACGAAACAAAAGGAATTCATTGCAAGCCGCAATCCTCAGGCGCGTTCTATTTTAGAACAGGCTTACAATCGCAGGGAGAGGTCCGATTTCACATTGCCACGTCAGACAAGAACTCAACTCGATACTGAGCGACTTAGCCTGCTTGGAAAAAAAAAACACATCACTTTCTAGTACGCGGCGACGCTGTGAAATGGACCGTACATAATTGCCACGAAGACGACATACCCCTGTTTCCTGTCCCCAATAAAATGCTCTCTGAACACTTACCGAGCCCGAAGCGACCATAGTACAAAGCCACAATCGAGAAAATTGATATTATTAAGTTTAGTGATCTGTGGGCGCTTTCTACTCTACTTAAATGCATGAATTCTAGTTTATGAAGTATTTTTATATTATAAAGACTTTTTAAGTTACAATAAATAATTCAGCTACTTCATTAAATGAAGTAGAACATGAAAACCTAAAATTTTTTCCATAAATGAATAAGAAGTGTTTCATTTTTATGGCTGAAGCTAAATTCTGTTGAGCAACATCTGACAAGTTCTAGGCATGTGCGAGTGGCACATTTATGCCTAGAATTAGACGAAAACCAAAATTATATAGTTCTGAGATAATTGAATGACATAATGAATATGTTTCTAATACATTTAGCATAGGTAGGTATTTAGGGATCTGAATCCTCTGAATTACTCGGCGCAAATCTATCTCTCAGTCGAAACTATGTGTTAGTTTTGTTAGCTGAAGAAAAAAAATAGCTGAAGAAACTCAGGTCTATGTGGTCCGTACCAGATTAGATCAGCCACATTTAAAAAGAATTATAATCTCCACCGATTGCTGCAATATGTGAAACGAGAGCCGGTTCTTTTATTGATCAAAGATATTAAAATTTGCAGAGGAAATGCAGCCGATGGCTAAGGCTTTCATGCTTCGTCGTTTGGCTCGATCAAAGAGGTATTACAATTGAAGGAGGAAAAGCAGCTAATGTAATTTGTAATGATATAACTAATAAATATTGCATATAACTTTTTAGCCTCAGTCCCCAGTCACTTAAAGTCCCAAGTGGCTTGTATACTACCCGTTGGCAATAGACTTCAAGATGAAATAGATCAGTATACAGATTTGTTGTACTTATTTAAAGATCAATTAGAAAGGTCGATTAAAGAACAGCTCAGAATGAATAGGATCGTTATAAATAAAACTCGATATGAAAATAGAACGTCGTTTTCAAATCAAACTTTGACAGGACAATGGTAGGCGCGTATTTTCGGTGACGTAATTTTGACAGATCAGCTGACGCCACAAGTCCGATTGGTCACATTTGTATAGGGCATGTAAGTGGAAGACAATAAATTGACAACTTTGAATTCGACACGCCGCAGATATAGAATTGCTGTCGAATTTTTGGTATTAGTCTTTTGCTAAGAGATAATTGTGTGTTGATGAATTTTTGCTGTATATAATGTCTTCTATTTCTACAAATATAATGTACAATTTATTGTAAAGACGTTAAACGTTAAAATAAAAATTTAAAAGTGTCAGCCATGTATCCAGCTATTATATTTTCTGCGGGTCAAAATTTAAGCTTAATACTTATCATGTTTCGTAACGAAAATCTAAAATAACTACAATAAATGAATCAAGACGAAGTCTTTGTTTATTTATCAACAAATGTTAATAAAATGAGGGGACTTCAATGACGAGACAAAAATTATTACGCTTTAGTATTTTCAGAAACTCATTTGGAAGTTTAAAAAATGAAAGAGTTCACTACGGTAAATTGAAAATTTATTCCAAAATTTTTTTTTGTTTATTTCTTTTAAATACTCTTCGTTTCATCTACTGACAGAGGTAGAGGGTCCACTTTGTTAAAAGGTGGCAACTGTTGCCCTGCGGGTGTTGCAAATGTGAATGGGTGGCGGTTATCACTTAACATCACGTGAAACGCCGGTTCGCTTACAAACTTCTCATGTAAAAAACTTGGAGATAATAAATAAAATTATCAGTCACATTTAAACATTGCTTTCGTGTAGTTTTAAATGGTTGTCATGGTGACAACTTTGGTCCATTTTGCAAATGGTTCAAAACTGTTTATACCACCCATACTCGTGTACATAATACTGAGAGAGAGAACTATTATAAAGGTTGGTAACAAAATTTCATTATGTCTTTAACGAAATGTTTTATTATAACGATCTAATAAAAATTTATAATCGGCTCAGAAACTAAAATGGCGTATCAATCGATTGCGTTCGAGGTCTAATGGATCATTTAGTTTAAGAACTGCCTTAATCTTATAATTTAACAGGGATATAATGAAATTAAATGAACCAAATAATGAAGATCATTTGCAATTTTTTACACTTGTTTTTCTTATTGTTAAACTGAAATGGAGTTTTTTTTACATATAATAAAATTGCGGCACAGATTGCGTATCTGAATATACATTCCCGCTGTTAGTGAATTAATTGAGAAAATAGTCTAACATATAAATAATTAGGCAGATCGAAACTTTAGTACTTTTGTAAAGATACAAATAGTAAATTAGAAGGAGCTGTTGCATAGGGAACTCGTTTTATTTCGCAATTTATGGTGTTTCCAAAATGGCGGTGGGCGGGAAATAAGTGACAATCGCAATGGAGTAAACAATGGAAGGTTGCATTGTCCGCCATAAAGTTCGTGCAGAAGGTGCTTGCGTCATGTTTCTGTTTGAATAAGCTCTTAAAATACTATTACAGTCTACGCATACATACTATCATAAAAGTAAAGTAAAGTAACAGCCTTTACATGTCCCACTACTGGGCAAAGGCCTCCTCTATGCAGAGGGTATCAGGGCATAGTCCATCACGGGGCCCCACTGCGGATTGGCGGATTTCACATATCTTCGAAAAATATTTTTTTTTGTTATTATTTCGAAAATATGCAGGTTTCCTCACGATGTTCACGAGCACGTGATAAGACAGCATTTAAAGTTAAAAACTTCATTGGTGCCGGCCGGGGATCGAACTCAGGTTGGTCGCGTATATTGAATTAAAGGCGAGCGCCCGGACACTGCGCTATCACGGCTCATATAAAATCACATACTATCATATTTAGTCCTAATCTGCAGACGAAATATGGCTGGTTTTAGCTTATCCCTTTAGAGGCTAAGTAAGCGATAAAGCGTTTTTAAAAGTTAAAGTTACCTGTCATTAGTTAAATTAAACTTTAAAAATTAAGCTATAGGTTAGGTAAAAGTTTCCAATAACTTAAATAATTAAAGTGATCTATTTTAGATGGTTTGTTTCAATGTAATAATTCTTCATTTATGTAAAAGTACATCTCTAAATAAATTAGGAAAGAAAGGAATGTTATGAAAAAATAAATCAGGAAAGAAAGGAAGCATTCTGAGCAATTCGCACCAACGTATTTAAACAACTTTAATTCTATTTCTGTGCGACACTTAAAATGAGATATTACTTAACAAAAAGCTTGAATTTGGCAACATAACCTGTTTGTTTAATTTTTATGTCATAAAATATCTTGACTCACAAAGTCGATAATTGCTACTCGTATGTTTAGCGGTTCATTGTGAAAATACGACGATATTAAAAATAGAAAAAAATAGTTTAGGTCAGCATTAGGCCACTTGAAAGACAATTTCTCGAGACCTTACCAATTTTTTTAACTGTTACCATCTAGTATAAGAATTCTGGTTAAACGTAGCGTTCAAATTACGCGTAGGGAACTAGAATTCATTTACCTGATATCCCACGTCATATACGTATCGGTATAACAAACCAAATAACTTCCGCCGCCTTAAAGCGCAAATGTTTACCGACAAACAAATCCCGACCTTAACGATCGAGGAGAAGGTAACAATTGCAAGAACAAGCACAAACACGAAAGGGAGGCTCTCTAAAAAAACTGTGACGGATTAAAATAGGTTTTAATGCTTTACCTTTATGATTGATTTTAGTTTGCAATATCATTAAAGGTGTTGACGAGCAGATGCGTTGGACCGACTTTTTATGTTTGATTTGTACAAGAACGCATCTGTTTTATGCCGGGGCGTATAAAAACACATCGAAATTACGACATTTTACGTGCTCCGTGGAAGATTGTAGAACCATAACCATAGATTAACGTCAATATTACCGTGAAGTTCATGTCGTGAGGTCAAATTATGTACGAAAATGTCTGATTAAACTATGTAAATAAAACCGTTTAAAAACTTTTAAGTTAAACGGTTTTATTTTCTGTTTTTTTTTGTGCACTGAAAACTACAATACTGTATTGTCATCTCAGTTAAATGTGAGTACCAAATTTGAGATCAATCTGACAACGGGCAGGTGCTTAAATTTCAATTTCTAATTTTGACCCGAATAAACAAATAAATTCCGTACGTGTCGAGCTAAATAAAACCGTTTAAAAAGAACATACTATCCTTCCCATCTTATGACGATGGATGTTGTAAAACGTCTGAGGCTTTTGGAGTGAAAAACGAAATTACCTCTAAAATTCCAATACAAACAATATTTCACGTTTATGTTACCTAAAGTAAGAGTAAAGAATCAGCCTATACATGTCCCACTGCTGGGCAAAGGCTTCTTATGTAGGTATGAGGGCATAGTCGACAACACGACCCCACTGCGCATTGGCAGCCTTCACACATCTTTGAAATATTTTCTTATTATTTCTATGCAAGTTTCGCTACACCGCTGAGCACGTCATAAGGTAGCACTTAAAATTAACAGTTTTATTGGTGCTGGCCTCGGTTTGAATTCAGGTAGGTCGAGTATAATGAATTAAAATCGAACGGCCGGGCATTGAGCTGTTACGACTGTAAGGTTATAACAATTTTTTTAAATATATTCGGCCGTTTCATCAATATGGTATAAAATGAGAAAACTAACCGCAAACACAATCATAAGCTTAATTGAGCTTTGACTTCTTCTCGAAATAGAATTTATAACACTGAAGCGTAAAAATTTAACTCACGACATTGAGGCCTTAAATCTCGGCCGCTTTAATCGCAATCCGTTGCCACACGAATCCGCGTGTCACCGTGCCAAGTAAAGAGCCGAATTAGACATAACGGGAAATAAACCGAGCTACATAAAGTGACTGTACATACGCCAATGAGATTGAGAACGGACCTATCGCGAATGCATTAAAACCAGAACGGTTAGAATAAAAAAGACAAACGTCTTTTCTTTTTAGATTAAAGGCAAAAAACATTGTATTGGTTTGAGGCTACAAAACAAAGGACTATCACGATAAGATTGTAACTAACATAGCGTTGTTAGTAGGTTTGCGGTTATATAAATAAGAGGTAAAATTTCGTAATTGTCGATAAATAATATTTTGTAGTTTCATTGAGATGTAAACATACACACCTTAAGAAATACCTAGTGCTTAATCGGAAAATTATCAATAGCGGCTTTCATTCTGAATGACAGCGCATAAGCCTCGTGCAGTACTCACTAATATCCAGCTTTCTAATATGCGTCTTTTATTTTAGAAATTGTGGACCATTCAAATGTGATCGATCTAATCTACGATCTAATTCAACAGATTTCGGTCTAACATCGGAGTAATAATCTACATCAAAACGTGTGTCTTTGAACCTTTTATGACCAAACATGAACTTAAGATATCTTATCAAATGGCAAATTTTCAGGCCTGTGAGAAATGGTTTGTCGCCCAATGATTCTGAAAGTTTATTATTAATATCTCATTATATAACTAACATTAGTGATTTTATAAGCATACCGTCTGTACATTAACGGACCTTAAGTGTAACAGTCATCGACACTTTGGCTACGCATAGACTTCGGATACTACTTTGATATTTAAATACTTAGTTCATGATGAAAGGTTATTTACTATCGTTTAAAAAAAAGTGCCATGCCAAATTTATTCAAGATCAGTTCCAAACAAAACGGATGGCTAATTCGTGACAAAAAACGCAAATTCATTGACAGCGTTCCAGTGTGTTAGGTGTTTAGTTTATCGGGAACTAAATGAGTCTTCTGATAACAGCGAATGTACCAAATGAAGTTTTAAAAGATTCAATCAGTTATATGTCCTCGTTTGTACAAACATGACCACGACATTTATTTTAGGTTGAAAGCTACTTGTAAATTTTTTGTATTTATTTATCAGGTGATTGGTAGATCAGTTTTTGCTTCGATGCGACCTCGTCTTATTGGAGTAAGTAAGATATTGTTATATCGTTGTTTAAAATGGCACTGTTGCTTTTTTTATAATAATTTGATTTATTCTTATTATGACGTTGGTGCCTTCCAGCCAAGATGAAAGAGGCTTCTGTAGTAGCTTGTTTACCACCAATGTCTCCGTCACTGTTTACCAGATGCAATGATAGACTGTCCACGACAAGAAATGTTTAGTAAAAATTACGAATATGTAAATAGTAACTTACATAATTATGGAAGTTTTGAAATCTTTTGATCGTTTTTAAATCATTATTTTGCTAAGAAATTAACGTTTGTAGCAGTATCTTTTTGAAACTTGCAAAGTGCATCAGCTTATACGTAAAAATTTATGTGAAAGTTGTTATGTTGTATTGTGGGGTGGATAATAAAAACGAAATAAAGGGAGATCAAAATACTAAGTAACTTTCAGTGTTTAGTAAATTAAACGTCAAAATTTTAATGAACTTATAGCCTTACCATTATTAACAAAATATATAAGAAAAGATTATTAAAATAAAATAATGATATGCAAGCCGGACGTAAATAATTTATTTTAAAACATGAATGAAAACTAAAACTTTGAGAAAAAATACGAAAAGATTGACGCCGCTGTGGGAATCGAACCCACGTCTTCGGCATTCGTGGCCTGACGCTTTAGCCACTAAGCTAAACGGGTGATTGCCACACCGACGAAAATCTTAACGTCTTTATCTACATTGTTATTTTAGCTTTTGAAGCAATGCTTGGTGTATCTATTGTTGTATCCTTTCCAGCATACAAAAAATTTCAAATATCGTTTTACAACGATAACTTCGAACGAGAGATGCCATTGATTTTTATAAATTTAAAGTTTTTTATAGTGCTAATCTCTGCACTTAATCTTAAGTGCACTATAAAAAACTTTAAATTCATGAATGAAAAGTTGAAATCAACGTCGTCTTACAAGGCAAACATATAGATTGAATTTATGTAGACAAAAACAGAGAGGCAGAACCAATTCCTCAACAATATGCTTTCATACATGACTTGCCGCCGCTTGGCGTGACATTGCCCGTCGGGCTTTGACTTATTTCACACAATGGATACGGTTACTTCGGCCATTGTAGTAAACCGTAACGGTATTATCAATCTACGCAAGAACTCTTTGAAGCCAACACTTGCACCATTATATGTATGAATCGATTTAATCAGTTACATTTTCAAAAGCTGCACCACTAATCCACTTTGCGTAGACGAGCCCCAATTTGGGAATGTTGAAATGTAACAATGGACTGTCGGCTAATTCAATATCTGTGATCTGAGAACTTTAGTTTATCATCATTAGAATTTTTTCGTTTCAAATTCCTTTTGTTCTTTAATATGGAAAAAAAAATCAAGAAATTACTTTTATAATTCTTATAAAACGTTCAAATATTAAAATACACGACAATATATCTAAATACTTTAAATGTTCGATAAGTACTCAACCGGTCTGGAATCTCGCTACTTAGCGAGTTGCAAATCCATTCTTAATTGCACTTGAATCTAAGCTGTTTTGCATAATATCTAACGTGTGTCATCTACTGACTAAACGGTTTGCGATATTATATCTAAAGAGCACTAGCACAAGAACGAAAATCACACTCGTGATTGCTTGTAATAAATTAGAGTTTTAATCTTGTTGGCGATATAAATCATGAGATAATTCTCCGGCAGTAAATTTCACATAATCTATATAGAGCCTTGTAAATAACGTCCATTGCTTTCCCGTTCCATTAGATATCTGAGCTTTGAAAACAAAACACTTCTTGTGTTTTTGTTTTGTCTGGTAATGATTAAAGGGGCAACGGGACGAGGAGGATGTAAGTAAGCAAGGACACATACCGGGCAGTCCGTCTCGAATAATGAACCTGATCAAACAACCGTTACGATCACAATAGCATCGGGCGCACTGGCATACTACACAATCACAGAGGCGAAATCAAACGTCAACGTTGACACCGAAGAGCGCGGTCGGAATGGTGCATCCGCGTATAGTGGACCGAATAATTGACGCGGGAACTTTTATCGAGCGCGTTGGTACATCGACAAAGACATTCACCTCTCGTGGTGGCGGACCGCGCACTGGCGTCCGCTCGCGGCGCAGAACTTGTTTCTTGGAAAAAAATCCTTCCCGCGTCCGACGCGCAGACCCTTCGGACGTTTCCTCGGCCGCTGTTCGCGGCGCCGCTGACAATATCTGTGCGCGCCTCCTGCAGCCTTTCTGGTATCAGCTGCGTATCGGTCCGCGCCGATTGCTGGTTTAGGACCGAATTCGGTGTACCGTTAATTATAGCATTCCTAGGCGCAACTGGCAGCTGACCGTATAAGGCGGTGCTGTACTTCTGAGTGGCGGCGATAACTCTCGGCTCGCCCAGTCCAGAGTTGGCGAACTCGTTGACTTTCATTATTTCGTTAGCCTGCTGCATTAGCCTTCGCTGTATGTTCTCTATCTCCTCCCTTGACGCCCTCGAGTTTTCTGACAGCTGCGCAATCAGCTGTTTAACGCTGAAATCTGTCATATTGTCGGCCGTTCCACTTACTGCGTCGTCAGTGTCGCCGTTAAGAGCCTGTTTACCATTCTTTGCTTCGCTAGAACTCTCGGGAACTTTTATTTTCATATCTTCGACGGTCTCTGGCGGGGTCACTATTATAGCTGGAAGCTGCCCGTGGCCATTAGCAGATTCTTTAACTCGGCCTCGCTTCACCCTCCTCACAGTCCTGCCGGCCATTACATTGTTACAGCCCGGCTAACGATGATTGCCGCGCCTCTTAATGTTTTTGCGTGCGCCGCTGAAGTGTCCAAGACGAGATCTGGCGCGGTTTAACTAATTTAATTGGTTTAAAAGAAGCAATAGCTTCGGGTTCATCACACGCGCGAGCTGTTTTATTGAGGCTTTTAAATATCTATTAGAGGTATAAAAATAGAGTGATGCTCTAATGGCCGCTTAAGAGCAATTTAGTGAGGTTTTATAGCGGAGTTTTGAAGAAGAGATTAGTACATGTGAAATTTCTGAGCGACTTGTTTACGCAATAAAGAGTTACGATGAATTATTGAGACGAAACTCGCTCGTACACGGCTTGTTGAAGACAATGACACCACTTCGCTATTTATAAAAGTGTTATCGGATCGAATTTCGCAAAATAAATATGTAGTTTAATGGACATGAATAATGTTGTGTTATTATTACGAGTACAAGCAAATTTAAAAAAAAAACATTGATAAAAGTCGTTTAAAGTAGTAATATAATCTTTTAAAATAATGCTACACTTTTTATCTACTGGATAATAAATATACACAACAAATATCATGTATTGAGTATATTTTGTTTAAAAAGATTGGAAAAAAAATGTTTGATTTCTCAATGATTTGCGCCTTTGACATATAACAGCCAAAAGAAAAGGTAGATTTAGAATAAGAAATCAGTTGAGTGTCGCGAAGACTCGCACAATTTGTAGTAGCCAGAAAATCAGGTCATTGAACGGCAATCTCTCAGGTCTCAACTTGACAAGATAAAAATATTGTAAGAAACATGTGTTATATTTGATCTATGTATGTTCAGGGTAAAATTTATTACTTCGCACATTTGCATGACAAAAAAAGTCGAAGCTATCCTATGAAACACATTAGCGATCAGCTCTAAAACTTTTCGTGTGCAAATTGACGGTGACATATCTCAGCGACGAGACAGGTTTCTGAGCCGTGGATATTAGTTTGTAATCCCAGGCTTTGTTAAAGGCTATGTTAAAGACATTGAATTTATATCTATTTTACCACGTGCTCATCGGTGAAGTATAACATTGTGACGAAATATGCATATTTCCGGAATAATAATAAAAAACAATATGTGAAGTCTGATAATGCGCGGTGGGGTCGCGTGGTATACCATACCATAATACCGTCTGCCAGAGCCCATGAGTGGGGCATATACCTGAAGCCAGTTACAAACTGCAGATGGGGGTCAATTTTTAGGCTCAACTAAGAATCTTCTTTAGTTTATGATAATAATGCTACTAGGATTGTCTACTACGGGTAGTTCTTGTAGTATATCAAATTTCAACGATGTTCAGTAGCTATCATTAATAATAATAATATACTTTATTGTACACCATAAAATAAAAATAAAAAATTACAAAATATTATCAAATATTGGTGATCAAAAGGCGGCCTTATGCTACACAGCAATTTTTTCTAGGAAACCTCAGAGATTTACCAAAAGGAATTGTTAATGGGTAGGATGTACATGCAGGAAATAAAAAAAATAATAATCAAAAGAAAGTAGCATTCAAAATAATATATTAATCATTGAATGTGAATTATGCAAAATCACTACCAAATTTGTTCAACACCTTATTTCGCAATCGACATTTGAAATACAATCTGAGCTATTTCCCTGCTTGCTATTAAGGACGTTTTAATAGATCAAGTCGGTGGTTCTCGATTAAATTATATCACATTACAGGTTAATAAATCTTGACCGACAGTTCCTTAAATATTTAGGTGTTTCCATAAATTGAAATTTGTCTCTTAAACATGCTATCGAGAAACCAAATATGGTTGCGCGATAGTATGTTAATGTTTTTTCTTCTCATTTAATTGTTTTCGTAACGTGTTTCACTTGATCCTTAACTATTATAATGTAAATTTCATAAAAGCCTCCATTAATTTACTATTAGTGTCAAAATTTAATATATTATTGTAGATTTCAATAACTATTAAAACAACAAATACTTTGTTCTTTTACATATTCAGTTTGAATAATATGTTAAGTGGTACTTGTTTTGAATGAGTTGTGAAATGTTTAGATATAAAAAATGTGAGCTTGCTATAATTATTTAATAATTGAACCAGTAAATAAATATTTATATGCGTACAACTTTGAAAAATAAAATCAGCCAAGCGACATACAAATTCCTAGCGGGAATATGGTTCAATTAGGTAGCGGAGTGATGCCATATCTGATCAGAATAAAAAGCAGTCATGATTACGGAGGATAATGATCCGACGGAGAAATACTCTATCTATGACGACCCGAATGGCGTTGTGGGTAGTGTACCTGCCTCCTGCGCCAGAGGGTGTGGGTTCGATCCCCACCACTGGATAAATATTGTGTAATGAACGTAGTGTTTTTCTAGTGTCTGGGTGTTTTTTTTTTTCGTTTTTTTTTTTAAAAAAACATTGCCCTCACTTTAGGACAACATTATCCTGTGTTGTAAGGACGTTTTACAAACATAAATTGCACGAGGATAAACACCCAGATGCGAAACAACTATCTGTGGCTCGCACAAATAGTTGTCCCGTGTGGGAATCGAACCCACGAACCCTGACGCCGTAGCCAATACCTTGGCAACTGCGCCACGGAGTCATCTAGTTTATTTATGTATAATATGTATTTATTTACAAAAGAAAAGTATGTTTAAGTATGTTTATCAGTTATCTAGTACCCATAGTACAAGCGTTGCTTATTTTGGTACTAGAGAACGTTGTGTAAAAATGTGTCCTAAAAATATTTATATTTGTTTATTTATTTAATATACTGACGTTTGATTGTAATTATCCCCTGTGAGGGTTGGATGGAAGTTTTATGATGATATGAAAGCGGTTGACAAGTGTTTTTACTTATTTGCCTTAATTCTGAGGTTTCTTTGTCATCCATTTGAATAGATAGTCCAGTTAATTGAAGGTGTTAATCAACTAGATGTTCAAAATATATTTAAAACTAATAAGTTCCTAATAAATTATTAGGCTATGGCATACTGTAAGTTAAGTGGATAGCTATTAATGACCACAATTCTACTTGTTTTACGTGCAGAAAACTTTACCCTTCTAACTGTTAATTGTATTTTTATTAACATTTGTAACATCTTACAAATAAATAAATAAACATCTTAGCCAATTAAGTCGAGGACGGGTAATTTGTACTGAGAAAGCTTCCATACAATATCATATCATAGACACTAAACTTCCATATATCAGACTTAATGGGTTGGCAAAATGCAAACACTGTTATAGTATCTACGCAACGACGTAACATCTAATAAATTACATAACAATTTGTGGCAGTCATTCATGTATTCAAAATTATGTGAACAGAGTACTTTCTACATAGAGCATTTTTCTCAGAGCTTCCAGTGAACGTTGATAGAATTTACGTAAGAATATTGAAGCAAACACAAATTGAATAATTTAGTACTGTGATAAGTTGTTTTTTTATCTACGATGACAGTTCATCTTTGGGGTTAAATAGATAACCAAGCAAATATTTACTTTCACTGTTTAATTGTTCTATTTTTGATGATCTATGTGCTTAGAACAGTGAACAATCATTTCAGCATAGATAATGAAAGAATTCGAATATCGAATTGACGAACATATAGGTTAATTTCTACTGATATTATCTGTGTAGAAACAAAAACCTCTGATTATTTGGATACATTTTTACAGTTCAAAGTGGGTGTCTGGACACTGCAGCGTGGGTGGCGCTTTATTTCTTGGCATTAAAACAAAGGATATCGAGTGACCTTACAGTAAATCTTTTTGCTTTATGGCAAATTTTAATTTGATTAACAACCACGCGAGTAAAAAACATATTAACATTAAAAAGAGCTAAAGTTATTAATGCTCTCACATTCTCCAGTGTAAAAGAATATATTATACTGGTCCCCTGTGTGTAAATTGAGGGGCTGTTAGTAATTCACTGAGCTTTTACGGTCCTAAGACAGGCAGCTCTAGGTCAGGCTAAAACGTGGAGCATCTTGAGCAGAGTAATGTAGCCCCATAAAAATCTAAAAAGGCGGTAATCGTATACTGATGTTGAGGCATGTTTGTCCTTTCCTTTAATGATGAGCACGTTTTTACGGTGGTAGGGCCACGCTGCAGCCACGGCTGTTGCACGAATGGCTGTACCACGACCTCTCAGAAGGCCGGCGTAAAGTGGAAGTAGAATACTTTCGCGTTTCGTCAGGTGAGCGAGGTTGCCGAAGCCCAATTTTCAATAGGTTGTCAACGCATCTGCAAACCCTCGTATGTAGCATGTACATGGGTGGCGGTATTCACTTAACATCAGGTGAACCGCCTGCTCGTTTGGCAACATTTCACATAAAACAAATGTATGGTCAAATGTTTAAGCCAATGAATAATAGCCAAAAGTTAGGACTTAATAAAATCAGTGAATTGACTGTTCTACCAGTATATCACTGTGTTAGTAAAGACACATAAGACCTAAGCTGAGTTTAAGTGCCCTAAGTCCATGGTTTATCAGATGAAGGAGGACAAATACACTTACAAACTTTTAAATTTATATTATTAGTGAGATACATGAATTACAAGTAGAATTACGCAATTTCGACGCATTGTTCCCCAGCCGGCGCGTATCTTGGCAAAATCTGCGTGGGCGGAAGTATTGGGCAAAATTGCGTCACGGCGCTCTCGCTACGAATTGCAAAAGCGACTCTACATCACAAAAGCGACTCTACATCACCGTAGCAGTTCGGTTCCACGAAGTGCGGAAGCCGTTTTTTGTGACAACCGATGAAGGGCTTAATGCACAGCGTGTACGGAGTAACGAGGATATCGGATTATGTGACTCAATCTTCAAATGTTTTTTGTTTATATTATGTATAGTAACAATTATCTGTGGGTTGCACAAATCCTTGTCACTTGTGGGAATCATGGAGGTCGTGTAATGACCTACTTAGGAGGTCAGAACCTTTCACATCATAGATTGTTTAATTTTCAATACGTTACTTATCACAGATGTGCTTGTAATTTTTGTAACCTCAAACTTTGATATTTAAATAAAGATTATTATTATTATTATTATCATGCTCCGTAACCCATAGCTTAGCAACTGCAGCACCGAGTACACCCACACATGTGTATGTGCATACTTCATGTATAAAAATACAAACTCCCTCAGAGAAATAAGTAATGACCATAGCGATCTACCAAGCGTTGAAAGAAATGTATTTATTTGCAATACCTTCGATGACACCGTGGCGTAGTTGCCAAGGTATTGGCTTCGGCGTCGGGGGTCGTGGGTTCGATTCCCACACGGGCTACTATTTGTGTGACCCACATATAGTTGTTTCGCATGTGTTTGTCCGCGTGAAATTTATGTTTGTAAAACGTCCTTACAACGCATAAGGATAATGTTATCCTAAAGTAAGAGCAATGTTTTTTAAAAAAAACAAAGAAAAAAGAACCTCCCTTTTCCTTTAAAAAAAGATTGTAAGTATTAAACATCGACAGTCACGTGATTGTTTTCAAGCGATGTAAATCCTACAGTAACGGGTTACAATCCCAGTTCTTTATGTTTCTTCAATAAGGTGTGAAAGTGTGATCTGGTTTTAGGATAATCATCGTATCAGCGTATTTCAGCCAATTCGTTTGCATATAATACTGTGAAACGGAATCAGCGGTTGAATAATTAAAGCGTTTGCTGTTACAGATATATTTGCACACATGAGAAAGGAACAGAACATAGCTCTCAAACAATTGGCAGGCAGTGTAAAATGTTGAAAAACCACCATTTTAGTCTTGGTTTAGAGATCTGAAATAGTCATTGTTATGAGTATATTTATTATTTTGAGGTACAATTTTACTGTCTGGTTAATATAAATAACACTTTGAAAATAAGACTTTTGTATTGAGTTTGTTTCGTAGTTAAAATTAATTTATTGATTTTTCTCCTAAATCTGTATCCAAATTGTTCAGATACTTAGAAATATAATAATGGGGTAAAATACAAGCTGTTAAATTGCATATACCTCACAAATGGGTCTAAAGGTTGGGCTCCCCTGGATTAGAATGTCTCCGTATCGTTACTTGTGTATGCGTTTACGTATATAGGTATATGATAGCATGTGTGTTCGGTATGCACATATTTTCTTTGTTTCTGTACTAGATGAATATCAACAGTACAGTTGAGAAAAAAAGTGAGAAATTAAACATTTTTTTAAACATTTTTTCTAAGTAATCCAATTCAAGTAAGTTATGTAATTGTGGTTAAATATGTGAACCATAAAGTTTTTGATGATTTTCTTTTAGAATACAGAGATGGATATAAATCTTGATTCATTGCAGTGGTAGAATTTTCTTTTTTTATTTATGGTAAAGGTGTAAATTGCTCTGTAAATAGGGCCTGTACAGTTGTGGTTCCAAGTGATTTATTTAATGCTTCTTAATTGCCTTTTATGTTTTCCGGAAACAAAGGGTTATTATAATATTTTAAACCATAAATACATGCACGGTGGCACTAACAAAAAAGCTTAAAAACTTACACCGCTTTTGGCTTATATCGTGATAATTTTTAAGCGCCTTTTTGTCGGTCCTCTTTAATTGGCCATTGATCATTGTATGGTCGGCCATCGGAGACAAGGTACGCGTTTTTTACGAACCAATCAAGACTTTGGTATTAAATACCACGTATTTAAGTACTGATAAGTGCTCCCTGTTTTAACCCCCAATTAAGTTTTTTTTATTACCAGCATGTAATTAATTAGCGGTTTCAAAAAGTCTTCAGCGGGCCTAATGATCGTGAGAATTGACACATCACTTTCGAAACTCGACGCTCTGTCGTTATGACTAGCGCCGACGCTCGGATTCTTCGTTTGATTGTGTATCATTATTTTCAACCGCCTTCAAAAAAGGAGGAGGTACTGAATTCGACTGTATGTTTTACATTTGTTAATGATGATTCTTTTTTTATTTAAAAACTGGTGCTTTCTATGTCTCACATTAATTTCGTTGGTATTGGACCTTGGGCCCCGGAGATATTTAGGAAACGTCAGAAAATTAATTATAAAATGAATACAGAGCGAGATATTCGAAGTCGATTTTGTTGTTCGTTAATAACGTTTCGTTAATTAAAAGAAAAAATATTGACACTCAGGTTTGTTATATGGGAGTCAGTAAATGAAATGTTACATCGCTATTAGTTCAACCATATTGCGATTGGTTGTTGTAAAATGATTGTATTTTATCAAATTATGTATCATATTGGCAATAACATTTTATTAAAATATTTTATACGCATTTTTTTACTTATATTAAGAATAATCTAAAAAGTTTTGCATGTTGAGTTAAATAATTGTCATTATATAACTTAACTCAATAATGATAACGCAGTCGGAAATATGATAATAATAAATAACAGCCTTGACGCTGATCCCAACACAGCCTTGACGCTGATCCCAACACAGCCTTGATTTATTTGAGTAAATATTCTGTAAAAAATCGTCAGTAGTTTTCACAACAAAATTTATCAATGCAAATATATATATATCAAATTTATTCTATTAAATATTAATATGTCAAATAAAACGGCGTTAAATTTAGGCGATAATTCGATTCTTTAAGTCTTGGTAAATAAAAGGAATAGAATTATGCGTCGCTAGCTTCTCATTCTCTAGTTGTTTGTAATGTAATTACACTATTTATTTATTTGTAGTGCCTTAAATTACGGGATTGTTATATGAAAATGTTAAAGTTAATTTGGATTTAATAATTAATTATGCTATATTTTAATGTCCACGACTGTACAAAACATATTAAGGTTAATTTTGAATTTAATAATTACTTTTGCTATTCATACTGTCCGCGACTGTACATTGTCCGAGTGACCACGCGCCGGAGCACCTCGTGGTTCGGTTGCGGTCCACGATTGTTTGTGGTACTAATTAAGCTAGCGTTTAGCCTTTCTGTGCGTTATTGTACGCGACCGTTCGTCTGCGGATCCGTTCTTAGCGCCCAAATCGACAATTAGGGTCAATGTCTTCATTGCGACAATACTGAGAGCGGCCTGTTGCGTTTGCATTGTTAGCTTTTTTTGGTTTTCTGATTTCTTTAAGTTATGGCCGTCTGGTAGCTATAAACACGCGATCCGAGGTCAAGAGTTCAAAACGCAGTCACTTGTTACTTATTTTTTATAGGGATGTTCTCGTATACAAAGCTTAGAAGCATTAATGAATCCACAGAGCACTTTGAGTCTAATAATCCCAAATTTATTTATTAAATATGTCTTTGGAAGTGGGAGTTAATCTATGTGGATAAATAAAATTGGAGTGTCTGTTTGTCATATTAAAATAATCGCTTTTTACTAAGTGCATATGGATGTATACACGGTACATATACCAAAATATATTTCTTTCCAATTTTTGTCTGTCTGTCTGTCTGTTTGTTCCGGCTAATCACTGAAATGGCTGGACCGATTTGGACAGAACTTTCAGTGGCAGATAGCTGATGTAGTAAGGAGTAACTTAGGCTACTTTCATTTTAGATTTTTTTTAATTTAAACTCCATGCGGACGAAGTCGCGGGCTAGTATTTAATAAAAAGAAATCCTAAAATATCATCGAATTTTTGATAATTTTACGGCCTTTAGATAAACGGTGTGTTTTAATTGTACGTTATAGAATTTCCCAAATGCTAATTTTAAATTAAATAACCATTTGATAATTTCATTGTTTCAATTTTGTTGGGTTACGAAGCAGCCTCAGCTATTACAGGTGACATACGGCAGGCTCATCAAGGGGTTTACTCGCACCAGGGTCTCATGAAAGACCGGCGTGAAGTAGAAGTATTGTAATATCGCGTTTCCTCTGATGAGTGAGGTCACCAGGGCAAATAAATAGATTAGCAACGCATCTGCCACGTTCCAAGTGCTGTAGATATCCAATGGCGGCGGTAATCAATTTATCGGGTAAACGGTTCTCTCGCTTGACAATTTATCACAATAAAAAAATCGATTTGCGACCGATGCATAGAATAACGCGGTGATAAGCTAGTGGATCAATAATTTTGGTCCGATAGTTTTATTTGTGTGCAATATACTATATATATTATTCGATACGGTCTTACTATTCAGGGGCTCTTCGGTTCAGCAACAGCCCGCTGTTGGTCGAATGGGCAGGTCCATCCGGGGAAGTACCATGACCCCACAGAAGTTTTTTTTTATGCGAGAAGTTGTCAAACGAGCAGACGGTTTACCTGATTTTAGGTGAATACCGCCGCCCATGGACATCTGCCAAACCCGTAGGCTACAGACGCGTTGACAACCTTTTGATAATTGGGCTCCCGCTACCTCACTCACCAGACGAAACGCGAAAGTACTAGACTTCCACTTTACGCTGGTCTTCTGTGAGGTCGTGGTACTTACCCGGACGAGCCTGCCCTTTCGTGTAACAGCCGAGGCTGCCGTGTGGCCCTACCATCGTTTGAAAAAAAGTCCGGCGTGAAATGGAAATGTTATACTTCTGAGTTTCGTCTTGTGAGTGTAGCCTACCCTATTTTATTAATAGGTGGCAACGCATCTGCAACCCTACGGATATTGCTAATGTCCCAGGGTGGTGGTTATCGCTTAACAAAATAATCCTTTCAATCTGATGTAATCCGTACTCTTTTAATAAATAATATCAGAAATATGAATAAAATATTTTCGTCCATTATAGGGAAGAGGTGGTCAGCAAGAATTGTATCAATAGTATATTCATTCTATTTAACACAAAATAGTCATAAACATAGCTTCTAAAACCATAACTTTAAAATTCCTATTACAGATAAAGCCTCAATAAATCAGTTTTCGCCGAAGCAAAGCCATTATTTAAATACAATATTTGCGTATTTGCTAAAATTTATGTATGCAAGTATAATTAATGTTAATTTATGAATAAAAGATTAGACAACACATTACATAATAAACTTCGCACGTTCTATGTAATAATTAGTATTTTTTTAATTTCACTAATTCTTAATTTGAAATCGAAATTAAAAATCGAGTTCTTGTCTCACTGATTCTAATTTCAAAATCTGGCACAGGTAATCTCGTAGATTTGCAATTCGTAATTTTAAAAACGAACACTCTTGTTCATCAGCGAATTAACACAGTAACACGGATCACGTTATATAAATAACCCGATGTGTTACGTTCGCGATTTGGGCGCTCTCATCGCGCAGACAGTAGAGCACGTAAGGAGTCAAGCGCGCAGATTGAACTGAACGCCTTCGCCTCCGTACATTGGGGCATCGAGATTTGCTTTGGTGGCCGCAACTTTGCCGTGACGTCACAGAGCTGGGAAAAACTAGAAGCGGCCTCCTTATGTTTATCAGCAAAGCTGTATTCAAGGGCGTACAGTTATGTTACCATTGTGATTTTGTTTCGTAACTAAATTACAGTTTTATGTTTTTTTATTGGCAAGATGCGTAGAGACAGTAATCTGCTGGGAATCGGGTGACCTATAATTGTCAATCAATTTATATAACGTTCATTTATTATTAAGATTACATTGCAACAAGTGAAATTGGTGTTAGATCTCTTAATTTATGAATGTCTCTTGAAAGTTATGGATTATAAATTCAAACTGTGCAATCTTAAATTTAATATGTCAATTAGATTATAATTTTATTTTATTCAATTGTTGTTTATATGATTTAACGCTTATTTTCTTGTAGCGTTTGCTATTTAAAACAAATTCAAATAAATAATGCTTTATTTCGCATAGTGGTTACGTCGTTTTGTAATAATGAACTTAATTCCGGTATCTTTTAAGCCGAGAAAATATGTTGTCTTGTCTGTGATTAATTCAGGTCTGTGGCTACTGTGCACTACCGTCTGTCACACGTGGCTGCACCGGCTAATGTGCCATGGTCTGGCTCCACTGCCCGCAAAGATAACAGGCCAATCCAGTCAGTACAGTCCAGTGGCTGTAGAAAAGGCAGAAGCAAAGAACGGACCTTGATTGTTTTTTTATTAAAATTACTACGCAGGACTTTCTTTAGAAAATAACCCGTGCTATTAGTATTTTACCAATTATATGAAATGACCATACATATTATAAAACTATTGTTAACATATTTAATATGGTTTATTATTTCATAAGATGTAAAACATTTTATGGGAAATAAAGATTCAGTTTATATCCCACTTCATTTGTTTTCATATTGATTGATTCAAGTCGGTTGGGTAATTCGTAAATTTGTTGAGAAGATGTCGACCAGGCGGTAGTTTATCAGAGCCCAATTGTGACTTTTTGGCCAACTATCGTTAAGAAAGCAACGACCCCTATGCTTAAGTGATAAATTAATTAAATAAAATAGACTCTACTTTTTGTAGTTTTCTATCTTACAACATAAGTGCGCATCGCTTAAGCATGATATTTTGTTAAACTCTATCGTTTTTATACGAAACATATATAGTAATAATCATATGAACTTATATAGATATATATATATATAAGACGTAAACAGCGCTCATTTTATTTTCTTAGGGTCTGATCGTTGCTGCAAGAGTTGCGTATGAAACAATACCATTTACTTATTTATTTACTTTTTCTCTTTATTATTAAAAAGGGTTTAATCTTAACGAATTATGTCACCCTCATTGTGTTTACAAGATAACATAAAAAACAACAAAATAAGCTTTACATATATCAATTTAAGCCGCCTCTGCGTCTTATTCCCAATTTAACGAGTTAAGATATTATTATTAAAAACATTGTATAAATTTTAACTCTATCTTAAAATTAATAAATGTTACTAATAAAAATAAATAGCTACTCAAAATACCAACTACTTATACAAGTGCCTGATTAAATTACCTATGTGATACAGCTTGCTCCGAATTTGTTTTGTACTATGCCCTATAAACAGGGTACCATAAAGAACTGTTTTACTAATTATCTTAACACCTTATGTTACACATCTAGTGGAATAAATAAATAAATAACAATACAATACTATAATATTTTTTATCTGGTAAGTAGTAACATATGGGAAGAACATATGGAGACATAAAGGATAAGATTAACATTAACTAATAACCATTTATGAAACTATAAGAATATTAGCGCTTAATAACATTCTATACAGGACAGACAAAGTATCGTCGAATGAATTGCATAATAATATTATTGAAGTTGATATGGCTAGTATATTATCTAGCACAATCAAGCAATAACAAACCTTTCTGAAGAAGTTGATAATGGCTAGTAAGACAAGTTATCTAGCACAATCAATGTATAAATAAAACAAACATTATAACCAAATATAATTTTTTTTGTGTATAATGCTTAGCCCGGAGTGTATCAAACCAATGATAGATCAAGTTAATGAATATTTTTTTTTAGGGTTTTACTAAGACAAGACCCTTCTATGCGTTGATCTGTCACCAGGCGTTACAGTCTGTTTTATTAAGATGTTTACAAATACTAAAAAACAGAATAAAATAAAAAATATTTAAGAGGGCTCCCATACAAAAAACGCGAGGCGGTTGCTATGTAACGTTGCTTGATACTTACCAATTAGTTTAATAAATTATGTAATTAAATCATAATTATATTATAATTGGTACGGAACCCTTCGTGCACGAGTCCGACTCGCACTTGGTCGGTTTTTACACAACGTTCTCTATTCCTTAACTAAGCAACGCTTGTACTATAACACTGATAAACATATTTAAACATACTTTTAATTTTTTTTAATAAATACACATTATACATATATAAACACCTAGGCACTAGAAAAACACTGTTCATCACACAATATTTTCCGGTAGTGGGGATCGAACCCACACCCTCTGGCGCAAGAGGCATGTTTACTACTTCCCACGCAAATCGGTCAAAGAAGAATCAATAGAGATAATGAGAAAGACTACCGTGTTACTTTTCGTGATAACGATACCACATTAACAAAATTGACAATGGCATCCCAATCATCGAGCTAAAACATTTTTATCCATGTGAATACAATACAGTCTATACTTTTCCTCCATCGCCATAGGTGAAATAAGAAACGTGTTCTGCATTTTATCGCAATATGTGGTTCGTAGAGGGGCACAGATTAAATAATGATCAAGAAGTTCCTATTGGTGCGACCATAAAAACGTGCAGTAACGGATTAGTCTCTAACTTGAATGATGAATTATAGTGAAGATATTAAAAAAATAGTTTTTTATAAGCTCTAGAGAAGTTACTATTTAATGGGGACAGAACAATCCAGGTAAGATTTCATGTTGTGTTATATAATTTAGAGACAGATCAAAAAAAAATTATAGCGGATTATTTCCATATATTACGTAATTATGTTACATAACCATTTTTATTGTAATATAACTAACAATACGAGGACTTTTATATAGTAATACGACAAACCTGATTTTAAAATAACAACTAATTTAGCGAACAAAAAAAAATGTTAAAAAAAATCCCATTGTGTCCACGCTTATCCTTTATTAATTACGAAAAATGGACATATTATGTGGAATATATTTTATTTAATATACTTGAGATAGTAAACTGTCCAAAAATAGTTTCGGCTTTTTGTAGATACCGGGACATAGAAGCGGAGCGCCACGCGTCGCGGTGCGTGACGTGGCGTAATTGTACCGTGTGTGAAGTAATCGCCTGCTGTGTAATGTTTCTAAGACATTGCACCTTATAACATATAAATATAAGCGATTATTGAAAATATGTGCCTATTAATAATACAAAATAAGTCCCCACGAACATACAGACAAGATGGAGACGGAAACAAAAAGTATTTTTGACAGTTGGTGACTCGGAGTGATTTTATTGGATTCGTAATAATAATAATAATAGTTAATAACAGTAAATTCGGGTTAAGGAAGAGTTAAATTATGATCCAAATTTACATTACATTACTCTACCATTTGGATGGCATGTGTCGCAACATTTTTTTTTAAATTATTCGAAGTATTAGAGCAGAGTTATGCGTAATACAAGTATTAGAGTTATGTGAATACTAATTATGTGTTACGTTCAGTAATTTTATCGCCTCGTTGGAACGATTTATAAATTCCTTGATCCAAAGTTTTATGCAACGTTAACTTACGTACACATTACTAACTTACGCTAACATTAGTCTCGAAAAGCGGTACTTTATGAATATAGAAAAAACTCTGCTGAAGTGTTACGATAGAAAATTGAATGCAGTGGAAAATGTTACTCAGTACGATTACAGATTATTGTAGGCATTAAATATTAGTGCATGTAATCCATGAAACTAGTTAATTAAGTAAAGCGTTATGAGGCATAGTTGATGAAACGATCAGAATTTATTGTCCAGGTCCAATGGAACAAATAAAATCAAAGTAACAAATTGTATTAAAATTTTTAAATAAAAGTACGAAAAGTTTCTCGCCGATGCGGGAATCGAACCCACGTCTTTAAGACTCATGCCCAGACATAAATTGTAAATTGTGTGCAATCGTAAGATAAATAATTGTTACCAAAACAAGATTTGACCTGCATACCTACCTTCGAATAAAAGTTTAGTTGCATTTCGTTGAATTTTATATGATTTCACACAGTCAATTTGGTGATGCCATAAAGCTCCAGATGTTAACTCTGGTATGGAGTCTTTATTCGAGCCGCTAAATGTTCGAAAAAAGCTTGAGAGCTGTTTCGCCTGTATTTAATGTATTGGCGTAACGCTCTCTGCAGCAGAGTTTTTTGGCCAGTAGAAGCGGTCGAATCCAGCTTCTGTTGGCCTTTTCATTTACTTTCGCTGGTTGAGAGACAAGGGCGGGCTATGTCAGACTCGCACTGACTAAAATCCCCACTAAGTTCCACCCAGAGCGCATAATGGAAGGGTCGCAGAAACATTTTCACATACACCCGAGACCCTGCCAGCGCTGACTGCCACAGCATCCCCTCCGCGGGGAGCACCACAATGGACATGAGAGTCAGGAGTTAGTCTATGCTAACAAGCAGCAAGCCTTCCAGCCGCAAGCAACATACCTGGTCTCCCGCTGCACAGAACGTCTCGGCCGCAGAGGTAAGAGAGAACGGCACATCGCAATGCTGATACTCCTCTCCCTCGCATACGCACTATTGTTGCATCAACAATGCAGCCTTGCCCACTTGTTATGTGGGTTCCTCTTGACTTCACCGTGGGGACAAAGCCACGGCTACTAAAGCCAGTCAAGACAAGGCGGGAACCCGAGCGGTAAGGCGGAAACACTACCCTACATTTACTACCTCTATATCAGAGGTACGATTACAAATCGAGAGGTTTTGAAAAACTTTAGGAGTCTGGTCATGAAAGTCAGTGGCCCGGCAATCATTTTGATGACTTGTGCACCTGAGTTGTCTTTTGAGCTAACGCGTCTGTTCCTCCTTCAAGACTTACGCCCGGTTTCTGAACCACTGATCATCGTAGATGTCAACTAATCAGCTGTCAAATGGATTTCAAATGTCATTTGAGTTGCCAAAAGGATGTTTAAACTCTTTGAATTGATCATTCTGATCATAAAGAAGATCATTCTGGTCAATTCAGAGAGTTTAACCATCCTCTTGGTACCTACATTGTACACACTAGTCTTGCATATATACACTTAAGTGCCGATTTTAGCTAGCTGCAAATAAAACCCCTACTATATACGAGTGTCATTTTTTCTGTCTTGTTTAAAAAGAAACATAAAGTTAACCAATGCAATTGGTTTACTTTATCTCATTTAGAAGAAAAAGACTGAAATATGAAGTGAAGTCATTAGCATAGAATTGTCTATTTCTATATAAATCCATGCGTATATATATCCAAAGGCGTATGACATTTTATTCATTCATTTCGGCCTGTTAGAGTCCACTGCTGAAAATAGGCCTCTCCCACAGACTGCCATGAAGCACGAACTGGTGCCACCTGCATCCATTGATATATTATATGCTAATCAAACGAAAGTATTTACATTTAAAGCTAAGAAGTTTCTTTCAAAAGAGATATAATATTTAAAGTTCATATACAAAACTGAGAGCAAAGCTTTAAAGCTGTTATTAAGTGAACGCTTAATCATGATTTATTTCTTCACTAACCTTGGTTGATTCGATTCCATAACTCATTCTTCCATATAAGTTTTAATAATTATTACACAACCTATATTGTATGTTGTAAACAAATGTGAAGAACTTCTACCTATTAAGTATTAAGATTTGTAAAATGTGTACATAGATAGAATATTAAATTTTCAAATTGAACTTATTCAAAAATAGAATATGGAAAAGGCGAATAAAAATCTTAGCTTACCTTTTCACTTTTACAAGATTTTACAATCTTTTCACTACTGTCTTTCTTTCTCACTTTTCCAAGGTTTTCTTGAGATTGACATGTGTGTAATTTGGAACTAATTTACAAACACGGATACACTCTTTTCACTTTACATATTTGGAATATATAACGACAGACATAACTGAACATTAAAATTCTATTTTCTGTTCATTCAACTTAAACCGTCGTAATTTCAACTTTCTTCCCATGGAGCCATTATAAAGGCGAATATTTTATTATATTATTTTAACGCAATAATTTTTTCTATTAAATTTAAGATGATAAATTCATTATAAAGGTTATTAATTTTAATGAATAGTATATTATATGAATAAGGCTAGGAATTAAGGCTTTAATTATTCATACACACCTTGGAAATTCTCTAAAACATTTTAACAGCTTTTTTAACTAATGTAAATCTAAAAAATGTAATCTAAAATATTTCTTAACTATAAAGAAGCTTATTTCCTTTCAATTTAATAAAATATAATCGAGAAGTCATGCAATAGAAAATATCATATAATTCTGTGAAACTGTAAATCGCCCTTTTCCTGGCCGTAACCCAACAGTCTTTGGTCACTACTTACAGGTGCATTCGCCGCCTGGCCTTGGTATTTGCAAAGAGGGTTGCACCCCCTAGGGCAGGTGCCAAGGCAGCTGTGAGGTGACTTTACAATGATTTTTTACATATTTTGCTTTTCGAAAGTCGTTAACTTAATGGGTGATATTATTGTGATTATCATCAATAAAACTCATTTTATACATATACAAAAATAAATTCACGTTCTCACTGAAAAATAAAAATTATTTGTTAGGATTTGAAACGGTTTTGAGCGAAAGGTTTCAATTGATAGCCGTATAATCTCATCGGACACAAGGATGAATTTAATGACTCTGTTTATGCGTGCGTTTAACTCTTTTATATAGACAAATCACGTTCAGAAATGCTTGAAAAATATTTTCGCTTCAAATTCAACTGATAACTAAACAACTGCCAAGTTATTTATAGATTTTATATTTATGCTAAAGTTAAAGTTTAAAAGTGTTAAAGTATATATATATATTTTTTTTGTTATTTATAATATTAAAAATATACGGCATCTCGAAATATCAGAAATCGAGTGACTACAATTTATAAACTGTTGATATAAATTGTTTCTTCATAGGGCAACGTTTTTCAATTCCTCACTTATGTCTCAACACAAAATGTTTTGGCCATCCATGCGCAAATTATCGCCATCTATTGCCGTTCGTAATAAGGTGCTTGCCTCGAAGTATTACAAAACGTCATTTATATGTTCAAAATCTTTAACGTACAATTATGCAGTGTACATTAAGTAAAAAAAATGTGAACTATTTTCAAAGGAATGTGGTATTAATACATACTCGTTGTAAGTGTTATTTTGCATTGATATGGTAAAATTGGACTGGGGGCATGTACTTGAGAGGTTATTACAGATAATTTTCGATAGATCACCCGTTCAATTTGACATTTGAAAATATTTGAGTCCGTATTAGGTGGCGGCCAGGTGATTTATTTTTAAAAAAACGTTTAAGTGTGTAAAGGTCGCTTGTTGTGTATGTGATTAAATATTTTTCATTTTTATAAAGATGGTGGAAATTACGTAAGCGGCTCACGTGATTCAAATAACAATAATGATCACTTTTTTAAAACTTCGGGATAAATTATGCGTCAGATATTGAAGTAAATTAATTATAAGTAACTGTTTTTAGCTATAGCGATATAAGAAAAATATTAAATTTTGATGGCAAAATCGTTGTGTTGGATGGAAGCGTTAGTCGAATATGAAATGCTTTCAAATACTTCCAAATTAATCATCTTCTTCGGGGACTGCAGCCTAAAGCGTCATTTTCATAATTGTTATGCTGATTTAATATATTATTCGAGAATCGAATACTTTACTTAGGTTTCCAAACGCGAGAGCTGAGACTGTTTCATATCTGTCACAATAATCATATCAATCAGGGTAATGACGTAATGGCCATGAAACAAACAAGATAGCAATTATACAACATACGATTAAGGAAAACATAGTAAGTAATAAATAATCCACTGCTTTTAATGTTACATATCCAGCTGTCAAATACTACAGTCGTGTAGTATGTGGGTGGACACATAATCTTGTAGAAACATTTTTTAATAGTCCTAAAATACTTCCTTAAGACTGCTTTTGATTTTATCAGAGATAATTAGCTGACACCCACGTTATCGTTCGGATTAATATCAAGAGTTTTGATGGCATTAAGTTATAGTTGTCAGCTGTTGAAGTAGCTAAAATATCGAATCGCGATTTGATTGTTAGAATTATCAATTATTTTTTGTATGACACTGTCTAGAGCTTGATCTTTATTCAACCAATTATCCTGGAAGTATGCAATAATATTTCCACTGTGAATATCATCTTATGTATGGTGATAAGCTTCTTTTATCTTTATCGAGTTAGATCCCATAAGTATAAATATACTAGCTGATCCGGCAAACGTTGTTTTGTGGAATTTCGTAAAATCCGTCCCTAGCTGACCTGTACTTGGTGAAAGGAATAGTCCTACAAAATTTCAAGCCTCTACCATATGCCTTATGGTTCCAGAGATATCGTGATGAGTCAATCGGTGTAAATGACTTATTTATATAGATAAGAAATAAGTATGTATGTATTTTATGTGTTTCTTTTGTATCATGTTTTTTTTTGTGTCACTACGTAAAATTAAAATACGAAACTTAATTGAGCAAAAGCAAATTAAGTTTCGTATTCTAATTTTATTTTACTAGAAGTCATTTTATTGATTCCTGAGTAGCAAGGTAAATTATGTGTCTCTACATTTTACATTTTCTCCTGTTTCATCTATCTTAATCGCGATTCCGCGTAATTGGGGCCCGATTAATCCACCATAAACTCTCACCACATCCTGGGTTGACTGGTAGAGAATGCCTTTGGGCATTAAGTCCGCCCTGTGTTACCTTGTTTTATTGAAGGTTGGCAATAAAGATTAAATAAATAATAAATAATAATCGAGCTTCCATTTTAGTCTCATGTCAATTCACATCGTTTTCTGTCTGGCTTACAGACACAGTGATCACAAGCATGCTCCATTGCACGTTGTCGTACCGCGTCGTTCGGAAATGGACGTATTATTACGTACTACAATCGCGTAAGGGGAAAATGGTGCGCCGCGCTATCGGCGACGCGTGGGCATTTAATTGTCAATCGGGACCTTTTGCGGGGCCTTACGGTCTCCTTTTGCGGAGACGACCGTTGCCCGAACCAGGATTTGGCCCGCTAAAGTTATTCCGTTGCGTAATCAAGTGATATGTGTATTGCACGAGCGGAGGATATTTGGACATTTTTATAACGTAGATACCGATTTTTCCCTTATGCATGCGATTAAAAATGTAATTTAGTATTGTAAAGGTTTCTTGCATAAAATGTCAGGAAAAACAAAATCTCGGTAAAACGGTACCCAATTACTAAGACTCCGCTGTCTGTCCGTCTGTCCGTCTGTCACCAGGATGTATCTCATAAACCGTGATAGTTAGACAGTTGAAATTTTCACAGATTATCAATTTCTTTGGCCGGCTTTATCTTATCATATTCACTTTATAAAGAGGTTTTGAGATCTATAAAGATTTTTTTTTACGAAGTACTACAAGTACTTCGTAAAAAATTGTATATAATTGCATCGGACTACCTCTTTTCGTCATAACCCAATTTTCCTGCCATTAACGGAGTACTGGCACACTTAAGAAAATATTTCAAATCGCCATATGTTAGTAAAAGAGGTTTTCACTCAATACATTTGTACAGCGTAATATAATGAGCAATTAAAATATGTATTGAGCCATATATTGATACATCTGTTGCCAATGTAGCTAGGTCAGCATAATAGGTCTAAATTTCGACTTAGCCCGTATAACCTACATAGGATCACTAAAAATCTTAGAGTTCAGTCAATTTATAATTACTAGCATTGTTCTTTAAAATTTTTCTGCAACTCAGAATAATTACGAGTATATCTTATCATCGAACCAGATATGATAAAACGATTAAAACAATTCAAATTAATTAATAAAACTGTTTAATTATTCACTTAAAAATTTTATGCACAATAATGTACGGCGGACTTAAGACCATTAGGTTTTCTCTACCAGTCAACCGACAAATAAACAGAGAGAGTAAGGAGGTGCGAATAGAATAAATATAATAATAACAATTTCTATTATATAAAATAGCTAAGTAAAACCAAAATAAGACGCGGGTCGATGTTTGAAAAATCTAGCAATGCAAGAAATTAATATAGATACATATAATTATATATTATATTTCCTTTTCAAAAATAACAAAATATATTTAATGTATATTTTATGAGTTATATGGTAGCTGTATTAAATACTACGAACGGCTAACGTTGTTCTTTCCACAACGGAACAAAGCGCAGTAATTTGCGTGCAACAATCGCTAGGGCCGATCTCACTTAAGATCACGCGATGTATTCAATTAAAACCTTTTTAGACCTTTTGTGGAGCCCTTCTCGTTGTTTGAGCGAGATAATTGGTCTCCGTAGTGTTTTGCCCCAATAGTAATTACTAAATCTGTGGTTATGCCTTATAAGGGGTGTATGGTATGCATTTATTTAATAACAATTCAAATGATGGTGAGGTTTGTTTGTACGTATATTAAACAGCTCTAGTCTGTTTTTATTAGTATTTTTAAAATCTCCTACGAAAAATGTCCAACGTTGCCTGTGTTATAAATGTGTAATTTTTAGAATAAAAATTCCTCAATTTTAGATCACCTAAAATCGGGTTTGAACCCAAAGCATCATAGCTAAAGTGACAAGGAGCACACTTGAGCAACCATGCCGCATAAGCTTTATATTACAGTATTTATTCAAAGAAAAAAAGTTATTTATAACTGACATAAAATTATTTGAGTGTTAGTAATTTATAAAATATTTACTTTTCTCCTTCCATTCAATATGTCTAGGCCTAACGGCGTGGATGAGAATTTATTAGAAATTTCAGATTAAAAACATAAACATAAATTTTAACATTCATTATTAAAGTTTTTTAATAGTAAATATTACGATCTTCATGACAGAAAAAGTTAAATTGAAAAGTTGATTAATATCATGTTTACAATAAACTTAATTTTTTTTATTACAGTGGATAGGAAAACATCTTTATTTTTAAATAAATAATGTTATTACTTACAACGTGATATACATAATAGTGTATTTTTTATGCCATCGTTATTTAAAAATATGAAACATATACCGCCATCTATTAAGGGGACCTGACAACCGCCAGAAACTTTTCAACAACAAAGTTTGAGGTTAGAAAAATATAATCAGTTGTTTATTTACGTCCGCAACTTACTCGCCAGATGCAGAAAGTCCTCCGGGGTTCCCAATATGCCTCTCCGTCGCGGATCCAGTTTGAGATAAGCACTGACTACTATTAGCACAGTAACTCGAATAAACTCAGCACTTTCACCACGAAACTTTTGAGATTAAAGTGTAAACTAAATGCTCATTTATGCGGCATAAAACGAAAATTAAAACAGAGGTGCGAATCAGTAACTAAACGGCCACGACTGTCCATCACGCCGTTTCGCCGAGATGCCTTTGTTAACGTCGGTTTCTACTGAAGGCTAGATTTCGATCGCCGCTTGTGTTTCTGATCACGCGCGTCGTGTGCGCGGCCGCTCGGGGCGCTAACACTGACGTTTTCGGCGTTCGCCTTTTTGTGTTGAACATGTTGATGACTAACGAAATACGGACGGAATCGTATAAAGGATCTTTCCCACTCATCGGGCGCTTTGTCATTATGCATCGATGAGTAATTTCGAGACTTTTCTTCAAAATAGTCGGTTCTAATACTTGAAATAACGTGAACTTCGATTATTCGAGTCCCAATTGACATACATATTATGTTAAAACAACAACAGTTGTTTTTTTTTCTTTCGATACATTTCTATATCGATAGTTGTCTTTTTTGTTACTTTATATAACGGAGATAAATCATTGCTTTGAAATTTTAGTACTAAACGTTAACGTTAATGTAATTAGTAAAACTTTAGTATTATATTAAAGACATCTTTAATTGACGTTGACGAGAAAAGAACTTACAACTGTTGCTCTACTTCAAAGATTAAGTTATAATGTACATTAATTATTATTATATTCTTTCGTAGCTGAACGTTACGTTGTGACAAAATCATTTAAACTTTTTATTTGTTGTAACTAGTAATACAACCATAATAAATGAAAAAATGTTACAAGTTGTAATGGGCTTTGAAAGCATCCTTGAATAAAAGTGTTACTGCATCTAAGTAAACACATGGGAAACTAACGAAACCTTCATGCATATGTTTCGTCCCATTTTTTCATTCTAATAATGTAATAGTAATGACTACAAAACTATTAAAATTTATCTCTATTTAAATTACATTCTATAGCTTTTATTTTGATGGCACTATGTTTAAATATTTTTTGTATGATAGTGACGTAACTATTTCAACTAGATATTTTTTTTAATTTGCACCGGTGGACATAGAAACAAATTATTTTTGCTTAAATGAAAGTAAAGTAGGTACTCAAATGCTAAAGATTATCTCAATGCTTCTTAGATAAAACAAGTCCTGAAAAAAATAATTTAAATGTCTGTTTAGTTCACTGAGCCCGTTGACTAGAGAGTGTACATGTTCCTTAAGTACGTTTGGCTAGCAGCCAAACTGACCAGTTCGTGGCCAACATTGTTTGCAAACAACTGTACGTAAGTGCACTCTTCGAAAACTTATTTAAGGCTTTATATCAAAAGTCGATAGTGACCTTCTACAGCCCTTTGCTAGGAATTGCGCGATATTTTGATGCGCGTATAAATTTAGAATGAGCACAATTCGAGGAAATTGTTTTAGTTACGCGTACACACAAAGACAATCGTATAAACCGAACGCACGACCTTAAAGAGGTCGCGTAAATCGTAGAAGCCCATAAACGCGCCCATCAACTACAGCGATAAACAGAGTCGGCGATATTTCACAGAAACGTGCACGCGGGAAACAAACGGGCCCCATTTGAATATTGTTCAATTTCATATTGCATACTGACCGTGATACGTGGAACCGATGGTGGACCTCGTGACTTGGTTCAGGATGCACTGGTGGGTCACTGACACATCGCTCGGAAGCCCCTGGTGATCTTGGCGGCATGATTTCTGTTGAAGCACACGAATAAATTATTTTTGATTTTAACGAGTGATTTTGTGCCCAGTTTTGAAACGATTATATTAGCGCCATCCTCTTGTAAAGGCGCAAACGAATACAATTACATTATTATTTTAAATTTTCATTATAATTGTTGTCAAGTTTTGTATTCTTAGCTAGTAAGTTGATATTAGCGCCATCTTGCTATAAAATATGAACGATTGCGGAAATTCATTCGGCATACTGAACTTGGTTTTATTTTAACGCCTATGTGCTTTGACAGATGGCGCTTAAATAAATCCACATTTAACTTTTGTCTTTCTATCTGTTTTGCTATGGTGTCTCATAGCAAAACAGATAGAATAAAACCTGCATATTATTATGATTAAATATTAAAGTTAAATTTGTGACTCGATGTTATTACAGGCTTCAAAAACCCCTTAGATGCTTAAAAAAAAAAGTAACAGCCTATACATGTCCCACTGCTGGGCAAAGGCCTCCTCTATAGAGAGGGTATCAGGGCATAGTCCACCACGCGGCCCCACTGCGGATTGGCGGACTTCACATATCTTCAAAAATATTTTTTTTTGTTATTATTTCGAAATATGCAGGTTTCCTCACGATGTTTTCCTTCACCGCAGAGCACGTGATAAGTCAGCACTTAAAGTTAAAAACTTCATTGGTGCCGGCACCGGGGATCGAACTCAGGTTGCTCGAGTATATTGAATTAAAGGCGAGCGCCCGGACACTGGGCTATCACGGCTCATAAGTTATGCTTATAAGTTATTTTTATTATTAAGTACTTTTGGAACTGATATTATGACAAGAAACGTTTCACAGAACAAATAACTGAGTATCTAACATCGGTGATTAATGGTGAATAATGATACGTGATCACGTTTTAGAACGCCGCGTTTTAGAATGTAAAAATTTGCCAAACGAGCAGACGGTTCACCTGATGCTAAGTGAACACCACCGCTCATGGATATCTGCTACAACCAAGGGTTTGCAGATGCGTTGACAACCTTTTTGGATATTGGGCTCCGGCTACCTCACTCACCAGACGAAACGCAAAAGTACTAGACTTCCACTTTACGCTGGTCTTCTGTGAGGTCGTGGTACTTACCCGGACGGGCCTGCCCATTCGTGCAACAGCCGAGGCTGCTGCGTGGCCCTACCACCGTTAAAATTGATAAACCGTTACATTTCGATAAACCTAAAATTGTCGCAAAGAATCACTGATCTCTAGTAATTTATAAAATTAAATAGAAGCACAAACAAACACAAAAAAAGCACAAACACCGCAAGACCTCAAGTTTACTATAATTTGCACAATTTAGACTAAACTAAATAATGAAAATTTGTAATTGACGATAGCCTTGATATCCCGTAACTATAACATTATGCCGAAAGGAACTCGGTTTATCGGGTGACCATGAGAGCTGTAATGTGATCTAAACGTCGTGAAATAAAAAATAAATTAAACGCAATAAAATAGTTTATTTTAATCAGGTACTATTGCTGTAACTCACCTGCAGTTCGCAGTTATCGTTACTTTGATCGCGGCTCAGATTGATGTTCTTTGTTTGCATTTTCCTCCCCCCGGGGCCTCTTGGGCTCCACCTGTCAGATCAGGAATAGTTCAGTGTTAGGGTAGAATCGTTCAAGCTATAACCAAGAAAACGAAAAACGAAGGAAGCAATAAGTAAACCAAGCTATACAAGACATGGATGGCTTAACAAGTTTATGTTTTAATAACGAAAAACAAAACTGACTTCAAATATCTCGCACGGTATTCGTTTTAAAATTGGTTATCAGGAATTGCCTAAGTATCTCCGGAAACCAAAATCCAATACCATTAATACCACAGAATTAATACGGGACCACATGGGCAGCACCAGCTTTCAAATATAAAAAGAATCATCAACAAAAAAAAACACAATCGAATTGAGAACCTCCTTCTTTTTTGAAGTCGGTTAAAAACTAAATCCTAGGTATAATAAATATGCAAACGTTTAAGAGGCAGAACAGACGTGCAGCATTAGTGGAAGAAGTAGTCATGTAAACGTTTAAATAATTATGTAAAGCAAGCAATTATTAGGCTTTCTGTATGTTGCTTTACTCAAGTAATGGTAATAGGAGAACTACATATAGTGTGATGAATATTAAACTAACAACAAAGTCACGACTCTAGGCTTTGACTCTCAGTTAGGGTGATTCCTTATCGATTTATGTTTCGTATAGTTAGCTCTTTGAGCACTACTTTTGTCGTAAAATTATAGAGGTGGTGCTAATCTAGCGGTTGGGCTGAGGGATTTCCGATGTAAGATCGTGGGTTTGTTCCCAGTAGGCGCATCGATGAGACTTAAGTGGAAAGATCATTGAGTCATATTTCCGTCCTTCCTCTCCCTTCACCACAGAGCCGATGGTAAATCAGCAAACTTAACTTTACTGTTCCAAGGGGTCGCCATTGGGTTTTGAACTCTGGTTGCTCGAGTATACAAAAATTAAAGGCAAGTGCTCAGACTATGCTAACAATTAGCAGTTGCGGTATTATGTAGGTATATAAGACGGTATGCCAACAAATAGGTGAGATAAATCGAAATTGCGTATTTTCATTTGACCCTAGAGAAACAGAGAGTGTGAGCGTCTTTAATTTTTATTAGTTGCACCAAATCAAGATTATTGTCGCTACAATTCTATTCATTTATGTACTAATTTATGCTCATAATTACCCATTGTGTGATATTCGACCTTGATTCATTAAATTTAACGAATTATACACAAACTACTCTAGTTCTCCTACTATTCCGTGCGTGCAATATTTTTTAAAGGGATCCGAAGCTGTCTCTTCACACATTAATATATAGAAACTAACTTCTTCTTCAGCTGTGTCCGAGTCTCTGTCGTAGCCGAGTCGTTTTTAGAATTCCGTATGCAAAGGGGGATATAACGGGACCCTATTACTAAGACCTATATTAAGGCTGTATTTCGTGAACCGTGATAGTTAGACAGTTGAACTTTTCACAGATGATGTATTTCTGTTGCTGTTATAACAATGAATACTGAAAGACAGAATAAAACAAAATATATTTAAGGGGCTCCCGTACAATAAACGCGAGACGGTTCCTAGGCTAGGTAATTAGCTGAGTCGTATTTCGTCTCTGTCGTAGCCAGTCATTTTCTGTCTATGTCTTAGCTGAGTCTTACCGAAGCTCGATCGATGGTTACGTAGAACGTATGCTGTTACTGTCCGTTGCACCATAACCATTACGCGGAAGCAGTCGCGGTCGATATTCAGGGAACCTGCGTACTAAATATTGCACAAAGTGCCGATCCGTGTCTGCCTTCGTCCGGAACGGTTCGTGGCGAACGTGATTTTTGCGATCGTCACTATATGCATATATTGTAGAGTCGCAACTTGTATTATTAATGCGAAATTTTATTTACTGTACTTACTCTTCAAGTCACAATTTCTTGGTAAATGTAGTTGAAATATTGATTAAAGATACTTTATATTGGATTCATTAAGAGTACATTTTACTCTGTACAGTAATACCGTTAATAGAAGTTCAACTTATACTCTATCTATCACAACTCATTTTCCATTTACGTTCGGACTTTTGGTGACAGGTTTAAAACAGTTATTTTAATGTGTGCCAATTACGCCTACAGAAAAGATTTAATCTTGAGTTTCAGAATTTTCTTCAATTCGAGTTTCGTCACATTATTATTGTTTGTGTTGCCAAAACCGTTTTTGTGTCGAAACTCCATAAATTATAATTCTTCATCAAATTTAATGTTTTAAGTTATTTTTGTCGCTATTGAAGAAAAATGGTCAAGTCGAACGAAGTAAGTTTTCTTTAAAAAAAATAATTTCGTTAAAAAAATTATAAAAAATGCATGATAATTCCATATATTGACAAAATTTGTAGACGGAACATGCGAGTTGGTGTCCCATACTTCACTGTGAAAATATAGACTGAACTGAACCAGACCTCGAACTTAACATTCCAGACTTCTGCTTGATAGATTATAGACGGATCTGAAAAAGTAACATTGTTAAAATAACCGTTATATGCAGTTGAAGTAAAACTAGAAAAAACTTTTAAACAATGAATATTTATTACATATAAATAATTATTCCTTATTTTTTATTTTAATTGTATGGTTCAGATACAGACATATAAGGTAAATATTTAAAAATCGGATGCTATAGAAAAGCGTCATCGCCGCAACAGGTTTCCGTTGCTTTGTCGTCATCCAAAGCATTCATTCAGTTCCTCCTTAGTTCCTAAAGAAGTTTTACTTAAAAAATCAAGTAAATTTTAACGCAAATCCGGTATTCGATAGCTTCCAACCCTCGGATTTCCCCTCAACAACCGCAACCGCAACTATTTCAGCGCCACGTAATCAATATTGAGGAAATGAAACCTTTATTATTGTTGACCAGCGTTCGTTCGACCTAAGCATACATAAAGACAGACAAACAGCAGGACGACTTTGTTTAATACTATGTAGTGATAATGACACAGTTTGTTCGCTGAAAATTAACTTGCATTTATTAATTGTGGGCGGTTGTTATAGTGTTGACAGAATTCTATTCACAATTTTAATATACGATAAGTAAAGCGCAATAGAATTTGAAAAGACAAAACATACTTTAACAAAATTATTTTAGCTAACAAGAGTTCTGTAACTTTTGCTGTAATGATAAGGACTTGAAGTCTTTATCTTCAAACTAAAGCTTAATATTCAGAGAATTAGGAGTTGTAAACTACTTTTTGAATGAATAAATGGCTATAAAATCGGAAAGGAGCAAGCAGCTCTGTCACAACAAGATTCGTCTAGGCGGATGGAAAAAAGTTGTGACGAAGTAATTTTATATTCAAACAAGGCCCAGAGTTTAAAGAAAGTTCTTGAGTAGAGTGCTAAAACAAAAGTAAAAAGTTTCACATCAATCCGATTGATGCTGAGAGAACGCGTTGGGAACTAAAACACAAACATTAATTCTTATTCAGGGTGGCTTTTCTTAAGGTGCCCAAATTGACACAGGAGGTTCAGACTCGGTAGTAGAATCGTTTATTGAAATAAAAACAAACTTTTTTTTTTCAAAAAAATTGAATTGCCATTCCGTTCCCTAAAAAACAGAACTTGTTGACAATGCGGTAGTCATTCATAAATGCGTCGTATACTTTTGAAACGAACTAGTGCGCGTGTTTGTTATGAATGATCGCGCGTAAAATAAATGAGTTGCCCATAAATTACGCACTTTTTGAGATAAGTTCAAATGAATGTAATTAATTAATTATCAGTGATTTTAAATATTTATCATTTTTTATATAACATTATTTATGTCTAGAATTTATTTAAAAACAATTAATATACTTAGAAAAGCCTCCCTGTATGTGTATATAACATTTACTGGGTCATCGTTGTCTTATTTATCTGATAGCCACGAACGCGACCAGATAAAATCCGAATCACTTAAGAGATCTTTAATCTAATCGCTTAAACAATGGAGCAAATCGTAAATCTAGACCGCGCGGCGCTTATTGCTTGATTTCTTTCCCCTTATCCCATCGCCAACTCACGACCTCGCCGTATATAGACGTTGTTAACTAACTCGTCGATCGGTTACTTTTAACCATGAGAACCGCCGATCTTTGTTAACGGCGTACAATTAGCGAAACGGGCACCTCCGTTGATGGTGGAAATGTTTTTCTCGCCGGAGAAACTCAGAGGTGTATGGATGGAGAACAATTTCTCCCCACGTCTTTGTTTCCTGAGATAGTACTGTGCTTCTTCAACATTTAAATGCGACGAAACAACTGAAAAGGTTTTTTTTATAAATCGCACCGTGACGATTAGTTATTTACGGCAACGGAAATATAACATGTTTTATTGCATTACGTTTACATATTACGCAAATGCGTTCACTGATTACTCAATTCTTTTGTTTTTTTTCAAAAATATTATGCTTTAAGATGAGAGAGGCATAAAAAGTAACTGTAACTTCAAACATGTAAAATTATTCAATGATTGTACCCAGCAAAAATGTTGTTATCAATTGGTCAATCAATATTTCGGTCTGCACTGATTGCAAAAACATATATAGGATTAGTAACATCTTGGTGTAAAGGTTTTTTATATAAGATTAGTAACATAGAACTTTATCTTGGTGTATAGGTTTTTGTAACATGGATACTATATGCTTTTTTATACGCCCACATGCAAATTTGTTGGATGATTTTTGTCATGTTTTTATTAGTTTATTCGATGCTACCCGCAAAAACTGTCACAATAATCTGTGTCTTGGTAAAATACATCAGTTTGCGATAGTCCGTGTTTCATTCGATATATTACATTGGCGCAGTCGGTTTAATTTTTTTTTAAAAAAAAAAAAGAGACATAGTTCGTGTACTTTTTGGAGCAGCTACAATGCCTATTGGAAAGATTGAAACGTTTGAAGTCGGGACGCATAATTGGGATGCGTATTGCAGAAGAATTAAACAGTTTATCGTACTCAATAACATTCCGGAAGAGTTACACGTGGCCACATTAGTGACTCACGTTGGGGTAACCTGTTACGAATTAATGTGTGACCTATGCGCGCCCGATTTACCTGAAGCAAAGTCTTTCGAAGAACTTGAGTTAATTGTGAAACTGCATCTCGAGCCACAACGATCGGAAATCGCAGAACGACACATTTTCAGGCAACGAAAGCAAGTTTCGGGGGAGACCGTAAACGAGTATTTGCAATGTTTGAAACACTTAGCCAAGACTTGCAATTTTGGAACGACATTGGAAGTTAATTTGAGAGATCAATTTGTGTCCGGTCTCCTTCACGAGGATATGAGATCTAGACTTTTTGCTGAACGTGATTTGGATTATAAACGGGCGGTGGAGCTAGCCCTGGCGTTAGAAGCGGCTGATAGGCATGCAGCAACGTCAGCGGTCAGCGGCAGCATTGCCACAGTTCCATCCGATGGCATCCATCGCGTGGCAGCGGTGGCAGGGAAGCGCGAGCTACATCGTGCGGCCGATGCGCGCGTTTCATCTACACCGGCAGCGCAGCGTCCCCCCCGGGGCGGCAGCGGTGCGACGTAGCCCATGTCCGCGGTGTGGCAGAGTTGGTCATGCGGCAGCCAGGTGCCGTTTCAAGGCGTATCATTGTGATAAGTGCGGTGAGAAAGGACATTTAAAAGTTATGTGCCGTAAGTTCGAAGGTGATCGCGAATCAGAACAATTAAGAACAACTAAAGGTCAGTTTTTTTTTAGTTGACTCCGATACAGAAGATAGTCTAAACTTTTATAATTTATCCTATGATGGTGAGGACAACCCATATTACATTAATTTAAAAATAAATAATTATTCAATGCAGTTCGAAGTTGATACTGGTTGTAAGTTTTCGGCTATTTCAAAGTCATGCTATGATGTTTTGTTTTCTAAAGTACAACTGCATAAAAAATCTCTAACGTTAAAGTCATATACCGGCAATGTAATAACACCAGTCGGATATATTGTGGTGCAAGTTACTTACAGAGCGCGATCGGAAAATCTTCAACTTTTTGTAATTAAAAACGGTGGTCCGCCTTTAATGGGTCGTACTTGGATACGGATTTTAGGTGTAAACATAAATGATTTTTACAATATATCCGATGGTTTAACAGAACCTATTGACATTTTGCGAAAAGAATTCTGCGATGTTTTTACCGATGGGCTTGGGACATGTAAAATTCCTATACAGTTACATTTGGCAGATAAAACTCCGGTTTTTGTTAAAGCGCGTCCGCTGCCGCTCGCGTTACGGGCGCCAGTAGAACGAGAGCTAGAACGTTTGCAAAGCGACGGTGTTATTTACAAAGTGGAGCGTTCCGATTATGGAACCCCAATTGTTCCTGTTATTAAAAAGAATGGAGACATACGCATTTGTGGAGACTACAAAATAACCATTAACTCTCGATTAAAAGATTTTCATTATCCACTTCCTCGCATAGAAGAGATTTTTGCTACATTATCGGGAGGGGCGGTATTTTCAAAACTCGACTTGTCCCACGCCTATCAACAGTTCGTATTAACAGAAGAATCTCAACCGATGACTGCAATAACTACACATATAGGAACTTTCGTTTATAAGCGCGTCCCTTTTGGAATTAAATGTATACCCGAAAATTTTCAGAAAATTATGGAAGAAATTCTTAATGGATTGCCGTCAACGGTTGTATTTCAAGATGATATTTGTTGTTCTGGAAAAGATAAAGAAAGCAATCTTAAAAACTTAAGAGCTGTCTTGAGTATATTAAGAGATGTGGGATTACGTGTTAACTTGCCAAAATGCGAATTTTTTCAAGATAGTGTTACATATTTAGGATACCGTATAGATAAGAACGGCCTACACGCAGATGATAAGAAAGTGGAAGCGATTGTGGCCGCTCCCACCCCAAAAGATGTAACACAATTAAAAAGTTTTCTTGGGCTCGTGAATTTTTATGCCAAATTTTGCATTAATATAAGCGACATATTAAAACCCTTATACGATTTGCTCAAAAAAGATGTTAAATGGTTTTGGGATGAACGGTGTGAAATTGCATTTAAAAAGATTTAAACGCATACTGAGCAGTGGTCCGGTGTTGGCGCATTATGATTATAAATTGCCGTTAATCCTTTCTGTGGACAGTAGTGCTTACGGTTTAGGCGCGGTGCTAATGCACCGCTATCCCGACGGCTCAGAGCGCGCGGTCAGCTGTGCGTCGCGCACTCTAAACGCTCATGAGCGCAACTACTCGCAACTAGATAAAGAGGCGTTAGCGATTGTGTTTGGCGTAACAAAGCACCACCAATACTTGTTCGGTAGACATTTTTTACTGCGTAGCGATCATCGTGCTCTTAGTTTTATTTTCGGTAAAAACAAAGGTATTCCACAAACAGCGGCAAGTCGCTTACAACGATATGCGATTAAGTTAGCTGCATATAATTTTGATATTGAATTCGTCCCATCATCGAAAAACTTTTTTGCGGATGCCCTTTCGCGTCTACCTATGCAGCGGACAGTAAGAGATGCTAGTGATACTTTCGAAGGGAGTTATTTAAATTTTATAGAATATCGATTACCGGTCACGTTTCACGAAATTAAAGCTGAAACTCTTAAAGATAGTCAATTAACAAAGATAGCTGGATATGTAAAATTTGGCTGGCCAGAACGTATGCAAAATGAAAGCGAGCGAGTATTCTTTAATAAAAAGGATAATTTGTTTCTAGAACACGGTTGCTTGGTTTGGGGCTATCGTGTTATTATACCCAAAACTCTTAGAAGTGCTGTACTACGTGAATTACATAGCGGTCACATCGGCGTAGTAAAAATGAAACAAACAGCTCGAAATTATTTATGGTGGGAGGGATTAGACAGTGACATAGAAAAAATATGTCGCGATTGCAACGCTTGTTCGTCGCAGCGCAGTGAGCCGCCGCCCGCGCCGCTACACTCTTGGCCATGGCCGACAGAGCCTTGGATTTTTAAGGCCGTTTAAGAATAAATATTATTTTGTCTTAATTGATTCCAATACAAAATGGAGAGAAGTGGAAAACGTTTCGAGCACCTCAGCACAGGCAGTTCTTTCTTGTTTGCGTAAAATTTTTTCACGTTTCGGTCTTCCGAAATCCATAGTTAGTGACAACGGTCCACCCTTCTCTTCAAGAGAATATTTAAATAATTTAGAGAGTAACGGTATTAAACGCATTTTAGTCGCCCCGTATCATCCGGCAAGTAATGGTGCGGCTGAAAATGCAGTTCGATTAGTTAAACAAGTCCTTAAAAAAGCGTCTGTTGATAATGAAGATTACAACACAGCTCTGTGTAAATTTCTCTTTACATATAGAAATACGGAACACTGTACGACACAAAAAGAACCTTCAGTTTTGCCGTAGGGCGGCGTTTACGTGGTAGGCTTGATCTTTTGCGTCCAGTAACCGCAGATATAGTTAAAGAGAAACAGAGCATTCAAACGGAGAGGAAAGGTGGAGTTTCACGCAACATAGCTCCCGGCGATGCTGTACTTTTCCGTGATTATTCAAATAAAGATATTAAATGGAAGGAAGGGGTGGTAGTAGACAAAACCGGACCTGTGTCTTTTCGCGTTAACACTGAGGATAATAGGACCGTCAAGAAACACATAGACCAAATTTTAAGTAAAACGTCTCGAAAATCACGCCATTCTCTATCCTGTGTGAGTCCAGCCCTTGCTAAAGGTTCAGAGGAAATAAATGAAGATGTTAACGATGGTTGGTCAACTCCGTTAAATGAATCAGTTTCTTCGGGAGATAATTTAGTTTCTTGCACCCTAAATAGCAATGTGGAAGGAAATAGTGGGGGTGACCTTAGTAATAGCGCTACACCAACTCCCTTAAGTATTGCGAAAGATGAGTTTGCAGAACGTCCCGGACAGACGCGCCAACAACGAACTTACACTCCGCATGCTATGAAATTAAGATCCCGTCTAAAAATAAGTGGGCAAAGGCCTTTACAGAGGGTATAGCGTACGCGGCCCCAAATCCCCTTTCAAAAATATTCAAATTCAAAAAAACTCTTTGTCGCTCATATTATGCATATAAATTATGTTAAACTATTTTGTACCTAACTAATAATAAGTTATTTTATATGTTATGTTCCTTTAATGCATTGTACTTCTATTGTTCACATCTCTCTAACCATTTTTTGTTTTTAGTTTTATTTAAATTTAAATGATATTGTTTTTGTTTTAAGAGGAGGTAAATGTCATGTTTTTATTAGTTTATTCGGTGCAACCCGCAAAAACTGTCACAATAACCTGTGTCTTGGTAAAATACATCAGTTTGCGATAGTCCGTGTTTCATTCGATACATTACAATTTTATCGGAGGTTTCCTGGATTTGATAAATTTGTTCTGGTGTTGCATTCAAATTTACACTTATCTTCTGCATAATAAACTGGCAGTATCAATATATGCAGTTTACTCACATAGCTTATAAATCATCACACGATTATTTCATGTTCTTTTAATGAATCGTGTGCGTAATTTTCGCGTTTTCTTTTTTTTTTTTGCGTTAGGTAGAACCTTTTTAGAATATCCGGTAGCGAGTTTGTCGTTGGATATACGAAAATTTTAAATTCGAAATTCTCAGAATTTGAATTGCGCAAATTAATCCTACCGCTGAGCTCTATCCGTTTCTTCGCGGAAAGCACGTTATTATAGCTGCATTAAGGAGTTTCTTTGAAGCACGCGCGGGAGACTGAGTGCGGGAATTCGAATTTCAAATATATATAAGAATATACTTAGGAAAATAAGAGAGAATAAGAAAAAGGCGAGGGAAAGAACCTATTTTTATTAAATTAAATAAAATCGCTCGTATTTGAATTACGGCACTTTTTTTTGAAATTATATTTAAGATATTAAAATAATGATCGACCGAATTAATGTGTACATCGATCAAAAGGAACAGTTAGGTATGTACCCTTTATGCTTTCTTTGACAAGATGAATCGAGGAAGGAACTAAAGTACTATAAATAATCTAGTTTAAAATCTATGGTTACATCGACACTAGCTCAGTGCTCGACGGTGAAGGAAAACATCGTGAGAAACCTGTATATTTTCGAAATAATAACAAAAAAACTATTTCGAAAATATGTGAACTCCGTCAATCCGCAGCGGGGCCGCGTGGTCGATCATGCTCTGATACCCTCTGTGCCGGAGGCCTTTGCCCAGCCGTGAGACATTTTATAGGCTGTTAAATCTTTAAACGTATGACAGTGCAAAAAGGATTACTTATAAGAATATAATTTAGGGAAAGGGGAATTATAATTTAGGGTGGTAGGGCCACGAAGCAGCCTCGGTTGTTGCATGAATGGGCAGGCTCGTCCGGGTAGGTACTAGGACCTCACAAAAGATAGGCGTAAAGTGGAAGTATAATACTTTAGGGTTTCGTCTGGTGAGTGTGGTGGCCAGAGCCCAATTTTCAAAAGGTTGTTAACGCATCTGGAACCCTCGGGTGTACCAGATGTCCATGGGCGGCGGTATCCACTTGACATCAGGTGAACCGTCTGCTCGTATGACAAACTTTTCATTAAAAAAAAAACTATACGGTACGTGACACCTCGCGCGATTCATGCTACATCAGAAACTGTACCAGGGTATGCAATAAGGTGAAATAGTGTCATCAATTGTTGTAGCAAATAGCACACACGCGAGATGCAATTGGCAAAGGATATTGCTTCAGTACTGGTTATCCAATCTGACGCAATTTCCGAGTGAGGTAAAAAGAGTCACATTGCGCTCCATGTTCTTCCACTCACGGCGATCCGCGGGCCGAGGGTTAGCCCCCGCGTAATGGCCCCGGGGCCAATTATTGGCCATTTCATTCACAAAACTACCTCGGCCACGCCACGGGCACAGATTATCCACGGCTTTGCTGTTAAGGTGAGTGTACACCGTCCGTGCTTTCGAAGTCTTTTATATGTGAAAAGTTGACAAGGGAACAGGCTCTCCACCTGGGTTTCAAATTTGTCAAAGGGTGTCTACCTGATGTTAAATGACACCTCCGCAACGACACCACAGGGGTTGTTAATGCCTTGCAGTCGAGTGAAAAGAAGGGTCCCAGTTAATTAAGGTTATACGTGGTACTTCCCTGGATGAGTTTAGCTATTTGTGCAACACTAGACACCTTTAAACTTTGACTTCTTTAAAGCTTTTGATTTGTTTTTTTTTTTAGAATATTTTTGCTTTGTTCTCTCTATGTATAACGTATTTTACACGTAATGAGATTGAAGTCAAAATTATGAATGTGCTCTAAAAAGCATGTTCTTTAAATTTTCAATGTTTTACATTTTTAATATCGATAAAGCAAAACGCAATATCCTCGATTCTTGAATCCTTTAACTTCCAAGCAATCTTTGAATACATATTCTGTGTCGGGTGATGTTTTGAGTTCTACAAATTATTCAATTACTAACATTTCATTTAAAACCAAAAAGTATACACATGTGCTTTAAATTTACTCGGCGATAGCAGAATACACGCGTGATGGTATAGGTTAAATCAAAACGTAACTATAACTTTTTTGAATTTTGACTTGGAGCCAGAGATATATATAAAAATGCGTCGAGTGTGAAACCTCCTTTAGGGTTTCGTGTTAGTATCTTAAACGCGCCCGGCACTGCGCTGGTTTCGGTTAAATTTTAATCTTAATTTAATGGTCGCTATGAGATAATTGAACGGCTTTTTCAACTCCCAACTAGTTAGTTATCTCATTCGGCACTGACCTTCCCCGGAGCCATGCAATTGATTTATAACTTTTCATATAAACGATACTCGTGTTGTCTAGTGATTCATTTAATTTCTCACTTTACAGTATATTAACGTTTTTATACATTGTTACTATCAATAATTTACTCGCAGTGTCATTATTGATGGTACTATCAGTCGGTTCATCTAATTTCCACAATGCGATATAGTTACGACTTTTGCCAGCATTTTCTTGATAGAAGATTTTATAATTATATCATTTATGTGGACTTTTCCATAGTCGTATAGCCCTTAACTAAAATTTCGGACATCCTTATAGCTCCATTCAGCTTACACGGCCCTAATTTAAACGCCGTATTATAATATGCAACAATAAATGGACGGACAAGATGTGTGGTATTCAATCTTAAATCTGAAATTGCACATACCAGGTTATTTATTGATGATACAGGTTTATAATGATTTTTTGTACAATTTTTGTTTTGAACTAATTCAGAAATAAACAAAAAAAACTCCATAAAATCTCTGTATTGTGTGACATAACATACGACAAGAATATTCCTGATTTGTTTAATCTAACCTAACACAGTGATCACTCCATTTGGTAGATAGTAATGAATCGATTTTTCCCCCCCAAAAATAAATTGTAAATTAAACACATTTAAGAAGTGGCTGGGGACAAGAGGGCTGGTTCTTTTCTCGCTCAAAGGTTAAGCATAACTATTCAGCGAGATTCACACAATGCCACATGGACTAGGTTTATTTGATAATATGTATATTGTAAATAAAAGACGATTAAGATTAAAAAAAGTTCAGAAGACAATATGACGCTTAGACATCTACATCTTCTTACGAAATAGACTTTATGACATCGTGGTGTAGATGAGAGAGAATTTTGATATCACATGTGGCATACTATTCTTTAAAACAAAGTTGACAGCCAGGCGTTTCGTAATTTATATTTGCTCTTAGGAACGTTAAAATCTACTATAGGTTCCAAAATTTCAAATGTTAGTTGTTGGAAAAGAATGTGCGCAGCCGTTTACATACATTTTATGACATGCACTATTACCCTATAAAATATATGTATTAAGGACATGTATTATGTCACATAATACATATATCTTATCTTGGCTTAGGTAAGCTAATCAGGAGTATAATTATTGCGCCGTCTAGCGAAACGTATCAAAATATATTTTCAGGATTTAACATATGATTTGATAGGTTACTGAATGGCGATTTATGGACTAACTTCATGTTATCAGGTTTATTTTGATTTTTATTTAGTTAAACTAAATAAGTTTAAGTTCTTAAACACATGCACGTTTGTTTTGTGTTAATAATGTGCACCTTGAGTATTTAAACTATTAATTTTATTACTTTATTTGTGTCCGCACAACACTGAGTAGAGAACGGGTAAGAATTTAACCGATTCCCAGCAAGCGCTCTTGAGCCCGGCTCATCCCTGGCAAAAATAGTGAAGAATTTCTCCACGGGTCCGCAAAGCTCTTGGAAAGATTAAGGACCCCCGGATTTATTGCGTAACAAATTCAAATACGTGTAATTTTATTCAATAGAGCTCGGAACGGATGCGAGGTCTGTGAAAAAAAAGCAGTCGCTCTTTGTTTTGCAATTTCCATCTCTATTCAATGACGTTAAGTGTTAAATATGCAAAGGAACGTCGCAGAAGTCTATTGACTCGATGTAGACGTACGTTAGTTGTAATTTAAAACATAAACTCGAAATAAAATCGTCGCGTGTAATCTTCGCAACATACGCGGGGTTAATGAATTTTGTATTGATGTTATCTTGTCTGATAATTTTGTTTTGCAAATACCTGTGGTTACTAGTTTAAACATAAATGCCCAGTGTAATAATATGATGGGACGATTATGAAAGGGATGTACTGTCCATAAATATTAGGAGAGACGAGTTGTAAGAAATGCCAACTTCAAATTACTGTTGAATCAGTATTAGATGAACCTGGGTCCTGTTGGGTCTACTTTGTTTAAATTTCACCGAAAAAAAGACGTAAAAGTTCTTTTTTTTATTTAAATTAAAACATTGCCCTTAATTTAGGATAACATTATCCTGTGTTGTAAGAACATTTTACAAACATAAATTTCACACGGACAATCACACAGATGCGAAACACTATCTGTGGGTCACACAAATAGTTATCTCGTGTGGGAATCAAACCCACGACCCCCGACGCCGAAGCAGATACCTTGGCGACTGCGCCACGGAGTCATCAAAGTAGCGACAGCATCACGTATAAGTTATGTAATTCATTATGAGTTTTAGTATTTTGTAATAAGCAAAGAACTCCCACAGATGTTAAGAAATGAAAATTTTCTGGACTGGATTGAGATGAAAAAGAAGAAGAAGAAAATTTAGAAACACTAAAATTTAAGAACAGCGTCTAACTTGAGATCTTAACAATTGGCTCAATTGATGACCATTCGCCAATCGTATAGAATGTGTGTTGACAGACATTGAAAAGGATAGTATTAAAATTCTAACTTAGATACAAAATGAGCTATGCATGTAATTACCAAACGAAAGCAGAGAATACGATAAAATAACGCACTTGTCTGGTTGCATGAGTAACTAGATTGGATCTCAACATAATGGTGAGCATATATCATGCATGCACTTTCACAACGACATTGTCGGACGGATGCTCGTAAAGGCAATTGATTATATTTTTATCCCATGAACCAGTCGCGTTGGTGTTCTTGATTGGATCCGGTTTAACGGATCAGCTTTTATGCATTATTCTCACGCTACGCCTAGCAGGAAGTGTTTACTGTGATAGAGCCACGTAGAGACTTGCCGTGCGCTTAATAAGTGTGCGGGAAGTCGATGGATGCAGGTGGCTCAGGATCGCGCTTCTGTGGCTGTTGGGAAGTATGGTCAGTAGTCGACTCAAACAACCTGAAATGATGATGATGATGAAGATAAATAAGCAACATACTGTGGTAGAGCCTGGCTGGGCTTGTAGAATCTATGTAGAAGTCGATGGAATGTGTGGCTTTTCTAAAGGTGCCCAAATTCACACATGAGGTTCAGACTGGATAGTATAATAGTTTCTTGAAATATAAATACCATTACCTCTATTTACCATTTGGATACAGAACCCTAAAAATGTTTTTTATTTCATCAGAGAAACACGTGATTTAGTGTTTTTAAATCTACGTAGAAGTCGATGGAATGTGTGGGTTTATAGGGGTTCATTTCGAGAATACGATCACAGAAAATACCACAGGCAAATTTTTCTTACGTGCTGAAATTGGAAGAATATATAAATGCGTAATGAGTTTTTTTTTTCCTTTTAATAGAACAAAAACTTGTGAGAGCTTCAATTTGAGTTACAACAAAAGCAAACAACAAAAACCTTTGCGTTATCTATATCCATTTCCATATTTTTTGTTTTTAGATTGCGTAAACTGCTTCAGATTGTGTTTAAAATCTGTTCAACTACAAACGGAACGCAAGGTCAAGCTCTTGTTTATTAGGAATAAAACAATAAAAGGCCAAGTGTGAGTCGGACTCACGCGTAAAGGTTTCCGTACATTATATATAAAAACGGCAAACAATCATGTCAATTGTATGTTTTATTCTATTTTTTAATATTTGTTGTTATAGCGGCAACAGAAATACATTATCTGAGAAAATTTCAACTGTCCAACTAAAACGGTTCGTGTGATACAGCCTGGTGACAGACGGACAGACAGACAGACAGTGAAGTCTTAGTAATAGGGTCCCGTTTTACCCTTTGGGTACGGAACCCAAACAAAAAAAAAAATTAATAAATCTAAAACAGTGATGCATAAGGTTCGTGGAGTTAAATTTCAGTTTTTATTCCTTTCAAAGTTTTTGTCTGTAAGAAATTCAAAAATATTTGATATGAAACAAAAATCAATACGGTTTATTTCTTTAAGGAGCTGGGATTACTTTGCCATGCAGACCTGCAAATCTCATGTGGTGTTCCTCGTATTATTGAAAATTGTGTGACTAGATAATGTCGAGCCGCCAAGGAGATCGAATATTATTCGCAATTAGCATTTATTGTATCAAAATAATGTTTTAGTAGTTAAATACTAGTTAAATCTATTGTCATCTAGTTGCGAGCAGGCAGGAATCTTTTCGGGATATGTAATTTAAAACAGATGTAGTGAGTTTAATATACGGAAAGTTTGTGTGGATTTATGGATATGAGTCAAAAGACGTTAAGTTACAGCCTATATATCCCACTGCCTGACAAAGGCCACCTCTGTACAGGGTATCGTTTATAATCTATACCTAATAATCTAGGTTCCAGTTTATGTGTGTGTAAACCACATATTGCGTTTACAAAATGTTATAAGTTTTATACAGGTATCTCAATTTTTTAAGCCTATATTTCTTTATTTTATTAGTGTATCTAATATAGAAAGATACTAAAGCAGATTAAATAACTTACAAAAGTTTTTATATATATTTTTTATTTGTTAGGAATAATATTTTATTCTATAATTTTCATTATCAGAATCCAAGATCTAACCTCGTAAAGAAGTGTCTCCATTTTCCAACACTGTTCTGATAGACTGGTGTCCACAAATTCCCTCCGTTTTGGCTGCCCATCACCGACTATTTTGGGTATTTTCACTCATCCTACTTAAAATACAAAGGATATGCATTCCTCACACCCATTGTAGCAATCGTCAATCATTCACACAAACAGACGTAACAAAATCTTGACCACTTACTTCAAAATGTTGCCCGCCGACTAGGACCCGTGGCGAAGCGAAATCCGAAATTCCCGACGAGTGCACACTATCACTACAATCCTAATCGCAGTCGCACTGAAATCGGTTATATTGGACGTGAAAAAAAAAACCAAAAAACCGGCACCACGCGAAAACCGACCTCCTAGACGAGTCGCACCGAAACCATCGGCAGCGTTCGGGCATAAATCACGCACACGCGTGCGCGGCTCAGCACGCGGCACGCACACACGTGCACCGCGTAGGGGGGTGTTTAGTTTTCGTATCACGGCCGCGCGAGCGCAGTTCGGGGAACGCGTGCGTGGCGTACGCGGCCGGCTGGCGCACTGTGCCCCCGCGTTTACTAGGGGCGACGAAATTTGGCGTCGTGGACGGATACGCGCCGCTTCCAGACCCCTGCGACGGATCTAGATTGCATGTAGCCTGGGAGTGTCTCATAGGGATGCTAAAAGCCCGTCCGTAACCTAACCTAAATTGCGTTAACATTGATGAATCCGCGGCGCAGTTGCGAAGGTATTGGCTTCGGCGACGGGGGTCGTGGGTTCGATTCCCACACGGGACAACTATTTGTGTGACCCACTGATAGTTGTTTCGCATCTGGGTGTTTGTCCACGTGAAATTTATGTTTGTAAAAACTTCCTTACAACACAAGATAATGTTATCCTAAAGTGAGGGCAATGTTTATAAAAAAAAAAAAAAAATTGGGACGTAGGCGTCTTGAAGTAAACAGTGAATTGGTATTTACTGAGCTAGCGCGCTTACCATCAACGGCTGCATCGCCACTTACCATCATGGGATGGTAGTCAAGTGCTGGCCAGTTTTGAATTAAAAAAAAAAAAGATTACGCAGAATTCGGATATGCAGTGATCCAGTGTAAGCTGTAAAAAATAGATGTGTACAGGTAGTGGTGTCGAACTAGCAGATTAGTTTTTTTGCAACTTAATGTTCTTGCCATTCTTTAGATAGCTGTGGTAGGACCACGCAACAGTCTTCACTGTAGCATGAATAAGCAGGTCCGTTTGGGAAAGTATTACGATCTCACAGAAGACTGGCGTGAGGTGGAAGTGTTATGCTTCTGCATTTCGTCTAAGTCAGGTAACCGTGGCAAACTTTATTAAAAGGTTTCAACGCATGTGCAACCCTACGGATGTTGCAAATGTCCATTGGCGGCGGTTATCACTTTACATCAGGTAAACCGCCAGATTGTTTACCATCTTCTCACTTTAAAAATACAATAATTGATAAAGATGTTAGCCCATTGAACTGACCGTAACATAAAAAGAGTTTACGATCTAGATGTATCGTAAACTCTTTAGATTTTATGGATGGCATACAGGTACCTATGTGACGACATAGCAAATCTACACTTGTTTTTTTATAAATATTGCTTCGACAAGTACTATCTCAGGTGGATCGTGATAGACATGGCAGTAAAAACATTGCCTCTTGCATGTACTGTGTTTGGAAGAAAGCCTGATGATGTGAATCATGTGACACGAAGAATAACGATCTTTATACATTAAAGGAAATGGGTTGGCCATATTGCTCGTAGATCTGATGGGAAAAATAGGTTCTCGAGTGGCAACTGCTTAGTCATCGTAGTGTAGAATGACCACCTGGACCCCACCTGTGCACATGTGTGTGAAAGTCGATGGATGCGGGTGGCGCTGGATCGTGCTTTGTTGCAGACTCCGGGAGAGGCTTACGTTCAGCAGTAGACTTTTTTTTTTATGTGAAAAGTTGCCAAACGAGCAGATGGTTCACCTGATGTTAAGTGAATACCACCGCCCATAGACATCTGCTATACCCGAGGGTTTGCAGATGCGTTGACAACCTTTTTGGAAATTGGGCTCCGGCTACCTCACTCACCAGACGAAACGCGAAAGTATTTGTCATACTACCACTTTACGCTGGTCTTCTGTGAGGTCGTGGTACTTACCCGGACGAGCCTGCCCATTCGTGCAACAGCCGAGGCTGCTGCGTGGCTCTACCACCGTCAACGCAGACAAAAACAGGCTGAAATGATGATGATCATGATATTTTAAGGTTGATGACTTACCTTTCTCAATATAGACAAGACCTCTATAGAAAGAGAAGAGTGAGTTATGGATATAAAAATGTGCACAATAATTATATATATCAGTAAATAAGAAACACTTGCCAAAGAAGTTTTCAGAAGTTAATTCGTAATACATTACCTGTTTTTACATTTAACGACATCCATTTTGGTCGAAATTATAAACATATATGGTTAATGGAGGCATTCAGGAAACATAATTCAGTTCTTCAACCTGCCCCCTTTCATTACATCCGTTCATTCGTTCTTTTATGAGTATGCATCGATGGTTCTTTTAAGTTTTATTCAGATTATATAAAAATATGAAGGTATTTAAATAAGTTACCTTTTTATTACACTGTGAGATAAATTTTTCTCGGTATATTCTCATTACAGAATCGCATTCGAACGGTGACAAGAGACAGTTAATAAATTGGTCCAAATATATAGTGTCAGTGAATATAGTGTTCTATAATATATAGTGCTAATATTATTTAGTTATTTGATCACAGAATTTTCAATAGTTTCTTTCCCTGCAGATAAATCAGTATGCTCCAGGTGTTGAATCCATAGCACACCTGTCACTTTCCGCCTTCCAGGCTCATAATTACGTGCGCTTTATTCTACTCGAGCGAAGATACGAACAAAGGATCTCTGCGGTTTCTGTCACGGGACGTAAACACGAATACTGAGGTCGAGCTCAGCGCACGGGAGCGGAACGAAAGCCAAATCGTCAATCCTCGCGAACTGTGTTTGCCCAGGCTACATTGGAGCTCCAAAGTATTTACGAACTAATTTCCTCCACGCCTTGGTAGGTTGACTTATAAAGAAGGAAAGAAGTAGTTGGCGGTTGAGTGGTCAGGCAAACAAATTAATTAAAAGATAAGTTCATAATTAAACAGATATAATATTAGCTATATGGATACATAATTAAATAGATTTGAAGTGTTTCAGACGCAAAATGTTCAAATATTACAAGTTTGCCAATGGTCACGTGGTATAAATGGGCGGGAAGAATGAAGTATTGAACTATTTGAAGTGGTGAACGAGTTAAAACATGAAAGTGTAGTAAGTATATTATAAAAGATGGATGGATTACGTGACAGATGGTACAGATGAGCGGAATGTATCGATATGTCAATCGAGATAAAAATAGAAGAAACGCAAGCACGGCACCGACTTTAAAAAAATGATACAAAGGTATAAGAATAAAAACAATGTAATTTACAGCTTGATATACTTTTATGAATATACTCCAAATTTTATATGAAGTTTTAATATTGCTAATCTCTGCACTTAAGATGAAACATTAAAATTAGTAGATTAAAAAAACAATGTAGATAAAATACGTTAAAATTTTCACCAGCGGTAAAACTGCTTAGTGGTAAATCGTGTGGCCGCGATTCCGGACGCGGGTTTTATTCCCGCGGTGGCGAAAAAATTCTACGTTACATTCATCCGTTTATTCCAAATTAATTCTACAATATCAAAACAAACTTCAGTTTGTGTTTTGGTTTCATGTGAATTTCATCAGTACGGAAAAAAATTATGGTTTGCATAAAATACCGGCCAAGTGCTTGTCAGACTCGCATGCGAAGGATTCTATCTAATCTATCTATAAAAACGGCTTAAAAATTATGTCTGTTATATGGGTGCCCCACTTAAATATTTTTTTATTCTGTTTTTTAGTATTTGTTATTATAGCGGCAGCAGAAATAGGTCATCTGTGTCAAAATCAACTTTCTATGACGGTTCATGAGATACAGCCCGGTGACATACCAGCAGACAGCGAAGTCTTAGTATTAGGGTCCCGTTTTACCCTTTGGATACGGAACCCTAGAAAACAACTCGAAATTATAATTTGAAGAAGAAATGAAACCCAGTACAGAGGGAGGTTGAATACAGATATTTAAATATCTACCCAGAGGGATTTACATGAAGAACGCCTACATATGTTCGGATATAACGTTGTAGCGAAGACATTGAGAACGGTTTTTTCCATTAAACTATATAACATTTTGTAAAGTAATGTTTTCTTGTATGTTTTATATACATATTTAATAAAGATAGAAGAGATGATACCCATATTTTTTTTCGATTTAAGCAAACATGGAACGGAAATAAAAATGATAGACAGCATTGCGTATTTTTATATATCGCAAACTATGAAGCTACATATAACGTTGCTAAACAAAATGAACGTGGTATAGGGAGTCTTTACAAGTCGATGGAGTTATTTTTGTTCACTCGCCCGGAAAAGGTGGCACTGAATGCACAATCCCGACTTCTAATTAGCACATGCGGGGGTCGATGGAATAAAGTAACTGTGCTCAACCGTTAATTAATATCATCGTAAGGCTGCGTCTCGAGCCGTTGGCTTCCATTACTGTCTGCTACAGAGTAGACGAACATCAGATATAAACTGGCGGGAAGCAAATCAAAAATGGATGAACGTGACAGGTGCTAACCAAACATCCAAACTTAAATGGAAAATGACTTGTAATAGACAGTAAAGTATTAGTACTAATACGGAGAAAAATGTACACTTAATGAATCCAACATAAACTTCTCTTGTTTAAATCTTTTATTCAGTATTACAACCATATAACTGTGGTAGGCCCACGCAACAGTCTTAGTTGTTGCACGAAGGGCAGGTCCGTCCGGTTAGGTAAGTACTACGACCACACAGAAGACTGGCGTGAAATGGAAGCGTTATAATACTGCGTGTCATCTGGTGAGTGAGGTAGCCGAGGCCCACTTTATTTAAAGATGGCAACACAACTGCTAGCCTACTGTTGCAAATGTCTACGGGGGGTGGTTATCACTTAACATCAGGTGAACCGTAAACTCGCTTGTCATCTACTCACATAAAAGAATAAAAAATCAGTGGAAATAGTTTCTTTATACTAAACGGTACTTGGTATAATTTCTCAATGAGACCATACTGTCTACGGAAGAAGGCGGTTCATAATGAGGTGGATGAGATTCGATTGATTGTAAAATACAAATATTACGCAACGTTAACTAGTCCAAAACTAAGAAAATAAAGAAAATAGTCTTCGTTCTCCTACTCTTTCTCCACAAAAGCTGTTGGCATAACATATTTTTTCCTTCCACTTTGCTCTTACAACGGCCAACTCAATAATTATTGGACTAGTGCTATCAGCCGAGCTGGACAGATCCAGACAGTCCGTAGAAATTTTCAAGGCCCAAAAACAACTGTATTTTGACGGTAACTATATAATTAGTCGATCTTATCCTTTAATTGCAATTAACAATTCAATCGGTGTCGGCGTCGGGAATTGAACTCAGACTTGCTCGAGTATACTAAATTAAAAGCGACCACCGTGAGCTGTCACGGCTAATAACATAATAAAAAACAATAATCTTTTAATAGATGTATCCTCTCTTATAATGACCTCTTTAGTGTAGTACTCTATACCACTCGCTGATTCGGAAATGTTTTAAGTATATTTCAAAAGCAAAGGTTGCCCCTTTGTTCTTATAATTAATATTACCCTCGAGGTATCGGCTTATTTGATATCAAAATAAAAGGGAATTGCTATTTGCACTGGTAGTACAAAATCCTGTTTGAATATTCACGGCGGAAATTGAAAAAAAACAACTTAAGACATTTGCCTTTGTAAGGTTGATTATATAAAAATTCCTTACCTACCTTTTTAAAGAATCATATAGTAAGTGTTTAATGATTTTTTTTCAAATTGCAACATTAATTGTCACTGCTTATCTCTTCACAATGACAATATCAAGCGGTTGTAATTATCTTTTTTTAATTTTCCTACATTTCGACCGTTATTCTTATATGGAAATTACTTCACAATTTTCAATGTATCTTACAGTATTCACTTCACACATACATACATTATACCTGTAAAGTCACCATAATAATATCCATAAACTGTTGTGCCAGCTGTGAGCAGGAATCGAATTGACGACATACGGTGAGAATACCCAATTGCTTACCAAGTTTTCCAACGGATCCATTTATATGAATCTGATAAGACAGAAGATGATAAGACAGAAACTTTATTGAGATTACCATCGCATTTAATAGGTCTTAATTGAAATATGAGATTGAGAAATCAATGTGTTTCCTTGCATTCGCCATTTGTCCATCTGCGTATGTAATCCGACACTTTACGATATATTCACGGCATTTTGCTACTTATCACGGTGCATCACGGTCTTAATTGCGTTGTCTCAGCGTGTCTCTCGCGCGACGTGTAGGGGTTGCAAACAGTACCATAATGCATCCGTTTGCTAAGGATTCAAGTTTTTTTTGTCCCTTCCTGTATATCCATATCTAAGGTACTTGTTTACCGTCGTGTGTGAGATTATTTTTACCAATCGCAATGAGCTCATTTGGATGTCTTTATATGCCGGATACTTGCGAAGGTAACTAGAAATACTGCACGTACATTTTTTACGTCTCGATAAACATTATCTCTTTTGAGGCATATTCGCTTAGCCTATTATGTATTACGTATATAATCAAACATGTACTAATAACAAGTACCAACGAGTACTAACAACTGTGGCAGGGCAATGCAACAGTTTTCACTGCAGCACGAATGTGCAGGTCCTTGCGGGTAGTTACCACGACTTCACAGAATACCGGCGTAAAGTAGGAGTGTTACATTTCTGCGTTACGTCTAGTGAGTGAGGTAGCAGGGGCCCACTTTATTTAAAGGTGGCAACGCATTTGCAACCCTACGGGTGTTGCAAATGTCTATGGGTGGCGGTTATTACTTAACATCAGGTGAACCGCCAGCTCTTTTGCCACTTTTTCACATAAAAAAAAGAAAAAAAAAAAACAATGACTGGACGCCAATACACCAGAGCCCGAAGAAGAAGGCGAGCAACGGCTGAGGAGACAGCTAGTCTCTACATAGCTTACCGAGCGGATACGAAGACATTGCATCTCGCAATCGCAAATGCCAAGACTCGAGCATGGGTTGAGCTCTTGGAGGCACTCAACACAGATCCATGGGGGCGTCCTTATAGGATGGTTCTGGGTAGGCTTAGGCCCTGGATGCCTCCTCTATCGGAAACGTTAGACCCAAACCTGTTGGGACGTGTGATCAATGTGCTATTCCCAGCAGATCGATCAGGTCCCTTAGGCCCTCCCGTTCTTTCATGGGATTGGCAAGACGAGATGGGAGTAACCGTCCAGGAGCTAGATCAAGCTATCAGCCGCTTAAGAGCAAGGAACAATGCGCCAGGACCAGTTGGAATACTAGGTCGGGTTTGGGTGCTGAGCCTAACTGCACTGGGAGACAGGGTGAGGCAATTATTAGTTGCCTCCGTAGTTCCAAGTTCCCTACAGCCTGGAAAGAGTCAAGGTTGGTCCTCTTGAAGAAGGAATTCAGGTCTGCAGAATCTCCCTCTGCTTACCGTCCCATTTGCCTGTTGGACGAGATTGGCAAATTGTTTAAGAGAATTCTCGCTGCTCGTCTCAATAGGCATCTATCGCGTGTCAGTCCCGATCTGTCAAAAATCAGTTTGGTTTCAGACAGGACCGTTTTACGATAGACGCGATCATGCGCGTTCGCTCCCTGTCGGATCAGGCAGATTTCCAGGGTGGCGTGGCATTGGCGATAAGTCTAGACATTGTCAATGCCTTTAACTCTCTACTCTGGAATGCCATCATGGGGGGGCTATCTTACCATCAAGTGCCCCCTTATCTGCAAGGCATTATCGAGGACTACTTGCGCGATAGGTATATCTTATATCGGGACAAAAACGGCAACAAGATCCGGAGGGAGATTCACTGCGGAGTTCCACAGGGGTCTGTACTCGGTCCTCTACTGTGGAACGTGGCATATGATGCTGTCCTACGTGTCGATCTGCCCACTAATGTGAGCATCGTCTGTTACGCGGATGACTTGCCCTCCGACGTTGTAGGGCTAAGATCTACAGTGTCCAGAGGCGGATAGCTATCCGGATCGTACGAGGGTACAGGACAATATCCTTTGAGGCAGCAACTGTCCTGCCTCGCTTTCCACCTCTCGACATACTGGCGGAAATGGACGCGAGGGTGTACCACCAGATTCGCGATCTCCGTCAGAGCGGTCGTAGCGAGCCAGAAGAAACGCTCGAGTCCATCAAGCGGCAGGAACGGCACTCCACTTTCCTAATCTGGCGTGCTCGGCTCAGTCAGGAACAATACGCTCATAAACAAGTTATTGAAGCCATTCTTCCGGTCTTCGAAGCCTGGATGTAGCGACGGCAAGGTAGACTCACCAACAGACTTACACAGATAATCACTGGGCACGGATGCTTTGGTGATTATCTGTGTAAAATCGGACGCGAGGTGACGGCGAATTGCTTTCACTGCGATGGAAGTTGCGAGGACTCCGCGACGCATACTCTTGTGGTGTGCCCTGCTTGGGAGACGGAGCGGAATGTCCTGGTAACCCATATTGGACGAAACCTCTCTTTGTCAGCAGTCATGTCAGCGGTGCTGAGTGGAGATACAGCGTGGGCGGCCGTAACCTCTTTCTGCCAGACCGTGATGTGACCATAAAGAGGCTGCTGAGAGGGATCGAGAGCTGGCAGATCCCCTTCGGAGACGGGGCCACCGAGGCGAGGGTACACCTCGTTACAGTCCTCAATATATAAATGTTGTTTCCCTACCGGAAACGGGACCTCAAAGATCGAGGGCGACTGGGCCTCTGTAGCTCAGTAAAAGAACCTTAGGGCGATGATGACTTGAAGTAGGTTCAAGTTATCGTGGTTGCACCACAGGGGTGGGCGTAGTGAAGTGATGTTGCTGTGACGAGGCTATTCAAGCCAAGCTAAGTGGGGCGGCGGTAGTGTTCCAAACGGAGATCCCGTGACCCCACATGACAGCTGATTACGTCCACCGTGGGGTTTTAGTCGGTGCGAGTCTGACATCACCTTGCTTCCTGGTGGGTGGGAGGCCAGGTATCCATAACGGATTTCCCCACGAAAAAAAAAAAGAGGGTACTAGGGCATAGTTAGCCATATATTTTTATTAATTAATTAGCATTAGCGATGTTTTATGTGGCTGACTTAAAATCTGTATTAAAATTTAACAATTTCATTGATGCCGACAAATGATATTATATACAAATAAGAGGTATGACACTAGCGCACCGAAACTGAGGCACAATAATTACACCCATTGGTGTAATTACATTGCAACTCCAGTCCATATTGCTATCTCATCATGCTTATATTCTAAGTATTGTCATATTTACAAGACACACTGACACATTTTTTTATTTATTAGTACTTAGTAAAAAATTATAAAAGAATGTACCTATCACTACAGTGGTTCTGAGAAATGATAATAAGTTGGATTTTCAATTATAAATTAGTGCTTTGTTTTTATTGCTCTTCTTGGAGTAGACTCATTAAGAATTTTGTTATAAGGCAAGAAGCGGAAAAGAGGGTTGCAGATTTATAGTCTAAAGGTATAAAAAGGATAAATTACCCGAGGGGCGTAACAAATAGACTATAATGTGAGCAAATAAGAGTCGTCCTCCAGTAGCTTGAAGTAGAGTGTGAGTTATAAAAGAACGTCAGCGAATTGCTATTAAAATTATTATAACACTTGATGACCCGGGCAAACGTTTTCATGTGTTCAAATTAACGGTAAAATGTTTGACAGGTGGGGTTTGCGTGGGAAAATAAAATTTTTATCTACATTATAACCAAATTTTTACCAGGGAAGGTTTACCCTGGACTGCCAAAAATATTTCAGAACCAAAATTAGCCAAATCGGTCCAGCCGTTCTCGAGTTTTAGCGAGACTAACGAACAGCAATCCATTTTTATATATCAGATTATACGTCTTGTATATAACTAACTTTAATAATAACGTAATGTACATATTCTTTATGTAAGCAAGCGAGCTAGCATTTCACCTGATGTTAAATGATAACCGATGGACCATGGACATTTGCAAAACCCATAGAGTTACAGATGCGTTGCCAGCTTTTAATAGAGTGGGCTCCGGTAACTTTACTCACCAAACGAAACGCAGTAGGTTAATATTTCTACTTCACGCCGGTATTCCTGTATATATATAAATATATATGAGGTCCTGGTACTGCCAAGTCTTTTGCGTGGTCTTACCACAATATATAACGTACTCTTATAATATAACGTACCTGGAGGACCGAGCTTTTCTCGGTTTTTTTTTTTGGTAAATCGTGTATTTTGGAAATTAAAAAAAAATTTCATGAAAATATAAATATATACAAGAATTGCCCGTTTAAAGGATAAGATATATTATGTTAAATTAGTATGCCTGTAGTTTACAAAGTTTATGTCATTTTTTGCAGACGCTTCTTATTAGTATACCTTTATCTAGTCCATGAACAACTCTGTCTAGTTTCAAACTAAGCAAAGTTGTGGGATAAGGTAATTGATAAACATACTTAAATATATTTTTCTTTTTCAAATAAATACAGTCCTTGATTCTTTTGTGAGTATTTATAAAATTAAACATTTTTAATAATAGAATTGTGCCGAACTACCGTCCTTATTCCTTTTCTTTTTTTTTCCTATACTTTTAACTTTCAATGTCGTTCAATTATGTTTAAGCAGAATTCGTGAAAATTATTCTTTAACCAAATAAGCATAAAGTTTATTATAACAGGTACAAAAATGCATTAATTTAAAATTTATTTTCGTAATACATTTAACGACTATATTCACAACACATCATGCTTGTACTTGTTGTATGTACAGTCAATTACTGACATCGCCTGTAATCTGCGTATATTGTTTTTGCTGTAAATCGCTACCGCTTATAACTTGAGAGCCCTTCGGAAGGCGTCAGGTCAGTTTGCGTCGTCAATCACCCGCCGAGATAGCATGACCACTGGTGTATGAAAACACCTGGCGAAGATGCCCCCTCAAAGCTTCCATAAAGAATTGTTACGCTGTGTGTAAATCGTCTTCTTTATATAAAGATTAGTACGGTATTCTTATTTCCAATGTTAATAAGCTCTTAAAAATGTTTCATAAACAATATTAAATATCAGTTATGACCTATTTAGGAGTATCCAATTCGCAATGAAACTTTCTACTGTAAATGTGCTTATCATTTAGTTACCATGTACTAAATATAACGTAATGATAATAAATATTAGATAGCATAAGCGATTATTATTTACGGTTATAAATCTATTAGTTTGTCTGTGATGTTTTAAGTTCCATCACTGATCAGTCATACTCACCTAATGCCTATTTTACATAGCTGTAAAGCCGATAACAAACTATTGGACTTCTATACTTCATGCGTTAATTAGATTATATATATTATTATAAGAGTTCTAAAGTTTTCACCTTGATTGTAGTATTTTAACTATTACTGAACTTGAATATTATCAACTATTATAACGACAAGTAGCACTAGTGGTTGTATCACTGTTCGGGAGCGCAGCCGGAATTCAAGTGACCACTGCTCCATGCGACCATGTGTCCCTTGGCTCGAGTAGATAACGTCATATCCGGTATACGGTGTTGCCAGCGCCAACAATATATTTGTCTTAATAAAATATGTCGTCTAAAATATGCATTTAAATTGATTTATGAATACCGCCTTACATGTTTGATTTAGCGGTGTGGAAAGGGGCTTTATTGGTTTTAAGACCACAGGTGCCCCTCTACCAGAGCGCGAATTCAAACGCGGTTTTTTTTTGTGTGAGATCATAATCGGCCGTAGGCTCACATTCGAACTCACGTAAATTACGTGTAAAGTGTGAGTCCACTACAGTTCGATCATCGTGGATCGTTTGGATCTCATAACGTAGAAGTTTGGGATCGCTTAAACATATAAACATAAACTTTATTGTATCTTCATAAATTTATTATAAAACTCATAAATTAGATTGATGTGTCCACATTGACGAAAAATGGTGACGGACCTTTAACGAGGAAGCTAAAGGTGCAGCTGAGATCTGTGAGTGGAAGTTATGCGGAATAAAATTAAAACATTAAAAAGAAAGCGTCAGATCTAAAGTCTAAAACTAATCAAGTAGACAGAAATACATGGTGTTCTAATTTGATCTAGTTTAGAAGTGTCTGCAAAGAGATGAGATCATCTTAATCTCTATATAAGAAATGTTTATAAACTGAACATACGCAAATTAGACATTATCTAAACAAACTTACATAATTTCCATCCCAATAAAATATACAATGTTAAACTGTTAGACAAAATATGACTGAAGTTATATACTCCTGTGGTTTCACGACCTTCACACGTCCTTGAAACGTTTATTTCTTTGATGTGCGGGTTTCCTTACGATCACTTATTTCACTGTCTAGCACGCGATAAATCGGCACTCAAGGCTGCAATAAACAATTTCATTGGTGCGGGTGCCCGGACTTTAACTCGGGTTGTCTGACTTTACAGAAATAAATGAATATATATATGGATGTACATACACAAGACACGATATAAATCGCATGCAATTTCAGTGACAGAAACAGTTTTAAATGCATGTAATGACGGCATGACAACAAAACGAATGAAGTTATATAAAAAAACATATATACCTAATGATAGTGATACTAATCTTAACTAATGGAATATATGGAGGCTTTGCAATTTACTGACTTTTCTCTTTGTTCACGCGGCTCTCGCATATAAAGATATATATGTACCTTTACGTCACGGCTTTGTTTCTATGAACAAAAGATTTGCGAGCGTACTTACTCGCGAGCGATTTTTATCATGAGTTATTAGTTAAAACAGTCTTATTTCTTTTGCTCTATCATTTGTAATTTTTGTACGTAATTGACATGACATCTTTCGCTCGGAATAATTGTCTTCGCGTTGTCTAATTACTCTTTAGATCAATAATATATCAGATTTTTATTTATAAAGCCTTAACTATCATTGCTTTCGTGATATGTGTTACAGACCATGTAATTAAGTAGCAATATTGATTAAATGGTCTGGATAATTCTATAAATTAACCACAAGGTCTAAATATAATTCATATTGGCTAGATGAAGTTATATAAGGTAATAGAACCGTTTGTTCTACTTACATCACCATCCTCTTTGCAATTTATAAATCACTGAAGGAGGACTACTATTTATGCACATTAAAAAGAAGAAGCACATCCCGCTGAAATAAATAGTAGTGCTTATGAAACAATGTTTAGTTTCGAAGCTAAAAATGAGCCAAATAGTTTTCTTCCACAAGATACGCTGATCAACCTTTCAATAGAAAAAAGGTCAGATGGTGAGTTAAATTTTAAATCATAAAATAGTATCTCATTAATAAAGAAAAAAACGTTAGTTGCAAAATCTTTGAGACAACAAGGCGATAAAATTTTAATACTATCTCATATACGAGAAAATACGAGAAATTTCATAGGATTCAAGTGTTTTGCCTGATATTAGATTCAACTATTAGCTCTATTTAACACTTAACTTTTAAACGACTTCAAAAGGAGGAGGTAACAATTCGACTGCATTTTTTTTTGAACCGTGATAGCTCAGTGTCCGGGCGCTCGCCTTTAACTCAATATACTCGAGCAACCTGAGATCGATCCCCGGTGCCGGCACCGATGAAATTGTTAATTATAAGTGCTGAATTATCACGTGCTTAACGGTGAAGGAAAACGTGTGAGGAAACCTGCACATTTTCGATGTAATAAAAAAAATATTTCGAATATATGGCCGCGTGGTGGACTATGAACTGATACCCTCTGTACAGAGGAGGCCTTTGCCCAGCAGTGGGACATGTATAGGCTGATACTTTACCCTTTTTTTCAGAACTTTAGACTCAGAGAACCGATTTGGATGATTATTTTTATTTGAAAGCTGATGCTTGCCATGTGGTTCCATATTAATTTCATTGGTATTGGATCTTGGGCTCCGGAGATACTTAGGAAACTCCTGAAAATCAACTATAAAATTAATACAGAGCGAGATATTCGAAGTCGGTTTTGTTTTTCGTTGGTAAAAAAAATGACTTGTTTAAAAGTTACATATAGTTAAAGAATAAAAACTTGAGACATACATTTATAACCTAAATAAGGAGTTTTATAACTGAAATAAGTTTATCGTCTTTTATTATATTTATGTAAGTCTTACTAGATACTATACAATATAACTACTTAATTCGATTAATTTGGCCCTGTTCTTGGCGCCCTCAGTTGGGGTTCTTACCTATATGAAAATCTAAGATAGTTACAATAATAAAAAACATTCGCCCCCACCGGCATCGATTGGCAAGGCGAGCCAAGGTACTGACAAATCACTCAGGGTGCGGGTCAAATCGCTTGGCACTCGATTGATTAAGCATCGCGCCAACTCACAAGCAACACGGCCAAGGACTGGCAGTTCTGTAGAAGCTGTCCGAAGCTTACCCACGCTCGCGGACCATAAATCGCGGTATTAAACGTAAAGCTACTCGCGTGACGTGAATTTAAGTATTAACAATTAGACGGTAACGCGTCATTTGTTTACTAAAACGATGGGCCCACACCGCCGGAGCTAAGGCGCGTACACACTGGAACTTGTGCTTTCAACGCCTGCATCTAGGTGGTGTTTGTTTTGTCGCCAGCCTTATTTATAATTGTAATGTTATGGTAATGCGAATTAGCTATTAGCGAGGGCAGGAAGTCTATTACGCTCCACACATTGAAATGTTCGGCTTGAGAATTGCGAAATATTCGGCAGCTTTTGAGAGTTAAGGTTTTTCTGTCGTATGACCATTTCTTCAATGCTCTTTGATTTAATTTTATTTTGTTATAAACTGTGCTCTCGATTTTATATTAGTTCTGTCGGGGATAATTGCTACTCTTTTGACATGAAGTCTAGCATTTCAACTTGAAATTCTATTAAGTTTATTATATTTATCTTGTGTTACAAATCGATTTGTATTAAACCACTTACTAAGCTATTTTAATAACATACATTCGTAGAGCTATCTTATTTGAGTTTCAAGTTTCAACTCATACGTTGGTTAGTTCATCTGCAGTTATTGTACAATTATAATGTAGACTTTGAATGGAGTTCTAGTAGTATATTAAGGAATACGTAGAAAAGGGATTTTCCCAACCAGGCTATAACATACATTAGTACAAGTTATTTACCGTGCCCACGATGTCGGAGATAATTGACATATCCGTTATTAACAATTATAATTTCCTAATGTATGTATTAAACATACATTAGGAAATTAGGAAACATGATTAGGAAATTGTTTGTTATTGTTGGTATGAGTTAAAGATATTTAAAAGATACTATTATATTAATATTATAAGGGCTTTCCACGGTGAAGAGATGAGAATAATGGATGCTTCTAAAACTTTCATTGTTAAGGATCTTTACAAAGCCTTAAAGCACTTGTTATTTGTCTGTTTAATCTTTGATAACAATTGTTTTAGGAGTTGAAACTCTTATACTAACTTATAGTCTGATTTTATTAATATTAAAAGCTGAGAAATGTAGAAAAGTTTTGCTTACCGAAAGCAACGCCGATACTAATTCGAGGGATTCCTAAATTAAATAATCAACCGATGAAATCTATAATTTTGTACAACACGAGTTTGTAAATATCATAGATAATATGTAATTTTAGATAGATTTAATCTTGTAAATATTAGATCAATAAAGTATATATTGAATTGGAGTTCAAATAAATGGCTATTATAGACGATGTTCTAATTGTTCTTCCAGCAACCTTTTTTACATCAATATGACAAAGGTTACGGCTATTGCCATAATACATAGGGCCATAAAAATAATGCGTCTTTTAAAACCGCCCAAGTGCGAATTGGACTCGCGCACGAAGGGTTCTTTAAAATTATCTATAAAAATGGCAAAAAAACCATGTCTGCTGTATGAGTCCCATTTAATTTCTTTTTATTTTGTTTTTATTAGGGTTCTGTTTCCAAAAGGTAAAACGGACCCATTATATTATGTAATAATTGTTAAGTACCTACCTAGGTTAGGCCTACCAACCGCCTCGCGTATGTCGTGTGGGAGCCCTCTTAAATATTTTCTATATAATTCCTATTTTTTACTAATTATTGTTATAGCGGCAACAGAAATATATCATCTGTGAAAATTTCAAATGTCTAACTATCACGGTTCATGAGATACAGCCTGGTGACAGACGGACAGACAGACAGACAGACAGCGGAGTCTTAATAATAGGGTCCCGTTTTACCCTTTGGCCACGGAACCCTAAAAATGATCTTAATATACTAGAAGTTAATCATAGCTGTAACTTGATAATTGACAAAGTAAAAGATAAAATCGATCTGCGCCTCAAGCGAACGGCGCCGGTAAAATTGATCGCGCGAAAGATTTGCGCAGCAAGTGCAGTGCATCTTGCAAACGGCGCCTAATACAATGTACGTTTATGACGGCATTAGGTTGTATGCCGCGGTGCGGTGAATAAATCTGTCCGCAATTGGCCGTGCATTAAAAACGTATTGCTTCACGTGTGATCCGATCCGAGCGCGAGATTTATCGGCTCTGCGCCCTTCAGACTGCGAATATTATGTTTACGAAAGGGGCAAGTGCGAGGCATCAAAATTAAAGACATAAGGCGTATTGGTGCGATGGTATATGAGGTAGCTGTAACCCTTGCGGTGTTCTTTAAGCTTTTATATGTGAACAGTTGGATAGCGAGCAGGCTGCACCTGATTTTAAGTGATTACCGACATGTAAAACACCTGAATAGATGCAGATGCGTTACCAACCTTTAACGAAAATCGGTGCAGTTTACTCACCAGAAGAAGAGCACCTTCTTCCTCTTCACGGCGGTGCTCTGGGAGGCAGTGGTAATTTTCCGGGCTAGCCTGAACATTCATGCTACACCAGAAGTTGACGTAGCATAGTACCGCAGGTGTTTAACAAATTCCATTACGTGTGGAATGCAATATCGTTTATGTGAATTTTGGCCACATGATGCGACGTCAAAATTATATCGTCTTTTCTTATTGCGCCTGTTGTCTCTCGAGCAAATCAATGTTTTCCACTTTTTGCTGTTCTCAAAATAAAGCTACGGTTTGGTACAAGATCGACAACTTATATAATTATGTGCCAATGCTGTAAAAATCATTTATACAGGTTTTTGTAAATAGATTTCTGCAAATTTAAGGTATCTTTGCACTTTATTTGTTTAGTTACTGAAATACGAATACTTCATGGTTCTTTTTGAATATAAAAGATTGATGTAACAAATCATTTCGTCTTCAGTAAGGGGCGTTATAAAATCGATTAGTTTAAGTCATAAAATCACTTGATCTTGATAGATGGCGAAATAGTCATCTCGAATAGATTTCTAGGATGCTGTGCAGGAAGCGGAACAGGAAGCGCCTTTGTACTCTGTGAAGCACCGATGTCATTTTTTTTAATAAATCATGGAATTAACGTTTTTAATTTTATTATTTTATCTAAAACTAGGTACCCCATTCTTAAAAAACTGTAGTCCGTTACATTTTTCATATGTGCTGCGAGTAAGAAAAACAACATGTAGTCTGATATGCTAGACATCTTACCCAAATTTGTAAAATTAATATGGTTTCTATTCCGTAAAATTTTTTTTGGACACATTTTTACACAACGTTCTCTAGTCCCAAACTAAGCAACGCTCGTACTATGGGTACTAGATCACTGATAGACATACTTAAACATACTTTTCTTTTGTAAATAAATACATACTGTACTTATATAAACACCCAGACGCTAGAAAAACACCATGTTTATCACACGATATTTTTCCAGTAGTGGGGATCGAACCCACACCCTATGGCGCAAGAGACAGGTACACTACCTACTACGCGATTCCGGTCGTCACATACCTTTTTTAATCTATATATTTTTTATGTGAGAAGATGGCATACGAGCTGGCGTTACCTAATGTTAAGTGTCACCAGCCACCCATTGACATTTTCAACAACCGTAGGGTTGCAGATGCGTCACTTGCTTTTAAAAATTGGTCCCCGGCTACGTCATTCACCAGACGAAACGCAGGAGTATAACACTTCAACTTCGTGCCGGTCTTCCTTGAGGTCGTGATGATTATCCGGACGGACCTGCTTATTCCTGTAATAAAAACACGTCGGCAGATAGACTTGGTTTCTGTCCTGTAGATACCTCCCTTTTTTCTTACATTCTATCTGCGTGTCTGCTGCGAACAATAACCATTTTTTGACTAGCAGAAAACCGACTTCAAATATCTCGCTCTGTATTCATTTTATAATTGATTTTCAGGATTTCCCTAAGTATCTCCGGAGACCAAGATCTAATACCAATGAAATAACGGGAACGGGACAACATGAGAAGCATCAGCTTTCAAATAAAAAAATAATCATGAAATCGGGTCGGTCAGTCAAAAGTTGTGAGGTAACAAACAGAAAAACAAAATACAGTCTAATTGAGAATCTCCTCTTTTTGAAGTCGGTTAAAAAAAACAAGCCAAAGACGTCCCAGTTGATTCACAAATGTATTCGAAATATTTATTACGTATTCAGCAAATCAGCTAATGTAACACGAAGACAAACTGCGAAAGGGATCCCAAATAAAAAGTGTTTACGTTTCGCTCCAGATTTAATCTGTAATAAGGCAGAACACAATATGTTCTGTGACATGTCTTGGCGTGTAAAAATGGCACCGAAAACACGTGTTATAATGACATTATTATTCCGAAATGGCGTTTGCGCTAAATCACGGCGATCAAACATGTTGTTCCACGTAGGCTGGCTGAATGTTGAACAGTTAGGCAAAGTGCACATTTACGATTAAAAGTAATTTGATAAGTTTCTATATAAGTGTGTATTTTAGAACGAAATGCATTGTAACCGTAATAGGATAGACAAAATAGACGGATTTTTCATCAACGTTACAAGGGTTAATAATGCTGATGCTAAAATATGCTATAGTATATGATGTATATGATGTATATGATGATGTAAATATGCTAATTAATGTAAAACGTCATTTATAAGTGTGATAAATACGAAGAAAGGAATTGAATTGATTTAAATTTGGTAAAATTGCCTGTCTTGTTAAAATTCCAAAAGAAGTCGACATCCCAAACACATTTCCTTCCTTAAAACACAGGATTATGTTATCCTAAAGTAAGGGCAATGTTTTTCCACAAAAAATAATAATAAAAATGTTATACAATAGAAATACTGTCCTCGTATCAAAGGACAGAAATTCATCCGGTAAATTAGGTTGCAAATGCGTTGCCATCTTTTAATGAAGTGGCTTCTTCTAGTCATTGTAGACTTGGCCTAACTTTATAATAGAGCCGTCGTGAGTGGTCAAAGCACTGCCAGTTATAATATCTCCGAGCGCGATCTATTTGATTCCATTTTTATGTCATAGCAGGAAGGTGAGGTCATTCAAGAGCATTTGATGACGCAGTCCATACGAGCGGCAGAGTATGCTCTGCCGCTCGTTACCAATACTAATTGCGTTCTGTATAACAGTCATGGCTGTTAACTGTTTCAGGTAAGAACTGACCACCTTCCAAGCCTTACGTGCTAAGTGGTTTGTACTAAAAATTTGACGCTGGGATTTAGACCTTAAATTAATGATTGGTCTTATATTTAAGGGAGATTTTTCGTTCCACTACTTACACCAAACCGCATTAAAGTTAATAAGAAATTGTACCAAGTTCATTCCCTTTGTCTCTGCAGCGAGCTCCAACTACTTGCAAACTTACGACGCAAAGGTCGCTGAACTTTCTCGGATCTACATTAATGTCCGAACTAGGATCAGCCATCGAGACGTTCGTATTGCTAGAAGTGAAACGTTTTCGAAACAGACTTCGTTTTGGGTTAAGCCAATACAAACTCTCAGCCTTTGATGCCTGCTGCAATAGATGAAAATTGCTAACGTGAAATAGCCGGCCATATATATCGTAAAACCGACAGCCGATGAGGAAGAAAGGTTCTTAGGAGGCAGACTCCTATTGGTCATCGCAGTGTAGGACGAGCCCCCACCAGATTGAGTAACGACCTGTGCAAATGTGCGGGAAGCCAATGGATGCCCCTGGGTCAGTATTGAGGCCTACGTTCAATAGTCGACTCAAACAGGCTGATGTGATGATGATGATAAACGCGAAATAAATCACTTTCAGTCATCACCATCACCCATGTGACAGTGCTTTTTGCAATCAAATGTATGCAATAAAGTATAGGCTAATAAACTAACTACCCGTTCCACGTCACGAAGTCAGGTATAAAGATATTTTATTTTTTATTATTATACGACGTGTCTCCGGTGCTGGCTAATTGTTTCCGTCTGTGCTGCGGTCGAAGCACCTTTCGACCGAATCGACCTCTCTACCGCAGCCATATTGCTCCGCGAGCAATTCTTACTTTGGACAAGAAACGTTGAGATTCGTGTAGACGTTTAGCTTGGTGCTTAAAGGGTGTGGGCGCGAATCCGGAAGACGTGGGTTCCTCTCGGCCATTTTCTACAAATTTTAATGTTTCATCTAAGTGCCGAGATCTATAAAATTTTTAAATTCTCACTTTGATTCAACTCCCTCACATTTCAGGCAGTGGTTAGAACATAGCGATGAGATAGGTGACAATATGAGAGTTTACAAGTCATTTTTTTATTAACGAAAAAGAAAACCGACTTCAAATATCTCGCTCTGTATTAATTTTATAATTGATTTTCAGGAGTTACCTACGTATCTCCGGAGCACAAGGTCCGATACCAATGAAATCAATATGGGACCACATGGGAAACACCAGCTTTTAAATAAAAAAATCATCAAAATCCGTTCACTGAATCGAAAGTTCTGAGGTAACAGACAAAAAAAATACAGACGAATTGAGAACGTCCTCCCTTTTTGAAGTCGGTAGAAAAATAATACTGCACTGTGCAATATTACTCATTTATCTGATATATTGAATCCACATTCATGTATAAAAGTGAATTTTGAAGTTTTAGTATGTACAAGCTCGTCGTTATATAATGCTCGATAAAATGGGAATAATTGGCAGTTGTGGGCCGAGGGCAATTCTGTTTGACATTTATTCGCGTTTACGAGCACAGCGAACAGCGTTTTGTGATCGTCTGGTTCCCCCCTGACTCTTCAGTCTATTCGCTCAACATGGAGGGACATATTGCTTATGGGCGGACATTTTGCGTATAAAAACACTAACAGATACAATATCTCTCTAAAAGCAGATATGTGTGTATTCTGTTATGTGTTTGTAAGACAAAACTAAATTTGATTTTTATTCCCGACGTTTCAAAGAGGAATGAAATTGAATTGTTTAGGGATGGGGCGAAAGCGGTTCTTTAATGTCATGCCTGAATTAATCAGGCTACAGACAAAATTTTAATAGCGTATTTTAGTAGACCTAATCAGCAGGAGCTTTCCTTATCCTAAAGTTTTACACTTTTGGTGTGCTATGTATTTCATTTAATAAATTACCGGATCTCAAGTTAAAAGCTGCTAAAAGCTGGTAAAGATAAGGATGTTTTTTAATTTTAATAGCCTCGGAAATCACCCTTGGAAAACTTGTTCCATTGCGATAATTTTTTATTTGTCAAATTTTATATAATGGTTATTGTGGGCTATTATGTGGCAACAAACTACAGGCTTCTTTAGCTGGCACTGCTTCATATCAGCTATGAGTTTTTCTTCGGGATTTACAGGTCTTTTTGTTTGCCCTATATAGAAGTCTAGTTACCGGGGCACGAACCTTTTATCGGGTTGAACTACTGTCATCTGATTCATTGGACGTAAACGAGTGTGCACCAGTGCGTTTCCTTTTAATTTGTCATCATAGATGTTTGCGCTTTCTGTCCGTACCGTTCATAAAGCTTCATTGGGCACTGAGCGCGTGGAAGAGCAACGTTTCGACAAGCTTGGTAGGTCCTACCCAAGCATATCCCAGCCGTGCATTAGAAAATTGAGGGGTGATGGCTACAAGAAGCCAGGATTGTTATCCGGACCGTGACATCGATGGCCGTCCTGTAAACACAGCCAAGTCGCACAGGCCTTGGGTGAGGATAACTTCCCGCATGCTACAGATGATACACGATTGCTTTAATAGCACAAACAGCTGCTCGGCTCTTTATTAAAATAAAACACCAGGGAGATACACAAAAATTACTAGTTTGGCCCCTCTTAGAAGAGACTTCAACGATGGTAGAGCCACGCAGCAGACTCGGTTGTTGCACGAATGGGCAGGCTCGTCCGGGTAACCGACCTCACAGAAGACCGGCGTAAAGTGACAGTATAATACTTTCGCGTTTCGTCTGGTGAGTGAAGTGGTCGGAGCCCAATTTTCAAAAGGTTGTCAACGCATCTGTAACCCTCGGGTGTATCAGATGTCCATGGGCGGTATTCACTTAACATCAGGTGAACCAACCGCTTGGCAACTTTTCACATAAAAAAATAAATAAATAAATAAATATTGTAGCGAGTGCCCTTGAATGAATGAATGAATGACTTTAGCGACGATTAATTCACACGATAACATTCTGATTGATTTCTTATCTTGTAAATCTCGATTTGATGCACAAATACATGACTTTAGACTGAGTTGAATCGTATCAAACATGCGAGAGAATCGAAAAGTCACTCTGAACGACATTCAATTATCTGGTAGTGCATCAGCCACGATCGCTTGCAGACCTCGGTGTCAATCAATCATTCATTCGAGGAATGCCCCTACTATTGGATCAAAAACAAGAAACTCGAAGTTGGTTCAAGAATGTGAGTTCAAGCTATTTCAAACCTTTACTGTCGGGTTAATCAAGTTGCCCATAATATGAACATTATATAAAGGTTGAGAAATCGCGACAATCTTCTTTCTTCTTTCTCCTGCCCTTACCCACACTTGGTGGGGTCGGCACAACATTTCCATTATTTATTTTCGGCACCATGTTGTTATTTCAGTTATTGGCTTTTTGGCTATTTGCGAGAAAACGCAAAAATCGTTGTATTATATTGTTTTTTTTTTGAAGTGAAGAGTTTACCGCCGTCTATCTAAAATACGTGACAGGTTGCAGATGCGTTGCGAACTTTTAAACCTAATATCTGGCACCAGTTACCTCACTCGACAGACAAAACGTGAATGAAAAATTCATTCATACTTCCACGTCACGGCGGTCTTCACGTGGCAGCCGGACGAGCCTGCCCATTCTTGCAACAGTAGAATCTGCTGCGCAGCCTTACCGCAGTACAACCGAGCAGTATTTGGATCCTGTGGCTATGATGTGACCTTTGTACTACGGGTACAAGATAATTGATAAATATACTTAAACATACTTTTCTTTTGCAAATAAATACATACTATACTGGAAAACCACTACGTTCATCACACAATATTTTTCCAGAAGTGGGGAATGAACCCACACCTTGTGGCACAAAAGGCACGTTCCTACCCACTACGCAAATTGCGTCGGCAATATGACACAACAATCTGCAGAGGAGGCTAGCAATAGCCATAAATAATATGTAGACCGTATTTCACTTTTTAGGGTTCCTTACCTAAAGGGTAAAACGGGACCCTATTACTAAGACTCTGCTGTTTGTCGGTCTTTCTGTCTATCTGTCTATCTGTCTGTCTGTCTGTTTGTCTGTCTGTCTGTCTGTCTGTCTGTCTGTCTGTCTGTCTGTCTGTCTGTCTGTCCGTCGGTCAGCAGCCTGTTTCTCATGAACCGTGATAGTTAATTGAAATTTTACAGACGCTGTATTTCTGTTGCCACTATAATAAAAAATACTAAAGAAAAGATTAAAAAACATTTAAGTGAGACTCCCATACAACTAACATGATTCTTTTTGCTGTTTTTGTAGATAATAGTACGGAACCCATCGTGTGCGAGTCCGACTCGCACTTGTCCGATTTTTATTATATTATGTGCAATTTATAACAAATGTTGGATAGAATAGAAAAAGGTTGGATATAGATTTTATCACGAAAAAGTTTTTTCCGGGATCGTCAATTTTCCCTAATCCTAAATTAAAAATGTGGCATTACAGTTTTGAAAACAACGGTAACGACATAGTAAAGTACTAGTTATCTATTATTTTTGTTATAATTGTAAAAATGAGAGAACTTAGTAGGGGTGCCAATTTTCCAATCTATTGGCAGTGGCGGAGAGTCCTCGATTAAGTTTTAATGAGGCGCTGCATCGACGGCATCAACTAAAATAATTGGGTCGTACCCTGTCGGCGTTCAACGATATCCAATAAAAGTAACGACTTACAGTTTAATGTTAACGAAAAGTTGACGAGAGATTAAACGATAGTTTAAGTGATTTATATAGTATTCAAATCGTTATCAGATTTTCAAAATTGGCATCGGGGTTAGCAAAAGTTAATAAGCTTTGATGTTATTCAAGCCTTTAGTTTGGGACCAATAAAGTTTGATATCTATTATTGCTAAATTTAAAATAAAATATAAGTGAAGTATAGGAGCCGTGATAGCTCAGTGTCCGGGCGCTCGCCTTTAACTCAATATACTCGAGCAACCTGAGTTCGATCCCCGGTGCCGGCACCAATGAAGTTTTTAACTTTAAGTGCTGACTTATCACGTGCTCCGCGGTGAAGGAAAACATCGTGAGGAAACCTGCATATTTTCGAAATAATAACAAAAAAAAATATATTTCGAAAATATGTGAAGTCCGCCAATCCGCAGTGGGGCCGCGTGGTGGACTATGCCCTGATACCCTCTGTATAGAGGAGGCCTTTGCCCAGCAGTGGGACATGTATAGGCTGTTACTTTCCTTTCCTTTCCTATAAGTGAACTGTAATTATTGTTAATGTAAAGGTAAATGTATTTAACGCGAGCTTCATTGAAAGAAAAAATAAATCAGAGAGCTTGCTCAGCAAAAAATATTTTCGGGGTCGTGTGTTGATTCCTACACGGGGATTTGTGCCACCCACAGATAATAATTGGTCCGGATTTCGGTGTTTATTCCAAGGAGAACTGTCACTTGGCTTTCGGCCGTATACCTACTAGGTGGAATAAGGGCAGGAGCAAGAAGTTTCTGTTCAATTTATTCCTTAATATAATTTTTTTTATGTCAAAAAGTGGCAAACGAGGTGGCGGTGATAACCGCTGCCCACGGACATTTGCAATACCGGTTGCAGATGTGTTGCCACCTTTTAATAAGGTGGGCCCCGGCTCCTTCACTCACCAGACGAAACGCAGAAGTGTAACACTTCTACTTTACGGCGGTCTTCTGTGAGGTCGTGGTACTAACCCGGACAGACCTGCCCATTCATGCAACGGCGAATACTGTTGCGTGGTCCTACCACAGTGTGAATGAAAACAAATTTTTTGCGACTATTGTAGATCTAAATTTATAAACAGTTACAACTTTTTTAAATTTCTCATTATTGAATTTTATATTTGTCATTATTTAATATAAGTACTTTATATTTAGTACTTTATATCTAATTGATTTTCTTGCTGCTCGTAGATATCCGGACAGACTGTAATTACTTTTTATAAGTGGAGTAACACTGTGGGTGTTGGAGGTACTTGCATTATCGTTAATTTTCATTTAACGACCTTCAACATTGTAAGAAACCTTCTTTAAGACATAAAGATCTTCTAGATAGATACCTACGTCTAAAGATAACGATAAAATTTAGTAATTGTAGCCAAGAATAATTGAAGATAATTATATTTTTAGCTATACCTTTCGGGAAGAGCTTAAACTTATAATCATGCAGAAATATTCGACGCTACTTTTGTATTGATCGTCAAAGTTGATACCGTGTTATGTAACGTCAATATCATTTTTATCCTTACTTAGTTCATGGTGGATCCAAAGTTTCGTCATTATTTTGTATAAAATTGAAAGTAATGTAAAGTAAGCAAGTCATGAAACAGTTACCGAATAACAGTCTACCATTAAAACATTATCATGTTATAATGATTTCTTATGAGGGTAAATTTTAACAGATTACATCGCTTTTAATTCTGTTTTTAAAAGCAAAAATCCCGTGAAATAATGTAAATTAATATGAGATATACAAGTGAAAGAAAACGAAGCGAAATATTAAGATGAAGTGAGCAACCTTTTTTCAATTAGGGCCTTGGCAAAGTGAATAAACTAATAAAAATTAATTCGGCATTTTGCCCGACCTAGAGAATAATCGCAAGACGCCTCGCGCCGGAAGTAGAGCCGGTTTCGCCGGAAGTGAGGCCGGCTTTATTGTTCCCGCATTCCTTTTGGCTTCGGCCGCATTCGGGCAACAGGTTCGAATCGGACGTTGGCATCGCAATAATTGCAATCTCTCAAGTTTATCAAACCTTTTAAGTTAATCGGTTCCTCTCGAAGGATGTATCGTATCAGTTTGTTAGGATTCCACATGTTTAATGGTTATTTATTATTAATTAGGTTTAAGGGAATGATTTTTCTAGTATAATTTCTTGTCAATCACATACTTTATATAGGCAGCTGCCATGCTAATTTTCATGTTCCAGACCCATCGACGTGGGCTGTAAGTCACTGTTTAGGTTTTTCATAACAAAAAAATAACAGTCTTAAAAGAATAATTGTTTAATGAAACACTTGTTACACTCACACTACACTGTTTTATTGCACTGGTTCACAACTTATAACTGCTTATTAAATCGTACTGCCGTCACAACCCATACCGGCCGATACGTAATTATTACAAGAAACACTCGTTAGCGTGAGGCAAACATAAACCTAGCGCCCTCTCTTACTCAGTACATAAAACATACATATGATGACATGCAGTAATTAATAAACAATTGAACAGTAATAATAATAATAATGCTACATGTAATACTGCTGGGCAAGGCCTCCTCTGTACAGGGGGTATCAGGGCATAGTACTACACCACGCGGCCCTACTGCGGATTGCCGGACTTCACGTATCTTCGAAATATTTTTTTTGTGTTATTATTTCAGGTTTCCTTCGTCACTGAGCACGTGATAAGTCAACGTAAAATTAACAATTTCATTGGTGCCGGCCGGGGATCGAACTCATGTTGCTCGAGTATATTGTATTAACAGGTTGCTCGAGTAAATTGTATTAAAAGGAACGGTCGGACAATGAGCTATCGCGGCAATTATACAGGCGTTCCGATAAATAACACAATTATTAACAAATAAAAAAGGAAGCAGACCGATCGGCCTATATCGCTCAGGACATTATCGTTACTAATCTGCTTTAAATAAAAAGAAAAGAGCTCCTCCGAGCGATAGCATGGCGTCTGGACAAGGAAAAAGTCGTGCAGTAATTATTTGTCGATAATTTTCTTTAAGTATTTAATAAATAAATAATGGACATTTAATAACACGTACACGATAAAGCACTTAGAGGTATTTAAAGTTATAAAACGTTTTATATTATGATTTTCTTTGTTTGGATATTTTTTAAAGTAAAATGTTTTTGATATTTTTTTATTTCTCTCATGTGAGCAAAAACTGATACAGTATTTACGTTATTTTATAGTTAAGACGTGCATATGTTTTTACACGTATAATTATTCATAATCATGTAATGAAAAATGTGTAAACGTGTGAAGTGTACCCTATTCTAGATATAAATAATAGCTAATTTAATAACGTTCCATAGGATTTAGGAAAAATGAAGCAAACGGCATTTGACGCTGAAATCATACAAAATTTGTTGGAATCACTATGTAGTGTAGTACTTATGTAAGTATGATTTAGAAATTTATAATTTTATAACGCTAATCTCTGCATAAGATGGAACATTAAAATTGGTAGAAAAATGGACGAACAGCGTTTCACCGCAGCGGAAATTGTTTTCCGGATTCGTTTTGCGGATTCGCGCCTATACTAACCATTAAGCTAAACGGGTGATTGCCACACCTAGAAATTTCAACGTATTCTAGCTACTACTGCAGCTGCAGCTGGATAGCCATCCCGTTGTGAAACAGAACACTTTTTCAATGACCCCAACTTCCTTGCTGCTACTTTGGCTCTGGAAGTCAATGAAGCGGCCGAAACTGAGTTTTATAATGATGAGAATGATGAAAACTAAGAGCCAAAGTGAAAATGGACGACCATTTTTGCAACAAAGACAATTTTGGGTTTTGGCGACATCGAACCCCACGAGATTGGCATCGTCTGTCATCACGTCTGAGATCTCTTTCCTCTAATTAAAAAAAATATAGTCACAAAAAATGCAAGAACCACCGTATCTTTTGAAATGTATTAGTTGTAATAATTAATATATTTCACTTCATTCTCATCGGTAAATGGAACTTTTTAATAAACCAGGTAGAATAACGCCTGCGAGAAATATATAGCAAAGAAACATTGGAAAAGAACAAACTACATATTGCTCCATTTTTATATATTCTTCAACTTTCTAACAACGTGGAACATGCTCAAGGTTTATTGTTACCTCCATCATATTTAAGTCAAACTCCAGAAACATATCTTCGTAACTGCCACGTCGAAACATTAAGTTTATAGCTTGTTTCATAACAAAGTCGGGGTTAAACTAGAAAGATCTACATAATAAATTATTATTATGTAGATCTTTCTAGTAATAGTAATAATAAAGAAATATTTATTGTAGACACATTTTTATCTGATTTCAAGGTTTCAAATTTATCTATAATATATATTTTACAACTTACAGCTAATATACAACGATTAAGATGTAAATAAATTGAAAAGAGATAGCCATTTACAAGTTTTCGCAATTAGACACTCATGAGAGTATAATTTGAGGTAGGTAGAGAAGTAAAAAGTACCAGAATAATCATAAAAGTCATCAATGACATATCAAATGATAATATGCGTCTTTTGTAATAATACACAAGTATTTTCAAGAATTTATTCCTACATTCATACAATTTCATAGACAAAGTTTCCAATGTTTTTTGTGTAAACACTTCTTATTTTCATAGAACACTGCGACACCCTCATATAACCTTATTAAGGACGTTTCGGGCGTAATTTCAGTTTAGGGGACCGCGACGTGCCGTGACTGTAGCCGATTAAGGAAAGAAGTCGAGTTGGCCTACATTCGTGTTCATAAATCCAAGAGCTTTTTAGGACTTCCAGTGAACATCAATATCTGTTGGTCAGGCATTAGTCTACATTTCTTACGTAGATACCCAATTAAATGACATTGTTACAGGATGTAAAAATACATTGTGTAAACGACTGTTTGTAAATTGGAGTATAATGGCTAATAGGTCGCTGGTTTATCCGGCTCGAAGGACCATTTTGTTTGATCCAGGGCTTACGACGTCTTCACAGCACACAATAAAACCATGACGTCTGTAAAACCCTTTATTCTGGTATACATAATCCGGCTCGAAGGACCAATATGTTTAGCCTGTTCTGTATAACCAGAGACCTTTGATGTTGATGAGGCTTTGAATCGGGCTTGAGGAACAAAAAAACCCGAATTGCTTCAAAACCTCCCTTCAATACTGTGCACTTATAAACTATTACAAATAACACTTTATTAGAATTACATGGATTCTGTGACGCATCAAACGAAGCATACGCCGCTGTGATTTACTCCCGCGTTATAGACGCAGAAGGAGAAGTTCATGTTACATTAATAACGGCGAAGACTAAGGTAGCGCCCATCAAGCAAATATCTATACCTCGTTTAGAGCTAAGTGGGGCTGTTTTACTTACACGTTTATTGGCAGAAGTAACCGAAGTCATGGGTGTAAACAACTCGATGATCCATGCTTGGACTGATTCAACAGTGGTCCTTTCATGGCTAAACAGCCTACCTAATAGATGGAAGACCTTCGTTGCAAACAGAGTATCAGAAATACTTACCACACTGAGTCCACATCATTGGTCTCATGTATCGTCCAAAGACAATCCTGCAGACTGTGCATCGAGAGGCTCCAAAAATCTTAACGAAGAAACTTTATGGAAAGAAGGCCCTAGATGGCTAAGGAATAAAAAAATAATCTATAACAGAAATAAAACTGAAGAAACAAATTTAGAAGAAAAAACAAAGAAAATATGTCTGTTAAACATAAAGGAAAATAATCAATCTGAAAATAATGAAGAGTTACTTACCCGATTTTCTTCACTCCTTTAACTTTTAAGAGTATTGGCAATCTGCAAACGTTTTCTAAAATGTTATAAAGAAAAGGCTTTACCTAAGTGGATAACGACCAGAGAACTCGAAGATATATTGAAACAAAGTATAAAAATCAGTCAAAATCAATATTTCTTTCAAGAAATAGAAATCATAAAGAACAATAAGGATATCCTTATTGTTCTTTATGATTTCTATTTCTTAAATAAAAATAAAAATAATACACTTACCTCATTGAATCCTTTTCTTGATAAAGACGATATTTTACGAGTTGGTGGCAGACTAAATTATGCCCAAATTAGTGAATCCATGAAGCATCCAATTATACTTCCTCGAAAAAGTCATTTAACAAACTTAATCATAGCTGATGCTCATGAAAAAACGTTTCACGGTGGACCACAGCTAATGTTAAATTTTATAAGATCTAGGTACTAGATTGTAGGAGCTAAGGATTTAGTCAAAGGTTATGTCCACAAGCTGTATAACCTGTATACGCTATGCTGCAAAAGCAAGGCAACAGTTAATGGGGCAGTTACCAATTGCTAGAGGGATACATGTGTTATTTGTAATAGTTTATAAGTGCACAGTATTGAAGGGAGGTTTTGAAGCAATTCGGGTTTTTTTGTTCCTCAACCCCGATTCAAAGCCTCATCAACATCAAAGGTCTCTGGTTATACAGAACAGGCTAAACAATCTTCTAGTCGATCAATTTATTAAAAGGTGGCAACGCATCTGCAACCGTCTGTACGAATGTCCATGGGCGGCGTTTATCACTTAACATCAGGTGAACTGCGAGCTCGCTTGCCACATTCTCACATAGTTTCTTGGTATGACTATAACGGTGGTAGGGCCACGCAGCAGCCTCGGCTGTTGCACGAATGGGCACGCTCGTCCGGGTAAGTACCATGACCTCACAGAAGACCGGGTGAGGTTTGGCTTAACCCCCCTCCCCCCCTAAACGCCTCACGTAATTAATGGATGCCCCCTTAAAGCCCTGATATGGCATTTAAAAGTACCTGTTTAAATATGATAGCAGATCTCTCTTCACGATCAACTTATAAAACTTATGAAATCGCCAAGTTTTTGAATAACTAAGTAATAAATCCTTCTTGCTCTCTAAATATCTGAAAAGAATTGTGATCTTTTATATAATACTAAAATGGTATTACGGAAGAGTCTTACGCAGTAGATGTTTGTCAAATCGTTTCAGAAGCGCTTCGGAATAATTTATGTATTTTAAAATCTAGAACACGGAGTGTAAACTGCAGTGGAATGCATTTTTACGCGGCTTTAAACGCCTCGTTGCTTAGGTACAATTGAATCACTCCATAAATTAAAATAAAATTGTACTTGCATTATGGAATACATTTCTACTAATAACGCATATAAGGGTTTTGACCGAATATTATTTCTAACAGTAAATATCTGGCTTTTTCGTTGTGAAAGAGGTATAAAACAATAATATCATCATCCTCCTCCTACCCGTATCACACCTAGGAGGTGTCGGTTTTAGCTATGTTTTTTTACGACGTCAACCTGCCTTGCGTCAACCCTTCCTGGAACCATCCGGATCAATAATCTGTGGGTCACACTATTTGTGTGGGAATTTCTTGTGGGAATCGTACCCACGACCCGACGCTATATGTGAATCTCAGATGTTTTTCCGAATCCGCATATTTACTACCAAGGTTGACATCAGACAGACGGCTAGTCGAATAAACCCTTCACATCACGATCCATACGTTGTGCCGAACTCTAGGCTCAAGGCTAAGACTATAATAAACAAAAAAGCTTACACTCGAGTTAAATGCTAAAATCAAATTGTCAAATGCTATTTATATGCTGACTTATAACGTACCTACTCAGCTGTAAAGAACATAGTAAACAAATCTGCATATTTTAGAGTTTATGTTTGAATTACCCTTTGAAAGGATGAAACGTTTTTCCAGCAATAGTAGTTAAAGTAATAAATTCAGCTACTCATTATGAGTTGCTCTTAATCAAATCATTTTAGCAGCCGGATTCAAGTTATATCTCTTGTACTTTACGATATAGTCGGAAACATTTTGAGCGCTATGCGCCAATTGTAACCTTTGGGGAAGCATTAATAGCGGTAAAGAGAAGAGCGGCTCTTGTATATCGTACTGATGGCCATTGTTTGCGGAGTTACGTTCCATTTACAAGTATATAGCAGACTTCGGTCTCTTGGGGTCAGAGCTCCGTTGTCGAGTGAAGTGTTATCGCTGCAATTATTGGCTTTTATTACTATTGTTTTCGAAAATTATCATAGCGAAAGTCAAATTTTAAGTTTTGTTACCATCACATAATGATATAATGCCTTCAAAATAATGATCCTCTTCTGCGAATTTTTCTTCTGTGTATTTTTTAAACATTGCCCTTACTTTAAGATAACGTTATCCTGTGTTGTAAGGACGTTTTACAAACATAAATTTCACGCGAACAAACACCCAGATACGAAACAAGTATCTGTGGGTCGCACAAATAGTTGTCCCGTGTGGGAATCAAACCCACGACCCTCGACGCCAGAGCCAATCCCTAGGCCACTGCGCCATGGAGTCATCTCCGATCCTCTTCTACGTTGGACATGGGAACACATTTGCCAATAATACATGGATAAGCCAGAAGAAGAAACAAATAATACATGAGTACTATTTGTTTACACAGGTACCTTCCTTCTTAACTCTAATCTTGTTTTGGGTTTTATATATGCGACTATACGGGTCATTGGTGATTTTTTTTTGTTTAATGTAACAAGTTAGCAAGCGGTCAGGTTGTTCACCTAATGTTAAGCGACCACCGCCACCCATGGATATCTACAACAATTTTTGGGTTGCAAATCTATTTATAAACCGTGCGAGGTCATTGGCCTTTGCATCCATTTCGTCGACGTCGATAGAATGGAGTTACATATCTGCTGCTAACATTTTAACACTGCTAGTTTTGTTATTCACTTTGGATAGAAATAATTAATTTTAATTTAGTTTGCGTAACTATCTCCACGTAATCGTTAGAGATAGGTAATAAATAAACTATAATAAACAAACTAGAAGAGAAAAATATTTATAAGTCGCGCCATCGCATTCCGATGAAAAGGCAGATTACTGTGTCCTTTCTAGGTAAACGTAGAATATTAGTTTTGTATATATTATCTCGACGTACAATTTAGAAATTTCTTAATATCAAATGAAATTCTAAACTGTAACATTTTTATATTAAAGAAAAAAAGATTCTAATCACACCAAGAACGCTCATTTTTTCATTCTCTCGTACAACTTACGGTCTAAAAATAACTCCGTGAATATTTAACTCAGGGCCGAAGAAAGTTTTAAGCGAGTTTGAATTTTCTGACAAGGATTATAAAAGTTAATTTAGGATCCTGCTCGGTCTTAGCTAAACCTTCTTGCCATGTATTTAACAAACTTTTCATTGCACATTTTGAAGTTGTAACGAGGAAGCCATTTGTAGCCCTGCCACCTTTTCTGTTGAAAATTAAGATGTTTTTTGATTTCAATAGCAATTATAAAACTCATCATCCTGGTTGGCGTTTCTGTGAAAGGCGATTCGGGCGAGATATATTCGATAAAAATATGTGGAGTCTATGTTAGCGAAATTACCTATATTTTGGACAATTCACACAATATCTTTATATCAAATCAAATCAAATCAAATCAAATGTATTTATTCAACATAGGAGCAATACACTCACGCAATCACTTATTGATAGTCAAAACACTACCACCGGTTCGGAAAAGAAAGCCACTGTACTAAGAAGAACCGGCGAAAGAAACTCAGCGGGCTATTTTTTTTTTTTTTTTTTATTTATAAATTATAGCCTATTCACATGTTTAAGCTATATTATTGTAGTTTTATTAAAATATATTCAGTAGTTTTTACGTGAAAGAGTTACAAACATCAATCCATACATACAAACTTTCACGTTTATAATATTTGTAAGGATGCACAATAGTACGGTCAACAACGGTGGACTTAATGCCATCAGCATTATCTTTTAGTCGTTTATCCGATACCTGAGATCACAATATCATTTATGGTTCTTATAAAAACATTTTTGTCTTGACAGATGGTATGAATTGACTTAACTACTTCAGCGGCTTGTTATTTTTTTTAACAGAAGGACCATCCGTAATGTAGTAGCTAAGGCTGCTCACACACGCTCCGCTATAGCTGGTTTCACTCGACCACTGGTTGAGTATAACGTGTAAATATAAAAAAATAAATGTTGGATGATTAAAGCTTTTTGTACTCTATAGCCGTAAAAATGTTTTTGTCACTAAGCATTTGGTGCAGTACGACATGTGAGTCGTTACGAAGATTCCCAACATAGCTACATGTTTGCGCCGAATGTTGTCACTTAGGCGTTATAGAGTTAACGGTGGCCCCGAACACTCGCGCACAATAGGATAAAGAAGGGAAAATAGAAAAAGTACTCGTCGACCGTACGTCTTTTGTGTTGCGTCGCCTTTTGTGCCGTTTTATGTTTGCGGGAAGCACCGTACACAGACACCATCCGTAATACACATCGTGTCGCCGAAATTTTATTTTAAAACAGTATTATTATGACAAGTAAAGTTTTACTAGCACAATTTTTTTTATGTGAAAAGTTGCCAAGCGAGCAGACGGTAAACCTGATGTTAAGTGAATACCACCGCCCATGGACATCTGCTACACCCGAGGGTTCCAGATGCGTTGACGACTTGAAAATTGGGCTCCGGCCACCTCACTCACCAGACGAAACGGGAAAGTATTATACTTCCACTTTACGCCGGTCTTCTGCGAGGTCGGGGTACTTACCCGGAGTTCAAGATTCCATACTAAGGTTGACTGGTAGATAATGCTGATGGCATTGGGTCCGCCTCTTTACATATTTTGTGTGCATAAAGTGTAAATAAATAAATAAAAATTAATATGGAACAACATGGGAGCAAAACCGGACGGAATATAATTATAACAGACAGACATTTAAAAAAACAATCGAATTGAGAACGTCCTTTTTTGAAGTCGGTAGAAAATGCAGTAGCACTATGTTTCGATTAAGCAGTAAAATGTTCGGGCCAAAAAGTGTTAAATAATGATGAAGAGACGGATTTACAATTTTTAGCTTAGCTCAAAATGTTAAAAATATTTTTAATACTTATATTTTTTAACAAACTAAACGCTATAGGTGTTCTAAGAGTGTTTCCAACTTTTGAATGGTCGGTTCGTTTCCAACTTTTAAGTTCGGTTTATACGTGGCACTTGTACGGTAATACATTGGCCCTCGATTCTATTCCCTTGGTTCCCGAAAAAGAATTGAAATGCACATTCTGGACTATTTACTCAGACTCTGGGAATGATATTTCTCCAGGTCGATCGAAAGGCAACATGTCTATGATGATATCTTTAGTAAACACATTACGTTAATACAGTCCATTGTTAAGTTAAAAAAATAAGTTATTTACCCGCTTTTGATTATGGTTTTAATTCTCGACGTTTCGAGCAATTCGAAGATTCATTCATGAAGCCAAACTGTTCTTTGATTTTACATTCAAGTTTAATTATCTCTTTAATGATCTCATATACCTTTTTCCTCTTGTTTACAGAATTAATTAGACATAGTTCGCTTGGAACTGTACGGGAATTAGTAGAAATCTTTGTTAACTTTAAAATAAATCGTGCGTCATCTCTAGTTTGATATTCCATATTATTCATCCTTTAGTTTAGCAATTATTTTAATTAAATGAATACCTAGTATCTAGTTTATCGCTGCTGCGGAATTTCAACCAAGGCCTTCTGGAATCGCACTCAGATATTTGAATCACTAAGCTTAACGCGGTCAAAATTTCAACGTATTTCGTTATGTTCTTAACATGGAATTTAATGCGTGGCAATCAGCCGTTCAGTTAAGTGGTTAAATTCAAATTTTCTACAAACGGTTAATGTATTAGCTTTACTTTATTTTATCGAGATAAGAAGGTGGAAAAATAAAATACTTTTATCAATTACCGTAGTTTCATTTTGTACAACAATAACACTGGTACTTATTTTCACTTCTTAACCGACTTCGAAAAGGAGCAGGTTATCACTTTGACAGTATTTTTTTATGTTTGTTACCTCAGAACTTTCAATTGGGTGAACCGATTTTGATGATTCTTTTTTTTTTATTTGAAAGCCGGTGCTTCCAAATTGATCTCGGGCTCAATTCTCAATTCTCTACTTAGGGAACTCCTAAAAATCAATTATAAAATGAATACAGAGCGAGATATTTGAGGTCGGTTTGTTTTTCGTTAGTAAAAATCACCTCTCTAACGATTTAATTTGTGCCACCGATTGGCACTTGTTGACAGCTAAAAAAGACCATGAAACGCCTCGTGCAGCTTCATTTATACCAGATAGAATGACACTTCCATTGGTGTTGCCAACAAATGTATTTTCTACATGTTTCACAATCAAGTAAACCAATGTTGTAAAGAGCCATTGTCCGGGCACTACACCTGAAATGTTACCTACATTTCAGGTGTAGCTATGAGCAAGTGCGGAAACAACCTGGAATAATTGGTCATAAGCTGGCTAAAACGGCTGCGCATTAGCATACTCTCTCCGCATTGCCTTTATATATCCACATATCCTTTGGGCCTTATGTTCGATCGCTCCCGCAATACGTTATTCCGAATTAATTCCACCTACCCCTCGTAATCCGAATAATTGGCAAAGGTAAAGTTTCGGTAAAATTACTTATTGCCGCTGAGTTAGGCCCTAAAACAACATTCTAATTGCTCTCTGTAATTAGCTGGAAATATTGTATGTTTCAAGTTATGATGTGTCAAGGTAGATTAAGGGTTGGTACATGTTGTCTCTTAAAATCTTAATGTTCTGTCAATTTAATTATACTTAATAAATTCCCTACAGTATTCTCCTAATGTGATTACCAAAACTTTAAACTTGACAAATTTTTCGGTATTTAAACAAATCTAACAGATGCTTCTACTACGTGTTGTCTTACTTTAAACTTCATTCATTCTTTTAGAACAGATGGTCAATATGGTTATATACTATATATATTTATTCTCGTTTTTTTTTAATATGATCGTAATCGTAATAATCTTGCGGACAGTCACAGGGAACTTGGTTATTCGCCATATTGCTCGCGGATATGAGGGAGTAACCAGCTTTAACCTGCTTGCTTTACACGACACTCGGTATGTTAAAAGTTGGCAAGTAACGGATTTCAATTACGACAATTAACAATCAGCCATAGGTTAGGTTAGCTAGGTTTCCAGATAACCAACATAATATGCTGGAGTACATATCCGTCTTAGACATGAATCAGTTATAGAAAATTTTAAGTTTTTTTTTTACTTTTAATAAACAGTTGTCTTTAATGCAAGTGAACCGCAAAAATTTAATGGAATTAATATTTCTAATTGTTTTGCGAATTCGGATTGAAAAGCTAGAAGTCCCGACCACATGCCAGTCTGAAACATGTCTGAGGCGTTCTGAAGCGAGAAAACAAAGCAGGAATAGGAAACAAAACTTTTAAATAGCATGTGTTCTAAACTGAAAACATTCACAAATTGAATAAATAGGTAAGTTCTTTTTTATTATTGTAATAAGTAAATCCGTCATATTCGAAACTTAATTCATAAAAATTTATAATGAGGCCCTATTTTGGAGTTAAAAAAAACACGTGCATCTGAATCGTTGAAAATTGGTAACACTATGCATTTCTTTTCAGTTTCGAGATCCCGCGTGAGACAGCCGGCACATAAAAGTTGTTATTTTTAATATTTATTTTTACTATTCATATTTTTGTTTGATAATTTTGCAGATTTTTCCTTCCGCCCGCTTACACGTCGAAGATTTCAAAATCGGTACTTGACATAAGTACCTCAAGTGACCCTGGGCCTCTTATAACCCTATTAAGGACATTTCGGACGTAATTTCATTTTAGGTATCCGTCACGTGCCTCGACTGTAGCCGAAAAAGCAGTAACGTCAAATTTTACTAACAACATTCGTCACAAGGTCTTTAGAATTAATTAAAAACGGGGCAGTGGAAATCCCTGCAAAATGTATTATGATTAAGTGTTACTTAATGTACAGTACCGTAGACATTTAGTATATATAAATTTTTAATAAGTTTAATCTATACAGATAAAAAAATTGGAGTATCTGTTTGTAATATTCAAATAACCGCATTTTACTAAATGCATAATTATGGATGTATACACGGTACCTATACCAAAATAAATTATTTTACAGTTTTTGTCTGTCTGTCTCTGTTTGTTACGGCTAATGTCTCAAATGGCCGGACCTATTTTGACGGGACTTTTATTTTAGGAATTTTATTTATTTTTATTAATATATATACTATAATTCCACGCGAAAAAACTCGCACAGCTAGTATGATTTAAAATAATATCTAAAAATTATTAAAATTTTATATTCCATTTCAGCAACTTTGTAAGACAAACATGATGTTATGCTCAATCAGGATGAAAACTGAGATATAAGAGAAAGATATATGAGAGAAAGATATGACGCCGTTTTTTTATTTAGATTTGGCAGGAAAGTAAAAATCAAAATCAAAAATATTTATTCACATAGACGCTTGCGCGTTCTTATGAAATATCAAAAAGTCTAGTGAATATAACCAATTTATAGAGCCATTGTTTAATCTTTGTTTAATTACAAAATATTTAAAAAAAATGTTAACCTATTGCGGCTTAGTACTCATTTATTTAACAGTCCTGCAATTTTTTTTTATTTTACTACACATAAACGCTTAAAGTTCAGTGAAATTGACCCTCAAGCTATCATTGTTACACCTTGTGAGATTTTATTAAGGCACCGTGTTTTTCGAAGGCGAAAAAGGCGCTGAAAAGATATCAACAAACATTTCTGTTGCCAATAAAAGAAATGAAATTCATCTCAGCGCTTACAGTAATAATATCAGAATTTTTCCTTTTATTTATTGACTGTATAGATAGCTATTTAACGCTTAAAAGTACGGTGCATTAAGTATAATATCAAATATTAAGTAAATTAAATACTACATTATATTTAAACGAACATAGCTAGTTATGAGAACAAGAATTATAAATATTACTTGCGTTGTCCTGTAAACACTGAAATCCGAAAACAAGTTATAAATAAAATATTCACAAAAAATGGACAGAATTGTGTGTTATTGTGAATTATATTATCATTCTTCTGTTACCATTAGATGTTGATGCGTAATCGTTAGCAAAATTATATTTTAAAAGTTCATGACGAAATCGAGACGAAGAATGCTAGTAAGTTATGATATGATAATTCGTTTTCGTCCGACTAAGATCCGGCCTAACGATGTATTTAATGGTGCCATTACGAAGAAAATAGAGGAAACCGCAACCCACGCCCAAATCTCACAAATAATGTGTGAGTATTTCTGTATAAATATAGTTAAGGGGGCATAGATATAGTTGAGAGCTTTGAGATATTGGAGTGAAATGCCGAATGTTTAAATCTTCAATTTATTTACATCATTGTGCACCAATCCTTCAGTTTTTTTGTTGTATTTTTTTAAAACACAGTCCTTACTTTAGTATAACATTATCGTGTGCTGTAACGACTTATAACAAACATACATTTCACGTGGACAAACACCCAGACGCGAAATAATTTTGTGTGAGTCACACGAATAGTTGTCTTGTGTCGGAATCGAACCTACGACCCCGACGCCGAAACCAATACCTTCTTCCTTTAACGCCTTTACAGGTTCGATGGCCCTCACGTTGTCGTATTAAATCTCCGCGTATCCCTCTATACCTCTTTTCACTTTCACCACACTTTCTCACTTTCCCTTTTTCCTCCTCCTTCCAGTTCCGCCTCTGAACTGCCCGTCTATCGCGCACCAGACCTTTTATAGGTCGTATTTCTATCGTCGTTTCGTCTATAACCTTCTAGAAGCGAGTTGAATTTCGGTCGCCTACTTGCGTGCAATTTCCTGAAATGAGAGCCCGAATTTCGATCGTCTCTTTAATAGAAAGTTTCGAAATAAGAACCTTCTCTTAGAATCAACTAATAATTGTAAAATACGATAATTGTCGATTTTAATAATTGTCGAAATTGTCAAGACAACTTGTCGAAATGTCGGAACGATAATATTCTCAAGCTCTACTACATATGTTCAAAAACGCTTTCCACATCAAAATTTAATTATTTATATACGATTACGCGAAACAAAGCAATTTCGAAGTTTATAATAAATTATAACTAACCAGTTAGAATAACGCTGGCTAGATAAAGCATACGTACAAACTACAAATTGCTTGTACTTTGTTTGTATTGAGCCTTCTAACGGTGTGGAACAAACTCCGCGTTTATTGTCACCTCTTGTATTGTGTTTCTTTAGGCCGATCTAAATAAACATCCCTTTGTAACTGCCGCGCTGAAACATTAAATTTATGTTCGTGTTTCATACTAAAAGCGGCCTTAAATTCACCTCAATAAATTTTTGCTCTATACGTCAAAATAAATATTTATTCTAAATATTTTGCATGAATCTATACAATGGTGCACTTTGGCTTGATTTTTACTTTTGTCCATGAATAAGCACAATCGGCATACTAAATTTAACAAACTATCGGGTACACGATCATTTTATAATAAATGGATATGTGAATGTAAAAAGTAGATATGCCCTTTATATATGATAGGTGTGATAGCTCAGTGTCCAGGCGCTCGCCTTTAATTCAATATATACTCGAGCAACCTGAGTTCGATCCCCGGTGCCGGCACCAATGAAGTTTTTAACTTTAAGTGCTGATTTATCACATGCTACGCGGTGAAGGAAAACATCGTGAGGAAACCTGCATATTTTCGAAATAATAAAAAATAATATATATATTAAATGAAACTACTTTACGGATTTTATCGCGTTTTTTATTTTAATTTAAATTCCCGACGTTTCGAACCCTTTCCAGCGTTCATGGTCACGGGACAGACTAAGTTGTTAGACGTCTTGATGTCATAGTTAACCCCGGCTACCATCAATTATTTTGTTTATTTTTATTCCGATCCACGCAGATGGAGCTTATGGTATCTTGAGGTCTGGCAGTGTTGGTGTGCTTGGATTTAATTTTATAAATTATGGAATCCCAAGCAGATGATAAAAAATATAATATAATAATTTCGTCATCAATAAAACCATAGATAATTTGACCAGTGATTTAAAAATAATTTTAACAACATTTGATTTTAATAATTGCATGAATACTTTAAATAGGCGTGAAACATCAAAATACAATGAATGCAAAAACAAACAGTTACAAAAATTTGAAAAACTATCCACCAAATCAAATGTCAAACGACCGAACGGTACGCGATCTTTGACCCAGACCACAGACAATAGATTACGCGCCGTCTATAATCTGTCAAAACAATCTCTGGACGAACGAACTCTAGAAGTATTATCGAAAGGTTTGAATTTCGCAATAACGCCGCGAAAAGTCCCGTACGAGCAAATTATCTGCAGTGTAGAGGACTGTCTGTATAAAAATAATATCGCTAAGGAAGATTCGGAGGCCATACGCCAAGACATATCGTCTACGCTGCGTCGCAGTTCAGTGCCGAAACTAAATCTCCCTAAACGTGAACTAAACGCGTTAAATAACCTACGCAACAATACAGATTTAACGATCCTCCGCGCGGACAAAGGTAACGCTATAGGTTGTTATGGATACGTCAGACTACAATTTAAAAATTAAAGAACTTTTGTCGGATGAAAGTACATATAAAAAGGTCAAAACAGACCCCACAACAAAAACGCTTAAATTAACTATCAAACACATAAAGAAACACTCCGAAAAATTGAGTCTGGACGTCAATTCGATAATACCTTCTTGTGCAAAACCCCCAAAATTATATGGGTTACCTAAAATTCACAAAACCAATGCTCCATTACGCCCAATTGTCAGCCAGATCGACTCACCAACTTATAGACTGGCCCAACATCTTGTTAAGATCCTCTCACCACTCAGAGGACATACAAAGGCGTACACTAAAGATTCATACCATTTATCAGTGAGATTAACCACCTACATCTTGCTGACAATGAAACTATGGTTAGCTTTGACATACAGTCTTTATTTACATGCTTACCTATAGAAGATTGTATAACAATAGTTACTAGAAAGCTTAAGGAGAGCAACATGCCCATAGATTATGCATTACTGCTCAAACATTGCCTCACATCTGGCTATCTATTGTGGAAGGAAGAATTCTACATACAGTTGGATGGTGTAGCAATGGGCTGCCCAGTATCTCCCATTGTCGCAGACATATTTATGGAAGACTTTGAGGAGAAGGCCCTTCAAACAGCACCCGTTCAACCTAGATTTTACAAGCGGTATGTAGATGATACTTTCACAATTTTACCATCAGACAAAGTAAATGCATTTCTAAACCACCTCAATTCCTTACACACTAAAATTACATTCACTATGGAATTAGAGACATGTAACTCCTTAGCCTTTCTAGATGTATTAGTCATCCGAAATCGTGACAACACCTTGAGCCATACTGTGTATAGAAAGGAGACCCATACAAATAAATATTTAAATGGTGATTCTCACCACCACCCTTCACAGTTAGCTACTGTTGGTAAATGTTTGTTACAGAGAGCACGAGGGATCTGTGACAAGGAACACCTGGCCGCTGAGCTACACAATGTCAAGCAAGTGCTGCGTGACAACAAGCTCCAAATCCCGCGCCTGCGCCACAGTGACCGAGTGAAAACGGCCACAGTCGAGCGAGTGCCTGCTGTATTGCCATATGTCAGAGGAGTCACTGACAAGATTGGCTATATCTTGAAGCGTGCTTCAATTAAAACATATTTCAAGCCACCGAAGAAGATAAGTCAATTTTTACCATCTGTCAAGTGTAATATCCCTCTATAAGATCCAGGAGTGTACAAGCTTGACTGCGATTGTGGGCTCTCTTACATAGGACAAACAAAACGATCAATTAATACCAGAATTAAAGAACACATAGCTGACGTGAAGCACCGACGGTTGAAGAAGTCTGCAGTTTGTGATCATATTTTAGACCGCCCCAACCACTACATTAGATTTGATCAACCGAAAATCCTCGCAAAAGAACACCGATTTCTTCCAAGGATGATCCGCGAGGCTATTGAAATAAAGAAACATCTTAATTTCAATAGAGAAGATGGTTGGAGTTTATCATCTGCTTGGGATCCCATAATTTATAAAATTAAATCCAAGCACACCAACACTGCCAGACCTCAAGATACCATAAGCTTCTTCTGCGTGGATCGGAATAAAAATAAACAAAATAATTGACGGTAGCCGGGGTTAACTATGACATCAAGACGTCTAACAACTTAGTCTGTCCCGTGACCATGAACGCTGGAAAGGGTTCGAAACGTCGGGAATTTAAATTAAAATAAAAAACGCGATAAAATCCGTAAAGTAGTCTCATTTAATATGTATAATATTCGCGTAAAATCAAGAAAACAATAAATAATATATATTTCGAAGATATGTGAAGTTCGCCAATCCACAGTGGGGCCGCGTGGTGGACTATACCCTGATACCCTCTGTATAGAGGAGGCCTTTTCCCAGCAGTGGGACATGTATAGATTGTTACTTTACTTTACTTATGACCTTACGCCTAAACGATCACGTCTTGTTATGAGAAGTAGAATTTATATAAAGACTGTCTTTATATATATAATTCTTCTGTACGTGTGTATGTCACTAAACTCGTCCTGAATATATTTCCATACCTAAGCACATTAAAACTTCATAATAAAATACATGAAACTTTTACCTACAATAAACAGGTAGGATAACACTGGCAATAAAGGAAGGAAACGGAAATAAGAATTGCTTGTATTTTACATAATTTGAGATTTATAACGATGTGGAACAAGCTCAGCGTTTACGTTACCTCTTGTATCTTACTTCTTTCCGCGGATCTTAATAAACACCTCTTTGTAACTGCCACGCTGATGCATTAAATTTATATTCGTGTTTCATACTAAAAGTGGGCTGAAATTCATCCGATAAAATTGTTATTGTGTAGAGCTTACTCCGTGACAATAAATATTAACTCTTAATGTTTTTCATAAATCAGCAGTGGACTACTGCTGGACATATGCCTTCCCCAAAGACTGCCACGCAGCACGATCTTGAGTCCCCTGCATACATCGACTTCCCCCATTTTAAACACTGAATAACTTGGATATGTTTATTTAATCCTTTCACCATTCACCCCACCTTGACTTACTTGACTTATACGTCTCTTAGTTTTCCATAATCTTATATCTGACTTTAAGGTATATAAAAACAAAAAATAAGTAAAATAACAGCCTTTAACATGTCCCACTGCTGGGCAGAGTCCTCCCCACCACCGAAGGTATTAGGACATAATTTACCACGTGCGGATTGGCGGCCTTCCCATACTTTCGAAATATTATTTTTCGTTATTATATCGATGTATTCCTTTACCGTTGAGCACGTGATAAATCGACGTTTAAAATTAAATTAATTTTCATTGTTGCCGGCACCGAGGATCGAACTCAGATTGCTCGATTTTTATGTCTTCAGCAGTGCATGAATGGCTCTTTAATGATGAAAATAAGTTTAAAAAAATTACTACGGTAGCGAAAGAGCATTAATTTATGTTTACCAAAAATATAAATAGGTAAATTTTTTTTAATTTTTTTTTCGTATGTGTTGTTTTTGAAATTACGTTACCTACCGATTTTGATTTTTATATTGATGCTAAAATATGTTGCTCCTTAGTCATAGGAATGAATGAATATTTTCAAATAATATAAAAAAGTGATTTGTTTTTGTACCGGCTGAACTGTGACTATTATGAACTGTAATTGAAAAATTACTTATATTAAAATAATCAAGGATAATGTGGTTTTCAGTTATATTCTGTAGTTCCAAACATGCATGTAACTCAGTACAAACAACTAGGAAACAAATTCTAACTCTGTATAATATTAATAAAGATGCAAATGTTTAGTAAAACCGCATTCAAATAAACAAAGTTCCTCCAAACTCAAAGTTACCCCACAATTTGTAATTTATGCTTTGATCAATTCAAAACTCTGCATCAAACATTCATTTCATTAGAATTCTAACGGCGTTCTGTGTACATTTTGTTTTAAATCATTCAAAGATTGCCATACCTGATATGGTAGAGCAATAGCAATAGTAACAACCTTAATGGCTTTTTAAATAAAACATTTAAAAAAATATTTAGTACTATCTATTTTATAAAATTCTCGTATCACGGTGTTTGTAATTGAACTCCTCCGAAACGGCTCGACCGATTTTCGTGAAATTTTGTGTGCATATCGGCCAGGGTGGAGAATCGGATAATATCTATTTTGCATCCCTCTAAATGTTAAGGGTGGTCCACCCTAAATTTTTTTCAACCCTACAAATAATTTATATGGAAAAACAACGAAGAAGAACGAAGAAAATATTTTTTTTTTTGCTGATGGCGTACAAGTCCATAACACTAGCTAAAGTTAACTTTATTCGCGTATCAGTGAGTGCACTGACTCCACAAACGTAACAGACGATAAGCCTGTTGCCAAAAAAACACAAGCGAATGCGATAGCGAAAATTGGATCTATACTCTTTAAACGACTAGAATTATATATTCACACCAATGGATGCCGACTCACACCTCAGGTCAGCAGTGAAGTTTACTGTCTACTACAGTAACGTGGTCTGGGTGGATACAGAGGGGCGGCTCCCCAGAAGATGATGAATACCATGGCCTCGCAAAAGATCAGCGTAAATCGCAAGTATTCATAATATCTTTTCTTTTCGTCTAGTGAGCAATGTCTTATTACATATTGGGTATCGCCAAGATCTAAAGTAATTTACTGGGAAACGCCCCTTCATATTGCAAAAGAGGTGATAAGAGTGACTTGTAAGGTGACATTAATATAAAAAGGCCAATTTGTAATGTGTAATTAAAGCTATCCACACAAAAACAAATTTCCGAAGACCTGTAAATTCCAATAATTGGTATTGGACAGCAGCAGGGCTATATTTGAAGTTATTGAAATCGCCCTCAGGCTGAACTCTACTATCATCGTGCAGGCGAGACCTTTGTTCAGCAGGTTTATAAAGGTATAGAAGAGTTATCTGGAAGGAATCGCTTTCAGAGCGAGAAGGCTGCTTATTGTACATATTTCTTCAGTGCTGTTCCTATTTTGTTAGTATTCATGTGTTTAGTGTAGAAGAAGAAATGTATTGATTGAAAGTTCATAACTCTAGATATAATGAAATGGCAGTTAATAATTTAATTAGTGACAGCATTATGATTTAAATTTTTATTTCGGTATGGATATATTTACAAAAATTGTTATTATCGAATAGTGCATTTATTTATATAAAAAACATTTTAAAATTTGAACAGAGTTTAAGCATTTTGCACTATTTTCAACCTCTGGAGAACAATTGATAGATATTATTATCTACATTTACAACTCTGTATGGCGGCATGAGTCTCTTGGTATCACGGGATCCTAGTCGAGTGAATTTGTTCGAGTTAGTTTTAATATGGTTATAGTGAAAATCAAATGTTTTTGTTATCAACTCTATGTTTTATCATACTTTCCTTTTTCACATTTTACAGAAATTCGTTCCATATATTATGTACATTATAAAAGTCGATTCAAATAATAAACAACACACATAATTTACATTAACGATAACGTGGTTGGAGTAGCTGCCAAGTTGTAATAGTAGATTTTCTCTTTAACTTTGATAAATGTTTTATCTGATATCATTAATCCACAACAAAGATAGATTTGCAGTTGCTAAACACTAACAAAACGCATTATCATAAAAGGAGAGGTTTTAAATTGAAGTTATCAAAGAAAAAATAAATGATGACCAAAGAAATTTTTTTAACAGACATGGTGTATACTGCCAGCTTTCTTTTGTTTTCACTTTTGGATTCCGTACATGTGAGTAGGAAGAGAAAACCTGAAAGTGAACATTTTAAGCAACATAATCCTTACTAATATTATGAACGCGGTACTTTGTATGTATGGATGGATGTTTGTTACTCTTTCACGCAAAAAAATCTGAATAGATTTTGATGAAACTTTACAATAATATAGATTATGTACCAGAATAACACATAGGCTATAATTTATATACATATTTTTTGTATATCTGTCTTTCTGACTGATATTATCTTTACATCAGGCTTCGTGTTCCATGGACATTTCCACGGCTTCGAGGGAAGGTCTTCGTATACACATGTTCAGCCTGAGTGTTACGCCGCGTTATAGCGAATAAACGTCCATGCATTTGAATCGAATAAAATGCCAAAGGGCAAAGCGAGCCGTGAACTGTTGTTGCATTCAGAATGTTATATTATTTAGAAAATATTAATAATTTTTGCTAACCGCCAGTATCCACAGATAAAAGTCAAATCGGTCCTTCATTCAACTACACGTCTTGTTTTGATATATCTGTTATGGCATTCCAAGATCTATCCCAACAAAATTTACTTTCTCGCCATAACTTAATCAACTTTTTGGACTGGCAAAGCATAGGTGGACTTGCAAAAAATTCTAAACGCATTTACCCGCTTTTAGTGTCTCTTGGTTTGCAAGTTAAATCCAATGGAGATTTTAATAAAATCCATTTCATATTCCGATTTGCTAACGAAAGATCCATCAAAGGCAAAATCAATTTTGTGCTGACTCAAATCCAGTTCATTTCTATTGTCGGTCGGAGTAAAAATGATAAAAATCCACTTTTTTATATTTAATCCCATTTTTTAAAAAGTTTAATGGATTTCAAAATCTATCATCGGCACACAAACATATATTGTCCATGCATGAACTGAAGCAATTACTTTCTTGAATGTCAATGTTATTAAAAAACGTTGGTATTTTCAGGACATCCTTGACCGATTAAGAAAACACTACGCCATTTTTTTTATGTGAAAAGTTGTCAAGCGAGCAGACGGTTCACCTAATGTTAAGTGAATACCGCCGCCCATGGACATCTGCTACAACCTTTCGAAAAATTGGGCTCCGGCCACCTCACTCACCAGACGAAACGGGAAAGTATTATAATTCCACTTTACCCCGGTATTCTGTGAGGTCGTGGTATTTACCCGGACGGGTATGCCCATTCGTGCAACAACCGAAGCTGCTGCGTGGTCCTACCACGTTTTAAAAATATAGAGCCATAAATATAAAAACCCAGTACGGAATATTCATTAAGTTATTATATTATTTTCGTGTACTGTGGAAAAAATACGAGACGGGAACTTGAGGACTACGAAGAAAAATGGAAATATGAAACGGTGTAATTTAAACTTGTTAAGACTTCTAACTCGTTTAGCCGGACGAGGCGTAAAATGTACTTACATTTGAAATAACTTCGTTGCGAAATTACATTAAGTCGCGTCTATATTTTTTGCATTTTGTTGAAAAGAAGAAGAAGCACCTAATAACTATGAAAGGTGTGGAAATTTCTCCTTTGCACGTCCTTGTAACGATTATATATTCATGCTGTATTTATGTTCTGTTGTATTGTCGAGTATTACGTAATAGACCTCGTAAGACCTACCATCTAAGCAGTAGATAACTGTGCTAAGGCCACGCAGCAGCCCCAGCTGTTGCACGAATGGCTCGCCCGGGTAAGTACCAGGACCTCACAGAAAACCGGCGTAAACTGGAAGTATAATAAACACTTTCGCGTTTCGTCTGGTGAGAGGTAACGGGAGCCCAATTTTCAAAAAGTTGTTATCACATCTGCTACCCTCGGGTGTAGCAGATGTCCATGGGAGGCGGTATTCACTTAACATCAGGTGAACCATCTGCTCGCTCGACAACTTTTCACATGAAAAGAAAAGATAAATTAATACCTTAAATATGTTACATGGTGCTAATGCCCGCTACTGTTGCACTTCCAGTCTCGTTACCGTAAAGTTTTGATTTATTTCCTTAATAAGCTACTTTAATGGCATAATGGCACTTATATAAGCGGCAAATGTGTTTTATCTCTATTTGTGTAGGTATGTAAAAAAAATACAAAGTCAATCACAAAATAGTGTCTCACTCACCTATCTTTATGTGATAATCAAAAGTTAAACTACTAAACTTAATGTTACAAAATCGAAATTATAATTGATTTATGGGGGAATAATGACGTTTAAACTATATTGCACTCTAGCATTTAAAGGTTAACTGAATCATTAAAGTCATTATAAAGTATTCAAATTTAAAAATACAAATATTGTTACTATACAAAGGGTACTTTTCAAAATTATGCGAAAAGTTGGCAAACGAGAAGAAGATTCATTTAGTTAAAAATGATTACCGCCCATCATCATCAGCAAGAAGACGTCTATTGTTGAACAAAGCAGGGCAGGCCCTTAGAACGCTCTTTCTAATTATGTCGTCAGTCTACCTAGTATTTGTCTATATGAGTGAAAGGTTCAAACAAAAATTATTTAATTTTCGCTATACTGCGCTGTAGCTATTTATTGCAAGTTCATTGTCGCAGCAGTCCGAGTTGCCTTGAAGTGCGGGCCGGACTGAAAACCGGTGTCGGGATCAGAACTAGTTACTGTATCTCGACTTTTACCGAGTCCTGTCCGTTTCACGGTCTTATGCTGCACAGAGCGTCACTTACTGTTGTTATTTTGTTTGTTTTTTTTATGTTTACATTTATTTTAAGTTTCTGTGTGGTAACATTATTATTTTTAAGTTTTGTATGTATTCATTTGTTTTTAGACCGTGAATAAACGTTTATTCTTCTTCTTCTTCTAGTGAAAGTCCTTCCAACGCTACGTCTTCCGGCTACTTGCTGCCTTTATAAACTTTTATTCTTGAGATATTTAGAAGCGAAACATATTCGATTATCCGTGAAGACCATAGACACATTCTAAAGAGGTATCACCTGATGGGGAATTCTGATATTAGATAATGTACAATCATTAAAGAGTTATGGCAAATTATGCCATGCAGTTGTATTGAATTTGCAATATGATAATAGTTGCAATCAAAATACATCATATATACAGTACTTCAGTTGATTGACTTCTCGTGCTAATTGAAATGTACATTTCTGAAATCGATAGAGTTCGGTTGAGTATTAAAATAAAGAGAGTATAATACTAGAGTATTCAAAATCTTATTGATGAACTTGTGTCATTGCAAACAAAGATACGAAATTAATCGAATCAAAATTAAATAGAAGTTTATTAAATGAACTTCAATCGCTACATTTGGTTTCTATTATTTATTTTCTGTATACGGTACCTACTAAGTTCGTGTGGTTAGTTTTATTTATATTTTCGACGTAACCTGGTATTAAAACGTAATAAAAATATAGAGTAACGTAATAAACACATAAAATTAAAGTAAAGTAACATAGTCCCACTGTTGGTCAAAGGCCTCCTTTGTACAGGAATCCCACTGCGGATTGGCGGACTTCACATATTTTCGAAATTTTTTTTTGTTTTTTTATTACTATTATTATTTCTAAAATATGCAGGTTTCCTCACAATGTTTTCCTTCACCGCCGAGCGCGTGATAATTTAGCACTTAAAATTAACAATTTCATTAGTGCTGGCACCGGGGGTCGAACTCAGGTTGCTCGAGTAAATGTAATTAAAGGCGAGCGCCCGGACGCTGAGCTATCACGGCGCAGTGTCTGGGCACATAAACAAATCTACATATAACTGATATTGAAAATTTTAATTGATATGAAAATCGTATAATAATTACATGAAATAAAATCTACCTGCTAAAAAAATGTAGGGAACAATATGAAACTTAACCTTATTAAAAGCTTCGGAACAGAACTTCCCTTATAACCTTATTTGACCCCAAAGTCTTAAGTTCCTGATCGCTTAATACCCGAAATATGTTACTTCAAGTTAAGGCTGGAAGGCAAAGATGGAGTTTCCAATCTCGTTAAAATAATTAATTGCCTTAAAGGATAGCCCTACATTATGACTATTTAATAATGTCGCGTGAAAGTTATTAAATTTTATGCGATATATTTTAATAGAGATTGTGTAGATTTACAGCCCATTATAGTTTGGTTAAAAAAAAAATTAAATGAAGTGTTGACTAGATGTAAACCTTGATTATTGCACTAGCGACGATATAGTAACTCAACCATATAAAACTAATTTGCTAAAGTAGAATAAATAATAATAGATACCTCTCGTGATATAGTTTCTAACGAATTACTCTTTCTAGTATTACACTTAATACACTTGAGTTTTAGGTTAAATTTGATCTTAACTTTTAATTTAATCCGGCAGTTTGTCACAATAACGCGAGCTTTTACTAGCTTTAACTAATAAAAGCTTTCACACAACTTTTTCAGGGCTTAAAAGTTTAAGTGGATATGAGGGAATAATAAGGATTTACTTATATCGCATAATTGCGAGGCGTATTATTTTATCGCAGTCCATTGAGTATCCATATTACGTGTGGCTTTCTGAAAACATGTTTATAAGGTTACGGTTTTTCTTACGTCTTACTTACGTCAAAACTCGATCTCCAGTAACCAAATCTATCTCTAGATAGAATATTCAAACCGGCCGTTAATGGATATAGTTCAGTTAGTTTTTTGTTTACTCGTTATTGTAATTAAAACCAAAAATTTCATTAGGGTCCTACTTAAGCAGACGCGAATTTCAGCCTAAAAGCATTAACTTCTGATGTTATATTGTCGATCTCAAATACTGTAGCAAAAATATTGGAGAAATTTAACGTTATGTCCATATATAACGTATTAATAATGGCTTACAGAGAAGACTACTCATTTGGCAACGTAAGCAAGTACAAGTGTTTTAAAAAATATAAATAGTTATAAATTCTTTTGGGACGTTCCTTCAAGGAGACCTCGTTCGTAAATCCGGCCAAGTGCGAGTCGGACTCGCGCACAAAGGGTTCTGTCCCATTATCTATTAAAAGGGCAAAAAAATCACGTATATTGTATGGGAGCACCACTTAAATATTTTTATTGAGATTTTTAGTATTTGTTGTTTTAACGGAAACACATCATATGTGAAAATTTCAACTATATAACTATCGCGGACAGACGAACGGATAGAAAGCGGAGTCTTAATATGGCCCCGTTTTACCCTTTGGGTACGGAACCATAAAAACTCAAAAAATAACGTGCATCTCTCTGAAGCACAAGTTTAAATGCAAAAAATCAGATTTTTAGAATAAATTCAGTCGTAGAAAATTTAACTTACATAGGCTTTCAATTACCAACCATATCGTAGTAGGATTAAACAAGCCTTGTTATATAAAACACATTAGGCCGGCAATCGGAAATCGGAATTCCAACAACAGCCAATTGAAAGTACTCGTGCCCTCGCCTCCATTATATCGGTGTGGACGGACGGACAGAATAAACATACATGTTATGTCGACGTTCCCATTGTTCTCCGGAGCTTTTAGAAATGGACGTGAGATATTTGTATTATTCAACATAAAACAATTGCTTTACAAAAACTACTAAGTGCTTTGCTACCAACGCGTTTGCTTATGAAGTTATTGGTACGTGAGAGGAATTTTTTGAAAGCTTAAGTATCCTAGACGCCTCTCCTGTTACCTCTGGAAGAGTGATGAATATTATGAATGTGGTTGGAAGGTGTACAGCTAGAGGAAGACCGAGGAAGCTTTGGATGGACTGTGCGAAGAATGATATCTCTATGAAAGGGGTGAGCATTGAGATGACGGCTGATAGAGAGGAGTGGAGGGAAATTTTGTGCCGACCCCACCTAGCGTGGGATAAGGGCAGGAGAAAGAACGATAACTCCGTCGCGCAGTTGCCAAGGTATTGGCTTCGGTGTCGGGGGTCGTGGGTTCGATTCCCATACGGGACAACTATTTGTGTGACCCACAGATAGTTGTTTCGCATCTGGGTGTTTGTCCGCGTGAAATTTATGTTTGTGAAACGTCCTTACAACACAGGATAATGTTGTCCTAAAGTAAGGGCTATGTTAAAAAGAAAAACAAAAAACAAAAACAATAAAAGAAGAGTCGACCCAAGTTTTGACGTGAATCATTTTATGCTCTCTTCGACTCTCTTCCCACTAATCCTAGTAAATGTCTATACATTATTTCTTATAGGTGTTTATCTCAACGCTAAAACTTCCGTAATTCTTCAATGATTCAACACCATTTTAGGGATAATGTTTGCCGTTTTTGACGAGGAAGGTATGAAATAAAGTTAATTTATCATAAAAACTTTCGTTCAAAAACTTTTTATTAAGAATGAATGATGACCATCTATTTAATGTTCTTTTAAATGGAAGCGAATGACTCAATTTTATTTTACTGTGCAATAATTTTCAAAAATTCGTCAGGGACAGTATTTAAAAAGAGTGCATTTTTAAATTAAAAAAAAAAAAAAAAACAATTAAACAATCGGAACATTTTTTGTTGAATCATGTAATATATTTCTAGCGATATATTACCACTTATTACATGTCATTGCCAAACTTTAAGAGTGTCGGTCCCTACAAATATATATACTCACAAATTCAATATTAACGAGATTGTGAAATGTAATTAAATATTAACGAGAAATTCAATGTTTATATGTCAAAACTTAAAATGTCGTCTAGTGTAAATTTTTAACTGATATAAATAAGATGCTGATGCCCATATTTCTTTTCTTATATTGAGTGGAAATATCAAGCCACGAACTTTCCTAGACCTTAATAATAATAAGTAAATAATATTTTTTTTGTTCAGATGCAATAATTATTAATTTTCTACAAATTAATAATGTCGACAATTACTATGAGTGGAAGATTCAAATCGCATTGAGAACTAAGGCATTGTTATGATTTGGTTTGGCATTGTCCTAATAATTTACTTAATTCACAAACATTCTAATATTTGAACAAATATGAACTTTGACGTCATGGATAGCATCGCGTTATGGGCTAAATATAATCAGTATTATAAAACTCTTACATAGCTTCTAATACATTATACTATAGATGCATTATACTAATGCATTATACTATAGCTTCTAATGCATATACTATAGAAGTCAGCTTATCTCGTACAACTCAAACGCACCATTCAAGACATTAATAAAGGTTCATTAGTAATGGTGATATATCTTAAATCGAAACGTTCAGTTCGACAATAAATGGCAGTTAAAATTACCAAAATGAAAGAAAGTCAATTATATCAGCAATACTTCATCAAGATTATTTTTAGTTAAAATCCTTATATGAACAAAAACAGCCCCTGTCATTTTCTCCCAACCAACCCTTGGGTGGTGCAGAAAAGATAGACCATAGACAAGTTAATAACAAAAATAATTTTTCTATTTCAAAGAGACATGGCGAGGAAACGATTCATGTCGTAAATGATCATGGCAACAAAAGGGTTTACGGAAATAACATATTACGCAACTTATATAAGAGAACTGAAATTATTACACTAAATTTTTTTCGTGCGTCAGATTAAGAACTGACCTCAAATTGAAAATCAACGTAAATGGTAAAATTTATGCGTTTTAATTCATCATTTTTGATACTGTTATTTATCCCGAGCATCGTCTCCACACCGGGCCAAAAATTGAAAGCGGCCCGTTTCCTTAAAATTTACTTACTACATAATATTGTTAATACAGTTTTATTTAATTGATATTACAGTTTCATTTAATTAAGTTAATTTGAATACAGTTTTATTTACTACTAATTTTTCGCCCGCGGCTCTGCCGCGTTGAAGCCCTTAAATAAGTATCTTTAAAAAAAACTATAACTAAAAGATAATACAAAGTCCTTTTTTAATACCTCTAGGAACATGTGTACAAAGCTTCATGATAATCGGTTGAGTAGTTTTGGCGTGAAAGAATAACAAACAAACTAACATTCACATGTTTACTATAATAAATTTATAAGGTTTGTGGGGACTTTATTAATGAAGTATCAAATTATATGCGTAAAAATTACGTTTACGGTCTTCTTCTTGTATTAACAGATGTTTTTGCTTTCAGTCCCGAGACTATTAAAGCTTCATCTGACACAGAACCGGTGGGCTAGCCAGAACCCACGGGTTTGGGCCCTCCGCTGTGGGTAGGTCCGCGCATGTGCTCATGCGTGCGTTTAACTACGACATGTCATCCAAGGGCCATCGAAGTTGCGGTGCGGACCGAGACCCCGATGGCCGTCGACTGTGTTTTTAGCTAATCGGTGGCTGGGGGCGGTGAGAACCGCCCGACGTTTACGGTATTCAAGTCTTATCGTTTGAAGTGCGTACGAGTATAAAACAAAGTTAAAACGCATCATCGCAGCGTAATGGGTGAACTATGTCCAAATCAGTCATTCACGTATTACCAAAACTAGACTTTATTTTATCTTCTCTACTTCTCTCTTTGTAATACGTTCTATACTTCAGACTAAGCCCCTCTGCCGTAGCGTCGTAATCTAAAATAATTGGCAAAGGTGTCGGTTCAAATCTCGTTAAAATAACATATTGCCGCTACGGTTGGCCCTAAAACAACAGAATCTTAATTGCTTTCGTAATAAGCTGGGCAATAGCGTACTCGTACATGTATACTTTTCGTGATTATATCGAGGTAGACGTAGTTCAGGGGTGAATTACACCGTTTTAAAATCAATGATTCTCGACACTGGTTTTTACTAAAGGTTTTGTTTGAATTTTTGTAACCAACATAATAAAAAAATTATATTCACTCATAGCACTTCTGGTGCAATTAATGAATTGAGATTGAATGAATTTACTGAATGTAAATGAATTTACTTATATTTATACGCGACTTAATGGGTCAATGAAATTATCAAGAGACCATTGAATGGAGTGGCGGAATAACGTATTACTTTTACAATGTTCTTCATCAGAAAGCTTTCAACTTTAAGTCGGATAATTACAGACTGTTTTATGAAAATGTCGTAATTTTTCAAGAAATCGGTATGGTTTCGAAGCAAGGAATCGCTAAGTGGACGTAGTGAATTAGGCCACTGAAGCTATAGGCAGGAATATCGAATTGTATATTATCTTCCTTGTAAATACTGCCTGTATTTTTAATTGAATTCTTTTATGATCCCCTTTTAATTGTATGATTCAAATAATAAGAAAATCCGCCAAACTAGGACAAAGCAGCGGAAAATAATATTAGAATGGTAGTGTGGATTACAATATATATGCACGAAATGACATAATAATATACGTGGAATATAGTTGCGGCACTGACACCGCGCAGTGGTGAGAGAATTATTTAACCCTCATATTAATATTTTCATTTAAAAGAGAACTCGTATTTCTATGACATCCAAACGACATTCAAACTAAGACTAAATAAGGTACGCAAATTTATAAAGTTAACTAATTGGAAGTTTTACCAGTAATAATATGTTAGTATTTTCAGCTGAATCTCTAAACATCCTTCCAGAGTAGATGTTTCATTTTGTACTATAAAATTTCATAGTTCATTTATTTTCTTTGGTTCGTATAATTTGATTTTTTTATTCAATCCAGTCGGCCTTCACGACAGTAGGCAAGCTTTTAGTAGAGTAAAAGCTTTTTCACAACTTTTCCAGAGCTTAAAAGTTTAAGTGGATATAGGGGAGTATTCAGGTTCATCCTATATTGCATTACGGCATGACATATTGTATTAACGTACTCAATTGAGTAATATTACAAGTGACTATACCACCAAATTTCAATAACTTACTGTTTTTTTTTTTTTGAGTAGCGTTTGGATTTTATTGAAATCAATTCCTTTAGAAATAACTATGTAAATAAAATAGTAATGTTGCGAAATGTATGCAACTTTATCGATCATGTTTAAGAATTTCTTTTACGGGATAAGCACTCCCCCAGTTTCAAAGGTATGCCAATAGTACTACGCTTTTACGAGATCTGTACAGATTTCACCTCAGAATATAGGCAGTTAAAGCCGAACGCTCGAACTGTTAATGTGTAGAGCTTTTAATACCAAGAGGTTAACGTTTGCCAGCGGTGGGCTCGGTGCCAGAACGATATCTGGAATCTTTGAGAGCCACAAGCGATTCTCTTGTAAATATTTACGTTTATCTCGCTTAAATTATCGACGATTGCCCCACATATTATTGAAGTGAAACGCAAGGGGGTAACATTATAGCGATGAGTTAAAACCCACAATAATTTTCTAATTTTTACGGTTACTGCATGCTTTATCAGAAGTGATTTATGGATCTTTCGCACTTTACTCGCCGAAACAAATTACATCCGGGATTGCTGTTCAGCTATTTATGCAAACTTCATGAATTTTCGTCATCGTTTTTCATCAGTTAAAACCTCACTTAATCTCACTAGATCCCAAATACACCCAATAGTAATAGAATGAAGATATAGGTTTTAAATCCTAGGTCCACTGTTAGCCCAGGCTATCATGAGCTTCAAAATTAATAATTCAATTCCGATCTACATGCGTAGAAAGTGCTAATTGTGTTTTGCAGATTATAATGACCCTAGATTTAATTAATAATAGGATACAATTGTAATTATAGCATCAAGCTATCTTTTGCGTTGGAATTAGGTAGTTTTTTTTTTCAATGGCATTGCAAATCTTTCTTGGCAGGTTCTTTTGCGAGAATTTGTGGCCTATGAAAGCAGTTACTTTGATTTATGACGTGTTTACAGATTCCAGACTTTTTGATCTTTCGTGTTCCATATTAGATTTATACATTCACAAGGGTTTTAATTGGCGTGTTTGTTGATTATATAATCATGAGAGACGTCGAGATTTTCGACTGTGTGTTTATTCTACTAATTAAAAAAAGAGATATGGTAATGAGGTTTTTGGTATCACTCTGTTAATGTGAATAGGCCAAAATTGGCGAACAGGTCACTGTCTCTCTAGGTCTCTCTTTAAGCTGAACATTCGTGTGAGTCGTATGGCCCTGAAAATAAGTTCAATCGGCGTTTTCAGTTTTCAGACGTCTATTAACCTCGTTTGCAGATGTTTAATCTGTTCCAGTATTAAGAGCGGCCGCTATAAACATTGAATCCGTCTCACGATTCACTGCGCTTGTGAACACACGTGGATATCCAATGCTTTGTTTATAAGCTGCGTCACATCAAGCGAAAAAAGCATGACTTTATTTATTTGAAGAAAAAGTATATTTAAACTTTTACGGAAGCTGCACTCTTTTGGATGTTGTATGGATTTATTAAACTTGAAGAATTGGAAAAACATTGAGCCCGTTTATTATGTTTTTATTATAATTCTTATTTTCGAAACTGTTTGTTTAAAAATATAAATCTCGAAAGAATTGGAAAAACCATGATCTGAAGCCATTGTGCAGTAAAACTGATTGTATAGTTTTGATTTTTTTATAATTTTTTCTTAGGCCAAACTCCATAGAACTTTATCTATAATTCTAAGTAACCGTATTCGGGTAGATTTCTTGTGACGAGAAATTTTCGAAACTGTTTGTTTATTTTTCCTTTTTCCTTTTATTATGTAGATGAAGAATATAATGGACTCTAGTCTCTACCGACCCGACTGATCCTAATATGCGTGGGTGAGCGGTGAACCATAGCAATAGTCGCTGGGGCTTTTCAACCGCTTGGCCCCCCGTATAGAGAAGGTAGTAGCTACTAACACTGTACGACTTATCTATGATATTGCGTGGTAGAGCTTTCGCACTCTACAACGGCTGACGAGAAAGTCTCCGGACACAGCAAGCGCTGCTCCGTTTATAGGCCATCGCAGTGTGCTACTACCCTCCTATCGAGGGGGTTTTAGTGGGTACGATCCCCACATAACCCTGTCAGATCATGACAGGGTATCTTTTATCGATTAGTTATATGTTCTTTATAATGTTTATCATTTAATTTTTTTTAATCCTTGTACACCACTACCTTCAAGAGCATTCGACTCAATGAATTCCACACTTTAAATGGGCATGTCACATTGCGCCCTGTTTATTATTGGATTGAGCTTTCAGGACCTCAGTTCAGATGAACGCTAGATAAGTGTTTGTTCAAATGTAAAGAAGAAGATTTTTTTTATTTGAAAAGGTAGCAAGCGAGCGGTTCGCCTGATGTTAAGTGACATCCACCGCCCATGGACATTGCAACACCCTTAGAGTTACAGATGAGTGCCACCTTTCAATTAAGTGGGCCCCGGCTACCTCAATCACCAGACGAAACGCAGAAGTATACAACTTCCACTTGACAGCGGTCTGCTGAGAGGTCGCGGTACTTCCCCGGACGGACCTGCCCATTCGTGTAACAGTAAACTATTGTCTGGACCGACCACTGTTAAATGATGGGATTTCTCATTTATTCATTACTAGCGACCCGCTCCGGCTTCGCACGGATGCTACGCTGAATGTTTGTCGCACATCGCATTAGAAACCTCTAAAATTATCAGTATTTTTCTACTACATTATGCATTAATTATACAAATAAACCTTCCTCTTGAATCACACTATATATTAAAGAAAACTGAATCAAAATCCATTGCGCAGTTTTAAAGATCTAAGCATACGAGTACGTAGAGACAGACAGACATCAGACTTTGTTCTATACTATGTAGTGATGAAGTCAATAGATGGTAAAGGAGTAAGAAGTTTATATTGAAAACGGAAAATCATTATCAGTCCGACTCAACAACAAACTTGTGTTCGGAACAAATTAAGCTCATTGGTGCCAAACGAGTGTAACAATCAAACAATCCAAAAAGGTTGACCAGACTAACTATAAGCACGAAAGAAATTTATAATACTTCAGTGTATTCAGTACACAAAACTGTAATTCCAATCGTGAGTCCATGACCGAGTTACAATAAACTATAATTCCTAATGAATAATTATAATAGGTGCACATAAACTACGTATTGATCTTTACAAAATGTATAATGATATCAAATTGGAAAAAGGCTAAATATTTTGGTGATTAGTCTTACCGCTATCTAGTTCAACACTATGTACCATTGTACCATTAGTGGAATACTAAGTTTCACGATATCACTTTGGCACCGAGCCGAATTCTGCAAGCGTAGAGCTAGTTTTCAACTGAAATACGTAGAGATAAAACATCGTAGACGACTAATGTTTCGTTACGATTAATTTTCAATTTGCAGACAGAATGTTTTAGTAAAAATAGTAATTTATTTCTTAATTATCGATATATAACGATAGTTCTTATAACTTCTCGACAACAAGTCAACATTAATTTTATTTTTAGTACAAGTAAGAATGTACGAGATAGACTTTTAATGAACTAAAACAACGCCTGTGCGCTTGAAACATTTCACAAATAAAAATTGACTCAAGAAAGAATTTGTATTACTGAGATGGCCTATAACGACCATGTACAGTGTTCATAAGCAAATAATAAAATTTCTACAGTTTATTTATTCATTTTGTATTTCACATGATGATCGTAAACGTAGGAAATTTTATAAAACAGTTTATTTTAACAAATTAATTGGAGTCGGAAATCGTAATGATTTATTCTTTGTTTTTATTGAAATTTAATAATAAAATTATTGACGGGTCTGCTTTAACTGCTGCAAAGTGATAGAAACGTCTGTAAAACTAAACACAAAAAAACATAGAGATAAGATCTCTAAAATTATTTTGAATGGACAGGCTCGACCGGGTAAGTACCACGACCTCACAGAAGGCCGGCGTAAACTGGAAGTATAATACTTTCGCGTTTCGTCTGGAGAGTGAGTAGCCGGAGCCCAATTTTCGGTTGCCAACGCATCTGCAACCCTCGGGTGCAGCAGATGTCCATAGGCGGCGGTATTCACTTAAGATCAAGTGAACCGCCAGCTCGCTTGGCAACTTTTCACATAAAAAAATATCATTATATTTCATTACATTGAAAATCATCACAACAAAACAAAAGTTTAACAGACCAATAAACCTTGGCTCGTTTTAATTACGAGTGTTAAATGATCGGGGAAAAATAATTTGCTCACAGATCAGGTCGGCGCAAAGTCGGTGACCTCTGTTCGTGAGGCATCATTCAATTAGTCCAGATGGGAAGTCGCAAATGAGAGGGCGTTTAATCCCTTATACAACTGCTGAAAAGCCCTGTGCTTTTGAACATTTCAGCAAAATCTATTGACATAAAAATAGTCTCTTGAGCTAAAAAAGTCATTGGGCTGGTAAATAACCAAATATGTTGCTGTGAAAGGCTGTATGAATTTGTTCCTCCTTCACACCGTAAGGCCGATTGAACGGCTTGATTGACGGTTTTGAATGAAATTTAAAATAGCTGAAGTAGCTCACGGAATACGTTTTATCATTAACAGCCAAGCTTAATAGCTATCTGACTTTTTATTAACTGATCAAGATACGTAGTTCGCATCAATGCTTAATAATAATTTTAGGCACACAAATAATTTAGCCAATTGAAATGTTGGAATTAAAAAAAAAAAAACAAAATTGAACGCGATGTAAATTAGTAAAAATTCGGATTCCTTCGATCTTTGGAGCAATTTATCTCTTGCGCAAAACGTAGAAAGCGTACGCCGACACCCCTGTTTACAATGCGATGACAGGCAGACACATCACGTAAACATACCTGCCTCCGCTGCGTACAAAACGCGCGGTGCCGATATATTTGTTATTTTTGAACCGTTCCTCCCAAACATCTACGAATAAAGCTACGGGCGCGTCAAAACTTTTTAACAATTCCACTCTGATTCATACAAAGCCGGATGCGCGAAGCGTTAACGTGAATTAGTTGCTGGCGTTCGTCTTTCAGTCCAATTGTATTTGTCTGCAAGGTTTGAAGAAATAAGATTTTACTTATCATCTACTAGCGACCGGCCCCGGCTTCGCACGGGTTCAATGTATTATACCTTATATAAACCTTCCTCTTGAATCACTCTATCTAGTTAAGAAAACCGCATCAAGATCCGGTTTTAGAGATCTAAGCATACATAGGGACAGATAGACAGCGGTACGACTTTGTTTTATGTAGTGATAACTTGGATTGGTTCGAGCATTAGACAGTTCGTAATTTCCAGTGTTGGAACCAATGAAATAGTTAAGTGCTATCTTATTACGTGCTCAGCGGTGAGGAAAAATATTGTGAGTAAACCTGTATTTTTTCGAAATAAAAAGAAAAAATTATTTTAAAGATATGTGAATTATGTCAATTCGCAGTGGGGCCGCGTGGTGGACCCTAATACACTTTATGCAGAGGAAGCCTTCCCCCAGCAGTGGGACATATAGGCAGGTACTTAACTTTTTTTACTTTACCTTTTTTATTAGTGTTTATGTGTTCACACATCATGAAGCGCTGGAGCAGTTGCTAGGCCATTGGCACAGAGGTACCGATAGGTAGGGTACAGAAGGTCGTGGGTTCAATTCTCATATGGGCCAAGTATTATGTGACCGGCTGATAGCTGTTCCAGGTCTAAACTCTCCCCCAATAGCCTCATTCGTGGATAAATGGACATCTGGCAGGCGGCTGGTTAAAATCTAGCCTAATCCATTGACAAAATAATTCACACGTTGTGCCGACCCAACCTAAGTGCGGTGAGGGCAAGAGAAGAAATAAAAAGTATTTTTACTCTCGCAGCTTAAGTGACCCAGACCCAGCGAAAATAATACAGCGCTTGGGACGCCTCCGTGATGTCACTGAGAACTTTCATAACGTAATAACTTTCGTAACTCACCATCGTCATCATCATAATTGTCATTAGTGACGATTATTAATAATAACTATTCCAAGATTTTATCATTAAATCATGTGACATCATATCGGATTAATAACTATGAATGTAAAAATTGTAGAGCGGTCGGCAGACTACAATATTTATGTTTTGCTAGTACTTCTATCCAAATAATATTCGAAATATTTTCTTCTAAACGTATTGTTTAGGTACATATCATTTCCCTATTTCTTAGCTCTTTCCCATCTAAGCTTCTCTTACTTTATTATTCTAACATAAGACAAAGACTACCGAAGTTTTTCTTCATAAGCCCCCAGTTTTGATCACATACAATGAACGTAATTTCATATCTATAAGCGATTGCGCTCGACTTTGAACGTGACGTGGACTAAAAAATAACTTTGACATAAAAGATTTTAATAGAAATTTAACTGCTTACGCTATCCCTCTATGCTTCGCAAAGTTTATGTACTCGTATTGTTGTTATAAACAACGGGTGTTGTGCGAGGGTGGGCAAGGGGTGTGCAATGGCGCCAATAGTGATTTATTCAATGTGTCAATTATGTGACTGTCTGCGAAATTAAATTCGCTCCCGTTGGATGTTGAGTTCGGCGTTCTTAGCTCGCGCGTACATCTAATATACATATAGTATATGGACATCTAATATACATATAGAACATGTAATATACAACATATACTGTTATTAGTCTAGAAAAGTGATTTGACGAGAAATGTCTTCAGTTTAGAAAAGCTGTGATAAAGTAGCGTTCTGAGGGGAATGCCTTTTTTCAACAGTGAGCGTCTTCTGGCTGGAGATGTGAATGATACATAAGATTATTAATTATTAATCTGTGGAAGGAGCACGCAACAGTTTACGCTGTAGCAGGAATGGGCAGACCCGTCCGGGGAAGAATCACGACCTCACAAAAACCGGCGTAAAGTAGAAATGTTATACTTCTGCGTTTTGTCTGGTGAGTGAGATAGCAAGATAGAGAGATAGCAAGGTGAGTGAGACAAGACATCTGCAATCCTATGGGTGTTGCAAATGTCCATGGGTGGCGATTGTCACTGATGATCGTAATCAGTTGAACCGGCAGCTCAATTACCACCTTCTCAGACATAAAAAAATAGTACAGGCAAAATAATTCCTTACTACGGTACCCAAATTTTTATGAATAGATTTGTAATACTCACACGTATGTATCTCAGAGTCGAGTTTATGTTGTATGTGCTGCATGCACACTAGGATGTACAACATCATATAAATACATTCATCTTAATGCTTCCTTTGTTCCCCATTTCAAAGACTTTGTTAAGGGAATAACGACAGACAACACTCTCTTCAAAGCGCTTAATATTGTGCTATTTTCTCAAAATATCATGTACCATTCGTAATTATGTCTCGCTGCGAACTCAATTAATGTTCGTTATCAAAGAGATTTATGCAAAGAGATATGAACGGCATACTACGCCTTGAAAATGTCGGTGGTTACAAACAACGAGGAGGCTTTGAAATTAACGGACGTTTTAAGATAATCACCAATAAACGTATTTCTATTTCTGTTAAACAGACGAGGGCCTTATTAAGATAGCAATATTATTTCAAGTGACGAATGTTTACCCAAAATATAAATAGCTATTGATTTATTCAAAATATATAATATATTTATATATATGTAGTTAAATACTTTAGTTATAAGTTCAACCCGTTGTAGTTTAGCGGCTAGGACCTCTTCCTTCATTCAGAATACACAAGCAACTTCAGTTTATAACGCATTATAAGTATTTCATTACAATGATATGACTAAATAGTATTTGTCAATTTCATCATAACCTTTTTTTTTATTTTCACTTGTCATATGGCATGGCCAAGCGTCAACACACAGTATTAGATAATTCATACTAACATATACCGAGATCATCACGCCGATAGCCGTTCTGACTCATCAAATTAGAAGTTTTACACCGAAAGGTGTATGGTAAAAATGTATGGAATAAAAAAACAATCATAAAAAGTAAAGTAAAGTAACAGCCTATACATGTCCCACTGCTGGACAAAGGCCTCCTCTATATAGAGGGTATCAGGGCATAGTCCACCACGCGGCCCCACTGCGGATTGGCGGACTTCACATATCTTCGAAAAATATTTTTTTTTGTTATTATTTCGAAAATATGCAGGTTTCCTCACGATGTTTTCCTTCACCGCGGAGCACGTGATAAGACAGCACTTAAAGTTAAAAACTTCATTGGTGCCGGCACCGGGGATCGAACTCGGGTTGCTCGAGTATATATTGAATTAAAGGCGAGCGACAAACCTATGAACTCGACATTATATTAACCGTCACGTGATGTACCTTGTGAAGTAAAAAGTCATAAAAAAGGTAGTCTAAATCAATTGTATGATCGTAATGACTTTCTCACCCTTTAACTTTAACACCCAACAGCGGGACATGTTAAGTTACAGATACATTCTCGATAAGAATTGCTATCGAGATGAAAGGAAAAAAAAAAGAAAACCAGCCAAGTACGAGTCGGACTCGCGCACGAAAGGTTCCGTAGCATTATCTATAAAAACAGCAAAACAAAAAACATGTCTGTTGTATAGGAGCATCGCTTAAACATTTTTATTCTGCTTTTTAGTATTTGTTGTTATACGGCAACAGAAATACATCATCTGTGAAAATTTCAATTGTCTAATGATCACTATTCTATAGACTTCTGTCTCTTTCCGTATTATATGTTCTATATCATCTGCCACATTCACTTATATATTCCATACTATAATATTATAAATGCGAGAGTAACTCTGTCTGTATGTATCGCTTTCACTCCAAAACTACTGAACCGATTTAAATGAAATTTGGTACACAGATAGTCTAGAGCATGAGAATGGATATTTTTTTAATTGGAAAAAAAGTGCTGTAAAGGGTTGAAAGATATTTATTTAAGGGCTTCAATGCGAGCGAAGCCGCGGGCGAAAGGCTATTATGTCATACAATGTAAAGCGGAACGATTTTAAAACGTCACGCACTATGGACATGCGTCACATTATTAAATATAATTGATACTAGATATATTCCGAAACATCCATTTTCCTATTTTCAAAGCTATCATCAGGAACAAAAACCTGTAGATGCAAATCAAAATTCGTGGAAAACTTTTCCACTCACAGTCTCGGTTTTTCCACTCACAGTTTCTAAGGACATAATCCAATTATTCATTCATCAATTTACTAAGATGTTTCGAAATTATGAAATTTCTCTTCAAACTTTCCTATTAAGTTACGTATTTCTTTATAAACTTGACACCAGCAATATAATAAGTTGTTAATTCGATTTATATGTCTGACCTATTTGCGAGATGTGCGAATACAATAATAAGATTGCCATATATTATTTTTCGATAAATAATAAAAATTTGTATTTAAAGAAATAAAATGCTTTTTTATAATGAATTGGTTTACGCGAATAATACACGTTATTAATAGAACTAATACAACAGACTCTCTCTCGTAAAACAAGTGTACGATAGGTGGTAAACACTGTGCTAGGGGCATGCAGCAGCCTCGGCTGTTGCACGAATGGGCAGGCTCGTCCGGGTAAGTACCACGACCTCACAGAAGACTGGCGTAAAGTGGAAGTATAATACTTTCGCGTTTCGTCTGGTGAGTGAGGTAGACGGAGCCCAATTTTCAAAAGATTGTCAACGCATCTATAACCCTCGGGGGTAGCAGATGTCCATGAGTGGCGGTATTCACTTAACATCAGGTGAACCGCCTGCTCGCTTGACAACTTTTCACATAAAAAACAGATGTGTTTTCTGTACATTAATTAGGGGGTGGATTATGATTAGCATTATTTTGAAATACATAGTTTAATCATAGTCATGTTATAATTATAACTTAAATTAGTTACCAAGCAATTAGTTATCAAATACAGTTATGAGGACTCAATTCGATCAAATACGTATGAGCACGAGTAAGGTTATAATTTAAATTGATTTAACGCTAATAAACGCGTTAATTTCAAATATTTAGTTTGCTTGAAACTCACTAAAGTCCCCTTATTAAAAGTTTCGATTTGAATAAATCCAAACTTCCAAGAGCGTTTATAGAGTTCACGAAATTGTCTTTCCGAACTTTCAAGTCTGACTCATCTTTTCTGGAGTGGTCTAACAAGTCTAACAACTCCCTATAATTGGAATCTGCCAATAGCCATGATAGGTAACAACTAGGCAGGTTGATTTATATTGCCGATTTTATACATATAATTCCTTACTAATATAAAGGCGAAAGTTTGTATGTATGGATGGATGTTTGTTACTCTTTTTTGGATTTTAACGAAACTGTACAATATTATATCTTATACATACAGAATACACAAACAACACATAGGCTATAATTTATCTATATTTTTATGTCTTTCTGTCTGAATGTTACGCCTTCAGCCTATTCTACGCAGACGTAGTCGCGGACAGCAGCTAGTTTAAAATAAATGTGTTAAAGGAACGTGGTTATCGTTGTAACTTGGCATCTGCCCGATTTAGTTTGTTTGTTTGTTTGTTTTTTATGTGAGAAGGTGGCAAGCGAGCTGGCGTTTCACCTGATGCTAAGTAATAACCGCCATGGTAGGACCACGCAACAGTGTTCACTGTTGCACGAATGGGCAGGTCTGTCCGGGTTAGTACCATTACCTCACAGAAGACCGGCGTAAAATTACAGGGTAGCAACGCGTCTGCAACCCTACGGGTGTTGCAAATGTCCATGGGCGTCGGTTATCACTGAACATCAGGTGAACCACCAGTTCGTTTGCCAGTTTTTCACATAAAAAAATCACCCGCAACTCCCGTGGGGCTGTAGATGCGTTGTCAATTTTTCACAAAGTGGGCCCCGATTATCTCACTCACCAGACGAAACGCAAAAGTATATATAACACTTCGAATGCACGCCGCCCTTCTACGAGGTCGTGGTACTTACCCGGACGGACCAGCCTATTCGTGTAACAACGAAAACGCGAAGCACTGTTGAATTGTAACCATTTTTGACATGACAGAGTATTCATAGGATTGACATGTTATGTCAAGAAACACGCATTCAAATATTTCGTAACAATTAACACTGCTCATGAAAGAATCCACGATCTAGCGTTTACAGTTCGCCTTGATTCTTTTAATTCTCTTTGTCAGCAACTCCTTAGTGGATAAAGCGTCCACGTTCAAGCGTTGCGGGTTGGGATACAAAATCATACTCCAATCAGTTTTCCAATTTTCGTGGACGTCCAGATTAATCGGCTCGCATTTGTTACCTGGATACGGAGACGGGCAAATAGAAGTTAATAATTAAAGTTATAGTAATATTAGATTATTGGAAAGCAAAAAATACCTATAACTACTTCGATAGAGTAAAGACTTCTAAAGTGTGGATTCTGGATTAAAATCGATTTTAACGTATTTTATTTCAGAACACATTTTACACAAGGTTCTCTAGTATCAAACTAGGTAACGCTAGGTTCTAGATAACATATAAACATACTTAAAGATACTTTTCTCTTTAAATAAATACATAAATTATGAATTATTCATTTGAACCCTCAGACACAGAACATGTTCCCAATAGTGAGGATCGAACCCACACCCACTCGAATATTACGAAATACATCCTTGAGTTTTGTATTATGCTTTCGTCTGTTCCACTAAAATGACCTCGTCGGTGAGACTTAGTATTTTCACAACTACCTTGTTACTTTAGCGCTTATCTCTCGTCATTTTTACGCAATTGTTTGCCGACGAAGACGTGGAACAGATAAGCGTTTCTACAGACGCTTCTCCACAGTAAGAATAGCCGAGATGAGTTTCACAAATACTAATTAGGTGACATTGCCGGTTTAGCTTCGGCCTCAGATATCAAAATTTTACAATAACCGTGACTAGCGACCCGCCCCGGCTTCGCACGGGTGCAATGCTGATATATACGCTCTCTACTATATTAGTATTATACATATAAACCTTCCTGCCGAATCACTCTATCTATTAAAAAAAAAGCCGCATCAAGATCCGCTGCGCAGTTTTAAAGGTCTATGCATACATAGGGACAGACAGACAGCGGGACGATATTGTTTTATACTATGTCGTGATTTAAGTCATACAAACAGGTATTACGTGCCATATAAGGTGGTTGGCCACGCTACACCTTCGGTTGTTGCAGGAATGGGCATGTCCGTCCGGGTAAGTACCACGACGTCATAGAAGACCGGCGTAAAGTGGAAGTATAATACTTTCGCGTTTCGTCTGGTGAGTGGGGTTGACGGGGCCCACTTTATTAAAAGGTGGCAACTCATCTGCAACCCTACGGGGGTTGCAAACAGCAATGGGTGGCGGTTATCACTTAACATTACGTGAACAGCCTAAACCGTATATGTAATACGCTCTATAATAACCGTATGATACCCTCGCTAAAGGTCGTCAGTTTATATGCTGTAGAAGTCTGAAATATATCATTATTAAGAACACATTATTGATGTTTGAAACGTTACCAAAGGAAGATTTATCAAGCTATTTCATTATTTCATTACATGTGACCGATTAGTTTTAAGATTTTATCACGATTCACGTTAGTTCATGATTTATTATCTCGCTGTAATCGCGCATCTTAACATCTTAACTGTCTTATATTTTTCCCCTAACGGATAAAAATAATTATAATTTCAAAAACAGCTAAATACGAAAATTAATTGGAGTATGAATCCACACCACCTAATAGCAATTCGACGTTCCACTCACTGCACCTGCAATGCGTGGATTATACTAAACAAAAAGGAATTATTTAAATCGTTGATGTTGTACAATTGCAAGCGCAAAAAACGTATACTACGTTATCCGCATCGCCGTTTTTGCAGAAAATACAAATGGCACTTGACCAAAGTAAGTTTAACGCAACTTCAACTGCAAGATGGAGTAGGAAATTCCTTTTTTTATTTTGCTGCCATAGCAACAAATGGATAATCTTTGCTTTATTAAATAACGGGTGAAAACAACGTACCTATATAAAATACGCTGAGATTTTCGTCTTATCGGCAATCAGCCGTTTATCTAAATGGTTAAAAAGACGTGACTTCGATGCACTAAGCAGTCCCTTGTAAGAAAAAAATACAAATCGCCTATAACTATAAACTTAAGGCTTAAATGACCAATATGCAACAGGAAAACAACGCCTCAGACGACGCTAGGTGAATTTTCCCGCGTCCCCACGTCAAACCTCTAAATCGGCGAGTGAACGAGAAAGTTATCAAAATGTATGCGACAGAAAGAGAGAATAGAATACGGATAGAAATAATACACAAAGTTCACTTGTTAAGTGCATAGCAGATGTCTGTCTCTCGGAGAGCACCCGAGTGTTGTCGGAAACAGCTTGGTATTTATATATAAAAACATGTAGAATAAGTACGAAAAGATTGTCGCCGCTGTAGGAATCGAAAAAATTTTCTACATGTTTTAATGTTCAACCTTAAGTGCAGAAATTAGCGCTATAAAAAACTTTAAAATTTATTTTTATATAATTCACACTAACTTCAAGAAAATTTAAGTCGATACCAATATTATGTGATAATTTATATACGAAAACTTACATTTTATTTCCTCGTACGAAGTTAAAGTTACGATATTGACGGAAATAGCTGTAAATTAATAACACTGTGCAATTTGGAGCTCTCTTTTTGAGTTTAATGTGGTAAAACCACAAACCTTTTTATAGTCTTCATTTAGCACCTACTATCTACTTTTCACCATGACAAGGGTTGACTGGTAGAGAATGCCATTAGGCATTAAGTCCGCCCATTGTAGCCCTTTGCTTAAGGTGTAGCAATGAAGCTTACATAAATTAAAATAAATAAATAAACCTTCTCCCTTAAAAAGTTAAATATAGTACTCGATTGTCACAAGTCTAATGTAAATTCTCACTTAAATTGAAACACTTAGTAAAAGCAACACTATTACTCCATGGGAACAAGGCGTGAGCTTTATGTGTCGTTATACGTCTTTACGTTACATAACAATAGTTTTCTCCTTTCCCACGCGTCTCTTAGATCGACACGATTGTGATCAAACATATTTATTTACCCAACGAAAGAATGTTCGTTAGCGGTTTCAGTGCGGAAGTTCTACGCCTAACAATACAACGAACAATTAGCCAGTGACTCGATTTCAATGGGTTCCTCACGGCCGTCTACGACGAAAGAATAATGATCTGTTTAACGGCCGCCCGTAAATTGGGATTAACTATTGTTTAGGCTGCGGTTAGTACTGGCCGTCAGTGTGTTGCGCGTAAAACTTTCATTGTGCACAGAGAGCGTTTTGTGTCGACTTCGGCTCATGTATGTCATTGAGTATAAATGGGTTTCAATATAGATAAAAATGTAAGTGATCATTCTAAAATATGTCAATAGAAACGGTGCCAATATAACACTTTTACGTCAATGAATAGGTGACTGATAATATCAAGGACATATTTATGCTCGACATAATTATTATTTAATTAATACAAAAGAATACGATACAAAAGTACTAAAATCTGGAGAGATTTTAGTACTTTTTGTATTTCTTTAATACCTTAACTTTAGTCTGTCACATGTTCTAAATCAGGTTTAATAATTTTGTACTTAAATATTTTTAATATAATCACTGCACGGATTTCATCGAACTAAACAGTATCCACGGTCAATAGTCACAGAGAATATAAGAAATTAATGGTATTCAATTTTTAAGACAGTTTTATTTGCAACGCGCACTGGTCACGTAAAACTAAGACATTACTATATTCATTTCAAAACAGGATATCAAAAAAGTAAATATCGTTACTCGAAACGTCAACAACCAACGTTGACTGTTGCACAAATTTATTTTTTTTTTTCTTTATTAGGTCTACAAAACTGAATACAACCTTTACATAAGTTTTTATAAGCTTCCAATTATTCCAAACACAAAAGTGCATTCTTCTAGATGTAGACACAACATGCATTTAAATCGAACAGAAAAGGGACAATAGGTAATACAACTTATCTTAATAACTAATATAAACAGAGATTAAATTTAAATGGGAAAAACTAAACAAAAACTGAATAGAAAACTAAATAAAAAAAAATAGCTTAAACTATAACTAGGGTCAAAAAAAATACATTTATGCCAATACTTTAACTTACAATGATAAATATAAATCATATATATTTCTTAAATAAATCATATTTTTTTCTTGTTTATGATGTTAATAGAAAAATACGATTTAAATTCACCGTGTGTTGCGTTCAAAGTGTCACATCTGCGTTCCGACTCGGAAACTGTTTAATCTTTGGCGCTTACGGCGGAGAGCTCAGTCTGGGACTGAGCGGTGCCGCGGACCGTGGCTCCGAGTTTCAGCCGAAATTCAGGCGGAACACGCGTCGCATTTGACTGTGTAGTGAAGTGTTTCTTTTACGGATTTCGATCACGACGGACGGACGGGTGAGTTTATTTTGCACTTAAAACGATTCTGAGAAACTTCTTTTATCAGTTTACCATCGAATAAATCTCATATGATAAACACAGGCTGGTTTTATGGTGATTAAAAATTACGCTTATCTTTTTTTACGTGACTATACCGTAAGTTTATAACATGCGTTTTCTTTCGTGAATTGTTTTCGATTGTACAAAAAGGAAAGTATTTTCTTTTATCAAAGAACATTCGGTCCGGTAATTACGTAAAACTTCCCGGATTCAAAGTTTTTCTTGTTTTCTTTCAACATAACGTACTCGAGGGTATAAAAGAATCTTTTATTATTGAGTTATCGCGTGAACAACGTCTGATAATGGACGTCTTTTATGTAATGTAGATATAAAAACAAATACAATGTTACGAAAGAAATTGTAAAATATATATAATTTGCAAAATATAGAAGAGAAAAGCGGACGTAATCGCGTCATAATATTTTTTCTATTTTTTTTAAATTCTCTATTCGCATTTTATAATAAGATTAATAACTCGGTTTAACATTTTTTTAGGGTTCCGTACCGAAAGGGTAAAACGGGAACCCGATTATTAAACTTCGCTGTCTGTCTGTCTGTCTGTCTATCCGTCTATCCGTCTGTCACCGGGCTGTATCTCATTTCCATGTTTTTGATTTGGTGTATTACTGGAGCGATGCAACAGTAGCTTTAAAGGTGTGAATCGTGATTAACATTTGAATGATTTCTGATATAACACGATGGGAAAATATACATTTCTACAAATATTAAAATTATAAATTATATAAGAAAGACGTATATAAACATACTACAGATTAATCACAATAAAAGAGAACAAACAACGGAAAATTACAGTACTTTAAGTATTATTTACGTTGCAATATAATCTTTCTATATTTGCACGAAAAAATCAATTAAAGATTTTTTTATTTACATGACATTTTATACTTTAATATGAATAAATTAATTTATGAGGTAAGCAGAGTTCAATTTATAAGTCTCTCAGAAGAAACTTTGCAAATAAATTATATTAATAACAGTCAAGTTTGTTGATTGACGCGTCTGAGAGCGCACAAATGAAATAACTTAATCGAATGATTAATTTATTTAATCAACGTTAAGGCCATTCGCATTTTTATTTAAAGAATACAAGTAATAGTTAGACCTTGAGCCACTGATTGAGATAATTTAACAACCCATTTATTGAGGTATTCATCACCAAAAACAACGTGTGGATCTTATAGATAATAAAATTATTGTAATTGTAAAGAAAATCGGTAAAGGTTCAAAGTTATTAGGTTACAACACTTTCAACTTTATAATTAGTATCAGCGATAACTAAATCATGTATCTGAGTTTTATTTTCGCTTAACTTGAAACAGGATCATCTTTAACCAGTATTATTAAAGTCAAAAGTCGAAGTTTATACTTTTTCAATCACTGCTCTAAAAATCTATAACCAGTTAGCAAAGTATCCGTACTGATAAAAACTCTGGAGTGTTATTTTTCAGTGAAATATGCCCGATTAAAACAAAAGTACCCGGAGGACCTTTCGTTTTTTTTGGTAAATCGTGTATTTTGGAAATTACATTTAGATACAAATCACTAAGTAATGAAATATGCATAATATGTTTCGATCTTACCGACGTAATAATAAGAAAATACGAACTGATGTTTTTCACAAAAGAAAGAACTTAAAAAAAGGGAAAAAAATAAAAAAATAACAAATCGACAAAAAATTAAAAATTAAGAAAGCAATGATCTGGAATCGAAAAAAAGTAAAAAAAATAAGTGTGTAAATGATCGTGATACGAACCACGGCCGTCTGTTTTGGGGCCGCCCGATTACCGACCGAGCTATTATAACATTTTTTTTTGCGGCGAAATTTACCGTCATATTCGAATGATATTTTTCAAACCCTGAAAACAGGGATAAAAGGACATTTTCTAAAAATGAAACCTAGCTAGATCGATTTTTCGCCCCCGAATCTACGCACATGCTAAATTTCATGAAAATCGCTGGAGCCGTTTTCGAGATTCCCTACTATATATATATAATCCGAATCTCGAAAACGTTGCTTTGCCATATAAATTATTTCTAGGGAATTATTGAAAACATAGAAAATGAATTTTCGGAACGCACGCATAATATGTTTGACAGTTAGGAAGTTTCCATAATTTCTCATCGTTTAAACCTTCCCTGGACTGCCACGAATATAACAAAACCAAAATTAGCCAAATCGGTCAAGCCGTTCTCGAGCTTTGGCAAGACTAACGAACAGCAATCCATTGTTATATATAAGAAGATATATATATATATATATATATATATATATATATATATATATATATATATATATATATATATACAAACAAGAATTGCTCGTTTAAAGGATAAGATAAGCATCAGTTTTGTGCGTACTTTTGTTATCGCTTTCACTACGTTCCTAAAGTTGTATACACGTTTCATTGTTCTTGACTATAATATTTTTGTACATTTTTAAATAATCAAGGATGTTTAGGTTTAAGGCAGTCTAAGCCTAACCGCATCTGGTCTAAGTCTAAGCACAGTCTACGTGACTTAGTACCATTTTTAGGAAAAACAAAATAAATTAAGTTTTTTTGTTCGAATGGTCAGTTTGTATGAATATATATAAATATCAGCTCCGCCTGCTGCGGATCCCATAACAATCTTATGTCGTGGAAAGACGAATATAATGACGGCTTAAAATAATATTGCAACGAGACGAGACGAGAGTAAAAGTAGACACTCATACTACCACCGTAGTACATGTAGAGTCATACAGATATAAATGACTATATACAGTGTCAAACAATCAGGATGGTTGTTTATATTTGAGATTATCTCTACACGCCGCAACCACTGAATAGATTTGAATAACATTGAAATTTTATTCAAACCAATTAAGCGAATTGAAATGCAACTTATTCATTGAATTGAGACGAAACTATGTAATAAAATAAAAAGAAAAACAAATACCTAAAAGTGCAGATAAAACCTAGAGTAATAAAGTCATTTCATGCGAACGAGACAGTAGTTCGCAGGCTTGAAAAAAGTATCGATCTGATGGATGTCACATGGGAAAAGCCAACCACGCACTTACTGTAGCATGATAATTAGACACCTTAAGCAACTAGCTCTTTGCATGCAATGGTAAAAACATATACCAAAACTGAACCGGAAACCATGTTATAAATTTAAATCGGAATATGGAAAAATTACGAAATAAAGGCTGTTTTTTATTTATTCGTTTCGCAATTCGTTGAATTCTAATACCGCCCCTATCCGTGATTTTGTGATTCCCTGAGGTATAAAGCAATCAATCAGCCTTAATTGACTGATTAACCTGAGATGAGATTTTAATGATATCAGATATTTCACGATTCTATTAAAAATTAAGTAAAATGCCTTCTAACGATGGCATGAAATGTTCTATGCTACATATAGTCAGAAAATCTAAAAAGGGGTTAGGAGGGTGAAATGGAATACTCTACCAAATATGTCTATTTAATGCCAAGATATATTTTGCTCCAATGTCTTTTCATAACAATTAACAAACGAAAAACAAAAAGTGTTTGTGTACTTATGTACGTTATATGCGTTAGAAGTAATACTTCTTTGGCGTAACAAGATAATTTTTTTATCTTTCGCCTTATTCTAAGTTTGTGGAAAAAACGGCACTAACAATAGAAAAGAGGTATTTAATACATTGAAAGTTTTATTATATCGCGTTATCTAGTTAAATAAAGTTTATTTAGATAATTTATTTTAATAATTTATTTTAATAATTATTGAATTTAATACAGTTATCACTTCTCACGCAAACATACGTTCATGTCTAGCTAACTTCAGGGTGTCGGTTTACCGAGACGGTGTGCGCGCATCGTAAAAATTTGCTCTCATCATTTTTCCCTAACGCGCCAAAAGAAGCTCTCTTCTTCCTTCTGCCCTTATCCAACTATCCAATTAGTAGGCTCGGCTCAATATGTGAATCATGTTGTAAATTATTATTGTATATTAATATATAGTAGCCAATACTAATGTATTGGCTAGATTTCCTACGACCAACCGCCAACCCTCCTCGGGAATGGACCCAGATCACAAAGAACTGAGGATCCCGAAGAATGCAAATGCGTTATCGAGTCATCACTATAGAGATTGTACTGTGTAAGGTCACCAAAAAGACATTGGATTTAGTGAAAGGCTGATATTCTAACCTTCACTTTATTTACAGACATAAACAGATGCGAAGGCCCTCTTGTTGTTATACTACACTCACACTTATCAACCTATTCTCACTACCACTTTTCACTTTACACTTTATTCCGTTTCTTCTTCTTCTTCCCATTTTGGATCCCATCGTTGAATTGCTTTCTAACGTGCTCCGGGCCCTTTTGTATAGTCTTCTTGTAAAACGTTCTTAAAAAAGGATGTTTAAGAGCCGATTTCGATCAACTGCTTATATAGAATATTTCAGAGTTAGAACCCTCCTTTTTTGTAGAGTAGCAATTTAAAATGAAATTAAGTAAGTCTTTCAAAAGTGTTTAGACATGATTTTGACAATCAAGACGTCAATTGAGTAAACAGAATTATAATATATCAGCGCTTAGATACTCAAAAAACTAAACTACGCACTGACATAATATTTCTTCTGTAGTGGATTGAACCATGATCTCTGACGCAATATGACTTGGTGGTAGCTTAGTTAATAATGGTGGTAGCTTAGTTACGAACGTATTAATTTTTATGTAAAATGTTGACGTTTCATAAGAACGCGCAAGCGTCTAGGTGAATAAATACGTTTTTGATTTTGATTTTGAATAGACAATGTCCACTAACAGATCAAATCAGACAAAATCCACTACGTTTGTCAGATCGTCAGGCATATTTACGTATAACCTTTATTTTCTTAATTTCGTGACATACTAAATAACACGCGAATAAACGAACAATTGGTTTCTTCGTTATATTCTAGAAATACAACCACCGGCGAATATCGATTATTGATCCGGAGAAGGCTCTGTCGGTAGATGAAACTTATTATTCCGGAGTGCTTTTATAGGGTATTAGCGGAATAATTTTATTTACTTTCCGGTCTCTTAATGCATTTCCACTGGGGAGGCCACGAAGGGAATTTTTGATTACACTAAATGAAATTTAAACGGTCATTTTTCATATGTGAAAACCAGACTATTAGTCAACGTCCTCCCCGTAAATAAATGACACTAATACCAAATTATGTTAAACTATACCAATGTATGGATGATGTTATCCTTAAGTAAAGGCAATGTTTAAAAAAAAGTATAGAAACTATATAACTAAAACTCCACTGGGGCCTGCCCCGTACCCAACCATCTCCAACTTGCCAATGACCAGAGCGCACCAGAGAAGGAAACTGTGGCAAAGCGCATTATACGGCCAAGCGATTCCTTGGAACAAGAACATCAAATTGTTGGAGTCGCTTTCAGTTCCGGAATGACAGCCACCATACATTGCGGCCACGCACTAATAGGAGAAAAATAAAAATACTACGTTTCGTCTGGCGAGTGAGGTAGCGGGGCCCACTTTATTTAAAGGTGGCAACGCATCTGCAAACCTACGAGTGTTGCAAATGTCCATGGGCGGCGGTTATCACTTAACATCAGATGAATTTCTGTGGTGGGGCCACGCAACAGCTTCCGCAGTTGCACGAATGGGCAGGCGCATCCAGGGAAATACCACGGACTCGCAGAAGACTGGCGTGAAGTGGAAGTATTGAACCTTCGCGTTTCGACTGGTGAGCGAGGTAGCCGGGGACCACTTTTTTAGGGTTGCGTACACAAAACGTAAAACGGGACCCTATTAAAAAGAATCCGCTGTCTGTCTGTCCGTCTATCACCAGGCTGTATCTCATGAACAGTGATACTTAGACAAAAGAAATTTTCACTATAACAAAAAATACTAAAAAACCGAATGAAAAATGTTTAAGTGGGGCTTCCGTACAACAGATTTATGATTTTTTTGCCCTTCGTGCGCGAGTTTGAAAATTACATAAAGAATTTTTTTAAAAGGTTGTCAACGCATTTGCAAATCCGTGTGCTGTAGGTGTCCATGGCCAGTATTCACTTAACACCAGGTGATTCACCTGATGTTAAGTGAACAACTGCTCACATAAAAACAAGCTGCCATATCGCTTGCTTACAAAATTAAGAGTCGAATTTACATTAGAATGAAGCCCCTTAAATTAATTAATATCAATTATGATTTCACTAAAAACAATTTTCTCTAATCGTCTGTATTTTTACGCAGCCTACTTTCAATTTAGCTTCGTCGTTAAATTTGAAATCATTTTCATCAATCAAATAAATATTCACGAGCGGTTGTTAGTGAAATGGAATAAAAATTAATTATACAAAGATAATAAGACCCTCGGCTAATTAATCATTCTTATTTCGGTTTCGATTTTCACTTTGTTTTTCGTGATAAATATAAATTCAAATGAGGTTGTCGAAATCACTTTTAGCGAGCTTTTTAATTGTTGTTTTTAAGGGTAATCATCTGGAAAGAAAATTATTATTTAACGTAAGTTATAAAATTATTAGCTTCTAATTTGCAAATCGTACTAATTTGATTAGTAAGTCAGATTAATATATATGACAGTTATTAATGGATTTTCAGAGTAATTTGTTGCTTAAACTACTATGCCAGACTGTCGCTCTATCATCCTCTCTCACAACGGCGGAAATAAAAACTAAACATAAAATAAATTCTTTAAATTAATTTTTGATTAGCCGGGGCCCACTTTATTTATAGGTGGCAACGCAATATGGACGTTGTAAATGTCCATGGACGGCGGTTATCACTTAACATCAGGTGAACCGCCAGCTCGTTTGCCACATTTTCACATTAAAAAAATGTGTTTGTGTGTGTGTTTTAGCCCATAACCATAAAACTTTGTTTATTTTAAAGCTATGAAGATTTGTGTTATAAAAAATGGTTCTGCAAGTCAAGCCAAAAAGATTCTTCTAGGCTTCTTAACCTGTCATCTTATGAAGAAGAGACTTATAAAAAGAACTTATAAGAAGAGACAATACAATACCCACTACGCCATTCGGGTCGTCAAATTTTTCTAATAATATTTATCTATATATTTTTATACAATTTATATACCTTGAAAATAAAATCTCTAACCGATGCATAATCTCTGTATTACGTCAAATAGGTATTGGTTGTCACGATGCAGATTTACTAATATTTTTATTATTTTCACTCGATACGTGAGATCCTTTGTAGTCGCAATCTGACGTTGCGAGGCGTAAAGCTTGAAGCAATGAGCATATAATTTGTTCTTAAAACATCACTGACTCGTGCTCGTGCGATGTACGCCAAAAGCATCACAGCCAATAGCGATTTCAAACTAATTAGCACTTCATAATATTATCGAACATCGCGAAACCCGGATTTCTTCCAATATCAAAGATTACGGAGGAATAACTTTAAATGCGGCCTCAAGTTTGGGGTGAGTTTTCCTTTGATCAACCAACTCTCACAAACTAAACTCTTGGAAATTCAACAACTTTCGCGCGTACCTGTTGTTTATAATCTATGAATTAGCATTAAGAATAAATAATCTATTAGATTTGTACAAATCTTTATAACTACACAAGTAAAAGTGTATGTCTGTTATAGTCGGAAAATAAGCTGTTAACCCTTATTTTTTTATTCTTAATAAAAATCAATCATTATAACTTTAGGCCACATATTAATTCATCCAGTCTCTGGTATTTAAAAAAAAGAGGTAATCTAATAATTATATTTTTTTTGATATTATTATACATATAAAAATTAAGGGCGTTTTTTTTCATGTGATTATTTACCGTAGACTAAAAAATGCTGTTGAACAGCTTATCAAACTTATTTATATTCCCATTTCTAATCGCTTCAAAACAATCTTACCTACCGACAACAGTATAAATTCGTTTATAGTAGAACTTAAAAACTTTTGATCAACTATCGTAAAGAACAAGAAGAAGAAAAAAACATAAATCAAGTTAGATATGCAATCGACAATTAAAAGCTGCAAATAATATTTATATAACTTTCTATAATATAACTAACTTTTGTTACATAACTTTGAGAATTATAGCAATACTAGCGACCCGCCCGGCTTCGCACGGGTGCAACGTATTATACATATAAACCTTCCTCTTGAATCACTCTACTTAGTAAAAAAACGCATCAAGATCTGTTGGGTAGTTTTAAAATCTAAGCGTACATAGGGACAGACACACAGCGGGACGACTTTGTATATTACATTTCAAGTGACATTTTACCACAGTCACTCACTTGTTTTGCCTTCCCGGAACCCCTCCACTAACACTTGAACTTTATGGTATGGTATTAAAGTTCAAATTGACTTTTAAGTATTATTACGAACCTTTTGTACGGGAATATAGAAAAGTGTTGTTTTTAGACTTTTGCAGGCAATTTTTTAAATTTTTCTCTGCGTAAGAACTATCTTCCTACTTCAAGGAATATTATAAAAAAATAATTAGGGAAATCGGTCCAGCCGTTCACGCGTCATGGCGTGACCAAGGGAAATAGGGATCTATATATATATTGATTAGTGAATAGAACCAGTTCTTTATTTGCCGATTGGTATAGTGGATATCCAAATACTAATGTAAGCTCCTCTCTATCGTCACTGGAGTACCCGCCAAGTAAATATATTTGAGTATATTTGCTATTGCTAATTAAGTAATTGTCGCATCTTTTATTCGATTGATTACAAAGCTGAACCCAAAATGTAATAAAGATATTTCGGGTGGGGCCATATTTTGTGTTTCAAGCCCTACAATTAATTTACAATAAGTATAAAATGCAATGAGACCGTCGAAATAAATATGGTTATTAAGTAATGTACTCGCCATTTGTGACAAAAAAATAATTATTTTGTTCTAAAGATTAATTTCTAAATTGCTCCAAATTTTCGCACGTAAATCAAATGGAAGGATGATGTCGGAATATCTATCTAAGGTGATAAATTTTAATTAAGTTTCCGTTTGTCTTCGAGTGAATTAATTGTGATTCAATAATATCGGTTATTAATTAGTTTTATTATATTATCGATCCGATTTACAAGTTTTCATGTATTCAGTCAACTTCTCAATTTTTTAATAGAACTACTCGTAATTTGTACAATGGATTTGATGGATTTGGATGTGATTTGACTGTGGTAGGGCCACGCAGCAGCCTCGGCTGTTGCACGAATGGGTAGGCCCGTCCGTACCACGACCTCATAGAAGACCAGCATAAAGTGGAAGTATGGCAATTTTTCACATAAAAAAATGGATATGCGTAAGCGTTACGGTATACATACAGCTTATTTCATTTTAAGACAGTACAACGACCTTACAGAAGATGAAGATAAGTACCTATATATATTTAAACATTACGGAAAAATAAAAATACAGACACACCTTTGAAAATAGAGGTAATGCAAATACACCTCAGTCATGAATGTCCATTGAAGGGGGCGCATTCTTCATTTAAAAAAAAAACTAAAATGCCACTAAGCAAAAAGAAAAATAAAACTTAAATATAAACAGATAAAACTATATTTTATGTACACAACCTCGTAAACGGCAAGCCATTACGTATATTTGTTGTCTAATAGCGTTGTCACTTTTTGCCCCAGGTGTTGCAACAAGGGCATGATAAGGGGTGAACGCTACACGATTAGTGCCTCAAAGCTTGCATTTTTCATGTTTGCACTCCCATTTCACAGTGGACGTAATTTAAACTGTTTATCACTTCGTTTATATTGTGTACGAAGAAATTGGACGTGAATATAAACATTTAACCATGCTTTTGCGAAGATGTGTAAAAATCAGCGAGCACATTAAATGAAAACAGACACCTTTGCGTGTAAGTGGGGCCATTTTTTTAAAGGTTGTCGTCGCATCTGCAAGCCATCGAGCGTTGTGACCATGTATTCACTTAACATCAGGTGAACCAGCTTGATAGCTTTTCACATAAAAAAAAAACAAGATGTGCGAGAAACGCGGAAAAGTAATCTGTAACCGCCGCTGAGTATTTGGGTGAACAAAGTAAATATTTATATCTAAACATGACTGACAAGTAAAAATGATTGTTATGAAAATGGCAAATAATCACATATTTTTAATATACCTACGTAATATTTTTCCTTAAAAAAAGGTTGTCCTGCGTTGAAAGGGCTCTTTATATTGACAAATTGGTCACGGTAAAAGTCCAAGATCCGAATTAATCCACGTAGTATTTATTTATTTAGTAATGTAAACCAACAGCTTAACATATGTTTATATACATTTTTAGTTACATGTTTTGTTCTTATATTTATGTCTGTTATGGTATACACTACATTCACGATAAAAGTGAATTACTTCTTTATTTGTACTGTATAGGGACTATACACTTCAGTATCTGGTTTAAATTTCAACTTGCGTTCCTGAGAATATTGGCGGTGACACACGGACACACAGACGGACAAGAGGGATCTTATAAAGGTCCCTCTTTTTACCTTTTAATGTACAGAACCCTAATAAACAATCGAAATGAGAAACTCCTCTTTTTTGACGTCGGTTTAAAACTGCTAAGTCGCGATTTAGCTTCACGCATTGGGTTCGTCGTAAAATTTTCTGTAACGCTTAAATAATGTGGAAATAAAACGACCCTTTTCACCTACATATGCAAAATAAAAGAAAAGAAAGAGGCAAAGAGGCCGCTAAACCTTTATGAAAGCGGGGGGACCACCGTCCGTCCTTTGTGCGAAAACCCGAATAAAACAATTGATTATTCTTCATCGCGTCACGATTGGTCTAATTCGAAAGGAAATCGTATTAGTGAGAGCAAGCTTATTTGCCATCCGATTGTAATAGTAGGAATACGAAACGAGTCTTAAAGTTTTAAACTCTAGTTTTCAATTTGTTAAAATGCTACCACAATATTTTACACAGTGGCAAATATAAAATTTATGCGTTTATAATAAAATCAGAGAACCAACTAAGATATATGTTTCCTCCATTATAATAATTAGTGGCCCGGATTATATCTGGTCTGTGATATTTGGGCGAGATATTTTTATAGCTGCTGACCGCGTTTGGAATAGAGACTTAACCTCCATCTTTTGAGAAGTTTCATACGTTTGTTCCTTCTTTATGCCACATAAACTATTAATACGTATTATATTTGTCATTTCTATTAATTCTTTTATCCAGCAAAATTACTTCCCCGGAGAAGCTAAAGATAAAGGCTAATATTTGAGTTGAAGATTATCAAAAATATTGAAATTTTGTTTCTTCTTAGGTATGTTCGACCGTATGTAAAAGAAGCGAATGTCTCGATATAAGTTCTTACCCAGGTTTTGAAACCAGTACATAGGCGTAGTTTAAATGCAACTCTCAAATTTCTCAAAAAATCGGGGTCGGGACATCATGTGAACCATGTTGTAAGCGGTTTCGGTTACGATATTTACGACCGTCAACCTTCTTGAGGAAAAACACCTAGATCCTGAACTGTGTGTCAGACAAATACTTGTCTTGTATGGGAATCGAACCTACAACCCTGCACGCCGAAGCCAATAACTTAGGCACCACCGAATCACCCAATAAAGAGTAAATAAATAAGAATGTAATAAATAAATATTAAGGTTCCTAAGATTTCTCAAGACCAATTCACTTGTGGGCCCATTACGAATGTAGGTTGTGTAATACAACACTAAGTGATTTGTTTGTCCTCGTTTCGTACACTTGTTGTGTGTGTTTTTCGCAGTATCTCGTTTATTAACATTGGTGGAAGCAAATATTTGCGAAACACACGAATTCACCATCTCCTATTTACTTAGCAAATAAACCATCTTCATAATTATCATCAACAATTCATGTATCTGAATATATATATATATATATATATATATATATATATATATATGACTGAATATATGACTTCAAGTTATTTATACGAACGGCATTATTCGTTTTAATTAGTGGTAATAATCTTTTCAAAACTTCTTGACTCTATTCCGATTTGCAGTCTAAAAAAAAACGATTTATATTCACACAAGCACAAAGACGAATATTAAGTAACTGTAATCAACGTTTTGTGTGCTCCTTGAAGTTTTCAAGTAAATAAAAGACGGCGGCAACAGGAACTTAATTGCCCGTCTGCCAAATTCAGAACTACCCTTGCCCGCCCGTAATATATTCTAGAATATACTATTAGATTATTATGTAAAAAGGTTTTAAGTATGTATATTTATATATTATGTAAGAGGATATTTGTTCAAAAATAATCGAGTTACAAGGGTGAATGAAAGTAAGAAATTACTGCATAAGTTTAAGAGATTAACTTAAAATGGACCATTTTTCTGGTTTCCATGCCTCTAAAGTTAAAAAGGGTTCCTTATAAGCTCACTCTGTTGTCTTTCTGTCTGTCCGTGTGTCACCACAAAAGATATGGCCAAATTGGGCTTTTCGCGAAAACTTGTAAGTACCAAAATTTACCTTAATTTCCAGCTTGTTTTATGTTACGCAATTTTTCCTTTACTTATGCTGTAAGACCTTGCTTTTAACCTAAATCAAAAATGTTGGTTGACCTAGAATCACGAAATTTGGCAAAAAGCAAGGTCTTACGGAACAATTAAAGGAAAAATTCAAAAAATAATTGAAAGTTAAACAGTGTCCCCAAATACACATACTCGTTGTTGACGTCAATTAGGATAGTTCTCTGAGTTGTATGGGGCTCTACAAAGAAATATCATACAAATATAATAACATACTAGATAATGGTACTTCCCGTTTTTAATAATTCAAGAACCAATCAAATCTCTTTTTATCGCAGGGCAATAATGTTTGCATGTTGGACAACCTGCTGCTACGACACAATCGAGATATGAAGGAATATATATAGGCCTAATATATAGGATATGAGTTTATGAATACCAATTTTCATACACAAAACACTTCGCAATATTTGCCTAAATGTAAAAGCAATAAGTTTTGTTACTTCCCACTTAGTATAACATTATTTATCGATCTATTATTATTAATCGATCTACCATTAGTTGTGATCCTAATCGTTCAGTTAATAATGTCTCTGACTTCTAATAATATAATGCCTCTGACTCAATTCGTAAAGATTGCGTGTTGGTAGTCCCTGCGATCCCCAGTCTAATCCGGGCACCACATTTTTTTTTTGTTAAAAACATTGCCCTCTCTTTAGGATAACATTATCCTGTGTTGTAAGGACGTTTTACAAACATAACTTACACGAGGACAAACACCCAGATGCGAAACAACTATCTGTGGGTCGCACAAATAGTTGTCCCGTGTGGGAATCGAACCAACGACCCCCGACGCCGAAGCCAATACCTTGGCAACTGCGCCACGGAATCATTGTACTTGTTCTTTCGTTCTGACGTTATAAAGGGCCACGACAGCGTTCAGCATGCCGTAGTGGCGATCTGTGTGGTAAGCACCGGGTCAGCTGTGTTTACCACACAAACGACTGTGACGACGCAGCAGGCCGCCTTATCCAAAAAGCCATGGTGGCATCAACCTGCAAGATAAGGGACTGTACCCTTAAAATGGCAATTAGGAACAGAGAGGCAGCGCTCGCAGAGAGACAAGCTAAGAAATAACACCTATTACCTAATAACCTGCGACGACGCGATCTCCGTCCATTCTTCGTCCCTTTTGATAGCAAATTGTTTAGTTCGATGAACTCACCGCTACACCGTTACAAGCCGGGTTGAAAGCACAAAAAGAAAATAAAAAAAAACATAAAAAAAAAGTTAAAAAGAATAAAAGAGTACGGACCACGAGTCTGTAGAGTAAGTTTGATAAATAAAAAAAAATCGTTATAAAGGGAACGGTACATATTTTGTACATATTAGGTCCAAGCCGCGGACAAGCGTATTGAATGAAAACCAGAAGGGGTTTCAAAATGTACAATGGATGAACATATTGACTGCATGAGATTGCAGACTCATGGCGTTATGGTGGAAACAGTTAGCCGCCCATAAGCTCTTTAATGTGGTTTTGATCTCCAAAAAACCGGTGCACAAATATGTACACAAATACTTGACGACTCCGTGGCGTAGTTGCCAAGGTATTGGCTTCGGCACCGGGTTCGTGGGTTCGATTCCCACACGGGAAAAGTATTTGTGTGAACCATAGATAATTGTCCCGGATCTGGGTGTCTGTCCACGTGAAATGTATGTGTGTAAAACGTCCCTACGACAAAGGAGATTGTTATCCTGCAGTAAGGGATAATGTTAAAAAATTAAGAAAAGAAAATTAAATGTGTGACCCTAAAAAAGATAAGTACAGTCTATATGTAATCTGTATCCGTGTCGTTGTGTGTGTGCGTGTTTTATATTTCCCTAAGAGACGAAACATTAAAATTATTATTAGTGCCTGAAGAGTACTTGATAATAATAAAAAAAAACTTTTTATGTCCTAAACGTTCCATGTGGAAAAAAAGTAAAACAGGTGAATCCGCGGAAAAAAGCTAGTCGAATACACAACAATCGAACGTGGCGATAAAGAATACGCGTTAGGCTTTGCATGAGAAACGACCCAAGTATACCCCGGCTCGATATTTATGAATATCTCGGCTACGGATCTCGGGCTAGACGAATACATTATCCTAAAGTGCTTCATTTCACGTCCCGAGCAAAACTCTCGTATTATTCGCCCGCAAGAAAAAGCTATTTTGATACGATTTTCTTTGTTCGGGACCAAGATTTTCCCTTCGGACTGTAAAATAACTTTGTCCCGTTGTAATCCGAGTATTTTATATATTGAATCGTAACTTTTGTAGTAAACATTTTGTTTTCGCATTTGGTATGTAATTTTGTGGGTCCAAACTTTTTTTGGCGTTAAATTAAGCACTGTTACGAAAATTGACACGTTTCCCAACCGAACTCACAAAAAAGAAGAGGTTTTCAATTCGGTTGTACATTTTTTGTGTTCCGTACCCAAAGGGTAAAACGGGACCCTATTACTAAAAAACAAAAAAACTCCGCTGTCTGTATGTCGGTCTGCCACCAAGCTGTATCTCATGAACGGTAATAGTTAGTTTAATAGTAAAAATACTACTGTAATGTCCTTCACTATTTAAGGGATTCGGTAGCAGATATTAAAACGCGTTGAATAGTACAACCGCCGTTTATTGAATGACTCATTAGACGATGGCACATGCCGAAAACATTATAATATTCTACCGAAACGAACATTACATATAATACAACTACAAAACACAATAAAAAGATATTTAAGTGGGACTCCCACACAACAGACATGGTTTTTGCCGTTTTTATAGATAATGGTACGGAACCGACTCGCACTTGCCGGTTTTTTTATGCTTGCCACCTCAGAGCTCCGTCATTTATCAACTGATTCTAAAATTAATAAATTTCTCTTTGCATTGGGTTTGTGTTTACACCCATGTGGTTCCATGTTAATTTCATTGGCATTGAAACTTGGACTCCGGAGATACATCAGGAAACTCCAAATCAAATAGTAAATTAATAGCGAGTGAGATATTTGAAAACGGTTTTGTTTTTTGTTACAAATTCACATTTTGCGTTTATCAAAGAATTACATTTCCAGGAAAGAGATGGATATGTTTATGTACGCGCATGATATTTTTAAATGTGTCCAACATAGGTTATGTTAGAATTACAGTGTCTCTTCGCAGATATTGTATACTAAAACTCGCTAAAATTGACTGCCCGAATTGTCTGTTTTTGTTTAATAAGCGTTGTTTCAAAACTTGCTGTACACAAAACACCTTTCATTACTTTTAAAGTGACTCGCCATAAACAACATACGCACGTTAACTGTTTCGTATTAGTCAGGTTTGAGATTTTCTTTGAACATGGCTTACAACAGTTCTAAAACATTGAAACGTTAGAGTCATTATAACGTATAAGCAGTGTATTCAAACCATAATCCCGAACTTTTTGTATGTGACGTGCTGTTGGTGTAAAGGTTGCAAGCGAGCTGGCGGTTCACCTGATGTTAAGTAATAACCGCCGCCCATGGACATGTTCAATACTCGTAGGGTTTCAGATGAGTTGGCACCTTTTAATAAAGTGGGCCCCTGCTACCTCACTCAACAGACGAAACGCAGAAAGATAACACTGCAACTTTACACCGTTCTTCTGTGAGGTCGTGGTACCTACCCCGACGGACCTGCCCATTTGCGTAGCCTTACCACACTAAACTTGAACTTGCCATTCATTTTAATCCACACCTCTTTCAAAAATTTTGATCTGTTGGGGTTAAGATAAAATTTTTAGTTGCCCTATTTTAACTGACTGTGTGCCGGAGTTACTTAAATTTGCATACTTGTTAAACTGATACCGCTTTCTCGCTCGGCCGTGAAATGTTTCAGAAAAGGTTATCCCGAATAGATTAAATTGAAAACTTAATCCGTGTGCGTGAATTCGATCAAAGTCCGGAAATTGGAAGTTTTAGTTTGCACAAATTATTTAGGCAATGCAAATCTATAAGGGTGACGTTTGGAAAATAAAAACATTAAGGTCGAGTTTTTTTTAATTCATAACTGGCCAGCACTTGTCTGCCAACCATTTGATGCGGAACATAAATTTAGGATTGCATCGAATTTTTATTAGTAAAGTAACAGCCTATACATGTCCCACTGCTGGGCAAAGGCCTCATCTATACACAGGGTATCAGGGCATAGTCCACCACGCGGCCCCACTGCGCATTGGCGGACTTCACATATCTTCGAAAAATATATTTCTTTGTTATTATTTCGAAAATATGCAGGTTTCCTCACGATGTTTTCCTTCACCGCGGAGCACGCGATAAGTCAGCACTTAAAGTTAACTTCATTGGTGCCGGCACCGGGGATCGAACTCGGGTTGCTCGAGTATATTGAATTAAAGGCGAGCGCCCGGACACTGAGTTATCATGGCTCTATTTGATTATAATTTTTATTAGAGATTATCCAAATATACTAGACATTTAAGATTACAAATAACATTTGTCGCTGGCTGATTATACAATGTATTTTCCAATGTCAATAACATCAGCGATATTACTGTAATATTTTTCATTGCCATAAATTTATACGCTTTTTTGAACGTATGTAAATGTCAACTCTTTTTCAGACAGCATGAATATATTTTGTGTAGAGTACTTCATTTTCTATCGTGACATAAAAATTCCTTGTTTTCCCATTCAGCGTCAACGAATGTATTTACATACGATTGTGTCCATAAGTCTGTTTTCAGGGAAGGTTTTCACAGTTTTAAATTTAATCTTTGAGTAACTACAACTATGATAAATCCTTTTAAACCATACATCTTTATTTATTCTGATTTTAATTGATTAATTAAGTAGTATATGATTAAGGAAAATGAGAAATAAAGTAAGAAAACGTGTCCCAGCCACGAATACATTACGGAATCAAGTTCTTAAAAAGAAAACTCATAAAATCTAAAAATATTCTCTTTCGAAAGCAGTATTACAATTAGGTACATATTAATGTGCGTTCATCTCATCTCCCCACGGCGAGTTAATCTAATTCATTATTATTTCATCGGGCCGCCCAAAACGTTACGGGCTCGGGTGACTCAACATTTATGAGCCTCAACGAAATAAGATTCCTTCCGAGCGAATATAATTGCGGGGGAAGGTCGTTAAAAGATAACTTTTTAGGATCGGTTCATGGAGGCATGGTGGTGGTCATAAATATGTGAGCCAAATCATGGCATTTTCTCAATGAATAAGTTATATATTGTAACCTCGCCGTTGCTCCAACCCTTATTCTACCAAAATAGGACACGGCCACGCAATAGCGGTCACTGTTGCACGAATGGGCAGGTCCGTCCGGGTAGGTACCACGACCTGACATAAGACCGGCGTAAAGTAGAAGCGTTACACTTCTGCGTTTCGTCTGGTGAGTGAGATAGCCGAGGCACTTTGTTTAAAGGTGGCAACGCATTTGCGCAACCCTACGGGTGTTGCAAATGTACATGGGCGGCGGTTATCGTGTGTTTTTAAGAAACAAATTGCTACTTTAGTAGCATACAATATACAGAACCCAGTTGTACATAGTACAACTAAGAATATTTTAACATGTAATAATCCGTCATCAAACAATGTTAGTTTAAACTAAACATTGAGACAACACCTAGGCCACAGAAATTAAATATTGTACATCAAAATATACAAGGCTTGGGTGGCAAAGAACCTGAAATAGAACTGTTCCTTAGAAAATTTAATATTCATGTCATCTGCTTCACAGAGACATGGTTACATAAGAATTGTAATATTGTAAATATAGAGAATTATAAAATGTTAAGTTCGTTCGTAAGAGTAAATGCTATACGCGGTGGCTCTCTTGTGTTAGTTAGAAATGATATAGTCTGTAAAAATCGACAGGATATAATGGCACTCTCTGTCGAACGTTCTATAGAATTATCCTGCGTTGAGAGTCAACAGTATATTATAGTATGCGTGTATCGACCCCCCTCCGGTGATTTCGACCAGTTTTTGAGTGTGTCATGGATGATGTCCTTAAGAAACTGTGTTTAACTAGTAAATCAGTCATAGTTTGTGGAGATTTTAATGTGGATTTATTACAAGTAACACAACTTAGTAAGCGGCTTTTAAATTTATTTAATTCATTCAAACTTAAAAATCTTTTTTATGAACCAACTCGTGTTACTAACTTATCCTCCACATGTATCGATAACGTTTTCTGTCACAATGAAGTATATGACAAATCTATTATAAATTATCTGAGCTCTGATCATCTTGGTTTAAAATTTTCAATAAATGAAAACATTACTACAAGTGAAATTAAGATCAGGTGTAGACCAATCACTGCTAGGAGACTAAATTCTTTTAAAGATAAAGTAGCACAGCATGTATTCCATAAAGATATCGGAGTCAATAACCCTAATGATTGTTATAGATCAATGGTTGATTTTCTCATAACTTCCTATAATCATATTTTTAAACCCCGCACAATTGTTAAAAAATCAAAATTAAAATTTAGTGACTGGGCAACAGTGGGTATATATAAAAGTAGGGATTCACTGTATGAATTATATAATATGAGGCAGTGGAATCACGACCCTAATTTCCATAAACGGGTACAAAATTTTTCAAAAATATTTAAAAAAGTCTGTATACATGCAAAATCTATCTACATAAGAAATAGGATTTTAAATTCTAGTAATAAAATAAAAGCTACATGGGACATCATTACCTGTATATCTGGAAGACCCAAGAAATTCAGGGAACCTATAAAGCTAGTGATAGGCAATACACCCATAACTTCAGATAACGAAATTGCAAGTAGTTTTGAAAGTTATTTTTCAGAAATTGCAATTAATGTTACATGCACGTTAAAATCCTCTCCCATTGATGCAATTAATGTATTAAAAAATAATGTTACCTATTGTCGACAAACGTTTAAATTTAATCACATAGATACTAATGATATTATAAAAGTTTTGAATTCTATTAATCTTAAAAATACAGGAGATTTGTGGGGCATGTCCATAAAATTAATGAGTACAATAATGCCGTATATTGCACCATATTTGGCAAATATTTTTAACAAATGTATAGATTCTGGAATATTTCCAGATCTTATGAAATTCAGTAAGATAATCCCCGTTTTCAAAAGTGGGGATAAAAATGATCCAGGAAATTACAGACCTATCTCCATATTGCCATCTCTGAGTAAAATTTTTGAAAAACTAATTTTAAATCAACTCTTAGTACATTTTAATATGAACAAAATTTTCCACAATGAGCAATATGGATTCACTAAAGGCAGATCGACAACGGATGCGGGTGTCGCACTTGTCAAGCATATTTATAACGCCTGGGAAAGGTCACAAGATGCAATAGGTGTCTTTTGCGACCTTTCAAAGGCTTTCGACTGTGTAGACCACGAAACCCTCCTTCAAAAGTTAGATTATTATGGCATTCGTGACATCGCCCTCAATCTCAATGCCTCTTACCTTAATAATAGAATTCAAAAAGTATCTATAAATGATGTAAATTCCACAGGGTCCCCCATGAAAATGGGTGTCCCACAAGGATCAATCTTGGGTCCATTATTATTCTTAGTGTATATAAATGATCTCCCCTTTTATGCCAGTGAGTTATGTGATATTGTACTGTTTGCTGACGACACATCGCTCATTTTTAAGGTTGACCGAAACGTGTCGGATTATGACGATGTGAATAGTGCACTTTCGCGTATCCTCCACTGGTTTACCGTTAATAATATGGTGTTAAATGCTAAAAAAAAACTAAATGCCTTCTTTTTACCCTTCCCAGCGTAAGAAGGCGAAGTTTTAGCTTAACATTAAATAGCGTAACCCTTAATCCTGTTGAGTCCGCTGTATTCTTGGGAATTACAGTGGATTCAAAGCTCCAATGGAGTCCCCATCTATCATCTCTTGCGAACAGGTTAAGCTCCGCTGTTTTTGCAGTTAGGAAGGTTAGGCAGCTATCAGACATCGACACTGCCAGACTTGTTTATTTCAGTTATTTCCACAGCATCTTGTCTTACGGCATTTTGTTGTGGGGTAGTGCATCTGATATAAATTCTATATTTATTCTTCAAAAAAGAGCTGTCCGAGCAATCTATAACATCGGAGCCCGGAATACACTCAGAGACCTTTTTAAAGAGATTAATATACTCACTGTTGCGTCTCAATATATTTATTGTAACATTTTGTATGTTAAAAATAATATTAATAGTTATCTAAAGAATAGTGACAGACATAAACTAAATACTAGAAATAAGGACAAACTAACTACGCCATTGTTTCGTTTACAAAAAGTAAACAGGTCGTTCATGGGGCAAGGTGTGCGCATGTATAATAAAATCCCACAGTCGATATTAAGTCTGCCACTTGATGAATTTAAACGAAAAATTAAAAGTAAACTTATGGCTAAAGCCTATTATTCTATTGCTGAATATCTTGACGACGCCAATGTGTGGGGTTAATACTGTTGATACTCACGTAGGCTAAAACAAGACTATTGTACATGTACTATTTATATTGTAAACTGACTTTTTTTAAAAAAGAGCAACTGTTGAGTTTCTTGCCGGTTTCTTCTCAACAGAAACTGCTTTCCGAACCGGTGGTAACTTACGAACGTGTTAATTTCTTGTAAAATTTTGACGTTTCATAAGAACGCGCAAGCGTCTATGTGAATAAAGATATTTTTATTTTTTTTTTTTTTTTTTAACATTAGGTGAATCGCCAGCTCATTTTCCATATATAAAAAAATAATGTTTTTAAGATTTTTAGGATAATGGCTAGGCTTACCTTAGCAACTGAGCCACCGAATCATTGCCTTTTGTCGTTTCAAACTTCAAACGAGGAGAGTTTCTATCTATTTGTAATATTTAATTCCAAGCGTTACAAAAGTTACAAGTATCATTTGTAACACTTTTTTTTCTACGCCTCGTACCCTTGAGTTTAGAGTGGCTTATATTAGCGATCCATAGTAGAAAAAATAGCGACATCTGTTGTGAACAATATAATTTAGTTGAATGAATCCTTAGAAAATCTATATTTCAGTTATTATAGATGGCGCTAAGTCACCTTGTTGTTTTGCCTTAGTTTATTTTCTTGGATTATTTCGGTGCTAGTGGTATTATTGTCTCGAAATATAAAATAATATCATTTTAGTTATATTGGACTAATATCAAGCAAATTTGTTTTTACATAATTTTCGCTTAGAAACGTTGTCTCGTTTAGCATAGTCTATGTTGATGGTGTCATCTGTCGTTCCTTTCTAAGTAGGAGCATGTAGGAGAGGAATATGTGGCATCTTGGGCCACATCTGTTGACATCCTACTTGTATATGGCTTCTTGACCTTTATATTTAATATAAAAAACCCACATCGTTGGTAAGTTTCCTTTGTTGTATATATTTTTAGGATCTGACTGTTTTCGGTCCATTATTCGTTTTCTAACATTTCGTATTTTGTTACAGGGTTTTTTTTTTTATCTTATTCCTATTATTATTCTACTTTATCTCGCTGAGCTGCTTCTCTCTGATGGCTTGATATCGAACCACGCGTTCGCCTTATATGCAACTGCATATTTATTAAGAATCTGAGGTCCTGCTGTCCACGTGTAACTTGAAGCCGCGGACTAGCTGAATGCCCCTCGGTGACATGTGAGGACTGCTGAGCTGAGGTCTTCACACTTATTTGGAAACTAGGAAGGCAAGCCTGGTTCCTTCTGGTATGTTTTTGCTCTAATCTGTATCTAGCCATTAAACTGATGATTGTGTTTATATACTGCTATGTAACGGTGATTAATCTAATGTACTCCCAAATCTTAATCTTGATATAATTATGCCTGATTGGTGAGATCTCACTCCTTTCAATATTTTTAACCTCATATAGTTTAGCTTTATATTTCAAATCTTGTATCAATAAATTGTAAAACTGTTAAGGAATATATCTTTTATTTCCACTAAGTAAATCCCTTAGAATAAGCATTATTCTGTCTTGCACGGGGCGGGCTGGCGCCTATTTAATATAAATTCTGTCCGTCCCCGTGACTGGGTCACCGAGCCTCACCCTGTGGTCTTGATTGGTCCGATTGAGTCAGCCGGAGCGAACCCCTACACGGATCTCCCACTGGTGGAGCCGGGTGTGGATGTTACACATTTTGGAAAAACTAAAAAAGCACAAAATTTTTCGAACGCTTTGCGTTTGGAAACCCTCGCTTTTATTATCCCAAGTTCCAGCGTCCCAATCGAAGTTATCATAATTTCTGAGGGTCTAACATTAATTAGGTCTGTTATTTTCATTTGACTTGATGTTTTGTGCCGGTGGGCCCCTGTTGACTTCTCAATAGGGTCTTGACCTTATTGAGAAATCAGCAGGGAGAATTTAGCAAAATTAAAATCAGTTCAGCCTGTTACGAGGAGTTCAGTGACCTATACACGAAGAATTATATATATAAAGATAGTAATATAGGCTTTTTACTTGCACATCAACATATTTTACATTTCAAATGCTTATTACTGATGCTAGTATATTTAACTTATTATTTAATTTAGTGTTAGTTACTTTCCTGTGACGAGGATCACGTGTGGGAAGGTCTCCCCTTTCTTCTTCCAGAATCCTCTATCTTTAGCGGAGGTCATCTGATCTCGCTCTATTTTAATGATGTCATCAGACCACCATCCGCGGTTTTTACTAACCGACTTCGAAAGGAGGAGGTTCTGAATTCCTGTATTTTTTTATGTTTGATACCTCTGAACTTTTCACTGAGCGTACCGAGTTTGGTGATTCTTTTTTTACTTGAAAGCTGGTGCTTCCTATGTTGTCCCATAATATCATTGGTATTGGATCTTGGGCTCCGGAGATACTTGGGAACTCCTTAAAATCAATTATAAAATGAATACAGAGCGATTTGAAGTCGGTTTGTTTTTCGTTCGTAAAAAAATGGTTATATATATATATATATATATATATATATATATATATATATATATATATATATATATATTCATACCAAAAGTAAGAAATACTTTTACTATATACTCCACTCCTCCGTGGTTCCGCGATACTTCACCGATCGGTTCCCCCTTCTTGAACAGGAGCTGCCGAATATCTCTTTCTCTTCAACTTTCTTAATATGGAATAGCTTCGACAACTTAATATAAAGAATTTAAATACGGAATAAATCCTCATTTCATTGTAATTTCGACTGTGCTCTTCATAGCCATAACCTGAAAAGGACGTACGAAGTTTGTTTTTTTACTGAATTTTATTGGTTTAAGACTTCTTTACAACGTGTTTTTATTAAATTCTCATAACTTCAAGGTAGACCATTTATAAGAACCCAATACCATGTGATTATTTGTTGTATTATATTTTTTTAATTTAGTTTTTCATACAAAAAAATAGTAATATTTCGAACTAGAGTACATAGGGTAAACACACCATTACTTGAAATTTTACAACGTCACATTCAATTTGGTTCCGATAACACTTCAGAAAATAATATATTGTGCCTGTTAAATTATATCTCTCATTTTTATACAACGTTTCTAACGTAAATGAATAAGCGTAAACAACCGTAAAAGTAAGGATTCATCACAATTTTATAAAATAATTAAATGAAAATCAATTTCATCATCGAAACTGTGCTGCAACCTATATATTCCATAGACATTTTTTCGCCTTTCTGTTTTTTTTTGAAGTCGGCAAGCTTGCTGTTGGTTCGCCTGTATGTTAAGTGATAACCGTCCATGGAGATTTGCAATACCCGTATGGTTGCAGATGGTAACGCAGCTGCACCTTAATAAAGTGGGGTAAATTGCCTCGCTCACCACACGAAATGCAGAAGTGATACATGAATAATTTATTTTGCCATATAAATTATTTGTAGGGTAGGAAAAAATATTTGAGATGGACCACCCTTAACATTTAGGGGGATGAAAAATAGATGTTGTCCGATTCTCTACACTGGCCGATATGCACTACTACTATCAAAATAATATATTTACTAGCAAAATAAAACATAAATATGTTAACATCTGTACTATATTACTAAAGGGTAAAGTATCTTTTGCATCAATGAACAATAAAGCTACAGATAAATCATATATTCCACGAAAGCCATCAATATTTCATCTACATCATAAAATATTAAGAAAAAGCTCTAACCTTCGTTTAATTTAAATAACAATGATACTGAGTAGTATGAGAAATGGCAAAATTTATCATGTTTACGCGAAAAGTACTTACTATTAAATGAAGCTATATTTATGGGACAGACCGGTCAGTTATCTTCAATCCTGCAAAGTATTAGAAACTTTGGTAACGTTTGAGATCGTCTCCATAGAACTTAAAATATCAAAGTTACTGATTACGAAAGACATTCGTTACTAGGCGACAAGAACTTATATAATAAAAAGTATACGTGTTTGTTGTCTCGTTATACAATACTTTCTCCGATGTATTTCTGTAATGGCTATTAATCGATCACTAGGAAAATTTACGCTGATAATACGATATAAATACGATATTTTTACGTTGACAAACTTTTGAAAATTGAGCTCCGGCTACCTCAATCACCAGAGGAAACGCGAAAGGTCATACTTCCACTTTACGCTGATCTTCTGTGAGGTCGTGGTACTTACCCGGACGGGCCTGCCCATTCGTGCAACAGCCGAGGCTACTGCGTGGTCCTACCACCGTTAAAAATTTGCTTTTACACAAGAGTACGGTTTCCCACTTATAGTGTAAGAAGCACACAATTCTTCTGTCTCTTCCTCAAAGAGCATTTAAGGACGCTCGTGGCGTCTTCCATTTTGCTACGAACTACTCCAGTATATTGACCATCTGACTGTCAAGATTTGCCTGCGAGAGATCCCTAAGGCCAAAATTTCCGTCACTAAATTTAGCGGTGAACCGGACGAGGTTGCTACAACAATGATTATTGGAGGATTGATTAATTGAGGATAATGACGCCCTCAATTCATATTAAACAATAGCGTAAAACCATTGTGGCAAATCGATTGGATAGCTCTATTCGTAGCTCAGTGTGAACCGTCTTACACGTAGAAGAGAATCTAGGACAGTTATTATGGAGTATATACATATATAGGAAATAGTTACTCAATTAAAATAGATTTTTTTATCCATCTTATACACTTCTACACTGAAAGCATTCAAACTAGACTAGATTTATATCTGTTTAGTTACAAAATTTTAGTACGCAATACACAAATAAACTATAATAAATTATGAAATTAACAATCCATAATCCGCATCCTGTACTATCTCGCCAACGCACATTCCGAAATTGTTTTGTTTACCTTCGTTTTGTTTGGTTCATAAGATTAAAGCTTTTGCTGTTTATTTACCTGGCATTTGTTTTTGTATAAAATGTAGTCAAAGTTTTATTGCTACTGAGGGTTCGTTACCTGAACTATTTACGAGGAAAAACGCTGTCTTATGAGTCTATTTTAGTTCTAACCGTTTTAGAGATCCGTACCCAATGGGTTAAAAGGGGTCCTGTTTCTAAGACTCCGCTGCCTGTCTGTCTGTCCGGCTGTTACGAGGCTGTATCATAGGGACCGTGACACTTAAACAGTTGGAATTTTCACTGATGATGATGCTTTGCCGCTATAACGACAAATACTAAAAAACGGAATAAAAAAATATTTAAGCGGGGCTCCCATTAAACATACATGATTATAGCCGTTTTTAATAGATAATGCTACGGAACCCTTCGTGCACTAGCACAAGCCTACTCGCACTTGGCCGGATTTTTCAGTCGCATGTTAAACTATGTGAGTTTTGTAAAAATTCCTATTGATCTCTGAACACCTCACAGTTTCCCTTCCACAATTATCGTTTGATCTCAAAGTACAACACAGTGCGATTTCAATATGATTTGAACTTAGGGAAAAAACTGTATGTCTGTGATAATTAGTGTCTGTCGGTCATTGGGTGTAAGCGCGATTTTGCATCCATGAGAACTGGAAAAGCAAAACATTTTTTTTGGGCTTACCGCTGGGGCTATTACCCGAGACCAGCTACTGAGCTGACTGTACTTCTGTGGCGACGTTTGTTACTTTCAAAATGAAGACGCACAGGAGAATTTGCACTCAGTCAAGTAATCAGGTTACTGCCTCGCCCTTCCTCGCGTCAATTTGAGTAATCAAATGAACAATGCCGACAGAAATAAAAGCAACACGTTGAATTGGAAGAGTCGTCACGGGAGACAATCGAATCTCAATTTGTTATATTAGATCGACGTTTCTTCTTGTCTCGTATAGGAGGCTTTTAAGGTGACAAAAGTGCCGCTCTTCTCCATTTTGAGACTAATGTATTTGATTACAAAGATCCGTTTGGCCCAAAGGGTCGACCTGTCGGAAATTCAAAGGGCCAAGTCCTTCCTCAAAACATCTCTGTTTTATATTGCGGTTCTCAAATGTTCTTCTGTTCCTAGAAACATATCATTAACATTCAGATAATACTGTACACCTATCATTTATTTTAGTGTAGCTCAAAATGTTAGTCATCACCACTGAATCGTCACCCATGAAATTATGATTTGACCACTCCACTATAATCTTATATTCATATACACACGAAGAGTAATAATCGTTTACGTAGATAATACGCACAGTGGTGCCATAAAACTTAGAACCTTTGACAAATGATCTGAACTTTAATCATTTGGGATGTTCAGTTTAATTTTATATTGATAGTTTATATTTATGATGATTTCATAATTCTCTGTTCCAATTGTATGGATGTGGGTTTTTTCCTTCAATCATTTCCGTGTATTAAAAATAACGTTTCTTTCGTTCTTGGATAACATTTTACAGCTGCATGTGTCAGATCGGTTTAAAATAAAAAAAGACTACATTTTAAAAGTTAAAATATGTTATTTTAAATATAAGGGAGAACCTTCGCAAAACATAATTTTAATTTAGTGTAAAAGCTACATATAAAAAAATCTGGCATGTTGACCGTCATTTTCTATAAAATGTTATGTTTCGCTTACCAAGCTTTAGTTATGTTAACTTAATTTTGACACAGTAATTTCAACCTACTGAGATTTTCCACCAATGCAAATTCGGACTTTTGCTTACGACATTAATTTTAAAAAATTAATTTAATTTTTTTAAAATATTAATTTAATTGTATGTCATTGAACACGATTAACCTTTTATTTATATATTATCATTTCAAGATTATAATAAACATTAATATGGTCATCCTTCTGCATTACCCCCTTATTAGAACACACCATAACCATATTATATTAATCTTTCGTTCAGTTTAGTGTGTTTGTGTCTGAGCGGTGATTTAAATCATCCTGAATTAATACTAGTACAATAACTTAGGAATATAATTCATACACCTGATGTAAGTACGTAGTAAAATAAAATCTTAAAGACTTTATATGATAGAAAAAAAATTGCTCAAATATATTTATTTTCGCATAATAAATCTTACTGAAAGCATTAAAGGTTTTTATTACCGTTAATGGAATCGAAGTTCAAGTAATTCAAGTTCATTGGGAAATGTACTTATTTCTCATAAGTACATTTCCCAATGGACTTGAATGCTCGAGCAAATAACCGAAGATATGTTTCATTAAAACATGTGTTTATCTAGTTCTGCAAAATATAAAATGATAACGTCGTCATAGTAATGCTACTAGTTCTATTTTATTTTACTTGCTTTATCCCTCTTCATGCCGCCGCAGTTGCTACACTCTATTTTTTATGTGACACAATGGCAAGGAGCTGGCGGTTCACCTGATGTTGAGTGATAACCGCCGCCCGTGGACATTTGCAACACCGGTGGGGTTGCAGATGCGTTGCCACCTTTCAATAAATTGGCCCCGGCTACCTCACTCACCAGACGAAACGCAAAGTGTAGCACCTCTACCTCACGCCAGTCTTCTGAGAGGTCATGGTACTAACTCGGATGGATCTACCCATTCGTGCAACAGCGAACACTGTTGCGTGACCCTACTACAGTTAAATTATCAGCTATGCTAGATTTAATAATACTCTAGATTTCATAAAATCTTCAACAGAGGCATTAATATAGGGGACTTTAAATACCCTAAGAACTTAATTTTCCACAATTGTTAAGCAGTTACAATGCTCTACGATGCAGAAGCTATTCCACAGTTAATTTACTAACTTTCGATGTTTTTCCTTTTGAAACTCACGTTCACCAACGCTCACATAATGTGGCAAAGAGCACAAAGCATATTATCGCACTCATGTTATGAATCCAAACCTGTTCGCGTATTGTTCTCTTTTATTGTAACAAATGAACGGATGGAAATGAAATGAAATTTGTTATATTATGTTTTTTATAGTTCCAATCAATAAAATTAAAATTTTTAAGTAGCAATACCGACATCTCTCGTTCCAATTATCGTTGTAAGAGTAAGGGTTCCGTACCGTTATCTACAAAAATGTCAAAAAATGTCATGTCTGTTGTATGGGAGCCCCAATTAAATATTTTTTATTTTGATTTTTAGTATTTTTATTATAGCGGCAACAGAAATATATCATCTGTAAAGATTTCAACTGTTTAACTATCACGGTTCATGAGATACACGAGCCTGGTGACGGACAAACATACAGACAGACAGCGGAGTCTTAGTAATACGGTCCCGTTTTACTCTTTGGGTAAGGAACCCTAAAAAGGTAATACGTGAAGAGTGTGGGTAACCCGACATAGAGGTAACGGAAGCCTATAAATTTAACCGAACTAGTGCTCGCCCAGTGGTCGTAATTCGACTATAACTGGTACAGTTTCGACTATAAGTTATACGTGGTAGTGTGTGCAACTTTTTATTGATTTAATGTATTTTTTTCCGTAATTAAAAAAATATTAGCATTCTACACTCCTTCACTATTCTATATGTGTGGGCGATTTTATACTCCTCCGTCCGCACAATTTTCGTAAATAGGATTACAAAGATTTTGCTTCACGTATTAATTTATGGATACTCGCTGTCTACACAACGCTCTGAGCAGGTGAGAGCATTTTTAGCGCTCTATTTAATAAATAACCATGAGAAGGAACTTGATGCATCACTCGACAGCCGTGACCTTTCGAGCATAGGCATACGAAGCGAAAGTGTAGCGTAATTTATTTTGCATTATCATTTTTACCTCATCTACGTAAATATTAGAGATTAGCGAGTGCTCATACGGCTCACCGTTGGCAGATAGCATTATCGGGATTAAGAGATAAGTATGTTTGTTTTGGGTACAGTCAACCGCACACAGATGTTACTTAATATATAATGTATGTGTCCATGCGTTATGGATTTACGGCCGCGGGTGTAGAGGCGTTTATTACGTTACTAACAAGATAAAACATAATATTTGTAGCGATGATTATATAATTTTTATGACTTTAACATCATATGCATTTACTGTTCATATTTGTCCAAAGAAGTACTACGGCTTCTCTGAAGACTGCAATGTGGTGAAAATGTCTTTCGTCTTTTTTCCCGATGACAAAGGTCTATGATAACGCTTTAATAGATTGACGGCGCATCTGCGATCCTTCAGGTACGACCGGGTAGATAAATCCTTGAGTAGCGAAAGTCACTAGAATCTTCGCAACTAAAAAAAGAAAGAAAGAATGAAAAAAAGAAGTTTAACTGTTCTCTCGAAAAATCACCGTCTTAGATTCGCACTCACTGTACGAAGACGAGGTTAAATCTGGACCTCAATACGACCACTTTGAATTATTTGGACATTATTTGTACCTCAAAAAGTTTGATTTACCAAGAATTAGGCTCAGCATTAGCTTTCTCCCGACGCCGTCATTTGTTTTCAAATATTTCGTAACACTAGTTACTCGACGATAAATTTCCACATAGAAATTTGGAAAGAGACAATCATCTAATTTCGGTATCAAGGAGCGATACGTCCGTCACACACTATCTACCGGATTGTTTAGTGTTTCGTGCGACAGAGATAATGGTCTACAAGACTGAAAATAGCGGATTATTGTTATTACCTTTCGAAGTACCATACTAAAATGATGATGATATAATCAAGAATAAATATTCAAATTGACACGCAACGACTGCCCATAATTCTTCACTCAGATTCATTTCAAAATCAATTTACATCCCATTGACACTCCTGATACGGTTCCTTGAATAATTCAATAGGATTACTGGGAAGTTATTTATTTTTCTACACGCCCAAAGGAAGTATGTTCTATTTTTACGTGTTTTCTTTCGAAGCTACGTAGAAATACTAATCTCCTAAAACGTGTAAATATCCTCGAAATCGATGATGAATTGGTGAATTGTTTGTTTTTTATATAATGTTATTAATAATAGCTAACCTTTTAACATCCAATAGGTGATGCAAAAGTCAATGGTTATTACTTTACATCACCACCAGCTCACTTGCCATCTTCTCACATAAATAAGTTCAAACTATACATTTACACATTCGAACATTTACCAGCAATAATCTGGTAGTGGATGAACCGGTGACACCGTTTCTAAGCTATTGGCTTCGGTGTCGGGTCGTGGTTTCGATTCCCACACGGGACAAGTATTTTTGTGACCTACAGAGAATTTTTCCGGATTTGGGTGTTTCCCAAGGAGACTTGGCGTCAGGCAGGCGGCGGGTCGTAAAGAACATGGCCAAAACCACTAACAACATTACATTCACATGTTGTCCTGATCCCACCTAGATGGGGTAAAGGTAGGAGGATGATGATGATTCTGGTTGTGCATTTCCCATCGTAATGGAGATCGACCCCCCATTAGATGGAGTGACGACCTATGCAACTGTGCGGGAAATCGATGGATGCAAATGGCTCAGGACAGTGCTGCGTAGCGGTCTGTGGGGAGGTTGTTTAGCAATGGAATCAAAAAAGCTGAAATGATGATGATAACTCTACGCATTGTACACAATCAAAGCTCTGAATTCTAAACAAGATTAAATGGTTGCAAAAAGTGTATAAGTAAGATAGTCCACCATACTAAAGTAAAAAAGGAAGCATGTTTTACTGTCATTATAAAAGAACAGTTACCACCGCATTTCCCTAAAATGCTAATGACTATGTTAGTTTGGGCAAATTTTACAAATTAATTTATCACCTGAAAATTTATGTGCAGATAAAAAGATACGATGCGTTTATAAACATCGTAAATGTAATAAAGCTGCCACTATAAAAAGCAAAATTACAATGCGTAAATCTCAACGAGCGGCTATCCTAATTTTGTTGTTTCGTCTAAAGGAATATTTATTCCGATAATTACTGTTTGTTATGTCTGTCATGTTACAATGTTTTTCTACATATTTTAGAGTCGATAATTTGGAAGATGAGTTTGCTATGAAATAATTATAATTTTCATAAACGTTTTTCTTCATATAAATATTAAACTTTTGATTTTTTTTTTATATCTAATTGGACCAACTAGTCAAATAAAACAACTGTTTTATTTGATTCATAATACAATAAATCATGGATGGTGCCCATAAGCGGAATTGAGTTTAATAAACTTTTTTTTATAATCAACATTATATCATCTATATACGTTAAAATATAAACTGAGTTTCACTTAACCATCGGGCCTATTTCTTTAAAAATATTAAAACTTTATTAGCTTGAATTTATATTACGAATGTACGACCTTACGTATAATAGAACGGCCCGTAATATTATTTAATGCGATAACGTGATCAGATCTTTTGAATAATTCAAATAACGTAAGCATAACCGGGAAATAAATCATATATATATTTTCCGCTCCGTGATTGCTTAACCGATAAAGCAAGCAATCGGTTAGGATCATCTTCATTCCTTCGCCCTTATAGGAATTTATTTTCCGTTTCACGATATAACGGAAATATTATTCCGCGATCCATTTTTTTCATTTCATAGCGTTGTATATATCGCTAAACAATCAACAACGTTTTCAGTGTCTGATCGAATAAGTAATACGTTACGGTAAATAACAGAAAGCAGACGCTGAATAGGAATTTATTCTGGACAGCTATAAATACCCAAAGAGTACACAGTGGGGCAAACGGCAAAACAATCTGTTCGCTCAGGTGAAACATTGCTTGGCAACAATGCACGTTACCTTACTTTATATACGAAAAGCGGTCAAGTGCAAGCCGAACTCGTACGCCGACGTTTCCGTACCTACCCAGTATACCACCATAATAAAATTGGTAAATAATTACCACCGATTTAGGAACTTTTCCTTCATTTGTACTGTAAGACCTTGATTTTTCCAAATTTCGTGATTCTAAGTTTAAACCTAGGTTTTGGGTTGACCTAGAATTGTCAATTTTGGCTTCCATACAAAAGACATTATTTTTGAAGGATACGGAACCCTTCGTGCCCGAGCCGATTCGCACTGTTTTTTTTTTACTTTTTAAAGTACGAAACCCTAAAAATGAGTGAATATGGTGGAGCTGGTATGGTGATTGATTTGCAACACTTATTTGTTAAAAGCGCCCCGAATACCTCATCAGACAAAACCAAAATTATAAAATATCCACATCATGCCGGTCTTCTGTCAGGTCGTGGTAATTACCCGAAAGGACCTGCCCATTCGTGCAACGGCGAAGACTGTTACGGGGCCCGTATATATTTATGTACTGTCTGCATATTCAACGGTGAAGAAGAACATCGTGAGGAAACTTGTATATTTTCGAAATTATAACATAAAAAATATATTCCGAGGATATGTGTAGTCCGCCAAACCGCAGTGGGGCCTCGTGGACTATGTCCTAACACCCTCTGTACAGAAGAGGCCTTGCCCAGCTGTGGGACATATTACATAGGCAGCTATTTTAGTTTACTGCGTGTTCATGCGCGTGTACTCCAACAATTCGAAATTCTGTCGTCCCATACAAACACGCCTAAAAAGACAAACCCACAACTTATAGGAATGTTATAATTCATTTTGCGTTGAAGAAACAAACTTAAAATGTAACGGCATTTTCAAGCCATAACGTATGTTATTTATGACCTGTTCTGTATCAAGAGAAAGTGGTGAGTGCGTGCCCTGTCTGAAATCATTGCTATGCCACTGTCAGCATGTTTCTATGCAAACGGTTAGAAGTCTGCAATTTGTTTGAATAAATACTTCCTTGGGCGGGTTTGGACAAAATTATGCATATTAAATGAAACTAGTTTACGGATTTTATCGCGATAAAATCCGTAAACTAGTTTCATTTAATATGCATAATATTCGCATAAAATCAAGAAAACAAAAATTATGAGAGTAAAATTTTTATGATGCTCGCGCACATCGACATGATATTCGAAACGTCGGGAATTTAAATCAAAATAAAAAACGCGATAAAATCCGTAAAGTAGTTTCATTTAATATGTATAATATTCACGTAAAATCAAGAAAACAATGTACGCTAAATAAGTTATAAGTTCAGACGTACGGTTATAAGTACAAACAAACTTTTTTCTAAACTAAGTTAACCATCAGAGCTCAGTATCCGAGCGCTCGCATTTAATTCAATATATACTATAGTATATATATTTTTGATAATTAATTATTTTATCTTGTAAATATTAGATCAATAAAGATTGTAATTACAATAAATAATATACTCAAGCAATTTGAGTTCAATCCCCGGTGCCAGCACCAATGAAAACTCAGCGGTGAAGGAAAACATCGTGAGGAAACATGTATATTATAATAAAAAATCGAAAATTCGTGAATTCCGTCAAGCCCTGATGCCGTCTGTACAGAGGAGGCCTCTGCCCACCAGTGGGACATGTATAGGCGGTTACTTTACATTAACCTTTTTTACTGTAGAAATTTAAATTGATTATAGTGCTAATCTTTGCACTTAAGATTGAACATTAAAATATGTAGAAAAAGTGCGAAAAGATTGTCGCCGCTGTGGGAATCGAACCCACGTCTTCGGCATTCGCGGCCTGACGCTCTAGCCACTGAGCTAAACGGCTGATTACCACACCGACGAAAATCTTAACGCATTCTTCCACATTGTTTTCTTAGCATTTGAAGCAATGCTTGGCGCCATCTATTGTTATATCCTTTCCAGCATACTTCGAATATCGTTTTACAACGATAATTCGAACGAGAGATGTCGCCATTGCATTTTTTTTTTTTTTTAGAAATTTAAATTGTTTATAGTGCTAATCTTTGCACTTAAGATTGAACATTAAAATATGTAGAAAAACTTTTTTACTGTAGTTTAACCAAACAAATAATTTGTTGGGAATAAAATATCCAGCACAGAGAAGCTCTCGAATAAGATACTGACGCAGTCCGCCTACGCACAGTACGCCCAGAATTCTCATTCGAATTCTCTCCATCTTGTATTGTTTGCTTACATAGCTTTTTGTATATATAAATGAAGCGGAGGGAATCTTTCTAGGCCTTGAAGTAAAGATGATTTTGAATTAAAATTCAACAGTTTTGGGCCGCTTCCGTTTCCCATTAGAAGTAAAAGTAGTTGGTTATACTTTTTAAGCTTTTCTTGGATTACTTTCTCTTGTCACCTCCTAACTAAAGTCACTCACATTACGTGAATCTGATCCACATATTTTTTTCCTTTCCTCTACTCGTAATACTAGACCGATCCCCCACTACTAAAACATTTCGTTTAGTGATTTTTTATTTATTTAACTGTTTTAAATATTAATTTATGCTACATACATACATTATTTAAATAACATTAGTTAATTTTAGCACTGTTTTGTAATCGTCTAAATAATTTTCAATTTTTACTCTTTTTAATGTAAAAAAAAAGCATTTTCTTTCATTCTTTCCAAATTATACTCAATAATTGATTGATAGTTTCCTTGTATGTAAATAAATAAAAACGTATATGTTCTTAAATTAATCCTGTCATGGGAATACAATAGACTTTGTCACAAATTGAAACGCCCGAATTAAAGCCAGCCGTTCGGCTCCACGTTCTAAAATCCGCGATAATCAGTGGATTAAACTAGTATTACACAACTAAACAGAAACTATCGCAGCTGCGTATTCGCCCTTCGGGACTGAAATATACACTAATCTATTTTCCTTTCATCGTCCGACATTATTTGATCAACGGACTCTGTCCCGCGCTGAAAGTTGACGATAAATATTCTTGAAAGAGGCACTGTTACGCAATTTCGTTGGCCTTTGATATTTTATAAACTAAATTGAATTGGATTCTCTGCAATTAACATTGGATCACTGTTTCCCGGGCAAAAGAATATTCATTTTAGAATTCTGAATAAATATTTTTTTACACCCGTAAGGTTGCAGATGCGTTGCCACCTTTTAATATAGTGGGCCCCGGCTACCTCACCCACCAGACGAAACGCAGAAGTGTAACACCTCTACTTCACGCCGGTCTTCTGTGAGGTAGTGTTACTTCCCCGGACGAACTTGCCCGTTCGTGATAAGATAAGGAGAATTAATGATAATGAAATTGTATATGAATAATGAAGCAAAGAAAATTACTATTAAAACTGCAGGCGGCTAGTATTTGAATCAACTACATTTATAAAGTTTATAAAGAGCACTTAACATTTTCAATTAAATTTTCATCGTTCCGGTCACCGGGTTTTCGACGGATAGCTTGAGCATTATGAAATTTAAGGTTAGAAAATAGGTTAGTAAATAAATAAACGTTTGCCTGTAATAGTATTATAGGGAGTAAAATCTGTTTATTTTTGCGTATTGATTAGACTCGTGAATTCACCGAACCGAATCTTAAGCTTCAAGCTATATTATCCCTCGATACAGGCAGGCGTAACGTTTTTTATTAAAAGTACTATTTTTGATAATTTCTTATAATCAAACGATTTTATTATGTTAGAACGTTGCAAACGAGGTGGCGGATCACCTAAGTTAAAGCGATAGCCTCCGCCCATGGACGTTTGCAACACCCGTAGGGTTGCCAACCTGCCCATTCGTGCAACAGTAAAAACTGTTGCGTGTCCCTACCACAGTTAAAAAAACGAATACTACACATTAGTGAATGAAATTATTTTACGGATTTCATCGCGTTTTTTTTATTTGTTTTCCCGATCTTTCAAACATTAAACAGCGTTCGTGGTCCTGTCAGACTTTCGTTAGACTCATTGTCAGTGTTAACCTATCGCCATTTTATGGATTAACTAGCGACCCGCCCCGGCTTCGCACGGGTGTAGTGTATTATTATCAACCTTCCCCTTGAATCACTCTATCTACTAAAAAAAAACCTCATCAAGATCCGATGCGTAGTTTTAAAGATCTAAGCATACATAGGGACAGACAGACAGCGGGACGACTTTGTTTTATACTATGTAGTGATTTTGTGTCCGAACTACGCAAAAGGGGCAAACTGCTAGATTAGAATTCGAATTAAAAATAAAAGCGATCAAATCCGTAAAACAATTTCATTTAGTAATGAGTAATAGTAGTTAGTATTCTGATGACTCTATGGCGCAGTTGCCAAGGTATTCTTCGGCGTCTGGCGTGGATTCGATTCCCACATGGAACAACTATTTGTGTGAACTCTTTGTGTTTGTCCATGTGAAATTTATGTTTGTAAAACGTCCTTACAAAACAGGATAATGTTATTCTAAAGTAAGGGCATCGTTTTTTCTAAATATAAACAAAAAGTTGTTCACGCCTTTTATACGAATAACTCAGAACTAGTGAGAAGATCTGGCCGTAATTTTTTTTTTTTCTACGAGCTTATAAATAGCTTCACGCCAGACAATACTTACCGTACACGCTCGAGTCAATTGGCATCCAAATTTCTCATTTCCACTTGGACCGTCGCTCCCGTGGGGTTTGTCGGATGTCTCAGGCGCTGGCATTTCTCATCAGTCACGCCTGGCTGCAGTGTAGGCAATCGGTAGCCTACAGCTGGCTTAATGCGCCGTATTTCGCAAATTGTGCTGATGAATAGCAGACAATTTTATCAAAACTAAGGTTTATTAAAATTTTGTACAAAAAGTACGAAAAGATTTTCGCCGTTGTGGGAATCGAACCCACGTCTTCGGCATTCGCGGCCTGACGCTTTAGCCACTAAGCTAAACGGCTGATTGCCACACCGACGAAAATCTTAACGTCTTTTATCTACATTATTTTTTTAGCATTTGAAGCAATGCTTGGCGCATTCATTGTTATATCTTAAGTGTGTAATGTTTAATCTTAAGTGCAGAGATTAGCACGATAAAAATTTAAAACTAAGGTTGTTGTATTTACTATTTTTATGTGAGAAGGTGGCAAGCGCGATGGCAGCTCTTGTTAAGTGGTAACCGCCGCCAATGGACATTTGCAAACCCGTACGGTTGCAGATGCGTGGCAGCATTTTAATAAATTGGACTCCGGTTACCTCACACACCAGACGAAGCCCAGACGTATAAAACCATTCGTTTCGTTCCAGCCGCTCTCCTGTGGGGTCGTGGTACATCTCCGGATCGCCCTGCCCATTTGTGCAACAGCGAAGACTTTTGCGTGACCCATACCACAGTTTTATTTTACGCTTGCTTCGTGTTGTATCGAACGACAATATTCGATAGGTTGCTGCTTTAGAGCAGTTAAGAGATAAACCGAAAATAAAGAATATGTAGTATTTATATCAAAATTAAAATTTTCTATATATTTTCAATATTTTCACTATCGTAGGGATTCTATTAATGACTTATAAATTAGATTTTTCACAAAGAGAGTTTCTTGCGAAAAATCCACTCTCTACGTGATATCCTGTGGAAACTGAGGCTTGGTGATGAACTTTAACGGAATATATTTTAAATCTATTTTGATGTCGATAAATGTTTGACACCTTTTAAAAAAAAGATAATTAAATAATTTTAAACTGGTTATCGAAGAAAACTTATATTCTTACTTAACTCATAGTCAGAAAAATTCAATTAAATTTATAAACTATACTTTTGAATGTATAACAATGTAGAACAACAAAAAATATATAACGCTTTGGGTGGTTTTATTATGTTACCTGTAAAACTAACTGAGCTTCGTAATTGGCACTGTCAGATTAAGCTATATTATATTTAATCGTCTCTTGTTTAGTTTGGTAATACCTCTCGTACTAAAAACTAGTTCAGTATATTTCTGCGCACGTAAACACAAAACACCGAACGCATCTATCAACTCTTTGAAAGAGATATATTTTTACGACCAACATTATATATTTGACCTTGCGAAAAGCCGCTTTTTTCGTCTTCATGGCCTTTACAATGAATATATTTCGAAAACTTTCGCCGCTGAAATTCTCTATTGTACACACGTGACTTGATCCGATATATCATTTACAGTAACGGTACACCACCGCAATATTTTCGATATAATAAGTTCTATAATAAAGTCGACTGGCTTATTTACAACTTATTAATCTTCATAAAATATTCTTAAAAACAATCTTTTCAATTTTTATAATACTAATCTCTAGATTTAAGATGAAACGTTAAAATTTGTAGAAAAATCGACGAAAAATTTCTCGCCGCTGCCGAAAGCTAACCATTCCAGTTGCTTTTTTTTCCTAAATTTAAACAGTTTCTTAAATTCCCTTAACTTTATTTTAAAAACGTTTAAATATTCTTTAATAAAATGAAAGCAACACAGCCTTTAAGGTGTTATATGTCTATGGTCATCATAGATGTCATCTAATATGCCTAACTATTAACATCGGGTAACGGGCTTGCAGCAATAGCATTTGTTGTTCAAAAAACTTCCACATATACCAAAAAACATTTTAATTTTTTACCTAATTGAAAAGCCATTAAAATTTGTACACAAAAGGACGAAAATTTTTCGCTCCTGCGGAATTGAAACCCACGTTGAAATATTTTTCGTCCTTTTTTCGACTTTGGCAGGACCACGCAACGGTTCGCTGTCGCATGGATGGAGAGGCCCGTCCAGGCAAGTACCACGACTACACAAAAGACTGCTGTGAAGTGGAACTAATCACAGCGGTCTTCTGTGATTAGTTCCACTTCTATTGATAATTAGTTAACAATTCTATATAAAAATACTACATACATTTATTTATTTACTTGCACAGTTTTTTGTACTGGTATAAACGGCGGGCATATATAAGGCATTTTCTACAAGCCAACCGAAAAGTTAGCGAGAGTGAAGTGTCACCTACACCTACACACATATATATAGGGTAAAATATTACATAATACATATTACATCATCATCATGTTACATATTACATACATTATGTACAATTATTAAACACATAAAAAATATTTATAACATACATATACTTAAATAAATACTAATACAATAGATAAATCCATCCTAATATTTATTAATATTAAGTGCGAAAGTAACTCTGTCGGACTGTCTCGCTTTCACGCCAAAACTACTAACCGATTTAAATGAAATATGGTACACAGATAGTCTAGAGCCTGAGAAAGGACATAGGCTTTTTTTAATTGGAATTTCCTTTAAAAGAAAAATATTTATTTAAGGGCTTCAACGCGAGCGAAGCCGCGGGCGAAAAGCTAGTAAAATATATATACGTAATATATGTCAAACGTTATCCATACTACTGATCATGAGACGACCTAAAATATTGCTTAACTTTAGTTTTAAAGGTAAATTATACATTACTAGTACATTTTATGATAAACGGCGATAGGTCAAGCAATTGGCGAAAATTCCATCGCGCCGAAAAACGCATGCCGATTTTAAACATTTATGATCAGAACTAGCAATGAAATAACAATTGTGCAATAATAAACCAAGGCCAATACCAATCCTGGCCGCAGCTGCGGGCACGAGTGGAAATGTTCGGGAACAGATGAAAGTATTAGATAACTTTTTATATTTATAAGAAATGGTTAGTAATCGAAAGAAAGTTCTAGAGAAAACTGACATGGTTCAAATGGTTGGCTTACATTGATAATCGTCGTTTTGAATTTTTTTCTTATCTTCTTTATAAAATAGCTAATTCAAAATTTGAATTATTTGTAAAAATTAAACGAATCGTCACGCCAATCTCTGGATTTTAAGATACACATACTTTTCATTATTCTTGGGTCATTTTGACAAGGCTTGACACTAAGATAAGCCTTTTCTCAAATTTTAAGGACTTCTGTATTATTATTATTATTTTTTATGTGAAAAGTTGTCAAGCGAGCCGACGGTTCACCTGATGTAAAGTGAATACCGCCGCCCAAGGACATCTGCTACACCCAAGGGTTCCAGATGCGTTGACAATCTTTTGACAATTGGGTTCCGGCCACCTCGCTCACCAGACGAAACGCGAAAGTATTATACTTCCAATTGACGCCGGTTTTCTGTGAGGTCGTGGTACTTACCCGGACGAGCCTGCCCATTCATGCAACACCCGTGGCTGCTGCATGGCCCTCCCACCAATATTTAGTAATAATAATATCTCAATGCCAAAACGCATTGAAAACACCTCTCTTTTAACTGAATGGGATGATTTACTGGATGAAAATTTATTCGTTCTAGCCTCTAAGTTGCAAAAAAATATTTTTACTTTAAAAATAAGTTTTTCTGATTTCTGAGTTTATTATGATTTCATATTTTATTGATTTTAACGATATGAAATATGAAAAGCTAATATCTTCTCATTTAAAATTAATTACACACATTATTACACAGCTTGGACCGCGCGCGACCGAGTAACATCTTTATCAAATCTGTCCCGCAAATTTAACCAAACATTTAAGTGACTATTGTGTGTTGTGCCGTGATTAGGTGACCTTCAAAAGAGTGATTTAACAGTGTTTATAAGGAATAAATGCTTGCAATTCACAGACATATATACCATCAATGTTGTAACTACCCCAGAATTACCGATTTATTATAAACGAGTAACAGACTCATTAGAACGCGTAAGCGACGCCCATTCCACGGCGCTTGCGACCTTTTTCTCTGAAGAATTTGTCGAACCGCAAGTTCGGGGCATTTATTGCTGTGCACTTTGCGATCGAGATAGTAAATACATAAACAATTTTTAATTTATTACCTCAAAGTACTATTAATTAATAACATGACTGATTCTGTTAGTACTGTATGGGGCTGTTGTACACATCAAGATGAAAACGAAGATTATGTCAACTGTACCAAGTGTTTAAAAGCTTACCATCTAACTTGTGTTTCTATCGAAGCCTCGCAGATAAACCATAATTGGAATTGCCCAACTTGCGCCTGTACTGTTTCGAAACGTAGCAATAATGATAACACACCGGTACGCTTTAATCCTAACATTACTGTTCGTTCTTCTAAGAGACAAGTACTCTCATCACCTCCAAAAAGTGAAATAAAACCTTTAACTCAAGACGATGTAAGAGCGATTATGAACGATGTCTTAAAAACTCACATGATTGAGTTTACAAAAGAAATTAACCGTAGTATACGTGCAATCCTGGATGTTGAAATGAAGTCTATAAAGGAAGAATTTAAGGATATCAAGGAGTCAATGGACTTTATAAACGATACTTATGAAATACTAAGTAAGTAAAGAGCATAAAGCTGCCCAGGAAAAAATAAAAAAGTTAGAGGAGAAAAATGCCTTAATGGAATCTTCCGTCTTGAGCCTCCAATCTCGCGTTAATCAATTGGAACAAAACTCCCGCGCCAATAATATTGAAATACAATGCTTGTCCGAAAAAAAAATCAGAAAATTTAGTAACTTTGGTTAAAAAGTTGGGAAGTGTTATTGAATGCGAAGTTGCCGATGAACACATAACCCGGATTACAAGAATAGCCAAACTAAAACAAGACAGTTCACGTCCCCGTTCTATAGTCGTAGAATTTAAAGACTTAAAACTACGAGATGCATTCTTGGCTGCGAGTATTAACTATAATAAAAAAAATCCAAATGATAAGTTAAATAGCTCGCACCTCGGATTTGTCGGAAACAAAACTCCCATCTACATCGCTGAGCACCTATCAGTGGCTAACAAAGCGCTTCATGCAGCTGCTAGAAGAACAGCGAAAGAAAAGGGTTTCAAATTCGTGTGGGTCAGAGGGGGGAAGATTTATCTAAGAAAGAATGAGGGTGCAGGTTATATCATTGTCAAAGACTTAAAGACTTTAGCGGCATTAGGATAATTTGTTATTATTATTTTTTTTTTTTTTTCTCGTTACTACTATGTATTTTTATTTGTATCATAAGCTTGCAAATGATCTAAAATTATTAAATTCACATTAAAATTATATTATCAAAACACTAGAGGGTTAAGAACCAAGACAAATATATTTTATAAAAATTTAGCAATTTGTGACTTTGATATTATTGTACTAACTGAGACTTGGCTTAATAGCAATATATTAAGTTCCGAACTATTTGATGATCGATACAATGTATTTAGAAGAGATAGAAACTCCACTGGTTTCCCTAATAAAGCGTTGGGGGGAGGAATACTCATTGCAATGTCAAAGAGGATTCAAGCCAAAGAAATTACATGTTGGAACAGTTCATGTGAAGACTTGTGGGTTATAGTGAATATTGTAATTGCTGGTACAGTAAAACAAATTGCCTTCTGTGCTGTGTACCTTCCCCCACCAGTAAATCGTTGTTTGTTAGATAGTTTTGTTAACAATTGTAGCTCAGCATTGGAGAGGTTTCAAGGACATATTTTTATTATTGGTGATTTTAATTTACACAATATTAATTGGAAACTTATACAAGATGCTGATGTAAGTTATCAGGTACCTGTACTTGGTCAAACGTTAATAGACTTTGCATCTCTGAACAATTTAAAACAGTGTAATACAGTTACTAATTATCAAAACAGAATTTTAGATTTATTATTCACCGACATGGTTGATTGCAAAGTGTATGAATCATTAGATGTATTAAGTAAAATTGACCTTTACCACCCTCCATTGCATATAGACTTACATTTCGATTATGTTATTCAACTCCATCACAATTCAAATTTTACTAAACTTAATTTTCGAAGAGCTGACTACTGTTCCATTAATGACTTTATTTCCAATATCGACTGGGTAGCACAATTTTCCCAATATAATGACATTAACCAAATTGTTACGCATTTCTACATACTAATCAGAGAAGTTATATCGAAATTTGTTCCACAGAAAAGAACAGTCAGCTTTGAGAAATATCCGCCGTGGTTTAGTCATAGTTTGATAAGTAGACTTCGTGAAAAACATAAAATCCGAAAGAGATATAATAAATACTGCAATCCAATGGATAGGATAGAGTTAAGTATTTTATCAAAAAGGTGTCAGAAGCTCACAAATACGTGTTACAACGCATACATAAATAACATTGAAGACCGAATATCAAGAAATACTAAGGCCTTTTGGTCTTTTGTCAAAAGTAAGCAAGGGGGGTGCAGTTCATACCCTACTACCATGACAGATGGAGTGATGACTGCAAGTGATGGTCCGAGCATTTGTAATCTTTTTGCAAGCCGGTTTGTGGAAGTTTATACTAGAGACCCATTACAATCCGACTCAACTTACCCCCAATGTCATAATAGTTTCAGTTTGTCAATCAGTGGCCTCTGTATTCAACTTGAATCTGTAGTACGTGCATTGAAATCCTTGGATATTGATAAAGGCTCTGGGCCTGACAGTATCCCACCCATATTTTTTGCGAAACTGCGCCTCTAATCTTGCTGTGCCTCTTTGTTTCATATACAATTTCTCTCTGGCTAAAGGGATATTTCCTGATGAGTGGAAGGTCGCTAAGGTGGTTCCAGTTTTTAAGTCGGGTGAAAATTGTTTAGTGACAAATTATAGACCAATTTCCATTCTTTCAACGCTATCAAAAGTATTCGAAATTCTGATTTGCCCGTACATTTCGGAGCATGTCAAGCCGCTTATAACAAATCATCAACATGGTTTCATGAAATGTCGATCAACGGCTACAAACTTGGTTTCTTTTGTTGAAAATATTACGGAGGCAATTGATGCTCGCCACGAGGTAGATGTTATTTATACAGATCTTAGCAAAGCTTTCGATAAGGTGCCTCGTCGTAAAATATTAATTAAGAAGTTGTCAAATTATGGTTTTAATGGAACTTTTCTGAATTGGTTTGACTCATACCTTAAAAATCGTAAATTTTTTGTAGTAGTTAACGGTTTTAAATCAAGGGAGTATAACATAGAGTCGGGTGTACCCCAAGGTTCTAACTTGGGTCCTATTTTATTTAATATTTTCATTAATGACATTGTTGATTATATCTCAAATTCTGTTCCATACCTGTATGCCGATGATCTGAAATTATTACGAATAATTAATACTGAGTTTGACTCCTTACTATTGCAAGAAGATTTAAATGGCTTGTCACGCTGGTGTGAATTGAACGGAATGCAACTAAACGTGGGTAAATGTTTTTATATTAAATTCTCTAGAAAATTCAAAATTATTAAATCTAGTTACTATATTAATGGAGTAAGGATACAAGAAGTTGAATACATTAAAGATCTGGGTGTGATATTTGATAAAAAGTTAACCTTTGGAGCCCATTTAGAAAATGTCATAAAAAGAGCTTCTAATATGCTTGGATTTCTTATTAGAATTGGAAGGGGATTCCGGAGGCTAGAAACAAAAAGACTACTATACAACTCCTTTGTCCTGAGCATTCTGGAATACTGTAGTATTGTGTGGAGACCGCACTATGCATGTCACTCTCTGAGGTTAGAACGAATACAGAAGAGATATCTCTGGCATCTAGCTCATTCTTCGAAACAATGTAGGAAGGGGTTTTCGTACAAAGATAGGCTGAAAAATTTTAAATATACTTCACTAGAAAATCGCAGAACACAGCTTGATCTTATCTTTTTAAACAAATTATTTAACAATAAAATAGATTGTCCTAATCTGTTAAGTAAATTTAGATTCAATGTACCGAATAAGCTACCTAGAACCCAAATCCAACCATTGGTTCCACCTTTACGCACAACAGTATTGGGCTCAAGCTCGTTTGTCCCCAGAGCGAGCCGACTTTTGAATAATTACGGAAAATCAACTGATATTCATGCTGTTAGTCTCAATACCTTTCGTAAGCACTTGCAAGAAACCATTGTCGATGAGTAGATTAGTCGTATAGCATATATATTTTTAATTAAGTCTCAAAAATTTTTAAAAAAACTTTTTTTCACTACCTTTTTTTTTTTTTTTTTTTTTTTTTTTTTTAAATTGTATTCTGTACACATTTGTTATTGTTAAGCTTATTGGTGTTACTTGATACTTCGCATGTGGTGTTTACCTTTAATTAATTGTGCATTTAGCTATAGAAATATACTGTGTACTAATTCTAATGAATGTATAAATGTAACAATTGCTGGTAAACCAAATAAATAAAATAAAAAATAAAATAAAATACGCCCATCAATCTACGTAATCCGTTTGCGAGAGGGCAATCAGATTTGCTGAGAACAGCACAGCTTTGTGGGCACGCTGTGACGTCATCCATCACGCAACCCTTCCGGGTGACGCTGACACGGCAGCCCGCCGCAATTCGTATTTGTTACGCAAAACGGACAATATATTGTATTTAACGATAACATTTTGCCGAAGTGGGTACATGGATTTGGCACAGTTGATTCTCTCACTCCGATTTTACGTTATAAAGAAATCATCATGATGAAGATATTTGCGGATTTATCGCTTTTATTTTTTAATTGTATTTCCCGACGTTTCGAACCCTTTTCAACGTTTAAGGTCACGGGTCAGACAGCGTTAGACGTCATAGTCAGCCTGCCGTCAGTTTTTGAATTATTATTTTTTGTCGATCTCCGCGGAATGAGCTGATTCAAAGTTAAAATAATAAATGTAGTTTAATAATAAATAATCGCGTAAATACAAGAAATTATCACGATAGTGCACATATTTCGGAATTATGTTCAACCTCTTGAGATTACACGTATATCGATTCTGCACGGACATGGCTATAATCTAATATAATGCGTTTTTGTCAACCCATGATCACATAACACACACATACGCAAGCACGCACACACATGTGCACGCAAAAAGGAAGAGATATTGCGTACTTATACGAATAGCGGTGATCATTTATCATCAAATCTCTATCTGCGAATAACACGTTTCTCCCTTTTTCTATTATTGCAAATATATAACATGGATTCGAAATACAGAACGGGAATAATATTTTGTTATGAAACTTGCTTTTCTTATACCGGGTGTTGGTATATATATAATCTGTATTAATTTACAAAATTAAATTACAAAAATGTATGCTTATATATGTAGATATAGCCAACCTATTATCCATAGGATACTCGTACGTTATGTTTGGGACTTGATAAACTTGATTAAAATTTTACATCAGTTTTGTTATGGAATGTCGCTATACTCATTATATTTGAGAGGATAGGCAGATATTATCAATTTTTAATTTCATTTGCTCTACATATAATAAAAAAACAACGTACGTCGAGTAAGTGATAAAATTATTGAATCTCATCGAACATCAAGTTGTCAAATGTTAAAAAGGGTTCCTGCCCTTTCAATCATTCCTGTAAATCAAACGTACCCTGTCTACAATAGGTGCTGTAGAAAATTGAGAGGCTACTCTAGAGGTTTATAGAATTATTCGTATAATTTTCTTAATATACAAAATGCATAATTCGCGGAAAATAAAACATTTTCTGATTTAAGTACAACGCAATTTTTACTAACATATATAATGAAATAGAGCTCATTTGGTGGTACTGCCACTTAGGCGCCTCTACTGTTTCAGGAACTGCCACTTACGAGCAGTTGTGTTGCCTCTACTGTTGCAGGAATAGGCAGGCTCATCCAGCGATGTACCACAGTCTCACAGAAGACCGGCGGTATTGGAGGTATTATACTTTCGCGTTTAGTGTGGTGACCGTGGTAACCGGGGCCCAATTTTTCAAAAGTTGACAACGCATCGACAACCTTCAGGTGTTGCAGATGTCCATAAGCGGTGGTAACCACTGAACACCAGGTTGTTCGCTTGACAAATTTTGACCTTAATAAAACCTTCTTTACTTCCAAATCATTATTCATATGCTTGTTAGTACTATAGTACACTGCTTATTAGAAGTGTATCAGAAAGCAATCGGACGACAAGGTTGAGATAGAAGTATTGTTCAAAGTGGGCTGTCCAATTAGGTCAGCAGATAGCGCTGAATGCGAAACTCTTGCAACCAGATTATTATCTGCTATATTAGAATTAAAACTTATCGGCTGAGCTCTTAATTAACTATGCCCAGTTGTAATGTTTGATTGTGGACGAACAATAATTGTGCAATCGTTCACAGGTTAGCCTGTAAATAAATTACGTATAATGTCTTCTTTTCTGTATTATTTCACACTTTATCCTTTCTAAGCCCAGTACAAAAAAGTTATACTGTACTCAACCCAATAAAAGTATTTAACCAGAAGAGGCTTGAATATTTCAATAAGGTTAAGCAATGTTTTAGCGAGGAGTGCGCGATAAAAATGAAGATGTAATATGCGATAAAACCAATAGAATTCTCACATAACACTTATCGTTACTGATACCGTGAATTGTGTGTTTTGTAAAGGGAAAAGCGCCATAATATGCAGACATCTCATTTTTAGGGTTCCGTACCCTCAAAATGGGACCCTGTTACTAAAACACCGCCATAGTTAGAAAAATAGTTGAAATTTTCACGGATGATGTAATTTTCTTGCCGCTATAAAAACAAATAGTAAAAAACAGAATAAAAAAATATTTAAATTTATTGTAAATAGTACGGAACGTGCGAATCCGACTCGCACTTGGCCGATTTTTTATTACCATATCGTGGCTACAAAATATAATACTATTATCAGACTCCAGACTTACGATTAATTATATATTTTTTTTTTATATTTACCTGACTTTGTCCTGTATAATAGAAAATTAAATGTGTTAAATGACTTTCACTCAAACAGAAACGACCAGAATTGTCAATAGAAAAGTAGAGTGGAGCACGATAGTGCGAGACCACGTACAAGTTTAGTAACTGACCAAAAGTTTTTATAGCTTGAATGTTAAGTACTACTGCATTTACCTTATTCTTCAGATTTTGCACCTTCGAACTTGCTTGGTCCGATCTCTGCAAACCTTTTTAGACTGAAAGACTTTCACGTCAAATCGGGGGGTCAAATATCATTCGGATCAAATTTTTTTGACAATTAAGATCAGAAGTTTTATGACCGCGAAATCAATATCCTGCCCAAAAGATGACAAAAGGTATTGGAACAAAATGGTAAATATGTCATTTAAGAAAATGTTTATAAACTAAAATAAAACGTGTTTTGTTTTCGCCAAACAGAAAATGAAAGACTTTTTCGAACAACCATATAATTGACGTTTTAATTAACATGATTTTCATATTAAAGGAATGATAACCAAACCAATAAAGTGCACGGTAATATACCACAAATAACTCCACGATGCCCTGATATAACAAAGGCGCGGACAACAAAAGGCGCACGCCATTGAGTGATTAATATTCATTTGAGGCACATGGATATGAAATTTTGAAAATACTGCCGACATATAAATTGTACTAATATAGCCGAGGATTGCTTTATTATTAAAGTTGTGCGGTTTAAATGCGTGGAACTTGTTTAGCCCTTTTAAGCTGTATATTAAAACAAAAAGTAGTAAAATAAAAGAAAAATTAATCTAGATTCATACAACGTATACATCCTCTGAGTAACCTCAATGCACTTTGAGAAAGGCACTAGATCCGGTTAATTATAATTTAAGTTTATCCGGTAAATTATAATACAAGGATATCGGTTAATTATGATATAAGCTTGGCCCATTCCCAACCGTAAACGCATCAAAGTATTCAGAATGTGAATATTGGACAGTAAAATTAAAATGCCCTCTCTAGAGGCACTTTTCTCATTGATAAGAACGTCGCAATTACAAACTTTCATCACAGCTGAGACTCCCGGATGGATTCATTGGTTTTTAAATATGCTTGCTTCCGTAAAAGGCTGACTCAAGTTTATGCGAGGATTTGAGCTAAAACAAGCTGAAGCAAGCGTTATGGTATTAGTTATCTCTATGTTAAGATTAATACACGTAAACAGTCGTAGTATACGTGATAACTCGTTCTGAAATGTTAGCTCTTATGTCTAAATGTTAACGAACGCGCTGAAACAATTATGAAATCAAATAAAACAATACGGCATCGCACTTTAGTCTTCCGGGAGGTTTAATCGAATAACGCAATTCTGGCGATTATTACGGAGCATCGGGCCCAATAAATTGCATAACTGCTCTACGAATAGTGTTATCGACGCAATGGAATGCTTTAACGTTAACGCTTTTCAGATAGGGACCCAATTTTGGCAATCGTTTTTAATCTGTGCTGAAATTTGATCTACTATCTACTACTTTAATCGAATTATGAGTTAATCACAATTTTACTTTATTTTTTTTTTTGTTATTCACTATTATTTGTTTCATCAGACCTATGTTCTACGATACACTGCTACGAAGCACGATCCTGAGCCACCTGCGCCCATCCACTTTCCGGACATTTGCACAGGTTGTCGCTCCATTAATAGGGGTGCCATCCTGCACTGCAATACTATTATATTACTTCTTTATTTCATTCCTAATAATAATTTATTTAAACACAGAACATATTTTCAACTTATCTACATGATACGCGTAAAGAACATCATTCAAAGATAATAATAATTTATGAGAACATATTTTAATGTTTGATAAATCTACTCAGCCTTCTAAAACATGTTAATTAACCGGCCAAGTCCGAGTCGGACTCATGCCCGAAGGGTTCCGTACCATTATCCATAAAAAGCAAAAGACAAACAGACAGCCGTTTTGCCCTTTGGGTACGGAACCCTAACCCCCTATCTCGATAGACAATACCATCGAAATAGAGAAAAGAAGATAATTTAATGAAACACGAATCAGGAATTGTCTTCAACTTTTGTACAAAACATCGCCAACTCTTTAGACCGTAAATCATACTGATGGAATAAACATGTTTCTCGCTCAGTCACTTCAGCTTTGGGTCTTGCTACATTATATTTACCTGTAAAATTGGAAAGTTATTGTGTCTCTGTCATCTTAATAAATCTTGAGAAATACTATAATTTTTTGAAGGGACTCTTTAAATTCTGTCATATTTCGCAATATCTACTCGAGTTTCTATTAAATATTAAACTAAAATCTAACGCCTGGACACAGAGTCAAAACAAATTTCCATTTAATTTATAACTCGTAACTTTCAGTTAATCTATAACTAGGATGTAGTCAATCGCTAAAACTACTTGACGTATAATAAACATTACCGTATTTAACTTTTAAACGATGTCGTAGGTACAATCCATTCTCGATTAATCTCCTCCGTTCGGCCTTCAACATAAATACGAAGCAGGGTACGAGCAAGCTGAGTATTGATTGGATGGCCCCGCTAGCATCCATGCGTAGCAGCCATCGTTGTGTACTATGGGTGAACACTGTTTCATACAACTAATTACACTACTTTACTACTCTTATGTTACATTTGCTTGTGATATGACGACATGTCTATTTGTTTCGTATGTTTATTTATATATTTAAATAAAAAGATTTCCTAAGGCTTCTGTTTAGATGTCCATCAAATGTCTATTCACCAAAGCCATTCCCAACATTTTTATGCCGCTAGATTGGTGAGATTTCTTCATAGCGGTAGCACCCTTCAATTCATGTATTACGATACCAGAATTCGCTGAAATTGATTAAGATAAGCTTTGATTTGATATGATAAAAACGTTCATTTGCTCGATCGATTATTCTTTTACAATCTCATTGCTTTTTTTAATTAATTGAAATTATAGAAGGAATCTATAATGGATAGTCAAACAGGAAAACAAAATCAAAAGATACGAATGAGGCTATTACGATGCTCGCTTATTTTCGTAATGGTATAACGAAAATGTAAAATCCTCGTTAACCAAAGTTCTCACATTGAATAAATAAAAGTAATTTTGTTCCGGAATTAGTATTCCGGAAGCTCGACTTTACTTCAATATACTCGAACAAGCCGAGTTCAACACCCGGTTCGGCAGCAATGAAACTGTACAAATAAATACTTCTAAGATATGAGATGTTTGCCAATCCGCACAACGGCCACGTGGTGGTTATAAGATGTTGAAATTCAACAACAGGTAATCAATCCGAACAATTCCTCAGAGCACTCCCCGTGATATATCCGATAGATAATGCAAAAGGTTGCAAAATCTCTTCGCAAGGCCATACAGTCGAGGCAATCGGGCAGGACGTGGTCTTATACATTATTACGACGACCCGAATGGCGTAGTGGGTAGTTTTATATACTATAATATGTATTTTTTACAAAAGAACCCATAGTACAAGCTTTGCTTAGTTTGGGACTAGAGAATGTTGTGTCAAAATGTGTCCTAAATATTTATTTATTATTTATTTACTAGATGGTAAGAGCCAAAAGGTACCCTCCGCTTAGTTTCGGTCTATGTATTTGGCTGGCTCTATCGTTCGTTCCAATTATCTCGCGCCCATCAATTTATTTAATGGCCGCGTCGCTTTGTTCGCAAAATCTAATTGTACACGGTACCTCGTTAAATACGAGTGTTTAATAAGGGCCTCGCAACGGCCACCGAGTTACGATTTAATCATTGACCTGATTTCATCTGTAATTGTTATGTTCATCGGTAATTTATATATGAATTAGATAGATTTGCTACTTATTTATTGTTCAAATAATACCATCTTTAGGAACATGTTTTATTATTAAGTCTATCGTCGAAATTATAACTTAGAATAAAGTGAGCTAGGAACTAAACTAATATAAAATAAACTAACCGAATTTTAATTTAATACAAAAAAGATACCGTTTAAGTCAGGGTTAATGTAGATAAATGTATGCAAAATATAATAAGAGAATTATTTTAAAAAAATAATACATTGAAAAATAGTATATGGCGAATATCTTGGAAAATGGTGGAAACGCAGTGTGCGCCACAAAACCGATACAAGCCTGACGCCATAACGCTGATTTTCATTTTTCCTAGCCCCGTTGTTGGTTACACGACCACACAGAATGATCTTCTCAATGGTCATTATGATCAATTCAAAGAATTTAACAATCCTTTTTGCAACTCAAATAACGTTTTAAAAGCCATTTTACAGCTGATTAATTAACTTCTACGATGATCAGTGTTTCAGAAACCGGGCGTTAGTGTGTGAAAGTTTTGATAGATGGGTGCTACACATGTGCTCTGTTTACGTTTGATTGTGGCCTTAGTAGCCGCGTGCGTGTTTGTGTGCATGTGTGAGTTTGTGCGAATGTTCAGGGGGTAGATTGCGCGTGCTAGCATGTTAGTAAGAGTTTGGATTTTTTTGAAGCCATACTTCTTTTGGCGCGTTTGGAATATGATGGGAGTGATTTTTTACGATGCGCGACCATGGCAAACAATAACAACTTTTCGACATTCACTTATAATTAAATATAATAAAAATAACATAATTTTTTTATGTTACATTCTTTTGTTACGATATAGAAGTGTAACTACTTACATGCGTAACTAAGTACGCACACGTTTTTTCATATTACAAACTTTCTTTTTTAATGAGGATTCATTCTCGTTAGCCCTCAAAGATACAAGTGCAAAACAACAAGCGGGCAAATGGTTCACCTTATGTTAAGTGATTGGGGTAATACTGAAGGATGTCTATAACGTCCGTGGCTGCAGATGCGTTGCTAACTTTCAAAAGAATGGGCCCCAAGAGAGAAAACCGGAGAAAACACATAAGTATCTTAAATAATTCTACGGTCCCCTTCTGTGAGGTTCCATCATCTTTGAGGTCAAGGTACTTCCCCGGACGAGCTTGCCCGTTTGTGTAACAGCAGAATAAGGCTTTATTTTATGATCTTCTTTTTACTATCGTTATTGTAAACATTATGTCATTAACTACATATTTTTTTACAATAACGCCTCTACATGAATATAATAATAAAATTCTTTTCTAACATTTGGCATAATCTAGTTAATGACCTAAGCCTATAAACTAATTCAGAATTGCCTTTAAAATAACACTGAAAACCTATAGTTCAGATACATTTAAGGAATAAAAATTTGAATATTTCTTATATTCATTTGAAGACTTCAGACAGAAGCCGTATTCCAGTTTTAAATTTCCTAAACGAATCAAAAATCATAAATAGAAAATAAAACAACGCTAGGATGAATATGTCGTTAACAAACGAAAGTGAAACAACATTTTCAACATTATTATGTCTAAACGACACGAAACAGGAAAATCCCACTCAAAGCTGCCTCTCTGAACTTGTATGTAAATTCTCCGTTCGCCGATTACACGCCTGTCACGAACGGCGAGGCAGCAATTTCGGAATAGACGTGCACGTAGCTATTCAATCATTTACATGCACGACATGCTCAGCGATTTGTTTCAGTCCCTTCAATTAACTGAAAGCGACGTATGTATTTCAATATGTCGCTTGGATAACGATAAATAAAACAGAAGCACCATCTTAGTTTAGTCCTTCGTAAACCTGAAACAAATTTTCTCATCTACTTCATCCTGTCATCAATATATCACTTACGCCATCCATACGACTAACGTAGAATCCATCAATTAGTATTAGGACTCAAAACCATGAATATGTATCATGAATACATAAATAACACTTGGGCAAAACATAATTCATTGTTATGTATTCATTGTTAATAAAAGTTCTTCATTGTTAATAACGTTTATTATTCATTGTTATTACTGATTGATACAATATATTTATCAAAACACATTTCGAAAGAATGGTGGCGAAATTTTGAGCAGAAATATAAATAGGCTTTACAAATTTACTATACCAACAGAAATATTTTCTACGAGCCATCCATTTCTGCGAATAGACCCTAATCCATTCCGCTTATATTCTTCAATAAGGTTAACGTTTAGATAAGCAAATATTATTTCACCGAGTTGTAATTAGTGTATTATCCGATATTCAATGAGTTTTCTTATAAATAACAGGGATCAATACATAAACTATGTCATATTTTGTGTACTCCTGTATAATAAAATTATTAAAACGTAATAATAAGACGGCTGAACTCACGTAAACCCTAATCTCACTCACCCTGATGAAACCTCACCTCCGATGAGTCCGAAACTAGTCGGTACATACACCGGGTTACGTGAGTTCAGCCGTCTTATTATTACCTCATGTACAATATTTACCATTAGTAAACATAGCGTTTTAGTCAGTCTTATATTAAACGAATGCTTATAGATCCTCCGTAGCAATACTTAATATTGGACTTTCTTTAAAGCGAATAAACAAATCATGCGCGTGCTCTCGATACATTGAAAAAGCTTTGCGTAACCTGCAGTCCCATGCAAACAATCTTTGGGTTCAGTGGTTTGGAGCAGACCACTGAACCCACGATTTATAATTTTTTCATTAGTTAAAGACCACTTTGGACATCTTTTGAGTGACCTACTAAGTTATCATCAATGAGAACACATTAGAGAAGTTGGAATTTGTTTTAGTACATACCCTGTCTGAAATCCTGTCATTGACACGAATTAGTCACGCTTCGACGAAGCGACTAGTCATAATTTCCATCCGTCTCCTATTTATAGAACATGAAAAAGTGGCATAATGAAATACGGGTCGAGTGAACCGCGTTACTCGTAGCTCCTTCTTAAATAACTTGTTATGATAACAGCCGACCAATTTGTTTGGAGGAGATAAAAATAACAAAGTCCAAACAAGCCCACCGAAGAGGGCGTAAATATTTTAGGAGCATTATTCACGGCACTAAACGTTACGTCCCGATGAAGGGAATCACCATAAAGTTGTTTATGAAATATATCAAATTATAATATGTGAGAATAAACACGGGCATAAAATATTTATAACATAAGCCCAGGTAAGCGAGCTTCTTAGTACAACGGAGTAACTTTAACTGCGCTAAAACAGCGAATTACGTTTCAAATTGAATTTGTCAATGGCCAAAAGTAATCAGCAATGAATAAACTTTTAGATGAATTTGAACACTTGCTGGATAACAATCTAATTAAATGTTACAAGGCTTACCCTTGTGTAAATCCAGTGTCTAGAAAATTTCCAAAACCGAATGTTGCCTAAAGGTCGGTGCTAAGTAATGAAATAGTATACAATGTTAGAAGGCAAGTTTAATACAATGTTAGAAATTTTCATTAAGGGAATTTCGTGAAGTATTTGCGCATAATGCGTTATAATAGACATTTAATGTGATCTGTCGGTCGATGGTCGGTTTTTTTAACTACATGACTTAACAGCCATCAAGAAAAGTTTCATTTACAATCAGAATTTTTCTCGATAAATACTTTATAAGTAAATGAGACAAAACTGGCGATTTTTGTGATGAGATGAGAATGAGGAAATGTGAAAACATCAACTTAAATTAGGACTATATTATCTTTACATACTATAAAACAAAGAACTTTTAAACTACGCAAGGGATTTTCATGCGGTTTTCAGTAATAGATAGAGTGATAGGAAGGTTTACATGTAGTATAGACGACGTAAAAGATGAGAAATTCAATATCTACATTGTACCCGTACGAAGCCGGGGCGGGTCGTTAGGAAATATTTATACATAAAGTTTTAAACGTATGTTTTTATGAAATATTTTATCAATTTATTCAATTTGTCAAACTTTAAAAACCATAGGGGCAAGCGTTGAAAGTTAACTGAAAAATAATACAAGTTATGCCATCCCAAATAAAACACATAAAACAAATGCTATATAGAGACACGAGAAGAAAAAATGACATGATTTTGATTATTGTGTCGTTTTGACATTTTCCTTCGCGCAAGAACGCATAAATTTAACTCTGCATATGCTTACCGCTACTCCGCGCCTGTCACGAGCGTGAAATCCCTAATATCGACGTAAACGTGTGAAATTGAGTCTGCATTAGATGTAACAAAAAGTCCACGATGCCTTTGTCACGACAAATTTCAATAACAATTCCGATTTCATTTTCTTGGTGTTTTCTTGTCATTCAAGTTTGACATTTGTTAACATCATATATTTAACCTCATCAAGCTCCCGTAATTGTAACTGTCGCCAGCTTGACATCAATTTAAGTTAAGTTAGTTTGTGACCACTCCGGGAAATCGCTAACCGTATTTTTTAACTTCTTATCTAAATCTCAGACCGCATAAAACGGTACTTTTGTCAGATCCTACGACATTAACCCAATTTAATGCGGATAGAGATTAACTCATAAAGGGAACTTTTTATTTTTACTAAAAATTTAACTTAAACTCGATAATATTTCATCGTTTAGTTTGTTATTTGTTGTCCAACTCGCAACCACGTATCGACTATCGTTAGGAACTGCGGGATGCTGTTATTCGGCGCTTAAAAACTAAAATTAATTATTTTCCTACATATATACATACTCGGTGACGCAGTTGTTTAGCTATTGGCATCGGTGAAACGGATCATGGGATCGATTCTCACACGGCGCAAGTGATATCGTAAACATCAAGTCATAAACCTTCCTTGTCCTATCGGTCAGGCGTCGATCATACATTGGTGGATATAAAATCCATCGTCAAATTTTGTTAGTAAATATTGCGACAAAGACATATATACATACACACGAAACGAATCCATCAGTCATGCTGTCATGCGACCGACATGTTTGAAAAATGGCCACCGACGGATTTCAGCCATCTCTTTTTTTTTAACGATTTATTTACAAAAAGGTTACTTCAAATCACGAGATAAATAGTTTTGATAAGACTCAGAGGTTAAAGGATGAACAAATAAATACAATTAAAAGAAATTCATGCCTTGGTAATTGATCGATTAAGATAACGGACGTTTCTTGTGTTTAAGTAAATTAAGTTTTACTTTTTCCATTTTAAGTTCCACCTGTTTTGTATGCGCACATTCACCTACTTTTTTATTTAATGAATAACCTATTGATGTAAGCTGTTTATATCTAATATCGATTATGTTGTTGTAAATGTACTTGTATAATTAGCTGTGATGTGAATGTAAATAAAAAAATAGAATTGAATTTTGGAAGTATTTTATAACATTACCTAATTTCTTCTTCTTTCTACTCATTTCTATACTACACTAGGTGGGATAACGTCATTACAATTAACATTATGAGAAAAAATTTGTAGTACGGATCTTAGACTATAATACACGTCGTATACGGTGAAGATCTGTTGTTAGTAGACACTGGGCCCCGTCACATGCACCTAATTGGCCATTTCGAGCAACTGAGTCCAAAGCGGGGTTAATTAACTGAGGTATAGATACATACAGAATAAACATTTATTTTATTTATTAACAGAGTAAATACACTTGTTTAAAAAAAACAATTACGTTCGCCAAACTGAGAATACAGTTTATTGTCGAAGCTGCACTCATTTAGATTTACAATTGTATTTTAATATTTTATATTTTATATTAAAATACAATAAATAAAAAAATAAATCTATTTTAGAGAAGTATCTCTAAAATAAATTTAAAACAAAACATATTAATAAAAAACTAATAAACGAAGTAGGTAAAGTTCACTTATCAATTAATAAATAATAAAGCTATAAAGAAAAAAAAAATGAATAACTTATAATAAATTAATATTTAATAAAGTTTAATAATTTAGATTAATAATTAATAAAACTAAATATTGGGCTGCAGGTCGTCGATGGATTTCAGTAGCCAATATTTCAATTTGTTTGGTCGGACAAGCCTCTTGTGGCACGTTTTCATTGAACATTCTTGGCACTAAATACCTACGCGTCCTTTCACCAAGTAGTTATGTGTCTTCACACCATTCCTCTTCTGTTTTCCAAGTGTAAAATGCACCCGTACTGTTCTCAATTCGTACGTATTTCTTTTTTGTGTTTGTTACGTCAGAACTCCGTGATTTTGGAATCAATTTCATTTTATTAAATTTAAAAAAAAACCAAAAGATTGTCGCTTAAATTTAAACTTTATTTGGGGTCGTTTTAGCACTCATGTAGTTCCATATTAATTTCATTGTGATTGGAACTTAGGCTCCGATGGTACATCAGAAAACTCCTTAAAATCAAATAGAAAATGTACAGTAACAGAGATATTCCAAATTGGTTTAGTTTTTTGTTAATAACCCGACCACATTTTTTAAAGTCGGTTATAAATGACGGAGTGCCGAGGTAACAAGCATAAAACATATACAAGCCTATGTACTTCGTCGTTTTTGAAGTCGCTTGAAAAATGTTTTACTCGTTACGTCATCTGATAGTCATCTGGTTTTATACTTGGCTACTTAAGGAAGTACAGAAATGCGAGGTAATAGGATTCTAACGCGCAATCGCACATTATCTATCTATTTATAGGTAGGGCAAAGCAACAGCTCCTGTTGTTGCACGAATGGGCAGGCTCGTCCGAAAAAATACCACGGCCTCAAAAAGACTAGCTTAGAGTGGAAGTACAATACTTTCGCGGACATTTTTGTCTTTTTTTGTCTAGAGAGTGAGGTAACTAGGGCCCACTTTTGTAAAGGGTGGCAACGGTGTCGCAGATGTCCATGGGCGATGGTTATCTCTTTACATCTGGTGAGCCGACTGCTCGCTGGCCATCTTTTCTCATAAATAAATATGAGACGCAAGCTCAACAGAAAAAAAAGAAGACATACTGAAATATACATATAGTTATTAGCACTGGAATAAAAATTTTAAACGAGATGCTGGAAACCCATTATCAAACACATCGGCATAAACATTTCGAAGGGAACATAAAAATAGCTTGGCAGCCAACACCTTACTACTACGAATAGTCCGATGGCATTATTATTTAGAACTATTTTTACTTAATCTCGATTTATTTTAACTTTTATTTTATGACAATCTGAATGTTTCACAAAGTGGAATTGGATTAATTCAAGTTGTCATTTTCAAATTGCGGGTATCCCCTTTGCTTTATTTTATTAAATTTTAAGCAACACACATAATTAACACAGATAAGTAATTTGGAGAACACATAATACACAAATCCGCAACCCACTCATAACTAAACACAACATTCACTATACGAACTTCGTGGCGATACAACATTATTGCCTAAAGGTTTTAAAAAAAAACGTCCAACTCATAAATAAAAAAAAACATTTAAAAAAAATTTTTGTGGACTGAATTGTAAACAATTCTCGAATCCGCTTGCACAAAAATTTCAGTTTTTGACAAAATGAGTTCAGACGCTTAGGAGAAGTTCATGTACACGTGCACAGAAGAATTTTATTATTTTTGTAAAAAGATTTTTAAAATTTTTATAATCACCCTGTATAATCGACCCAGCCAACTGTTTCAGAGACGAATATAACATAATTTTATCACGTCAGTTCGACGTCATAATCTCTGCGCATCAATCAGCCGAGTCCCATAAAAACTTGATTCTGATTTATGATAATACTAGGTTATGCTCGTAGCTTTGTTCTATGTTTACAAAGAAAGAAATATTTTCTAATTAAATTATACTCAGCTAATTAATGCGCGAGACATAATTACTTCACACACATCATAAAAGTCTAAGCAACACCAAATAATATTTCGCCATGACGATATTTTTCGGTTGTCACACACATTAGTTTATTGAAAAATAATACAATGTTGAGTATTTTAATAAATAAAATTAACAAAAATTACGGAATTGAACAAGAAAAAGTACTACTTATAAAAAAATGTACAAGTATGAGCAATACGGTTAAAACGTGACGTAATCGCCGGTTCATTAATTCCATGAGGATTTTGATCTCATCCTTAGTAATCGTTCGCAATGAAATTTCAATAGGTCCCATAGTTGTTGAGTAGTTGATACCTAAGTGACTGTCTAGGTATTTCAAAGCCTTGGTCTGGAGTATATCCCAGTATTCATCAAACGGGTTGTAGACCGGCGATTGACCAGGACGCGATAGAACTTGAATCAAAATCAAAATCATTTATTCATCGACATAAGAAACTTACATTTCATCTATCGATAGACATATTTTTTTTTAATCTACCACCGTTTCGTAATGAGGTTCCTCTAGCGGAGAAGAAACAGGCGAAAGAAACTCCGTAGGTATCCTCTTTTTTGTAATTCATTTTTTTTTCTTGAAAAAAAATGTTCTCCTGCAAGAGCCATTCTTCAGACCTCCTGACTGTATGGTAAAGTACTACACTACAGTGGATCAGAGTAAAATCACAGACAAAATTATGTGAAAAGGGAAGAACATGAGTTTTCAACAGACTCCACTCAATTCGACTGTATTTTTTTTGTTTGTTACCTCAGAACTTTCGTCTGGGTGAACCAATTTTGGTGATTCTTCTTTTATTTGAAAGCTGGTGCTTCCCATGTGGTCCCGTATTGATTTCATTGGTATTGGATCTTGGGCTCCGGAGATACTTAGGGAACTACTGAAAACCAATTATAAAGTAATTACATAGCGAAATATTTGAAGTCATTTTTGTTTTTCGTTAGTAAAAAAGTTGACTTGTTGAGTTAAGAGTCAGGCGCTAAGGGGTCATTTATTAAAATTCAGCTCAGTTCGTCTGTCCTTCATTATTACCGAAATCATTAATTTTGACCCAGGAATTCAAATCGATATTTGAATCCGCATCTCTTTCCTATTTTCAGAAACCACATGTTACAAAGGCTCTGTTTTATCGCCCTTTAGTGAAGTTTTCATTATAACTAAGTCTAAATGCTCCGGCGCTATTTATATTAAATGGTCCCTGTGAGCCAGATTTACAGTATGAGATTATTTTTGCTATGGACGGTATCCCATGTACAACAAATGAATCGGGATTATTTTTTATTTTCATGATGCTCTTGCTCATATAAAGATTCTCTGGCAAAGCTTATCTGACTATTCATCCATCTTTGGGAGTTAAATATAGGACATTTTTATGAGTTTATAGGTAAATTTCAAAATATTCAAAATATGCGAATAGTTTTTGCCTTTTATATATTTATGAATAAATGTTAACACAAACTTTATTTTCAGTTTCCAAAATTTATCAATCCTTAAACTTTGCTTGTGCTGTTAATGAGTTAACCCGTGTAACATTTTATACATTCCAACAATATTACTCCAAATTCGGAAAATGTTATGACACTGCTTGAATATGGATGATAGACGACTTTTATTTATAATGCCGACTAATCTCTCTTGGCTCTTGAACATCTCAAAAGTTAATTTTAACAAATTAAGAGATCCACTAATGGTTTAACTTGAAGTAGTGTTAAAACTCTCTGTTTTCTTCGTATTAAAGACAATTATCATAGTTTAAAAATGTGTTATTTAATATCATAATGATAAAATAGAAGGTTTTGGTAAAAATTGTTGCAAATAAATACTGTAGGGTCACGAAGCAGCCTCAGCTATTGCAAGATTGTACAGCCCCGCCCGGCCACTTCGTTTTTTTGTTGAATGTTGTAAGGCAGTTCACCCGATGTTAAGGGAATACCACCATCCATAGTAATTAAAACACCCAGCAGTTCGCAGATGCGTTGACAACCTTAAAAAAGTGGGTCCTGGTAAATACCAGGCCACTCAACAGACGAAACGCGATAGTACAATACACCCACTTTACGGCGGTCTTCTGTTAGGGTTGTTACTGATCCAGACGCGTACGTTTGTACAACAGCAGAAGCCACAGCAAACTTCACACTTCACAGAAGACCGGCGCGAAGTAGAAGCACAAATCGCGAAGGCATATTTCACGTTTCATCTGGTGAGTCGGCTAAACGGGCTCACCATATTAAAGTTTGGCAACGCAATCTAACTGCGGGTCACGAAACAGTGTTCGCCGTTGCACGAATGGGCATGTCCGTCCGGGTTAGTACCACGACCTCACAGAAGACCGGCGTGAAGTTGAGTGTTACACTTGCGTTTCGTCTGCGGTTGCCGGAGCCCACTTTATTAAAAGGTGGCAGCGCATCTGTAACCCTACGAGTATTGCAAATGTCCATGGGCGGCGGTTGTTACCTAACATCAGGTGAACCGCCAGCTTGTTTGCCACTTTGTCGCAGAAAAAAAATCGGCAACCTCTCAGGTGTAGTAGAGCTGCATGGGCGGCGGTAATCACTTAATATCAGGTGAACCGCCTGCTCCCTAGCCAAATATTCACATAAAAAAAGATTCTCTCTTTGTCCGTTTATCAAGGTAATCCCGAAATTTCTCTCTACATACCCAAAATCACACGTGTCGAGGGAAGGCCGCAATCTGTTAATTAAAAGGGACGTAAATGTCCACACTGCTGACGTAAAAGGGACCACAAGAAATCTGATAAAGAGGCCTTATCCAATGGGCACGACCCTTCGTGATTCAGTGTAATCATTCGAATGAATCGGCATAAAATCTCGCATGAACATCCAGCTGGAATTTTCTGTTTGTCGTCTTCATCTCCTGTGTTTTTGAAAGAAAGAAAGATGCGACGTTTATTCACGGTCTAATCACAATAGATACATACAAACTTTAGAAAATAATGTAAATACACAATATATAAAATAAAATGTTTTTTTTTTAAAATAAATGTAAACATAACGAAAAACATAAGTGAAGGTCTCTGTAGCAGCATAAGATTTTTTAGTGCTTTATAATCGATAAGACTAAGAACAATATAATACAAAATGAAAAAGAAATTCAAACTTGTTTTATAATTAGCTGACTCACGGTATTGTGATAATTGTAATTATTTCACATAAAACTCGTAGTTCTATTAAGTTTTAACCTTAATAATATGAATAATGTAGTTCCGCATGCGGAACATGTAAAGTGAATAATATAAATTTGTATATTTGTATGTAAATAGACTGGGAGAGATATATTAGGTTAATATAACATAATACTCGTGTATTGTCATCAATGTTTTCAATGACAGCATTTTACACAACACACATTCAAACAATAAATTCAAATAATTGAACACTAATTCGTTTCTTACTTTAACCGAAAGCTATTATATCGAACCGAATCCCAAATTTCGTGTCATTATTTTATCTTATATTTTTTTTATCTGAACAGAGCAGATGGTTTTAATAGATTACGCATAAGTATAAAGCAGGCTAAAGTAATAGACTTTATCTTGAAACAGTAATAAAGAATAAATTAACGTCTTAGTGGCCTCCCCGCGTGGGGCGTCATATAAATTGGCTCTTTTACTAGAACGATGCCGTCTAAAGAAATAATTTAGGCAGTTAACAAGTGGGCTGTCAGAGCGGAATATAAATTAGCTTTGGAGGACGGCACTCCGGGGTTTCTTTCAAAGTTTTCCGACGAGGCCCCATAAGATATGAAAGCTTCGGAAACAATAGATTGTTTTGTCTTCCGGTCCCTTGATTAATTTTGCTCATCACTACATAGTATAAAACAAAGTCGTCCCGCTGTCTGTCTGTCCCTATGTATGCTTAGATCTTTCAAACAACGGCACGGATCTTGATGCGGTTTTTTTACTTGATAGAGTGATCCAAGAGGAAGGTTCGTATGCATAATACATTGCACCGCTGCGAAGCCGGGGCGGGTCGCTAGTAGTGTAATAAAACTAAATGTAAGTAGAACACTTCACAATATGTGTATGTATATGACGATATGACGTGCACGAATAATTTTAAAACCCATTCTTTGAATCTTCAATCTATTTATAATGGTGCCGTTAACCCAAGTAACATTGTAAAAAATGACCATTCTTTTATTTTATTCATGCCGTCAAAGTAGTTACGTTTGATGAGCAAGTTAACTATTCATGGTTAAAGAGAAGTTTAAAGAGTTGTTATGGCGGCAACGGAAATACATCATCTATGAAAATTTCAACTGTCTAACTATCACGGTTCATGAGATATAACCTGGTGACAGACAGACCGACGGACATACAGACAGACAGCGGAAACTCAGTAATATGATCCCGTTTTATCATTTGTGTAAGACACCCTAAAATCACGCCAATGAGGAGAGGACGATGCCGAATTGTGTCTGATCATAGACATGCAACAAAGTATACAACATAAAACAGAACTTCGCAATTTCTTCATGGACAACCTCAACGTTTGACTGAGTACGCCAATTTCAAATGATAGATTCGTATGAATGAAACGGTGTCAATCGCAGAAAAATACAATTTCCGAGGCGGGCTTTCGGAAAATTGAAGTGTATTGGATTGTCAATCTTGCTAAGTCATAAAGCGATTCCAAACCGCTCAATTAGAAACCAACGAGAGACCTTTCGATGGGAAATAAAACTTTGGATCCCGCGTTGTTTCGATACGTTCAGGTTTGTTTATTTTTTTTATTTTCATCAACATTTGATAATTTCTTGTATTTACGCGATTATACATTATAAATGAAACTATTTTTTTTTTATTTGAATTCCCGCCGTTTCTAACTCTTTACAACGTTCATGGTCATGGAACAGATTGATCCTATTAAATTTCTTCTCTATTGAAATTAGGGTGTTTTTTAATATTGCCTCGCAAATCATGTTTTGGTAGAATCGGTGTTCTTTTGTCTTGTAGTATATCAAAACTGATGTACTGGCTGGAGCAAGATTATAGATTTTTTACGTCAGCTTTAAGGAGCATATAGTTGACGTAAAACAGGTTTGTTCTACTATGTTTATCTTATTTCTTGCATAATAGTGCTATAAGTATGTCGATTCTGTTGGAATATAAATGTTATATTTATTTAAAAGTTCCAGTGACCGCCAGACAAAGTATCATCGATCTGCCTGTTGCTCAAACAATATGCGATAAGCGATAACGTAGCTCAATAAATTGCCTTTATTGGAAAACGTTAAGTCCGGCTTATCCGCAACAAAAGCTTTATTAATTTTTTCCATCAGTAAATTGTTTTGTTTTCGTTTTCGTTAATGCATTTTATACACTCGTCTGTTTTGTAAATCAGACCTCATTACCATGTTTTGTACGTCATTCAGAGCTCGTAAAAGCAGTATCAAGCTTTCTTCGGGTTGTTTCAAAGCGCCGGATATTGGAGGGAAGCTAATATATTAGCGAGGGACCCTCATATTTGCGACGCTTTGACATGGAAAGCAATTAGTGTCGGCGCACCATCCAGTAGTTGCGTGCATACACTGCACTTCGGTACATACAACACGATGGTGGAAGCATTGATTTAAATAGCCCGCATAATAGCTGGGCTGTGGTTTTTCATACGTTGATTATTTTGTTTATTCTATTTGATCATCGTGGCTGCGGTAGGCCACGTAACAGTTTTCGCTGTTGCACGAACGGGTAGAGCCATCCGGGGGAGTACCATGACCCCACAGAAAACCGGTGTGAAATAGAATACTTCTGCGTTTCGTCGGGCGAGTGAGATAACCGGGACTCGATCTATTAAAAGGTGGACATCGCAACTGAAATCTCACGGTCGTTGCAAAATTAACATCAGGTGAACCAAGCTCTCTTATCATTTTCTCCTTATCTCAAGGCTCCCATTTCGCTACCGTTCTGAAATACGCTAAAGTATGTAATAAGGAGTTTTTTAGGTATCAAATGATAACCATTAAATAATTACAACATGTCGTTATGACATTGCATGAACATTATTCATCCCATGAGTATCCTGAGTTCAAATCCAGGTGGCAGCAACAATGGCATTGTTAATTGTAAGTGCTGATTTATCACCTGTTCAGCGGTGAAGGATAAAATTGTGAGGAAACCCGTGTATTATCGAAATAATGACAAAATAAATTATTAGGAGATACTTGAAGTCCACCATTACGCAGTGTGGTCGCGTTGGTGGATTTTGTCCACTGTGGCAATTTCCCAGCCGTGGGTCATGTATTATAGGCTGTTAATTTACAGATGAAGCGGGAGAATACGGGAATTATCAACATGTCGTGTCTTAGATTCTAAGGTTAATCTAAGACACGACATGCCCTTAGATTACATGTCGTAGTTAAACGCACGCATGAGCACATGCGCGGCCCTACAGACAGCGGAGAGCCCAAACCCGTGGGTTCTGGCTAGCCCACCGGTTCTGCATCAGATGAAGCTTTAATAGTCTCGGGACTTAAAGCAAAAACATCAGTTAATACAAGATTATCAACATTTATTACTCCCTTTCGACGTTAAACGTAGAAAACCGACTTGCGAACTTTCAATTTCGGTCGCACCTCATTCTAATTTGCCAATGCCAAAAGACAATATCGTCGGGGAACTTTCAACGCCTCACGGTCCTCCAGAGCATCGGTTAATTTAAGCGAGCTCGGCGAAAGTTCGCCGCGGATAATAAAATTTATATTGGAATATCCGAACACGGTGGCTGTCGAAATTTTGCCTCCACTAGAATTTTCTTGGACGTGCAATCCACTTTGTGGAGCGTGTCCCGAGATTTTGCAACTTCGTAATTGAATTCGGGCCATGCTTTTATTCTGTTCCTTTTTATTATTATCTCAAAGCCCTTCTTCGTCCTGCGCATTCATTTGTTAATATTCCGCCTTCTCTGTCCCGAGTACTATATTCACATAAATGATGTTATATTTTATTAATAAAATATTATTACTTTTAACACAATATATCCATACTAATTTATAAATGCGAAAGTAACTGTCTGTCTCGCTTCAGGCCAAAATTACAGAACCGGTTTAAATGAAATTTGTTACACAGATAGTCTAGAGCCTGATAAAGAACATAGGCTATTTTTTTATTGGAAATTTTTTTTAAAGAAAGATTTTTATGTAAGAGTTTCTACGCGAGCGAACTCGCGGGCGAAAGCTAGTTTGATATAGTTTGATCAATCGCACTGCATAGAACCCTGAAAAGCTTAATAAATGACCGCTATACGTAAAAAAAATACAGGTACCTCTTTTTTTAAAATGAAAGAGTAGTCTTCTTAACGCTATTAAAATTTGATATTAGTTTCGTAAACCATAGAAATTACTACAACTTACATCTTTACTGTGAAGGTTTATTAGCAAAACGTATAACCCTGGGGTTTCTTTATAGTAGTTAAATAAAAAATTGGTTTAATAAAACTTTATCTAACGCTTGAATCAGTCTAAGCATTAATTTCATCATTTTTTGTATGTAATAATTATGAAATAGTCTAACAACTTAAACCCTCATTTATTTCAAGACTATTGCTGGTTAAAGGTTTTTCGACGTAGATTTGTAGAATAAGGAACTACCACGCCCTTAATTAAGTTTCCGCAGTTGACAAGGTAAGGCCGGACTTAGATAATAAAAGTGTCCGTCGTAGCCGACACGTCACTTCCATGCCCTCGAGTTAAAAGGAACGCTCTACGTGTCAAGGATTTTCATGACGAGCCATTAAACGAATCCGCTAGCTGGTCAGTTTCAAATAAAATCAAAACCACATAATAGTGTTTTTTTTTTACATGAGAATATGGCAAGCGAAGTGGTGGTGGTGGCCAGTTCACTCGATGTTAAGTGATAACCACAGACATTTGCAACAGCTATTGGGTTGCAGAAGCGGTGCCACCCTATTGTAGAGTGTGCCGTGGTTACCTCACTCATCAGACGAAACACAGAAGTATAACACTTCCAGTTACGCTGGTCTTCTGTGAGGGTTTGGTACTTCAGCGGACGAATCCGCCCATTCGTGCAACAAAAAAGCCGGCAAAAAAGACTGTACTAAAATTATTATTAATAATTATATTTATTAACACTCACATCTGTTCCCGGGAGATAAGCAGGCTTTATGGATTTCCATATTTACTTTGTCCTTACACACTTGTCCTTCTTTTACATTCATCCAACTTGATATAAGTCAATGGTACAGAAGTGCTACATTTCTGCGTTTCGGTTGGTGAATGAGGTAAACAGGGCTCACTTTATTAAAAAATGGCAACGCATTAGTAACTCTATGGTTGTTGTAAATGTCCATGGGCGGTGGTTACCACTTAACATCAGGTGAACCGCCAGTACGTTTGCTACCTTCTGTCAAAAGAAAACACTTTCTCGACTTCATTTACATTTCTTCATTTTATCTATAGATAACTATTTTCGTTTTTAAAATAATTTCTAAAATAGAGCGTTTACTTGAAAAGTAAAGCTAAAATATATCATAAAAGATCAAGAAAACATTTAAGAGAACGAATGGTTTTTTAGTTACATCGTAAATACCCGGATATTGAAGTAAACCTAATTTGCCGTGAAGAGACTCATATTCACTCCGCTTTGACGATAAAATCAATTACCCATACTCCAAAGCCCACACGTCCAACACAAGCATGAAGTCCATTTGCTTCTGTAATTATTACCTGTTCGAGTTGTTGGCTTTAGTAGAACATTTAATGTTAGATGATATATTTAGATGTTGATTATATGAAACAGTATTTTAAAATGTAAATGACATAAATGTAAATATGTATATATAAAATATAGCCTATAAAATATAGCCTATGTCTTATTCTGATGTATGAGCTATATTATTGTAAAGTTTCATTAAAATCCATTCAGTAGTAGTTGCGTGTAAGGGTAACAAACATCCATCCATACATACAAACTTTCGCTTTTATAATATTAGTAAGGATTGATGAACGTTTGCATCATCTCAAGTAGCAATTTATTGAATGAATAAATGAATATTTCAGGACATTTTAACTGAAGTTATCTAGGTGCCCTAAACTCGCATTGGATAGTACCAAACTAACACTTTTTTTTAAATAAATAAATATTTTTTGTATATAACACAGACCGTAGAAAAATTCTATGTTCATCACAAAATTTTTTCCCAGTATTGGGGATCGAACCCATAGCATCTGGCGCAAGGGACAGGTTCACAATCTACTACGACAATAGGGTCATTAAAGTATTTCGGTTATTAAAGTAGTGGTCTTAAAATTATCCAATATTATATAAAATTCTTGTGTCACAGTTTTAGTGCTTATACTCTAAAACTGTGACACAGGAATGAATGAATGGAATTTTATGTTTCTTCAGTAGGTATGAGAATAGATTTATATAACAATTTTTTCTTCTATCCTATAAATAATTTACATGGCAAAACAACGTTTGCCGGATGAGCTAGTACCTTTATATGTTTTATATGAATCAATTTTAATCTTAACAATTTTTCATAATAATGAATAAGTTATGTAAATACTTTCAAAACACTGTAAACAAGTACAATGATTCATGCATTACCATATATCTGTACTGTAAACAAAAACTTTTGGGAACTGTAATATTTATACAATAATACTACTTTCCGAATAATTTATTGTTAGCTATCAAGAGTCTATTCCAGATTTTTCGTAGAATACTTCTTTACAAACCATTCTTTTCCCTCATTTTTTTTAAAATACGTAAGATATAACAAGAGAATATCACTAAACTACTAAAATCACTGAAGTTTTTCTTACATGAACATTTATTAACATGTGTGAAGATTTTTTACTTTCTACTAACCTTGTCGCGCAAATATTTGGCCCGTGTGGGAATCGAACCCACGACCGCTGGCATCGAAGCCAACAACTTAGCCATTGGACTGCCGAGTTACCAATGTTAACATACTTAACCTTATAATAAATTAAAAATATAAATTAAGACAAAAATTTACTATTAACTACTTCTTTCTAATTGTAAGTATAATCTTTGTCAATAATTAGTTGTATGAATACAAGGAGTATTCAATTCAATAGTAATATGTTTAAGTAAGATTAGCATTGACTTTAATTACAATCTGTCTTGCGGCTACACTTGGCACTTTATTCTAGAGCTATAATAATAGTTTAGACAAATATTGTTTCTATACACCTCATTAACAGTTTACTTACGTAATATGTATATTTAGTTAGTGGTTTAGTAAATTACTAAGCGTCGTTGTAAATATTGATTATAATACAATTGCTTATATCTATTTCATGAGCGTAATCCTATAACATTATATAGTTAATTGCCAAAAATCTATTGCATGAATTGAATAATTCAGAATTTGTTATTAATAAGCAAAATATGTGATAATTTACCCTATCTCTTATATAAAGGTACAGTTAACGTTGGCTACATCATTTAAAATGACAATAAAATATACGAGTAAAGAATATAAATAGACGCAGAAATATTGAAAAACGCGATGAGCTTAGTAGAATGTTGACCACAAACATAAAAGCAAAAGTAAAAATGAACATTAACAGATTAAGTTAAAAGCAATTCGGACAAATTTAACGCTTTATGTTACGACGAAAGGTAAAATGATGACAACACAGAGCAAGGCCAAAAACCCAGTTCGGATGAATAAAATGCTACGAGTATTTTCTTCAAATATTCAGCAGCAAGTGAAAGAATAAAAAATACAAATCAGGTCCTTATGAAGCCATGAAGCGTAATACAAATAGGCAGCTTAACTTGAGTTATGTCGTTCGACGAATTAATTAAGACGTTTAGCCCGTAAGCTGAGCGGAATAAAAATCAGGCAAGTAAGACGACATCAGACGAGGGTTCCAGTGGCGGTCATAATGCGTTCGAAAACGAAATAATTGTAATTTTTTTTTCACTTTAAAACGCTTAAATGAAGACGGAAATAAATAGAACCTTCGCTATAAACAGTTAATAATTATTTGTTTAGTCGTATGTTATGTGGAATGGCGTTTTTTGTTCATAATTTGTTTACTCACCTTTAATTCAACATACTCGAGCAATCTGAGATCGATCCAATGAAATTGTCAATTTTAAGTGCTACTGACTTCCCTGGGTGTTGAAGTCCGCCAATCTGCAGTGAGTCCGCCAATCCGCAGTGGGTCCGCCAATCCGCAGTGGGACCGCGTGATGGACTATGCCCTAATACCCACTGTATAGAGGAGGCCTTTGCGCAGCAGTAGGACATATATAAGCTGTTACTTAACTTTTTACAATCCTTAATATTAATTTCTTTGTAATCGGAGTAAAAAAATTATATTTTACGCATTCTTAAGTCAACATAAGTAATTTAAATGACAATACATAAAAATATGACGTAGCAACGTGCGTCATATACAAAATTGAATTGAAAATAATATTGGCTGCCACTCTACCTCGAAATATTTGATAACTACACGTTATCTATGTATTTAAAATTTTTCTTTCTGGAGATGAAAAATGTAAATGTTATCTGTCTACCCATACAAACCGAGGCCAGCAGCATATATACATCCCACTGCTGGGCAAATGACCTCTATTTGTACAGAGCAGGGGCCGCGCAAACCAACCGGGGTAGGCATACTTCAAGTATCTTCAAAATAATGAATTATCACCCTTTCCGCTGGAAACATTACTATAGCGAATTGTGAGTTCAATTTTCAATTAACATTAATTGTTGTCGAAATTACTCGATACAATAATATTAAATTCTCATGGATGCCGGTAATCACTTAACACCGTTTTCCGTTTTCTACCTTTTCACATAAAACAATTAAAAAAAAGTAGTGAAAACTAATGTAAGCCCGTAAAAAGTTATACTTCTTCAGCGTAATAAAAGAAAATAGTTATTATTGGTTGCCATAGTAATACCGTGAAGTTGGTTGCAGAGCGACCAATATCATGTCGCTTTTCGGCTGTCGGTGTGCGCGCACGTCGTAAAACATTTTACTCTCATATTTTTTTCCAAACGCGCCAAACGAAGTAAAACTTCAATAATTGTGGTAAAGGTTTGAATGTCTACTGCTTCATGGGTGTATCAGTACCACTGGCTAACACAAGACCATTGTAAAACGTATCTTCTAAAAACCGCTTTTTTTTTCGGGTACGGTGGCTGTGTATCAATTTTCAAAGTTAAGGCCAGTATTCCCTAATAGATTATGTACCTATGTATGGAGTAATCATTCGTTCGTTCTCCACATTTTCCCATAAAAATCGTATCGATTCCATAGCCACCACGCAAAGTGGATTGGCAGACTTTAAATATCTTCGAAATATTTAATTATGGTTTCCAAAATGTAAGTCTCCAAGGAATATTTCACCGATCCAATAATTGAACACGTTATTAAATGATATCACATATAAAATATAAATTAAATTAGCAATTAACATTAACTAGTGTCGACAGTGCTTCGTGCAATAAAATAAAAACAAATAGTCATCATTGGATGACTCCGTGGCGCAGTTGCCAAGGTATTGGCTTCGGCGTCGGGGGTCGTGGGTTCGATTCCCACACGGGACAACTATTTGTGTGACCCACAGATAGTTGTTTCGCATCTGGGTGTTTGTCCGCGTGAAATTTATGTTTTGTAAAACGTCCCTTACAACACAGGATAATATTATCCTAAAGTAAGGGCAGTGTTTAAAAAAAAAAAGAGAAAAGAGAAAAGTCATAACATTGGCAAATAAAACTTCTTAACTTCAAAACATTTTGGAAAAAAAACTGCAAAGGAGCCAAATTTGTCCAAGACGCTACGTTCCCATCGATATGTCCTTAACCCAATTGTTGTCCCTTTCAGATGTAATACAACATAATTTTCTCATTTCACAGGTAGCCGCCTCGAGAATGCCGACGTTGGATTAGATTAGATAAGCGATCCTGTGACGGCCGACTTCGTCGCGAAAATGTTGGAATTTCAATCCTCGAAAATTGTGAGAGCGTCAAGGGCGGCGGATGAAGTGAGAAATTTAATTTGAGAGGGAAAAAATGGATAACATCGCGCCCTGGCAATGGAATGTTACATTTCCTAAAATATCACCTCGTTGGCGCCGCATCGGATGGAGTGTTTGACGTGCTGTAAACGATCTCATGTTTCGAAGTATCGCACAGTTTCTATTTATAAACTGCGACAATTGATAAAATCCGATCGGGGGCTGCAATGGATGATATGAAGTGATAAAGAAGTACAGTGAAGTGGTACATGTGTTAGAAATCGAGTGTTGAACCAGTGTTATAGGCGAAGTTTGTCTTATTCGGAATAGATAGATGATGAAGTGTTGAAATCATGGGCTGTCAGTTGGGAAAGCTGGCCGCCTCCGAGAGGCGTGGCAACAACGCTGGCCCCGCATTAGCTGACGGTCCACCTCCAGCCACCGACCCTCGGCTGCCGCTGACCGCCAAGCAGAAGTACTCCATGCTGGCCTCGTGGAAGGGCATATCCAGGGCAATGGAGAAAACCGGCATTTGCATGTTCATCAAGTACGTATCCAATTCCAATTATGTTTATACAAGTTGAGATAAATCATCAGAATTGTTTTATTTTAATTTATTTTTAAATTGTAAAAATCATTTCGATTGGTGACACTCACTGTCGCATTTCACACTTTAGTTTTGATAACATATAGGTACATACGATACATGCTTTCACAAACATCAATATGAACTGACTAAAATGATGAAAAAACCACGTAAGAGAAAATATTTGAAGTAATGACTGTGTGTAAATAAACAAATTTATCTGACATTTCACATGGACATCATACGAAACGCTTCGCATCGATATATTAAAGATAATTGAAAATTAATTTGCTCTTTCCGATATTAAGCGGGAAGGCAATATCTGATTAATTCACATTAAATTAATGCAAATATATAAGCTAACATTACCTAACTGATCTTGCTGTTGAGTGAAGTCATTTTCGCGTTCGGAGCATAAAGACAAAGATATCTCATACGTTTATTATGTATTCAATATAAATGCAAATGAACGTCGTGATGAAATCGAGACGTGTCAAGGAACAATATGAGGTGTTCTGAAGTAGACCATTATTAAAAATATAAAACCATGTGTCCTTCTCATTTTAATTTTTTAGTTTATAAAAACTAAAAACTTAAAATGACTCGGTGGCTAAAAATATATGAGATACATACTTGTCCCGAATATGTGTACATCGTATGTTATTGAAACACTGTGTGAATGAAAGTATGGATGTTATTTTACGTTGTATGTAACGTTAAACAAAACTTTCTTATCGTTGGAAAAACAATAACTATTCAAAATAATAAAAAAAAATATTTTGTTTTGACTGACTTTACGGCAGCAGGCTGCAAATAAGATTGGGAAGAGTATTTGCATGGTCATAAATACTCGCATAACTGTGTCCCATCTCGATGAGAGTCCAATTAATTATTTTCTGTAAAAAGTCTATAAATAGACGAAAGTCTCGAAGTTAGAATGTTTATAAAGTAATTGGATGTAGAGATATAATAAGCAATTTAATAGAACCGCAAATGGATCTCTCATTTTGCGGTACAGACGCTTCCTTTTACAGATCATATTGACTGATTGCTGAGAAAAGCACCGAGGAGCGCTATTACAGTTTCTTGCATAAAGGCATGAAACTTGAAAACATCTGTATTCAGACACTTGATAGAGGCAAATAAATTCTCCATTTCTCCTCCTTACTGACGTTTCAATATTAAAATCATTAAACTACACTTTTCAAGTCGCGATCTTTCATCTCGCCTCTTTTAGTAGAGCGCGCAGTTTTGTCGCGAGACTCCCTAGGAATGTTAAGAGTCATTTCACTTTTTCAATAATTCACACGCAAGCTGGGACCTTCGGGGCATCTTAAACTTTTATATTCGCGCGTAAACATAAAACTGAACGTTTGAATTTCGCCTGTCGGAACGCGAACCGTTTACGGGCGGGAATAAAGACGCCGCGGAGTCGCTTGGCCGACAAAGTTTCGAATAATGCCTCGAGCACAACAATGGGGAGACTCATTAAAGTTACGCGAGTCTTAATGACGATAGACGTTGTTGGAAATGTACATGAATTATATTCGGTTACGTATCCGGTCCCGCTAGTTACCTCTACCTTTGGTGGAGCTATTTAATGAGAACCATTTAATGCGCAAAATTATCTATGTATTTTATTCGAGAATTTTCCACTGCAACTGTTAAAACATGTTTAGTAAAAATAAATTTACAAATTAATATCACAATTAAACTGTTGCTGTTAAAGAAATGAATATCAATAACAAATATAGAAACTAATAACAAGAAACCGTACATTAGTCTAAATAAATGAAATTCAATTAAGAATATAATCATCATTTGTTGAAATTCAAAATCTTAAAACTACACAAGATAAATTATATACATTACACAATTGAACATTTTATGTTAATAAATGTAAGGAGACCTGTTATCTATCCTTGTATTTTTTCCTTTTCCTAGTTTTCCTTATTTATTTATTATTCTCATACCTCTGTATTATTCGGCTCCACGGATTTTCTGTTCCTCTCTTTCTGCCGTTGTGATTTACATAATCTGGATTACGGCTGATCAAGGTGGTACCGTAGATCACCGTGATTGCATCTAAATATTTATCTTGACATAACATTTTACTTTTACTTATTGAAATTCACCAATCTCCTGTAGCGGCTCAGCGTATGGTGGTTTGCTTTCAAGGTACTAAAGATATCACGAACTCAAATACCGATTTCGGCAAAGAAATAATCCCAATTTTAAGTGCCCATTTATCACATCCTCGGCTTAGCGAAAATTATAGTGAGGAAACCTAATAATGTAAACAAATTCATATCTATTTCATATAAGACTCTTTTACCTTTAAGTCCTTTTATTTACGAGCTGTTACTTTAATTAAGTTCGCATTTTCCTTGTGCAAAAAGTTGGCAAAGAGTCAGACAATTCATTTGATCTCGCCCCGTAAGAGTCTGCCCATTATTTCAACAGCAGAAGCTGCTGCGTGGCATACCACTGTGTTAGAAGGGTATAAATTGATTAAAAATGGAACTGGTTTAACGAATTCTTTGTAGCCATTAGAATGGTGACACCCTTGAAAGTTACCAGCTCCAGATCAAATAAACAAATCTTTGAATATCTTTTTATCGACTTTATACTTTAACTTCTTGTTCTTATTACAGACAACCTAGTTTTTTTCCAACCAAAGATAACTAAGACAGATTGTAACGTAGATTAGATTGAAGAAACAACACTATTCATATATCATCGCCGTGTCAAAGTGTGATCAGTTATACAAAAAAAAAAAACTGCCGCTTTACCTTTCTCCCCTGCGAGTATAAACAAGTTAAATTTAGCTTTGTAGGTCAACAAGGGCCATTCCATTCTCGACGCGGGTCACCCTCCACTGTGACGAAATTCTTTGTATTCAATAGAAAAAAGCTCCCCAGCCGCCAACGTTGCGTTGTGTCTTTGAAAGTGAACAAAGGGGCTCGAAACATTGTTATTCCTGCTGTTCCCTTTGTACAGCTTCCGATTGAGATGAAACGGATTCGGATTGGTTTGATTGTGACGAAAATTATCTATGAATGATCTTATTTAAAGCCCTTGGCGTTCCTCGACAATTTTAAGTGACCTACAGATATTTTTAGATGAAGATTAGTGACCATTTAGTGCATGGGTCATATCTGTCGTATTCGCGTTAATATACGGAGCCATTCAACGATTTATTTCTCTTCACATCACATAAGATTGAATTGGTAACAATAAAGTGACCACCCGAATTATTAAGTTACACAATCATTAATAATTAGAATAAATTGTTTCCAATATTCTTCACATTTTATCCATCCATCACGTAAAAAACGCTCAGGCCGTCGTTTATTGTTATTCATCACATGTTTTCACACAGTTCTTTGAACCACAACATATGTAATGGTTCAAAGATCATGTACCGATTTTTTCATAATATTTTGTTTCCTGTATGTATTATTAGCTACGCATTAAACTGAACAATATGGATCAAACAATTTTGAAAATTTCTTGATTAAGTTACGTTTAAAATTTACCTTTGTAACATTTTTAGGTTTGACTGCGATATATGAGTGTCAATATAAAGCCGAGATAATTCTCACTTCATCTCGAACCACTGCCATAATGAATTTAAAACATAGGAATCTTATAATAAAATCAAAGTCGATGAAATCCGTAAAATGGTTTATTTTCCTTCTAACATTAAAGGCATTCTAGCAGACTCAACACCGCGCGTCTTAGTCGTGAATGTTAAAAGAAAATTAAAGTAAAAGTAAAGTAAAGTAAGTAGCAGCCACTGATGGGCGAAAGCGTGTTAAATTAATCCACCACGCGACCAGACTTCACATGATTTCTTCGAAAGAAAAAACTATGGCATTCAATATAATTTTCCCTGAGAAGATGGCAAGCGAGCTGATGGTTCACCTGATGATGAAATGTCCACGGGAGGCGAACATCACTCATATTCGCCTCCTATGGACATTTGCAACTCCCGTGGGGTTGCAGATGCGTTGCCATTTTTTAATAAAGTGGGCTCTCGTTACTTAGCTCACCAGCCGAAACGCAGAATTATAACACTTCTACTTCACACTGGTCTTCTTATTTATTTTTTTATTTAATCTTTATTGCAAACCTTCAGTAAAACAAGGTAACAAAGGGTGGACTTAATGCCCAAAGGCTCTACCAGTCAACCCAGAATGTGGTCAGAGTTTATGGTAGGTGCAGCAAAAGATATGTGTCTTCTGTGAGATTGTATATTATTTAATTCGAAGTTTCCCCACGTGTTTTCCTTCACCAATAAGTGTAATACATCTAATCACTTAAAAATTGGAACTAACGAATTCATTTGTACCGCTACCGGTATTTGAATTCAGTTCGTTCGAGTGTATTGATTGAGATAAGGGCGATGGAACGGAATTGCCAAACAATAAATTCAATCTCAAAAGAGATCCCTTATAAACCCGCAGCTGTGCGGATTTCGATGGAACTTAATCGGCTTCTTGAACTTTCCACGTCCATGTTCCGAGTACCGAAACAACTCAGTCTCATTTGACCGGCTCAAGTTCTATTCTGGGCGGCCCTGAGTAACTGGGCACTTGTAAAACTTCAGATCTCATATTAAGTTACGGAGAGGTATTGTTGTTGTTTGGGCAAGAAACTGCAGTTTCCACAATAAAACTCAGAAAATTCGTTATTTTACAATTTTACTGCCGATTTGATACAAGAGAATTGATGCGTGCAATGGTTGGATTTTGAATATGACAAATCACGTCTACCTTACAATTATGTCATAATATATTTTGATTTAATAATGTAAAAGTACCGACACAATCAATAGCTTGCTATTTATATAGTGTAGGCGCTTGAACAGGTATACTTTAACTGAACTGAACGCTTATGATTAATATTTTGGGATAATTTTGTCCATGCATTCTACTCTGATGGGAAACACGAAACGGACTTCTGGTTACGCATGTTATCAAGAGAACATACTTTGAAGCATTCATGGATACAGCATTACAAATGTTGCAAGTTATTCGAAAAGCTTGGTATATAAGTTTAAATGTTTAAACTAAACGCGGAAAAGTCTGTAATTATAAGTTCATTGAATAATTGTTAGTGCAATTGAACTGCGGCAATTGAACCCATGTCTACCGGATTCGTAAGCAGATGCTTTAACCGCTAAGCTAAACGGCTGATCGCCACACCGATGAAAAACCCAACGTATTTTAACTACAGTGTTTTTGTTTTTGCATTTAATGCAATGCTTGGCGCATCTATTGGAATAGCCTTACAGCACCCAAATAATTTCAAATATCGTTTTACAACGATAATTCAAATGATAGGATGTGTAGACATTGTATATAAGGGATACTCTGTACTCTATCGTTTGAAACTTTCCCAATCCTTTTTTGTCTTTATGTTTTTTTTTTTATTATGCATTCTCTATTATAATCATGGTAACGTAACTAATCATAATCGAAGCTTCCTAATATACTAGGCTATGTAACATAATGTGGGGTAACATTGTTTTTAGGTCTGAAACTTTTCCCAATTTTGGTATGTATGCATTCTCTACGAATATGTTATATAAAAACTAGCAGTGCTATTTTCTGCACTTAATTACATTTTTATTAATAACTATTTCGTATGCATATGTAACTATAAAATATGCGATAATAAACTTTTCGTGGATTCTGCTAAGTGAACAAACATTAAAGTTAAACGTAAGATAAAGTCACGGTTAGCAGCAAGTTTATAAATAGCAAAGGGGACAGCAAACGCAAACAAGATTGGGCTCCATGGCGCAGTTGCCGAGGTCCTGACGTCGGCGCTGGGGGCCGTGCATTCAATTCCCACACGGTACAACTATCTATGTGACCCACAGACAATTGTTTGACCACGTGAAATTTACGTAGGGATGGTAAAAGTCTTTACAACACAGGATAATATTAATACTGCAGTAATAGCAATATTTCTCAAGAGACGACACCGTTAGCTTTACCCGCACAATGTTTACTAAACAACGCTCCTTCTTAACGCTTACGAATATTATGCATACAGCTTTAAGGATCATGAATAAATTAAAATATGCTTACTATACCACCCACGCATTGTTGCTAGAATACAAATTCTCTGCAGGTATCTTTAGATTGGGTTGCCTGAAGGATTTATATGTAATTTACCGGGACTTGAGACTCGTATCAAAGCAAGGAATCTAATTTTGTCTCAAAGAGCATACGGAACGTTTTGCTCTTCTAACACGAGTACAATAGTTGTTGAACATCTTATTCTTACATAATATTTATATATGTAAGACGACGACGACGCCAAGGTGTGGGGTTAATACTGTTGATACTCACGTAGGCTAAAATGACATACTTGTTCTATTATATTGTAAACTAATCGTTTAAAAAAAAGAGCAACTGTTGAGTTTCTTGCCGGTTTCTTCTCAACAGAAACTGCTTTCCGAACCGGTGGTAACTTACGAACGTATTAATTTTTATGTAAAAATTTTGACATTTCATAAGAACGCGCAAGCGTCTATGTGAATAAATATATTTTTGATTTTGATTTTGATTTTGATATCTTACTACTTTTTAAACCCTTGATTATCCCACAAGCAAAGACACGCCGATAGCAATAAGATCGGTAACATTGCAAAATGACGTTATGCGAATAAGACAAATAATGCAAAAGTAAATATTCCATTTTACTACGAACGATAAGCAATAGCAATATATTCTTCGAGAGTTAAGTAACATAACTTTAATGAGTTTTCTTGTGAAAGACAGCAATATGCCCGCTTCAAAGTTATAAACTTTGCAGCTTTTGCCCACAGTTAATGCCCAAGGATATGCTTTTCTACGATGTTTACATCATAACTTATTTTTATTGGATGCTCAAAAGGTGCACTATTTTTAACCGACTTCAAAAGACTCAATTCGACTGTATTTTTTTTTTATGTTTGTCACCACAAAACTTTTTACTGGGCGAACCAATTTTGATGATTCTTTTTTTATTAGACGGCGCTTCCTACGTGGTCCCGTATTAATGTCATTGGTATTGGATCTTGGGCTCGGGAGATACTTAGGGAACACCTGAAAATCAATTATAAAATGAATACAAAGCGAGATATTTGAAGGTCCGTTTTGTTTTTCGTTAGTAAAAAAATGGTTATCGATATGTGAGACCATTCGAAGCGAGTAGATGGTTCACATAACATTAAGAAAACCGCCACTCGTGGACAACTAGTAGTACGTATCGTACAATTTTCTAAGAAGTTACTTTTAAAACAAAACGAACCGTATTTTTTATATAATTGTAAAGTTAAGTAAATCCATATTGTAATAAAAAAGTATCGTCAAACACAGGGCTAATCCGCACTGAAATTCAAATTAACGTATTCGCTGGCTGTGCCACGAGAATTTGAACTCTGATTTTTCAAGTCTATTGAATTAAAAGTGAGTGCCCAGCCCAATGATGTTGTTATAACACAGACACTGAGCAGCTTATCACATGCGTAAAAATTAATTAGGAAACTTTTAATTTACATATAAAATCATTTCTAAATTAAATTACTTGAAGAAGGCCTACGGGCAGTCGGATACACGACCTAATAATGATCGTAGTTTCAAATTCCGTTTAGTCTCAAATACAACAAGTATTCTGATTTGTAATATCGAATATAGCATAATTTATAGCATATAATATAGCATAAATAAGTATAATAGGGCTCGGCCAATGTTTTGGCGATTAGTTTACAATGTGGCGTGTAGAACGTTCTGTTTTCTCGCATACATTTGCGCATTTCACATTAGCTGGGTGAAACTCATACACGCCTACTCCTACCTTAAAGGCCGGCAACGCAAGTGCGACTCAACCGATGTTGCAAATGTACATGGACGGCGGTGATCACTTACCACCAGGTGACCAGCATGCTCGTTTGCCTCCTTTTCACATTAAAAAAAACTTTATCGATTTCTTCATTTTATTTCTCAACTAAACGCTTCGTAATAATGCTATTAAACTTTAACGTTTTAAAACAAATATAATGATAGTGTAATGGTATCCCACTGCCGCTTTGTTATAAGCCGCCTGCAAAACTTTTTACTACCGCACCATAGCTAAGAGAGACGTTAAATTTATGGCATGTGCAATTAGTTACTGGCGCATACGAGCAATTCTGAGGAACGGATTTTCTCTGCGGTGAATTCAAAGATAAATTGCATAATAAATATAGATTAGGAGAGGCTTTAATTGTTGAGTAGAAATTGCTTCCTAGATATTGTTCGATATTTATTCAACTTCGCTGTCTAAGATCTAACATTTCAATTTATTGATATTACATGAAATAAAAGAGGAAACAGTGGTGAAAATAATTAAATTATTTGATGTTTATATGTCAATATAATATTTAATATTGTTTTATACAATATTTATACGTTGCGAATATATGAGTAAATTCACTAAAACAAACAAATATTTTTTTTTATGCGAAAAGTTGGCAAACGAGCAGACGGTCGACCTGATGTTAAGTGAATACCGCCGCCCATGGACATCTGCCACACCCGAGGGTTACAGATGCGTTGACAACCTTTTGAAAATTGGACTCCGGCTACCTCACTCACCACACGAAACGCGAAAGTATTTGTCATACTTCCACTTTACGCTGGTCTTCTGTGAGGTCGTAGTACTTACCCGGACGGGCCTGCCCATTCGTGTAACAGCCGAGGCTGCTGCGTAGCCCTACCACCGTAAACTATTAATAAAACACCGTAAAAATTAAAGAATTATTTCGACTTTTGTTTGAAAAATGGAACAATTTTTATAAAGAAAGAACTATGCAAAGCAACTTTTTTTTGCGTTTCTTTAGAATAATTCAACTTAAAGTTTGGTTCATAGAGTTGAACAAACTAATTCAAATGAAACCAGTGTAAAATTATTTCTTACGAAATTTTCTGGAAAGCTACACCAGAAATATCAACTGGGGCTGTCTGCCTGGTTTTCCTGTCAAGATTCAGATGTACATACATTTTTATCCTTTCATTTTAAAACATATCTTTATGTTTTGTATGTATTGAAAGCTGACGCATTAGCATTAAAAAATTCACATAAGTCGATCAGTGAACATACTCATTAACTATACACAATACATAAATATCAAACAGATTAATACATGATATTCTTTTCAAAATAGAATTCAAAAGTCACTCTCAACATCAATGTTCTATAACAACTTTGTCAAATATTATGTAACAGTTATGTTAAGAACATATATGTATATAAGAGAGAAATTATACACTTGTTGTTGTAATAGAAATTTCGAAACTTAAACCTGTCTAAGACAATGCTTTTTCAGTTACGACCCGTTTAAGAAAATTACATAGATATTAACAATATTATATACACATATAATTTAATTTATGGCAGCGACGTTACGTTAAGTCTTGGAAATTAGGAAACTTATTTTTTCTTCAATTTAACTGAGAACATTTAACCATTTGCGGGTTTCATACAATCTCATTTCTTTTAATGTCACGGGCCTCTAGTATTTTCCGAGCACATACCGTATTGGAAACGTGAGGCAATGGGCTCGATTTTCTACGGCGTCAGCATATTCCATTCGGCAAATCGAGAGTTCAAAATGTTTATTTTCTGTTCCCTCCGTTCAATGTTGACTGGAATGAAACCTTTTGAATCAAGTTGCTATCAGCAAATATGCAAAAGACTTGCTTGCAGCAGATAGAGTTCTGGAAAGTATAAAAATAGGAGATTTGTATACGCAAATCGATTTGTATACGGAAACTGCTACAGCGATTTTCATGAAATTTAGTATGTGCGTAGATTCGGGGGCGAAAAATCGATCTAGCTAGGTTTAATTTTTAGAAAATGTCCTTTTATCCCTGTTTTCAGGGAATGAAAAATATAATTCGAATATGACGGTAAATTTCGCCGCAAATGTCATAATAGCTCGGTCGGTAATTGGGCGGCCCCAAAACAAACGGCCGTGGTTCGCGTCACGATCATTTACACATCTATTTTTTTACTTTTTTTTCGATTCCAGATCATTGCTTTCTTTATTTTTAATTTTTTGTCAATTTGTTATTTTGTTATTTCTTTCCCTTTGTTTTTAAAGTTCTTTCTTTTGTGAAAAATATCAGTTCATATTTTCTTATTATTACGTAATTTCCAAAATACACGATTTACCAAATAAAAACAAACCGAGCAAAGCTCGGTCCTCCGGGTACTTTTATATTATGCTAACAAATTCTTCTTAAGAAATTGGCAAAACGCGGCATTGTATTCTTTTATCTAAACTAAAGTATATTCGCCGCTCGAGTTCAGTGTGTTAATGCGGTGAATTATATTGATTTATATCGTAAAACAGCTCTAGACAAGTTCTCAGTTTACTCTACATGAATGAACTGGATTCAAGAAGCAACCCAGCGAAATCCTTTTTGTTGGTATCAGTGTAAGGAAATTTTCTAGTGTAACTCTACCTGCCTTGATTGCTTGCGTGCATAGCTTAGCGTGCCGGGGAGGCAAAGATATCTTCTTGGCTGTGTATCTGCTCCATCAGAAATTTTTCCCTGGAAGTTAGCCAAAAAAATTGTGAGATGTTCCTCTGTTTGTTTGTATTTTATACTTTATTGCACACAAGGAAATGTAAAGAAAGAAGATACAGGAAATATAGTGTACATACAGGCGGTCTTATTTCTAAGGTAGCATTACTTCCAGGGAACCTTAGGGTACAGGATAAAGATAATAAAGTTGCGGGATAACTTTGGTGCAGAGAGTAGATTATTTAAAGGTTGAAAATTGGAGCGTCATCTAAATAAGGATATAGAGCGTGCTCGTTTTTGTCCGAAGATGAAATGGCATTGCTTGGGGAATCTGGGAGCACCGATTTGTCAACCGCATCAATGCCCTTGTGATGTGAACTTAGACAAATATGATGTCGACGGAAATTATGCCAAAAAAGTGCTGGCCTATTTTCCCGCCACAGTTTTCCGAACGGAGTAATCCGTGGGGCAGCCGCATCAAAGTTTTAGAAAGGTTTTTTTAAGCCCTAAACATATTCGCGGCTCGTTACAAAAGAGCTGGTTCTTTCTCCCTCAAAGGTTTAAGCATAACTATTCAGCTAGGCGATGTAGTTCGCGTTTGGCACAATGCCGCATGAACTAGTTTTAACTAGTTTTATTAGATAACATTCAATTTAGTCAATATTTAATATTGTATTTTTTTTCTCCGATCAATAACTATATCTCTAACGTTAAAAAATAAAATAATACATTTGAATGCACAGTTATTTGCCGGTTCTATCTTGGCCGAGTTTGTGAACGGATGGTAAATTAAGTCGTTCATCAATGATTAAAGAAAGCATGTATTAATGTATTTTTGTGATTTTGACTACCTATAAATGACCACGGTGAGAATTTGTATGGAATCTCTCGTAAGTATTTGATTAAATTTCAATTCTCAAAAACGAATATACAAATATACAATATTCCAAACCGCTTTTCTTTTGTTTCATTCACAATAGAAACATAAACATTCATATTATTCATAAATAAAGTGTACTCAACTCCTTCTTAATCTTAAAAATTTTTCCATATTATTTATGGTCATAACACATACAATGAACTGGACTTAAAAACGTTCGCGATGATATCTTATTTGCTTTGGATGCCTTTAAATATATTTTTCAAGTTTAACTGAACTATTTTATAGATATAAAATTATATCGTAACCCATATACATAGGTATCATAATTTTTTTTTTTTAAAAACATTGCCCTTACTTTAGGATAACATTATCCTGTGTTGTAAGGACGTTTTACAAACATAAACTGTAACGCGGACAAACACCCAGATGCGACACAACTATCTGTGAGTCACACAAATAGTTGTCCCGTGTGGGTATCGAACCCACGACCCCCGACGCCGAAACCAGTACTTGGCAACTGCGCCATGGAGTCATCGACATAAATACAAATTGATTATGGAATGTTGTTTATTAGATAAAACAATCGTTATGATGTTATTGCATCTGCGTTTTAGATTATTAAAATATCAGTACTAATTTAGACTACCATTAAACATTTTTAAACATGTAATAAAATGACGTGTATATTTTTTGACATCCCTTACCGGTTTTTGACCTAGTAAAAGGGTGCTTTGAAAAAGCCGACTGTATAGAGGAAGTCTGCAACTTCAAAGGAGCATTTGGCGAAGGTTAAACGTGATATATGTTACACCAGTAGTACCCAAAATGCGCCCATAAATTGTGAAAAAAGAGTTTAACACAATTTATACCTTTTGGCCGACTAAAATATTCACTATTTTATTTTACTATTTTAATAGAAACGAACTGAAAAAATTTTCTGTACTGTTAAATGCTAAGTAAAACTCGCGTATTAACTTATTTTACAGGATTCATTGAAAGCTAGAGATAGTTTTGCGACTATATAAAATGCGATAGACTTTGAAATCAAATCCCAAATCAAAGACATGCCTATTCGAATAAAAAATTTCACGTTCGAAAAATGGCTTCAAAAGTGAATGAACGCAGCACGAGAATAGAATGTCAAATATTGTAATGTAGATTAATTGAAAAGCACAAAAATTGTTTGCATGGATTTTGAATTGACTGGAACAATACTCAATATTGAAACGAATCTGTACATCTATACAGATAAATAAAATTGGAGTGTCTGTTTATAGTATTAAAATAACTGCATTTTACTAAATGCATATGGATGTATACACGGTACGTATACCAAAATAAGTCTGTTTGTTCTGACTAATCTCTGAAACGGCTGGACCGATTTTTGACGGGACTTTCGCTGGCAGATAGCCGATGTAATAAGGAGTAACTTAGGCTAATTTTATTTTTAGAAATTTGATTTATTTTAAATTCCACGCGAACGAAGTAGCGGGCACAGCTAGTTTAAAATAAATTATTACCGTCTTCAAAAGATAGAAATGCATGCTTTTACCGTTTGTCCCACTCACATTTCCGTGTTTTTTTCCACCCTTTTCTATCATATAAATTTATTCTTTTAATGATGATTATGCCAAATTGACTAGGTACTTCGTTCTATCTTTAACCGCTGACAACATATAATAAGTTGGCAGTTTGCCATTCTTAAATAAGAAATTCCTTTACAAAATTACTAATTACTGCTTGTTCGTAGTAACAATATCCTTTGTCTTTAGGCCAAAGCTTTCTTTGTCCTTTAAATGTCAACTCGTCTGGTTAATTTAATACCCCTGTCGACCCTTAAATGAAATCGCATCTTTATACTCATGTTAGGGGCATTCCCTTAGTCACTTTTGTTTTGTTTCATTCGAAGGAACTGTCCTTTGTAAAAAAGTTGCAGATATATCTGAAAAAGTATTAAAATTGATCATTTAAAACTTAGTTCAAAAAGAGACTTAGGTCTGAAAAACTTTTGTAACTATCACTAGATTCCTATTCCCTTTCTTCTTATAAGTATAATTTATTTTACGGTAACCCTGTATGGTTTTCACTAAAAATTTTCATTTATACATGATTTCTAAAAGGTAAATTTTTTCACTTATTCCTCCCTTTACCTCCTTGATAGTAAGTAAACTTTTCACTTGTCACATGTATTAAAGTTAAAGTTTCGCATTTATACTTTGCCTGTTTCTAAATATAATTTAACGGGTGACCCAATTTGTACATAGTTCACATAGTTTTACTTAATGTTTAATAATAAATTTACCATAAACGACTAGAAAACTAATTTCGCAAGAGCTTAACGGATTTAACTGAGTTGTACAGTGGATTAGGTTTTGTAAAATTTTAATGATGATTCCCGCCGGAGGAAGAAGCGCAATGAACGAAACAAGCCCACGTGTCCACATTTAATTTTAAATACATATTTGGACCGACTTTACTTAAATGTAACAGCCTATATACATCCCACTGCTGGGCAAATGACTCCTATTTTCACAGGGCTTTAGGCCACTCCACAAAGGCAAAAGGCAAAGTCCACAAGACGTGATAAGTCAGCAATTAAATTAACAACTCGATTGATGCCGGTACTGGGGTTTGAACTCGGGTTGCTCGAGTGTTTTGAATAAGAAGCGAGCGCCCGGACAATGAGCTATCACGTTATTTTAACAACTTACAGGAATAGCCACGCAGCAGCCTCGGCTGTTGCACGAATGGGCAGGCCCGTTCGGGTAAGTCTTAATTTGCAAATACTTTCGCGTTTCGTCTCTGGTGAGTGAGGTAAAAAAAAGGTTTTTAATAATCCATAATTTTTATAAAAAAAAAAAAAAAAAAAAAAAAAAATATCGGCAAAGCTCGAGTTACCAAATGTTTAAAAAACATCCCTACAACGCTGTTAATGGAAAAAAATGGCAGCAAAATAAGTGACGTGGTAATATGAAATAAAATTCAAACTTAAAGCAATGAATGTTGAGGGAATTATATCAAGAACAAATAGTAATCCTGTTCGTACATCTAATGAAATATACTTTATATGTAACAAAAATAACAAATCTTCTTTATTATTTCAATTTCAAAGAAGACTTACTAAACGCAGTCAAAAACTTCCACTAAAACAACGCTGTTATTTCCCTTTATCTAGCGCTTTCTTTGTCCTTTAAATGTCAACTCATCTCGTTAATTCAATACCCCTGTCGGCCATTAAACGCTTAATGAAGCAAATTCTCATTTTTAATTTTACCTTGGAAGAAACTCATTCTCCATATTTTTTCGAAGTCGCTTTAATAAAGTGCTTTCAAGTTAAGACAATAAAGCAAATATATTTCATAAAGTCAATTGAATGTATCTTCATAATGTTCGTTTGAAGGAGAAACTAAGATCTTAGTAATTTTTGAACCCTTTCTGTACCGGTTTTCCTCTTCTGTCTTTATCTATACTTCTTTTCTATACTTTATCTTAGTATAATAAAGCTGAAGAGTTTGTTTGAACCCGCTAGTTTTTGGAACTTCAAGTCGGATGTGGATGCGGATCATTGAGAAGCAGAAACGTTTCTCGAGGATGAAATCGCATGGAACAGCTATGATTTATATTTTCGAACAACAAAAAGTAGTCTGCTTAAAAAAACACATCTGCATTCAATTCTTCGTTGAAACTACAAAACTTTCAAATGCTACTAACATATATCTGTACAACACTATTAAGAGTAACATACAACAGTACTAAGTGTACAGATATAACATTTTAATATCTGTATACTTTTTCATATAAAAACAAAGAGCGCAAGAAAACATTTGAAATGCATTTTAGCGGAACTTTATTTGTTATGTCACAAATGTGTCCTGTTTTTCCGTTTACCTCGCATTTCTAAACAAGAAACGTATCGTACTTTACGGTATACGAGAGCGGCAGAACAGGGGGTGGTCTGGTAGCGTCCCGTCCCCCTCCCCACTAATAGACAGCTGGAGCTTTTTAGGTCAGGGGGGTTGTTAGTGGGTGGCCGATTTGAGCACGCATATGCAAGGCATATTCGTATACTACATACTTGGACATGAAAATTACGCAACACCATCACACAGACATCCCCAAAAGTGGTAGAGGTACTACCCACATTTAACGGACTTAAATTTGACTTGAAAGTCGTAAACACTAGAGGCGGGGAAATCGGAAATGCGGAAAATTTATCAGAGCACAACTTTAGGTTTGGACGCATTACTTCAGCAGCCACCAGGTTACTACTATTTATTTATCTATTTAAGCTTTATTGCTACACCTTAGACTAAGGGCTACAATGGGCGAACTATGTGTTGTGACATTCAGATAAACCACACTACCATCGGCTTTCGCTTCACGTGAATGCAAGTTCACTTGTTGCTCATATGATTGCAGTTGACTAATAAAATCCCGTTCTATTCAGTTTTCCTTTCTGACAGCTGTTACTCATAAGTTTATATCCCGCGTGTCCAGAGTTTAATTCCAATATATTGATAAATCATTTTTTTATGTTTCATCTTCTACAGAAATCACTGCCACTTTAGATACACTTTTATTTTTTGTATCTAAAATTCATTTACATCTTCTATCGACCTCCTCCTTCGGGCCTAACCGATGCCTATACTAAGTAGTATATTCCCAATTACTGCTAAAATGATTGGCCTCGAAAAAAAGAGAAAAAAATTACAGTCACCACAATGTTTTTATAAACCAACGAGACCCTCGTCTGAGAGCAAAATATAAAGCACTTTATTATTTTAATTACTATTACTACAGTACCACTCTTGTTTCTGCTTATTATAAAAAAACTGTTATTGTTTCTAAAGTCTTTTGAAATAAATATAATAGCCAATAGAGACAAAATCTTATCAACCAAGGAGAAACCTTCAGAGATACCACTACTAAAGTAAGAAGATTACTACACGTATTAACGACACGGACCTACGAAGGTCCGTATGATAGTGACGTAAACTAACGTTTCTATAAGCGATAGTAGCAAACACCCGCTTGGTTTCTATGATAGTAGGTGATAATTACTACCCGTCGTAAACCGTTAATACCTGTGTCGCCAATTACGTCCCTTATGGAACCCTACCGTGTCCAAAGCGGATAACAAGCCTTTGATGACAGGGCGCATCAGGATTTCCCATGATTCACTAAATTGTTAATGGTTGGAACCTCACACACGGGCTTGATCGCTTAAGAACCCATCCATTATTGTTGTATGTCAACATGTCAACATGTCCTCTGTAGAATGATCAACTCTACGGCTGGAAAGAAACTTCCATATTTATATTGAATTTTTGACTTTTCTTGATGCCTATATGGCTCTACCACTGGATTGGGATCTTGTTATCAAACATAGTAATTCCCGTTCACATACAGCATTTGTTGCTTGGATCAGATTAAAATGAGTGTTTTTCAAGCTGACGTGTCGGGAGTTAAAATTAAGTAGCTCCCGTTAACTCTAGAATTAACTCGAATGCACCCACATTATATTTGTATAGAAAGTAGGAATCGTGAAAATTATTTCACTCCATTCCTATGCGATTTCGAGTAATTAGGCTAAACTTTCACCCTAATGCGAACGAATAAATTTTTAATACATTTTCATCACGAATTAGTACCGAACTCTTATAATACTAGCTGACTCGGCAAACGTTGTTTTGCCATCCTTACTATCTTTACTAATATTATAAAGGCGAAAGTTTGTATGTATGGATGGATGTTTGTTACTCTTTCATGCAAATACTACTGAATGGATATTAATGAAACTTTACAATAATATAGCTTATACATCAGAATAAGACATAGGGTATAACTTAAATACATATTTTATATATATCGGTCTTTCTGTCTTAATGTTACACCTTCAGTCTATTCTACGCAGACGTAGTCACGGGCAGCAGCGAGTATAAATTATTTGTAGAGGAATCGGAACGCACGCATAAAGTGTTTGACATAGTTGACAGGTTGACAGGTACAGTTGGTATGGGAAAATAAAATTGTTGCTATTTCGATTTTCCATGCAATATTTTCCATAATTTCTAGTTGTTTAAACCTTCCCTGGACTGCCACAAATATTTCAAAAATTAGCCAAATCGGCCCAGCCGTTCTCGACTTTTAGCGAGTCTAACTAAAAGCAATCCATTTTTATATATAAGAAAATATACAATGGTTTGGGGCTATGTAATCAGCAAGAAGTCACTACACCGCCGGTCCAATAAAAACCTATTGTGAATCAAAATTCCTGATCAACAGTAGCAGCGATAGGTGATCCCGATTGTGTGAAATTGAGTATTTGCTTAGTACAATACACAACGCTCAACTTATAAACAGTAAACGACATAAAGACTGACGCTAGCAAATCGTGGCATCCCTTTGCTGTATAACGGACGATGGAGCAAGCCTGTTTAGACAAACGCGAGAACGCCGAGAAAAAAGGATGGACGTCTAGCCGCCAGAAGTTGAGGGGGATGAGTTTGATTTTCATCCGCGACCGAAGTTTGCACAACACTTAAATTGTCGGCATTTATCGTCTTCCGAAGGCCTCATTCGAGATCGTTGCGTTCGTACTCAAAACCTTTCGTCGAGTCAATTTATTAATGTCTTAACTCTTCAGGCTTTGTTGCCTATAAATACTTTAGTTTTCATGGTTTCACTGTAAAGAAAGAAGTATACGTCATAAAAAACTAGTAGGCTTAATAACCCACGTGAAAATCAAAACAATGTGTTCCGAGCCAGACACGAAGTCCTGTCAATAAGAGTAAGTGATACATCTAACAATATTATTCACTTTATGGTATCTTATATATAAAACAAATAATTTGCTCCGGGGTAATAAAATTACTTCTCGAAATGAAAAACTTCCAATTGAAATATGTAAAAGGGGATTCTGATTAAATTTATATTTGTTTTATTATTATTCTCTTGCAACGTGCGAACTTTCTGCATATTTGAACTATCCAGCAGTAGACGATGAAGTTTCACAACGAAGTTTTTAATATCGGACCATCTCTGCTACGCGGTTGCGAAGTTTTTCAATGAAGGAGTTGTGTTACCTTCTCCCGTCGACACGTATTTATACATCTAACCTACATACAACATCTTTAATATTGAATACGTTACTGGGTTTATACATGTGTTAGTATTGAAACAAAAGACATTTTTATAAATAATAGAAATAAAAACACTGTAGTTAATTAACAAGGAGTTACATAGAGGAAAGACTAAATTTATTTGGTTTTTTTTTTACTGTGCTGATGTCAGCTTTCGACTAATTATTTATTGTAATTTCATTCATCTTTCACTGGTTGTCTTTAGTCCCAAAATTAAGTAATAAGTAATCTTGAGTGAATGCTTGGTGCAATCAACAATTTTGTTCAAGAATTTTTGTTCAAGAACATAAACTTGAAAACGACGAAAAATATGACGCTAATATTCATCATGTATGGACAACGTCTATTTCGTTATTTTGCATTTATATGATAACAAAACTAAATTTGCACTACAAGGGGACCGTGTAACAAATTTCAACAATACTGATACAAATATGATGAAGTGATATATTCAAAAAAACGTACGAAAGGTTCCGTGCCATTATTATATAAATATTTTTATTCGGTTTTTTAGTATTTGTTGTCATAGCGGCAACAGAAATACATCATCTTTGAAAATTTCAACTGTCTGACTATAACGGTTCATGAGATACAGCTTGGTGACAGACGGACAAACAGACAGACAGCAAAGTCTTAGTAATAGGTCCGGTTTTACCCTTTGGGTACGAACCCTAAAAACAAACCTGTAAAACTCATTGGTTTGCGTCAAAAACAACCGTAGCGTATTTGATATACGTATCTTCATCCATACACACCAAATGCTGTTAAAGCCAGTTGATGGTCTTCGTAGTATTCCTCAATATTATCATGGACTTCGTGCCTTTGAATAACATTATTCCTCTGCACGTTTTCCTCGTTGTGTTTTCCTTGCAGCACGTTTCCCTTGCAGCTCGGTCGCTGTAAGCCTGTATATTTACATTTAAATCAAGCGGAAGCCTTCTACATTAAATTGCGGTTGTCTAGTGAGTTCTGGCTCCGGAGACAGGCACTTTTCCATCTAGAACTCACGGACATCGTTAAATAAAGTAATATGGCAACCTTGGATGCTCTAAAAATTATTCGGCAACATATTATTTACACATTTAAAAAAGTGATTCTCCCGATATTAAGAGCATATAAGCCTTGCATTGCACATTTTGGTGACAATCCTTATTATTTTTAACCCATTTTAACACTTTTCCGCTGGTTTGTAGACCTGTCACATTTAATTTCTATTAAATGGATAATTGAGCAAATTGCTTTTGATTTTAACATACGCATATATTTCTAAGAAAGCTTCCAATGATGTTCCACGTAATGTAACCTGTACTTCACCGAACCTTAATAGGCATTTAAATGTAGGGTAGAACGGCAAATTAATTAGGGTGACGTCATGCTCAAATGCTGAGGACACCTAACGTAAGTAAATATCAAGTAAATTGGTGTGTTGTGGCAGAGTCTTATGTCCAGAAGTTGGCTGCTACTGGAGACGACCCCGATGTTAATTTAGCCCCAGCGGCCCTCAGAAGCACGCGAGTCAACGTGCCAATAAGGCCGTAATCTCTCTATTTCATTCTAACTTATTATTTGAAGGTCTAAAACGTTCTAATTAAATTTTCTTTTGAATGCTATTTGTATCTAAAATGATACAATAGAATTTCGTTTGTTTAACTCTGCTTTTGATTCGCCCACGGGGTTTGGTTAGTGATTAAAACAAAGGGATTGCTAATTTCGACCCGAGCTGTGTTCTTTTGAAGGTTCGGCCGACCGCAACGGAAACGCCGCCGGGGTTAATAACACCTCCGTGTTCCCGGGACAGAGGTGGACCTTTGGTGACAGCAACAATAAACAAACTTGTAAATGAATCTACATAAATACTCCTAAAACCTTCTAATACAAATCCCATCGAAGTTCTGTGCTTTTTAACATAAAAAACTTTCGTAAATAAATATTCAACTCAGAGGGAAAGTTATTCTGTGCTGATGCAAAGGCGAATATAACAGACTCATCACGCGTGGATTACGTATATGTATTATCATTTATATGTCTTCACAAGTAAATATACACTACAAGAGGACTGGGTAAAAATTTCTATCACTTTTCACATACATTATCAATATTGGGACGCGTCAAACCATGTAAATAAGAAATAGTATCACATATCGCCAGGTGATCCATCGAGGTAGAGGTAGAGAAATGGTGATTTAAATCATCCAGAGCGATAGAGATGGGAAGGTTTGATACACGCGACTTACCGATACCCAGAGTCCCAAGGAACTTCCAAATACCAGCAGGAGTTGACAAAGAAATGTTATCGATTATATAACGGCGTTTAGCGTTGCGTATCATCTGATTACATCGATTATATTATCATTTTCAGTTGCGTATTAGAGCAATGTTAGCTTCCAAAGCTATCTATACCCAGAAACGATGTAAAATGTTCACATCTGGTTATAGAAAAATTGGGATAAACTTGAAATACAATTTGGGATATCTGAATATTCCGCTGACTGACAGTCGTGGTTGTGTATGAATAAATAAGATCTATTCGCCATTCTGCAATCAAATTAAACTTAAATCCCCGAGCGCCGAACAGTCAGCTTTGAGTCTGTTTAAGCCAGGTCACCGCAGCAAAATCTTAGTAACTGTTGCTTTAGATTAGGTCACTGAAGCTGTTAAAACTAAGAGAGTTATTTAATGACCTATTTCCCAATCGAGACAGTTATAACAAAGTTAGATTAATTTGTCAATATAATGATTCAATTAAAGTTACTCATGAATTGCACGTTTAGATAGTAATATTGATTTATAGAAAAACAGTAAGCTTAGTACCTATGCTCTCAAGTCTATCGATTTTTAACCGACTTCCAAAAAGGAGGAGGTTTTTTCTACATGTTTTAAGGAGGAGGTTTCTCAATTTGACCGTATATATATATATATTTTTTTTATGTGTATTCGTAGATAACTTCGTCGTTTATGAACCGATTTTGATCCGATATGATATCCCGAGGGTGGTACCATATTAATTAACTCCGGATCTAATGATGGCATCCCAGAGAATTCTTAGGCCATCATTGAATGTTATAAGTACTAACAATGTTTTAAATTTTCTGATTGAAGTCGTTTTTTTTTTAATGGATACTCTCTGCTCTGAGAATCCTAACAAACGTGACGGATGAAGGTTATAAACAGATTGTGAGATTTCTTCGCTCTAAACTATCTCAGTACCAGTATTGAGTACACGTCATCCAAATACGTGTGAGTTATTATTTCCTTTTGGACACCTAGTATCTAGTATCTACTAGCTGACCCGGCAAACGTTGTTTTGCCATATAATTATTTCTACGGTACAAAAAAATGTTTTGGGTGGACCACCCTTAACATTTAGGGGGATGAAAAATAGATGATGTCCGATTCTCCACCCTGGCCGATATGCACACAAAATTTCACGAAAATCGGTCGAGCGGTTTCGGAGGAGTTCAATTAGAATCACCGTGACACGAGAATTTTATATATTAGATGTATGTCTTACATATTTAGTATTATAACTGTGCACAGTTGCTTTACCACGAATGGTCAGGTCCGTCCGGGTAAAGTACCCACACTTCTGCGTTTCGTTGAGTGAGGTGCCGGGCCCCACTTCATTAGGAGGTGGTCACGCATCTCCAAGCCTACGGGTGTTGCAATGTCCATGGGCGCTTGTTTAATCGCTAGCCACTTTCTCACATAAATAAAATAAAAAATAAAAATAGTGTGTTCAAATAATCGATTGTAATATTACATCCACCACAATATGGACCATAGTTTACGCCATATTAACACCGCTGGTCAGCGAATCGGTGTCGTTTGATACCATATGATGAATCAAAAATCAAAATCAAAATCAAAATCATTTATTCATCGACATAAGAAAGTTACATTTCATTTATCGATAGTCATATTTTTTTAAATCTACCACCGTTTCGTAATGAGGTTCCTCTAGCGGAGAAGAAACAGGTGAAATAAACTCCGTAGGTATCCTCTTTTTTGTAATTCTTTTTTTTTTCTTAACAAAAAATTAAAATATTATACAACTGATTATTTTCCTTTTAGAAATAGCTTGGGAGCGATCAACTCATTCCCAGGGGTTATTGTCATTAAGGTATTCATTTGTACTATAATAACTCTTTTTATAAAGTTTTTCTGTAATAAATTTCTTAAGCCTGTTAATAGGTTATGAAGTTTTTGCGATCAACTTTAACCGAATGAAAATAGTCGATTTTATTCGACAATTGCTACACTACTGGAACATAGAAAATCACACAAATAAAACAAGTCCGCAGCCGGAACCCGTCATCCCCTTAACCCGAATAGAAAATATGTTATCAAATAACATTCCCGAGCCAGTGTTGTCGCAAAGAGCACTCTGTTGACAGTACTTAAGTCGATAAAACGAAATAATGCCGTTTCGTACTACTTCAAATATCAAAACCGACTTCAAATATCTCGCTCTGTATTCATTTTATAATTGATTTTCAGGAGTTCCCAAAGTATCCCAAGCCCAAGATCCAATAAAAAGAAATTAACATGGGACCACGTGGGAAGCATCAGCTTTCAAAAAAAAAAAGAATCATCAAAATAGGTACACTCAGTCGAAAGTTCTGAGGTAAAAAAACATAAAAAAAAATACAATTGAATTAAGAACCTCCTCCTTTCTTGAAGTCGGTTAAAAAGAATAAAATATAGTATGTTGCTATTGTATTACATCGCAAATGAATGAATTACAGGTGAATTTTGTTTATGTCTTTGAGAGGACGTACATAAGTACAGAACGCCCTATTTATTTGAAGAAGTATTTGAAATCGGTTACGTTAAGTCGTGAATGTTTAGGAACTACTATTGGCATACGAACTTGTGAGCTCAGATAATTTAATTTAGCTCTCTTGAGTCTCCGAATTGTCACGCATCGCTCGAAGGCGAACAGAATATCGAATATCGGCACCTATTCCCTGATCTATACCCGAATTTGATGAAGGGATTCGTTTCAATATCGTAAATATATGAGTAGAGTTGTTATTCTCTCTCTCTATCTCTCCTTCTGTCTCTGTTTCTGTCTTTCTGTTCTTCTATTTACTTTTATCAATCGTTAAAGGTCTTTTTCAAAAGATTATTTACACATTCACACCATCGAAGCTTAATTTTTTCGTCTATTTCAATTTTCCCCGTATTTTTACGGATCCCAACTTTTCTTACCTTACTCGGATCATTCCGCTAGTGCAATTTTTCCGAGGCTCTCGCCGCCGCTCCAGATCGTTATCGGAACTCATAATGCCATTTCCCCATACCCACTTGGGATAGTAAATTGAGTCGCTCAGTGATATTGCCTCCCGTGACATTAGGAAGCAATTTCTTACGTGCAGACCGCAACGTCGACGTCGGCGGAGTGCCAATATAATGGAGCAAGTTACTTTCGCGATTGGTACTTAAGTGGGGGTGATAAATTAACCGGCCTACCTGAGCGAATATTGTTTGTTATATATAATTCTTCTGTACGTGTGTATGTAACTGAACTCTTCCTAAACGGCTAGGCCGATTTAAATGACATTTTTTGTGTGTCTTCAAGTAGTGTTATATATATATATATATATATAACACTTAATTTAACATCAACGTATAAATAAAAATCTAAACCATTCTTAGAATAAAATATCAGTAAAATCTGTCCAGCCGTTTAGAAGGATATATAACCACCCATACACTAGAAAGACACTATCACACAATATTTTTCCCAGTTGTGGGCATCGAATCCACACGCTATAATTCAAGAGATAGGTCCACTATCCACTACTCCAATCGGGTCATCATACAGCCTTATACTTTTACTCATTATTTTCATACAATTAACGTAAACATCACTTCATTAATAAATATTCAACAATAATAAAGTACTTATCTGAAATATTCGGTAGAGTCAGATATTATGACCGATAGGAGGCAGAGAAACGTTTCGTTCGTAATCTCGAACTTCAGTCCCTACTCACAGTGCTCCCGGTATTTTATTTTATACAATTTATTTAAAATGTTGATATTAATTTTATAAAAAAAAATTTTGTTTATCATCTCACTCAAAGCCTAGCAGCACACAATGGACGGAACTCCAAACAGCGAATGAGATTCCTCTGAAAATTGGTTCTTTTATTCTAATATTTGTTTACGACTTCAGTGTCTTAGGCGCGCCTCTCACGAAACAAGCTTACTCGCTTAATTTAGCTGCTAGATTTAGGTACTTGTTTCCAAAATTGCTGTGACGCTAAATTTCCTAATAGTTTTTATAAGGTTATCTGTCACTTTATAATATTATGGTCATATGTCACTTTATGCGCGTACAAAACCACATGACTCCGATTGGATTTCATTCGAATCCAGCAGCAAATCTAACTAGGAAAGTAAGAAATGAAAATAAATCCAGCATGCTTAAAAAAAGCCCATAGTGACAAAATACTTTGATGACTCCGTGGTGCAGTTGTCAAGGTATTGGCTTTGGCGTCGGGGTCATGGGTTCGATTCCCACAGCGTACAACTACTTGTGTGATAGTTATGTTCGTAAAACGTCCTTACAACACAGGATAATGTTATTCTAAAGAACATTTCCAGAAAGAAAATAATTTTGGTAAAATATTTGTCCGTAATATACCGCAAATTATCCTTGTACTGGGAACAGAATCTTGACCTAATTTTGCCCTATCAGATTTGATGCCATCTTCACGTAAAATAAAATTATATTGAGCGCGTGCGTATGTCAATAAGGTCAGGTAAATGTCAACTTTGTCAAGTTAATATTCGTCTCTCCAGAGCCTAACCTAAAGGCACCTAACGTTATTTAATAGATGTTGACTGAACTTTATTCTTTAAACTTTTATATTTAGGAACGTCGAATTATCCGGTGCCTGTCATATCAACTACAAATAGCTGTTTTACATTACACTAACAATCAACTTTTCAACAACGTTTGATTTTGATTTTGACAACAATCTAGGTCATACTGTTAATATGTTATAGTTAATATAAATTTCAACAAAATAAACCTTAGTATTTAAAGGTAACCTCCTTTAAAATTTCATCACAGCATAACAACCCCTTTAAAATATACAAGAAATAATTTTGCACAGACAATAAAACGATGTTAAATTATTGTCAGCTTATTTTGTTGGTTGTTGAGGTTTTATTATAATTGCCTCGCGATTTCGGGCGTGCCGTAAAATATTATATTACATACTTACTTCAAATCAAAACGTATTCCATCGCTTAGTAAATTATATTCTATCTCGTCACGCTTAGTACTAATAAACTTGGTTAAACACAGACAGTTCGTCTGCCCAACATATTTGAGTCATGGAACGAAAGAAATTATTCATTACTTAGTGCTATAATTACAAGCAAACTTAAGTGATTTTTAATCTCGTGATTTACGGTGGTAGGGCCACGGAGCAGCCTCGGCTGTTGCACGAATGGGCAGGCCCGTCCGGGTTAGTACCACGACCTCACAGAAGACCAGCGTAAAGTGAAAGTATGAGAAATACTTTCGCGTTTCGTCTAGTGAGTGAGGTAGCCGGAGCCCAATTTTCAAAAGGTTGTCAACGCATCTGTAACCCTCGGGAGTGACAGATGTCCATGGGTGGCGGTATTCACTTAACATCAGGTGAACCGTCTGCTCGTTTGACATCTTTTCGCATAAAAAAAAAAAAAAAAAATGTGTCTTAATATTCTTGACACTTATGTAAACTTTCACACGAACCAAAATGATCAATTGAATACTATGATAATGGAAACACACCAATCTCCAATCAAAATAACAGTCAAAAATAGATAGCTGCTATGGTAAGATTCTGCAAAGAACTTAATGCCTTCACTGTTTTCTTAATTGCTTATTCTGTTTTATATTTTTGTTTAAATGATAAACAAATAGCAGATTAACTATCAATATGCTGCGACAAATTATTAGAAACTTTTATAATAATTCTTAAAAAGTTATTAGTAAGATAACGATTCAGTATCGGGGCAACGCCCGTAAGGGGCGCTCGCGTTATTGTCATTTCCGAAGTGAACTATTATCGCGCGCCTCGCACAAATATTCGTCTACCGTACTGTGTGCGAGCGCCGTGCGCATTGGTGCACTACGCTCGCACCTGACGACTATTCATTAAGAACTTATGCGTATTTTTTAACAACATGTTGTCAGATAGCGAGAAAGAAGAGTGCGTACTCGATACAAATGACTGTGACCAATACTTAGAGGAAGAAACAACGGAGTTACATACAATTCATCAATCACGCGGAGAACAACAATATGGAGAAGATTTTCAAGTCAACCAGAACTCAAACATAAAACGTTTAAGAGAAGAAGACGACTTAGAATGGCAATTAGTGGAGCGCAATGGTAAAAAATCTAAAGATAACAACAACAAAATTGAGGTATATGTTTCATGCTTGGAAAAGTTACCCAAACAGTTCGGTTTGGCAAAAACACTTAAAGAGCACAACATCAATGACGCCGTAAAAATTAAATATATTAACCCTTACAGAATTAGAATTGAATTTAGTAATGAATTGAGCGCAGAGAAGTTTATTGCATGTGAAACGCTAATATCAAAGGGATGGAGGATGTTCAAGTCCATGGAAGTGGCTTTCTCTTATGGCATAATTAAAAATGTCGATATCAATCTGAGTGATGAGGAAATATTGAAATGTATTAGTTGTGCAAGACCAGCTGAACTTATATCTCTTAAACGTCTTAATCGGCGTGACCAAAATGGAGAATGGGTACAAAGTGAAACTGTTCGTTTATGTTTTAAGGGATCATTTCTACCACCTTACGTTATTGTTGATGGTCTACAAATAATCGTGGAAAAATATGTTTTTAGTGTATCACAATGCACTCGTTGCTGGCGACTTGGCCACAACGTTAAAAAATGTGTATATACAAAAATAGTCTGCCCAAAATGCAGCGGTAACCACTCAACATGTGACACAAATGAGCTAAAATGCCCGAATTGCTCTGGAAAACATACAGCGCTTTATAAAGAATGCCAAGTTTATAAAAAAGAGAGGAAACTTCGCTTAATTATGGCGGAGTTTAATTGCACATATCGTAAAACGCTAACATTATATCCTTCTTCAGATTCTTCTCATGATTCGCCCCTACCTACCTCACACACATACAAGCAAGAGTCACAATGTAAACTGCAGACAACGGTTGCACTTAATTCGCCAATTATAAACCATAGTTATGCCAACGCTGTTAAGAAAACATCAAAGCAGGAACAACAATATAAACATATTAATTTACCGGACCCAAAAGAAAGATCCGAACGAAAACCCAGAAAAATAACCAAGAAGTTTAACTTTAACAGTCAGGAGATTATATCAGACGAAGAGTCTGAAACGAGTAAACCTAACAATGATACCGGAGCCAGGAATTTTACTGATGAACAACAAGATAACAACGTAACATTCCAGGAACTTCTTAAGAAGTTAAAGCAAGCGATATACTCAAAAAGAGATTCCCTTTCTGCTAAAGTTAAGAATGTAATTAGATTATGCATAGAGTGGGTGATTCTTTGGGCAGTGGGTAATATCTCTCAGTGGCCGTTACTAAAGAGTATATTTGATTTTGTTTTTGGTTGCAATAATGAATAAGCAGTCTAGAAGTAACCACTTAAATATTATTCAATGGAACTGTCAAAGTATTAGACCCAAACTTTTTTTATTTGAGCACTTTCTCGTTCAAGGAAAAATCCACATTGCAGTCCTTTGTGAGACTTGGTTACAGCCCGAAAGTGAACTTCGGCTTAGAGACTATAGTATTTTTCGTAATGATCGACTTGATGGATATGGAGGTGTAGCATTGGTAGTTCACAAGTCTTTAACGTCATCTAGTTTATCATCCACTTGCCAACAACAGCGGGATACAGACACTTAAAATTAAATTATCTAACTGTAACGAACTCAACAATATCATCGCGCTTTACTGCCCTTCCTCAATTACAACTACTATTAATGATTGGAATTCAATTTTATCCTCAAACAGCGGCAAGACTTTAGTGCTTGGTGACTTCAACGGCCACCATACCATTTGGTCATATAAAACTAACCAACGTGGTAATCAAATATTTGACTCCTTATTAGACAATAATTTTGTTATTTTAAATGACGGTAGCCCGACACGTATAAAGTTAGTCAACTCTGTGTTGCAAAAATCTTCACCCGATTTATCACTTGCATCGTCAGACATTGTGTGTATGGTTGACTGGGTAGTATTAAATGAGTCATTAGGTAGCGACCATCTTATAATTAAAATAAAATTTAACTCTCTATTACGTTTAAGGCGGCCGCAATCTAATCGTCGAAACTTTGAAACTGCGAATTGGCGATCATATACTAAAGACACACGAACTATGTTTGATAATTTTGCTATGACGGATGATCTCCAAGTAAATTACGACTTATTTGAAAAATAAGTCGTAATTTACTTGGACACAGCTGCGGATAAAAATATAAAATATTATAAAATTAACACTGGCCCCATAGAAAATTTTAAACCGAAACCTTACTGGACCCCCAGTCTATCTAAATCAATAGCAGAGCGTCGTCTGGCTTTGTCTCACTTTCGTCGAAATCCGACTCCTGAAAACTATGATATCTTAAAAAATAAAATTAGCCAAACACAGAGACGTATACGTGAGGCAAGAAATGCCTCCTACCATAATTTTTGCTCTTCATTGAATCAACAAACATCCGTTACCGAGATGTGGCATAGATTGCGGTGGATGAAAGGATTTACTTCTCCATCCAGGCAGATCATCAATAAAACCAACATTGAAAATCTCTTGATTTCTTTAACGCCAGACTCGGTAAGCCCAGCTCCACAAGAATTCAATATCTGTAACCCTAAATTAGATGTTCCTTTTTCAAGACATGAATTACTAAAATGTATGAAATCTAGAAATACCACACCCGGCCATGACAACATATCATATAGTATGATTAAACATCTCCCAGATAATGCAGTAGATATCTTGTTAACGCTGTACAATATGTTCTTCACCCATGGCTTTGTTCCTAAGCAATGGCGTCAGATAAACATTGTACCAATTCCTAAATATAATCAAATCAACTCTGATTCTGTAAAGTATCGACCTATTTCTATGATATCATGCCTGTGCAAAACATTCCATTTTTTGCTACTTAATAGAATCGAATGGTTTTTAGAACATAACCTAATATTTTCTGATAGTACTATAGGTTTTAGAAAATGTCGATCCAGCTTAGATAGTCTCTCAAATTTAATCTCTAGAATTCAAACAGGATTCTCGGTAGCCCGTTGTACGATAGGTTGCTTCATCGACATTGAAAATGCTTATAACAACGTTGAAATAGTGCCTCTATTACAATATATGAATAGACAACTGCATATTGGCCCAAAGATTTGTAATTATCTGTGGAGTTTCCTTAAAGATAGGCAGCTAAGTATTTGTATAGAAGACATTTCGATTATTAGACATACAGGACGGGGCTTAGCCCAAGGTGACCCGCTATCTCCTCTCTTATTTAACATTGCTACATTGCCAATTTGTAATACTATAAATGACGTTTATGTGGCTCAATATGCTGACGATTTTGTCTTATACACTACCTGCCGTAGTTGTTATACAGGCTCACTAAAGTTACAAACTGCTCTGGATAAATTTAATAATATTATTACAGACATAGGTCTCAATATCTCGACTTCTAAAAGTAAAATTTGCATATTTAAAAGGGGGTACAAAAGAGAAACTATCAACCTATACATCGATGGTTCGGCTTTGGATGTTGTAGAGAGTTACCAATATCTCGGATTATGGCTTGATTTTAATCTCAATTGGAGAAAACATATTAATGAATTAGCAGAAAAAACTCTAAAACTGGTTAATATTTTTAAAATGCTAGCAGGCCCTGGGTGGGGTGTTCACCCTTCACACCTCAGACGTCTTTATATCGCTACTATCAGAAGTCGCATAGACTATGGATGCTTCCTGTATGGTAACAGTAGTAGAACACAATTAATAAAATTAGACCGTATTCAAAACGTGTGTCTTAGGATAATTGGCGGCTTCATTAAAACCACTCCAATACAAATTATGGAAAATGAGCTAGGTGTTGCACCTCTGTTCATTCGGCGACAACATCTAGGCAGTAAATTTTGGTTAAAGTGCAAATCATTCAAAAATAATATCACTATTGGCATTATAGAAAAGCTATCAGCTCTATGCCAGCTCCCATATTGGAATAAAAAGCGGAAGCCCACGTTGGTAACAATTAATGAATTCCTAAAAAATGAAAAAATCTATATTAGTGACAATTTAGAGATGTTTAAGTTATCTACCTGGGTCAGCAATGTGGATTTGGACAATAATATTAAAACGAACATTGACGATTTTAATAAGAAAAATTACGACTACCAGCAACTGAGAGGTATATGTGAGAGCTACTTATTGGATAAATACACACAATACTATAAAATCTTTACGGATGCGTCAATAAAAGACAATGAAATTGGTGCCGCTTTTTATGACCCGGTCACTAAAAGATCTATGAAATTCAAAATAACTCGCAGGATTTCAATAATGCATGCTGAACTGATAGCGCTTTTAGAAGCTTTGCATTACATAGATTCTATAACACAAACTAATTTCTTAATAGTAACGGATTCTCGTAGTGCCTTACAGTTGCTCAAACGTTGTACATCTACTATACGTGGTCTACCTATTGCATACAATATAATAGAAACAATTTGTAAACTTAAAACAACTAATAAACATGTTGTATTGCAGTGGGTCCCATCCCATTTTGGTATAATAGGCAATGAAATCGTCGATCAGTTGGCCAAAGAAGCATCAAACAGCGGAGAATCCTACTCATGTGATCCATTTTATAAAGAAATGTACTATAAAATTAAACAGAATTGTTTTAGCACTTGGCAAGAATATTTCAATGAACGTAGTCGCAGTAAAGGAATATGGTATGCTACGATTCAACCTAACATTTTAAAACATACGTGAATTGACAATACCAACATGGGACGACAAACAATCATAACTGCTCTCCGACTTCGCTCCGGGCACATCCCTTTGAACAAATTCGCTTTTTTGATGGGACAAGCACAATCCCAGAACTGTACAATCTGCAATACAAGTGAAGATGTATACCATGCAATAATGGAATGCTCCCGTAGCGAACCGGAGGGAAGAGATCTTTGTAATTTAGTACATAATTTTTTCGAAACTGGAGTATGTAACACAGTCCTTGCAAATCCATCATCGGATTCTGCCAGGTTACTTTATAGAATTGTTAATTTAGGAATAAGACGCAGAGGTGGTTTAAATTGATCTATGTAAATCCTATTTTATTTTTGCTTTTTGTAATCTTGTGAACACAATGAGGGTGGCATAATCTGTATCCTAATCCCTTTTTAAAAATAAAGAGAAAAAAAAAAAAAAAAAAAAGATAACGATTGGTTTATATACATATATACAGCGTGTCGTTACCATCGCGACAATGAATGAACACACATATAGGGGATAACTTTTTAAAGTTGTATTAAACATTTAAATTCTTCCAAAACAAAGAATTTTAGAACACACTTACCTTTAAAAGCGTAACGTAAAATTCAATTGTAAAGGTCACAAAGCATATGAATGGGTTGAATGAATTTAAAAGAGACAAAACATACTGTTAGAAGGAGAGGCTTGTATTGCGACGCTGTGGCGCGAGTTGTGTAGGATGTTACCAATTTAATTTAATTTCTTTTTTACTTAATTAGTTTGTTTGAAAAATATTTTTTTTTAATTATGGATTTTGTTTAACGTTAATATTTTTTTATGATTATTGGCAAGCAGCGTTAGACGTGTGTTCATTTATTGTCGCGATGGTAACGACACGCTGTATATATATATACATTTATATATATGTATTACTAAAATTACTATTACATATTCATTAACGTCAGTACATCCGGTGAGACTTCACATAGATTATTTCGTATTTATATTTCATATTACGTCAATGTTGTTAGAGGAGTGTATCTAAGCATAGGTAACAGAGTCTGAACTGTGCCTGTGCTACTCGGCTTTGACGACAAGCTCATACGGGCTTCGAGATAATTGAATTACGCTCGTAGAAGATCTTCGAGAAAATCCATTACAAAACAGAAAACAATTTGCAGCCGTGTGCCCGTGACTATATCCTAAGCTCTCATGATCATCTACTGGTCGATTGGTGCATAATTGGGAACGAAAGCTGTTTCATTGATATTACTGTAATATTTTTTCGATGTGTGAAGCTGCAAGCGAGCTGGCACGTGACGCTAAGTGTTACCCATACCCCATAGATATCTGCAGCGACCGTGGGCTTGCGGATGCCTTTTAATAAAGCGGTTCTCGATTACGTCACTCGCCAAACGAAAGGCTGAAGTACAACTCTTTCACTCCACGCCACCCTTTTGTGGGGTCTGGTTCTTCCTCGGACGGAGAAGCCAATTCGGCAACAGCGAAGACATTGAGGTGCTCTACATCACTCCAATTCAATATAGAAGTAATACCATAAAGTATTTTCTCGCCTGTGTACTATACATACTCTTGTAATTTAATTTAATAAATAATAAAGAAAAAATGACAATAAAAGTAAGAGGTTAATTCGTTTTAGATTATTTTGGTTTGATTTCATATTTAGATACATTATGCTAAAGAATGAAAGATATTTGTAAAATACTGTCCTAGTTAAAACACGATGTTATCTAATAATAAGCAGAAACGGAGATATTTCAAATTTGATTTATTCACTTCTTCCAACAAAGATTACGTTTATTCAAAATATAAAATATGAAAAAGAAATTTCAACGAAAAAGAACGAATACGAATTCAAATTAAGAATCATTCCTTTTTTGAACTTCCGCTGTGACAAAGAAACGAATAAATTACAGGAGAAGGCAGATTATTAATACTCATTAATTTAAGAAACCGTTGAAATAATTAATAATTGTTGAATAAAAGAAGGACTTCAAAATAAAGCTTTGGTTTTTCATCGTCTTCTTTAAAATTTTCTTCTTATTACTTTTAATTTCGAGTGGCTTCAGTATTTCTTGGTAACGTCGACTGGAACGTATATAGTCGACGTAAAATGATAAATATATAAAATTAGAACTAATCAATTAAGAACATGATAATTCTTACAATTTACTGAAAGCAAGATCTTCTATCGGAAATTTATTATGGCCACCAGACAAAATCTAACTGAACCTGTTTAACTTGTAAGCATATTCTGTCAAACCGAATGAGAAGACTGTTTAAAGGCAACGCTACAATTATTGTTTCGATAGGAAAGGGACCACGATAACTTTATTTGTAAAGTTTAATTTATTAACAAAGTGAAATGAATGACATATAACAAAAAAAGACACACACACTTCGCCTCTCTCAAATTTGAAATCTTCATAAAAGATTTCTCTTGCTAAAGCACACTACACGTTTTGATAAAACGACACGTGTTACGACTTTTATTACTTTTTGTTTTTAATTTTCACCGCTTCCAATGCTTTGTACCGTGCTAGGTACCAGGGCGAGCATTATTAAAATTTCAATTCTGCGTTTTGTTCAAACACGTCTGTCATTTTTGAGTTTTTTTTTTAATGTGAAAGTTGCCAAGCGAGCAGACGGTTCACCTGATGTTAAGGGAATACCGCCGCCAATGGACATCTGCTACACCCGAGGGTTGACAACCTTTTGAAAAATGGGCTCCGGCCATCTCACTCACCAGACGAAACGCCAAAGTATTATACTTCCACTTTACGCCGGTCTTCTGTGAGGTCGTGGAACTTACCCGGACGAGCCACTCGTACAACAGCCGAGGCTACTGGGTGGCCCTACCAGAGTAAGAGTGGCAAAAGAATTATAGAGCGGGTCATCTGTCTACCGATTATCCAAGCCGGTTGATGATAAAATGCTAGACTTTTGTCAGCTTATTGTTTGAGCCTGAAATACAACGTATAACTACACGCGATAAAGGGCCGAGTGGATCGAGTATTACACGCATTATTTTGTTTGGGATAGGTTCGTAAAAGAGCTTGACATTAATGAATGAAATAAAATTGTTTCAGACAAGGCTCTTTCAAAATTAATAAAAACTTTTCAGTATTATAAACCAGCCTGATATCAATCAGCCGCCTTGTGTATTAGCGGAATTGATTTTTGTATTTGCATTTATTGAGAGCGGAGCGCGGGAATATTTACGTCCCGTTTTTTGCTCGATTCTCTCGTATCCGACGGTGAAGTTATCTAATTAATTTAATAAAAATATTTCTCTTCAATCAATTGCGTGAAACTTTTATACTTATATATTCAAACGACTTCAAAAACAAAAAACAAAACCGACTACAGATATCTCGCTCCGTATACATTTTATAACTGATTTTCAGAAGTTCCCTAAGGATCTCCGGAGCCCAAGATCCAATACCAATTAAATTAATATGGGGCCACAGCCAGCTTTCAAATAAAAAAATAACCATCAAAATCAACAAACATAAAAAAATTACAGTCGGTTGAGAACCTCCGCCTTTTTTGAAGTCGGTTAAAAATAGCTAAGCGGGTGAGCTCATTTGTCCAATGCATTTAACCACCAATTTTATGTAAGACCGCGATATATGAGGCCAATCGCAGTCTGCAGAGATTTGTATTAAATTCGGAAAGAAAAAATAGTTTAGAGTCTTAGACGATAAACGAAATTTTTCTATCAAGTAGAAATTATAAAGTTTCCCCGTTTTGTACACTACAAGGGCGAATCCATGTGCTTAAGTTACTTGGGCAGTGCAGCAATGGGCATTGCTATAACATTCTAATCGTCTTTCTGCCCATATCCCTACCTAGTTGGTGTCGGCACAAATGTTGTAAGCTCTTTCGGTTCACGCAAATACTTGTCCCGTGCGGGAAGCGAACCCGCCACCCCCGGCGCCGAAGCAAATAGCTTAGCAACTGCGCCAGAGAGTCATCAAAGTATGGCTTCAATTTCCAGGCGTAATGCTAATGGAAGGACATGCTTCATTGTTTGCTTTGGTTGCAGATATAGAGTATCGTGTCACTATGGGCTTTTTTGTTTGATAGCATGCTGGATTTATTTTCATTTCTTACTTTCCTAGTTAGATTTGCTGCTGGATTCGACTGAGATCCAATCGGAATCACGTGGTTTTGTACGCGCATAAAGTGACATATGACCGTAATATTATAAAGTAACAGAGTTGCTAGAACATTCTATAATAGGTAAAGGCCAAATATCACAAAACACTGCTCTACCTATCGTTCAGGCAGATCACTTGACCTTATTGCGATCTGGTGAGTGGCCCCTGCATGCAGCCGTTCATAAAAGGTACATTATGCCTTAACTCGAGTATGCCTTAACTCGAGTATATCACAAGTATCTAGCGGCTCGTGAAAATGTACGACCAATAGCGATACAAACTTAGGAACAATATGCTACAGGTATTGTTTTTATTACATAATGTTGATAATGATTTTTATTAATTGTAATAAAGCCGGCCAACAGCGAGTCGGACTCGCGCACGAAGGGTTCCGTACCATCTAATATATAAAATTCCCGTGTCACGGTGTTTGTAATTGAACTCCTCCGAAACGGCTCGACCGATTTTCGTGAAATTTCGTGTGCATATCGGCCAGGGTGGATAATCGGCCAAAATCTATTTTTCATCCCCCTAAATGTTAAGGGCGGTCCACCCCTAATTTTTTTTTTTTAATATTTTTTTATATATACAGCATACAAAAATACATACAACCCTAAATTTTCACCCCTCTACGCAGACGTAGTTATCTATAAAAACGGCAGAAAATCATGTCTCTTGTATGGGAGCCCCATTTAAATATTTCTTTTATTTTGTTTTTTAGAATTTGTTGTTACAACGGCAACAGAAATGCATTATCTGTGAAAATTTCCGCTGTTTAACTATTACGGTTCATGAAATACAGCTTGGTGACAGACAGATAGACAGCCGTTTTTCCCTTTGGGTACGGAACTCCAAAAATGATGGTTCGAATAATCAGACAGACAGACAGACGGGCAGACAGACAGTGAACTCTTAGTAACAGGGTCCCATTTTACCCTTTGTGTACGGAACCCGAAAAATTCTCAAAAAGTTGGTTCAACTTTACGGTACTACCATGGCAACCAAGCATCACCATGTCGCTTTTGGGGGCGTGTGCATCGTAAAAATTTTACTCTCAAATTTTCTTCCAAATGCACACCGTAAAGGAAATGTAACTTCAAACTTAAACCGAAATGAGGAACCCCTTCATCTATAAGTCACTTGAAAAGTAATTACACTCTACAAATATTAAATATAAAATAAAAATAAGCCAAAAAAGCCTTAATTGATTGACACCCATTTATCCCAAAATAACTTAACACTAAAAGAATACCCTGTTTATTAAACAAGTTCTATACAATATAAAATAAACCTTACATTCTAAAGTGCTTTTTTAATTGTGTTTGCAACAATGACACTCCCTCAGCCTCATTCTTTTGTTACTAATCTTAAGTTATTTCGCTAAATTTCCCAAAGCTAAAGTTGTCATAACAAGCTAGCATAATTATGAACCGTAAAATTTATTAAAATAATCACGAGTCTTTTAATAAAATCTCGGAAATTCTAAAGTACTTATCCTAATGAAGACTCGTAAAACAAAAGAATTTCGGAATAGTATGCGTGTATATAACCATTATCACTACATAGTATAAAACAAAGATCTAGATGCGGTTTTTTTTACTAGATCCATTGATTCAAGAGGAAGGTTTATATGTATAATACATTGCACCCGTGCGAAGCCGGGGCGGGTTGTAAGTTTTCAAATTACACGAGCTCCTTTATGTCGTATAAAAATGCAACATTTAGGATTTTATCTCAAAAGTCATATAAACTTCTATCGCCTGTTGTGATGACATAAACGAGTGTGGCAAGTTTATTTTTAGCATTGAAATTTCAAGAGATCCTTTCTATGTGTGAGCTGACGTAAAATAAATATAAATAATGTTTCTAAACTATGATTTCTAAGATTACAAGTGCTCGCTTTAATCGAATCACGGGTTCAAATCCAGGTGCAGACACTATATTAATAGTTTCTAAAGTGTTATTTCATCACGTTCTTGCCGGTGAATTAAAATATGATGAGAAATTTCGGCAAAATGTCGACAAAATAAAAATAAAATTTTCAACATGTGTGAATTTGTCAAGCTTAGGTTTCATTTTAAAATAAACTATTTGTATATGTTCTAAATGAATACGTTTAAAGTCATTAAAGGTTTTTGATATAAGCCGTGGGATAACACTCAAAGGAAATAGTATACACCCGTAAATTCCAATATTCCACAAACACACGTTCGTCAAGACAGCGATAACTTAAAAAATTATTGTTTCCACCGTGGTCATTTAATTTAAAAACCTTAAAAAAAACCCGATTGCGTTTCTGTGTAATTAGATCTTGTGAAATTTGTAAATGATTTTATTATACCCTGTGTCACTCACAGTAAATACGAATCTAACGACACCTGTCAAGCTAATATCCATAAAGCCGTTCAGGCTGCAGAGCATGCCACACAATTATACAGTACCTGAAGGACCGAGCTTTGCTCGGTATGCTTTTTTTTTTTTGGTTTATCGTGTATTTTGGAAATTACATTTAGATACAAATTACTTAGTAATGAAATATGCATAATATGTTTCGATCTTACCGACGTAATAATAAGAAAATATGAACTGGTGTTTTTCACAAAAGAACTTAAAAAAAAAAGGGAAAAAATAACAAAATAACAAATCGACAAAAAATAACAGATAAAGAAAGCAATGATCTGGAATCGAAAAAAAATAGTAAAAAAATAAGTGTGTAAATGATCGTGATACGAACCACGGCCTTCTGTTTCGTGGCTGTTTGTTAGCGGCCGCCCGATAACCGACCGAGCTAGTATAACATTTTTTTTTCGGTGAAATTTACCGTCGTATTCGAATAATAATTTTCATTCCCTGAAAAGTGGGATAAAACGACATTTTCTAAAAATGAAACCTAGGCAGATCGATTTTTCGCCCCCGAATCTACGCACATACTAAATTTCATGAAAATCGCTGGAGTCGTTTCCGAGATTCCAATATGAAACCAAAATAAAAATTATAAAAATTCCAAAATAATTGGAATCTCGGAACACACACATATATATATATATATATATATGTATATGTATATACAAGAATTGCTCGTTTAAAGGATAAGATACATACATACATACTCTGTCGCAGTCGGGTAAAAATATAAGGAGCGCAGAATAGAAAATGTTACATCGGAAACATTTCCCTATATTTCACCGCCTTAAGTCAGCGCTATAAAACAAAGTGCAACACGCAGCGATTTGGTCGTAAAATCACAATTTTATACGCCTAAGAGGCCGCTTCTATGTTTAACGGGCGCGAAACCCACGCCGTTTTGATTTATGTGTTTATTATTACTCCAAATTCATTGTGTGTGTTTTAGGTCGCATTGCTAAAAAAACTGCAAAAAGGAAAAACGACTAGATACGGATCAACTATATAAGCTGAGCATTGGCCTCGTTGCCGGGGGTTCGTGGGTACGACTCCGACGCGGGACGAGTATTTGTGTGACTCACAGATAATTAATTGTTCCAGATCTGAATGTTTGTTCCCAAGGGCGGTTAACATCAGGCAGGCGGATAGTCTTAAAAATACATTACTATTACCACTTTTTGCTGTGGTAGGGCCACGCAAGTCTTCGAATTGCACGAATAGGCGATCCGTCCAAATACACCGCGACATCACAGAAGAGTGGTGTAAATTGGAAGTGAGAACATCTGCGTTCCACCTGGTGAGCGAGGTAGCCGGGGCCCACTTTATCCGGTCAAGAGCCAGAGAGTGTGTGTGCAAATATAGTGTTATTCCAGTGTCTGGGTGTTTATACAGCGTGTCTTTACAATCGCGACAGTAAATGAACACACATAATTATACAGGATAACTTTTTAAAATTGTATTAAACATTTACATTATTTAAACATCAATATTTACTGAGTTATTAAATTTCCAAAACAAACAATTTTAGAACACCCTTAAGTATAAAACTGTCACGTAAAGTTCATTTGTAAAGGTCACAAAGCATATGAATGAGTTGAATGATTTTGAAAGAGACAAAACGTACGGTTAGAAGGAGAGGCTTGTAATGCGACGTTGTGGCAACGAATGAAAAAGACTCTGAATGTATGAATCAGTCAGTTGTAGTTGTAAAGGATATTACAAATTTTGTTTCTTTTTTACTTAATTAGTTTGTTTGAAAAATATTTTTTTTAATTATGTATTTTTTAATGTTAATATTTTTTTATGATTATTGGCAAGTAGCGTTAGACGTGTGTTCATTTATTGTTGCCGGTGTAACGACACGCTGTATATGTATAATATGTATTTATTTACAAAAGAAAAATATAGTTTTATCAGTTATGTAGTATCCATAGTACAAGTGTTTCATCGTTTGAGACTAGAGAACGTCGTGTAAAAATGTGTCCCAAATATTTATTATTATTATTTAAGATTATGTTTGTTGCAGTTAGACTATGGCGTAACGATCAAGTATTCGATAAGGTACGGGAAGTGTATTTGCTTAACTTATGGTACAAAAAGTAAAGTAACAGCCTATACATGTCCCACTGCTGGGCAAAGGCCTCCTCTATACAGAGGAGGCCTTTGCCCAGCAGTGGGACATCTCCTCTAACTTATGATGATTAATGTAAAATAAAGTACAGGAGACGCTTCCACGACATTAAAATTAATCGCACAATGAAGTTTTTAATAAATTAAAGAGAGAATAGCATTATGGAAACCAGGAGTTGTAAAGGGAGGGTCAGCTCTCCATCAATTTTCATGTTCGCGATTTACTGCCCAATAAAGCGGGGACACTAAAAGCTTAATGCTCAGGCCGACGACGTGTGTCCCTGGGCGAAATCGTTACAGTGTCGTTGCATGGATAGTAAACAATTTTAAAAAAATCGCATCGGCCACATTAGATTATTTTTTTTAAACATGTAAAGTAGGGATGTCGAAATACATTGATATATCGATATTAATAAAAATATCAATGTCGGCCTCGACTTTATCGAAGAGAAAATATAGATATATCTGTATAGGAAAGTCCATTTGTCTGGTACGTCAAGTATTAAACATTTAACACCTATGGACTTTGTGCCGGATTCGAATTTGAAAAATATATCGTTTTTGATGATTTTCGATATTGAATATTTTGTATCCATATATCGAATCCAAATATGTCTGCTGAAAATAAGGATATACAATCAAAATACCAATACATCGACATATCGATATTTTTTCGACATATAAATTCTTATATGTCGAAAAAATATCGATTTTCGACATATAAATTCTTATATGTCGAAAAAATATCGATATTCCTTATATAAATTCACGCACCGTACAAGAATGAGCCAGTTCGGATTTGGAAATACCATCAACCTCACCCAACACCAGCGTGAAGTAGACTTTATACTATTAGTATTTAAACTTTTCCCTTTCTGCCTTTGTTTTTCCTTATAAGAAATCTGTTCGTTCGTGATTGTATGCTACTTGATAATAAGAGGGTAGTTAACGCATCGGTTAAGGTAAACGAATGGATTTCCGTGGTAACACACAATTTTAAATGTACCGTTATAGAGTTCTTGCAATTAGTACTACTTTTTAAATACGCTAAACTTCACTAAATTCAATGGTAGTCAACTACCCTAGTATTTTTTTTTAATTTGAGAAGGTGGCAAGCGAGATTGCGGTTCACCTGATGTTAAGTGATGACCACCGACCATGGACGTTTGTAACACCCGTAGATTGTAGATGCGTTGCCACCTTTAATAAACTGCACCCCGGCTACCTCACTTACCGGACGAAAGGCAGAAGTAGAGAGATTCGCCAGTTTTCTGTGAGGTCGCAGTACTTCCCCGGTCTGACCGGTTCATTCGTGTATTTATACAGCGTGTATTTAAAACCGCGACAATAAATGATCACACATATAGGCGATAACTTTTAAAATTGTATTAAACATTTACATTCTTTCTTTAAACATCAATATTTACAGAGTTATTAAATTTTTTCAAAACAAAGAATTTTAGAACCATCCTTACCTATAAAACTGTAATCTAAAGTTCATCTGTAAAGGTCACAAAGCATATGAATGGGTTGAATGAATTTAAAAGAGACAAAACATGCTGTTAGAAGGAGAGGCTTGTAATACGACGCTGTGGCGCGAGTTGTATAGGATGTTACAAATTTTGTTTCTTTTTTACTTAATTACTTTGTTTGAAAAATATATTTTTTTAATTATGGATTTTGTTTAACGCTAATATTTTTTTTTATGAATACTGGCAAGTAGCGTTAGACGTGTGTTCATTTATTGTCGCGATGGTAACGACACGCTGTATACAGGGTGGCTTTTATAAAGGTGCCCTATACACAAGAGGTTCAGATTTGGTATTATAATCATTTTTTGAAATAAAAACAATTTTTTTTTTTCAAAAGAAAAATACCATTCTATTCCCTAAAAAACAGACCTTGTTGACAACATGGTAATCATTCATAAATGCGTCTTATACTTTTGAAACGAACTTGTGTGCGTGTTAGTTATTAATGATCGCGCGTAAAATAAATGAGTTGCCCATAAATCACGCACATTAGAAGATAAGTTCAAATGAATGTATTTAATTAATTACAATTGTATTTAATTAATTAAAAGCCTCCCGGTATAAGTAGTAAGTACTTCATTTATTTGCTAAGTAACAGAAAGTGGAGCCGATAATTATTTATTTTCTTATAAGCGAGATGGCAAATGTTTCACGTTATAAAAAGTGATGCTTAGGCCATGGACAGGCATGGCATTAATATTGTTTTTTATATGTTATGTATTTAGTGTTATTATCTTCAGTATTATTATTTATATATTGTTATTCTGTTTTACGTTTTTTTTTCTGTTGGAAGCTGATTTTTGATACTCTGTAGTTTTACTTTGGTGAAGCCACGCTTCACCACAGTAAAACCACAGAATATCCTTACTAATATTATAAACGTGAAAGTTTGTATGTATGGATGGATGTTTGTTACCCTTTCACGCAAATACTAATGAATGAATTTTAACGAAACCGTACAGTAATATAGCTTAAACATCAGAATAAAACATAGGCCATAATTTATATACATATTTTTATATATACCTGTCTTTCTGTCTGAATGTTACGCCTTCAGACTATTTTACGCAGACGTAGTCACGGGCAACAGCTAGTCTTTGATATTTGCTTACAAAATCCTACAACTCATAAAGTGTGCATCACCCGCGGCATAACTGTCAAGTAAATCTGTCAGAGGGTGCTTTCGGATTTATTGCAAAATCCACGTAACCGTAAAATGTCTAAACGTCATACCGCGACTCCGTTTCAGCGGTGGAAGTGGTTATATATGCTTCGTAAAGATTTTATGTGAACCAACTGTCTTCTAGTACAGCGCAGTACCTACTATTGTACTACTTCTTTATTTCAGATTAGTAGTATGAATCTATATAACTATGAATAACTTCAAAAAAATGTGAGCTATCGCGGTCGCTATTATACTTGACACATGTAAAATATCGAAATTATATTGTACAGGTGATATGCATAGATTCTATGCATATAATTATTCTTAAAATATCTGAATATTTTATTTTTGACTATGCAATGTTTATTTCCTTTCATAAACTAGGGTATAATTTTTCGTCTGCTAATTCATTAATTAATAAAACAGTTAAATTTGAAATATAAATCACAAATAGATGATAATTGTTACCTATAATGCGTTTGCAAACGCTAACTTCTTGCAATATAAAGGTGTCCTTCTATTAATCTCTTTCAAATACCTAAATCTACAAGCGACTCGGAAAATGTGTCCCCACATGGACCCTTTACGAAATATATTACTGAATAACTCCCTGACCTAATTCAGCTTATTGGGTAGGATTTCCAGAATAAATTCCATATTGTGTCAATCGTATCCAATTGGTCGCAATGATATCCGACCCTGTGTTATAAATTATTTATTGTGTAAATAAATCAAGCTCTCTTTCCACCCTAACGAGGTAGTCAGAGTTAAGTATATTTTTGTAAAATGGAAAAATGAATTATAGAAAAGACTAAATATTAAATGGGAACTTTCGTAAACATCGATGAAGGCTTACCAACAACCTCTCAGTGCTACATATCTATACTAATAAATGGGACCCTTTTTTTTTGTTCGGTTATAATGCGAAAACTACTGAACCGATCGGAATAATACGTGTACATTCTTTTTTCCTTTTTTAATAAAAACATTGCCCTTACAAGTTGCAAGGACGTTGTTTTAAGGACGTTAAACATAAATAATTTTCACGTAGACAAACACCCAGATCCTAAATTATCTGTGCGTCACATAAGTTCCGCGTAAGAAACGACCCCACGCCCCGGCGCCGAAGCCAGTACCTCGGCAACTGCGCCACGGAGTGCAATGAGTTACACATTGTAATGAATTATTCCCGTCAGTATTTTTAATTAGTCCTCTGTTAATTTCGTTCCAAAACGAAGTATACTAAGAATAGTCGATACAAGAGCACTGATAAGATACACCTTAATTAATTACCTCTATGATCACCTAATTAGATGTTTTTAAATTTAACTGTGGTAAAGCCACGCAGCAGCCTCAGCTGTTGCACAAATGGGCAGGCTCGTCCGGGTAAGTACCACAACCTCACAGAAGACCGGCGTAAAGTGGAAGTATAATACTTTCGCGCTTCGTCTGGTGAGTGGGGTAGCCGGAGCCCAATTTTCAAAAGGTTGTCAACGCATCTGCAACCCTCGGGTGTGGCAGATGTTCATGGGCGGAGGTATTCACTTAAAATCAGGTGAGCCGCTTGCTCGCTTGGCAACTAATCACATTAAAAAAATTATTTAATTTTACTTAATTAGGAAAACTTATTACACATATTATATACTATTAAGTACTTGGTTTAAAAGAATATTACAAGATATATAAGTCAAGTGTAAAAGCCAATAAAGCAAAATAAATTACTTATCTACTGTTCTTAAGATTAAGTTTGTAGCCTTTTGATAGCCTATAACAGTCGGCCCTTGCTTAAAGGGTGTCATTTCCTAATATTAAAATTCATATCCTGTCCGCCATTCAAACTTCGCCCGTACATTTCTCAGGATACGGTCCGGTGGTACAGTCGCGTGAATAACAGTGATTTGCATAATTCACGCAACAGCCATTATGAATAGTAATGGCGGTACAATGCAGCCATCTAAATACGGGTAGAAAGTTTCTATGAACAATGCCGCATTTAAACCTTTATCCTTATATTCTCAATTAAACCAAATAAGATTTTGTTCACGAAAGTGCTCTTCATTTTTATGAACTTTAAAAACAATTTATTAAAAAGATAAGTTAATATTGTATTTTAAAAGAAAAAAAGATGGATTACAGGGATATTATTAATCGCTACAATGAGCGTCATTTTCTCTCTACCTATCTTGGTCGGTGCATGTCATCTAATCGATTTTAGGGTTTTACCCTTTGAGTACAGGATGTACTCAAAGGGTACAATTTGAGTACAAACGATATTCGAAATTGTTTGTATGCTGGAAAGGATATAACAATAGATGGCGCCAAGCATTGCTTCAAATGCTAAGAAAACAATGTGGAAGAATGCGTTAAGATTTTCGTCGGTGTGGCAATCACCCGTTTAGCTCAGTGGCTAGAGCGTCAGGCCGCGAATGCCGAAGACGTGGGTTCGATTCCCACAGCGGCGACAATCTTTTCGCACTTTTACTACATATTTTAAGGACCCTATTGCTAAGAATCGGCTGTCTGTCTGTCTGTCACTAGGCTGTATCTCATGAACCGTGACAGACAGGTTAGACAGTTGAAACTATCACAGATGATGTATTTCTGTATCCGCTTTAACAACAAATACTAAAAAACGGTATAAAAAAATATTAAATTGGGGCTCCCATAGAACGGACATGATTTTTTGCCCTTTTTATAGATAATGGCCTTTCGTGCGCGGGTCCGACTCTCACTTGTCGGTTTTTTTTTTGTTTTTGAGTGTGCAAGTTTAAGTGATCACTACCATTTATAGATAAATATAGATCTGCAACACCTGATGGGTTGGCAGATTCGTGGTCAACCTTTAAAGGGCCTTGGTTACCTCACTCGCCAGAAGAAAAGTGAAATTAGAATAATTCTACTTTACGTCAGTCTTCTGTCATGTCGTGGTACTTCCTTCGTTCTTCTATATCGTGTAACAGCAAACTCTGCTACGTGGCGCTACGGTCCCTAAATTTGATTCCCCTTCCTCTGATAGTATTTAAGCATCTTCTCGTCACGCATTAAAACAAGTAGGATTTTAAAATGTTTTATTGTATTTAAGCGAAAACAATACATGAACACACATATTAAACGAAGCCACTTTATGTCTTTTATCGCCCGTCACTTGACCATAAACGCGCAATGTATCGATACGATAGAACTCGTAAAGCGAGACACAATTTTCACGTTATAAAACAAATTTTATAACGTGAAAATTGTGTCTCTCACACATTTCCACTCTTTTGGATTTGTTCACAATTCGCCTGTTTCTCTGGATTGATATAACAAATTTCGTTTCCTTATCCCGTTGTAGCAGACAACGCCTTTTAGTGAACTGAAGAAAAATCTCATCGCAAGTGAAATTGTATCCTGCCAGTCAAATATAATCGATAACGCGGGAATCGAATAATAAGTGATTTGTAGCACCGAAACGGACAAACTCAACGCTGTTATTCGGACAACAGTTAATGGAAACAGTAAGATTAGAAATTGAGCTAAGAGAGAGGTTGCTAGATTTAACATGTTCTAACATCAAGCGAATTATTTTCCCCCTCTAACGTTATCTACTAACTAAGTTTGGTATTAGACGGGCATAGTTCTTCCGCTAGTACAATTGATAAGTGATGTAAATATGTCTAGATGTTTTTCTTACCGAGCTTACTTTATCAACTCTATATGTTTTCTCTTTCGCTCTCTTTTTAGGTTTCTTCGTTTTACCATTATGAACTGAACCAATGATTTGCATGCCGGTTTTTATCATGTCGTGTTGTCGTTGAGGAAATACCTGAAATATATGAATATACAGTGTTTGTAAAATATTTTTCATTAGGAGTTTGAAATGGTTTCACGCTTACAATCGGGAAACGGTTTTATGTGATCAAATAAGCTGATCGAATAAGCTTTTGGATTACTGCTTCAAATAAAATTAATACTCACGTCCTATTTGTTTTGTTGGTTTGGTTTAATTTAAAGTTGTTTTTGCTAATCCTCGCCTTTCCTTATCTCCTGGTGAATGATCTAAATAGATAGACCTTCTATAAAAACGAAAACTACCATCCAGAAGCCGCACCCGTAGATATTCAAGCAGAGTTTCAGTTTTTAAATACGTCCAGCACAGATAACAGATACTGTATCTTCTGATCATGATTGGTTTGATTATCGGCAAACTTTGATGATAAAATATACCAATGATGAACCAAGATTATGTTACCGTAAATCTTTAGCAAAGTTTGATTTTCATTTTAACGACCGCCTCAACTCAGACGAACCTTAAACTTACAATTATATAAGCGCATACTAACAAAAATATCTTAAGCATCTTTTTCACAGCTGGTCAGTGTTTCGGTTTCATCTTTGTTTCCTTGTTACGGCCGAAAAGCGAACAGACGATTTAAAGTTGTACGTTTTCCAGATTATTCGAGGAGAATCAAGATCTGCTACACATGTTCGAGAAGTTCCGCCAGTACAGGACCAAAGAGGAGCAGATCAACTCCACAGAGCTCGCCGAACACGCTAACAACGTGATGAACACCCTGGACGAAGGGATCAAGGGATTGGATGACCTGGACAACTTCTTCGCCTACATCCACCAAGTGGGCGCTAGCCACAGACGGATACCCGGCTTCAAGGTGGAATACTTTTGGGTGAGTCCAGTTTTCACAATTTATAAGAGAATCAGTTTTGGACAACACTATTACTAAAAGAATTAGCTGGGAAATGAAAAAGAGAACTTTCATCGTCGTCCATTTGGTCTTTTCGCAAATTTGGCTAAATAATACAACCTTTTAAATATTGTAGGGCAGTTTTTTACACAACATTGTCTAGATGCAAACTAAGCAACACTTGTACTAAGTAAGTAAGCAACACTATACAGGGAGATTTTTTGAGAAGTGCCTAAATTTACACAGGAGGTTCAGACTCGGTAGTATAATCGTTTATTTAAATAAAAAAAACAAAGTTTTTTTTTTTTTTTCAAAAAAAAATGCCATTCTATTCCCTAAAAAACAGAACATGTTGACAATGCGGTAGTCATTCATAAATACCTAAATTTTACTGTGTACGAACTTGTGTGCGTGTTGGTTATATAGATCGCGAATAAAATTAATGAGTTGCGTATAAATGACGCACTTTTTGAGATAAGTTAAAATGAATGTAATTAAAAACTTACGAGTGATTTTAAATATTTATCATTTTTATATAACATTATTTATGTCTAGAGTTTAATAAAAAATTGGAGGAAAGCCACCCTGTATAATGGTATATATGGATAACATGGTAAATAAATGCATGTTATAAATATATAAACACCTGGACATTGGAAGAACACTATGTTCATCACACAATATTTTTCCAGTATTGGGGATCGAACCCACACCCTCTGGCGCAGGAGACAGATTCACTACCCACTACGCCAATTGGGTTTATGCTGATAGACAAAATCTAAATTTCACTTGAAGCTATGGATACTGACGTTATTTACTTTTCTTGTGCTGCTTCTGTGGTAATAAAGCGTACAAACTTATTATTTTCACAGACGCGTTATAATTATTGTTTCGGGAATTTTCTCCAAATAAATCAAATTACACGTGTTATGTTGAAAAGTTTAATATTAAATCATAACTAAAGTTTTCCGCCGTTATTTACACACTTAGAAAACATCGTGGAACACGTCGCTGGTAAACTAATTACCTGGCTTTGTTCTAAGGCTAGCCCTAATGAAAAACACACATAAACTTTGCGCAAAAACAAACAGACCACCTTATTAAATTTAACAACTCTTACACACTTAAACACCAACCACATGATCATTAAGGGTTACAAAAAAAACCAAGCGTTGCTAAAAAATACAATAGAAAGAACGTAGATAGACATGGAGATTTTCGCACTGTAAGGTCATCGGCCGCTTAACTTAGTTGGTAAAGCCATTTGGCGCGAAACTAGAAGACGCGAGCGACCTACCCAAGATCGCAGGGACGCGTTGGATGCAGGCAGCTAACGACCGGTCGAATTGGAAGTCAATGGGGGAGGCCTATGTTCAGCAGTGGACGTCCTACGGCTGATATGATGATAGAAGACGCGGGATCTTAACCCGCAAGTTTTTGTTAATTTATATACAAAAGTTTATAATAATTACTATGCTTGATCAAAACATCAACAATGGTGGTGCGAATTTGTGATTTTACCAATTGGCTTTGAGCTTCCGTGTATTATGTTTTGGTCTAGGTTCCTCTAACGATGTCGGGCACATATATATATTCTTTTTCTATGCAATGGAGGATGAGGTTCAGATGTTTAACCGAGCTAACTTAGTTTTAAGTTAAGTAAAATGCATGTAGCTCTTAAAGTGGGATGTCCAGCCATTAGCCCTTTCTAAATTAAAAGTTAATCGATTTAAGTGTAAAACTTGTTTAATATTTAGTCATATATAGCGTGTTCGATTAGATAGATATTTAGGACTTGATATTTTGACATAAAATAAAGTAGTACCACTATAGTATATAATGACATCATATACTACAGTGTAATATGTCAAACGTTACGTTTATTTCTCTTATATTTTGATGTATATAATGAAAATATTATGTATTAAATCTTAAAGGCTTATTTTTGTCATTTCACCAAATCTACTGAATAGTTTACATAAGTCAAAAATGAAGATATTTTTTCGAATTTAACAACAAAAAATAACGTAGGTATATTGAAACAGACAATTCTAAAGAATGGTATGTTATGTAATAAAACATTTTATAAAAATCATACTTGATCAAGCATTATGTGAGTATTCAAAAAGAAAGCAAAAAGTCTTAAAAGGCGATGAAGTTTCATACACAGTGAATATTGGAAACTTGTGAAGCGACGAAAAACTTCAGGGAAAATTAATGTTGGAAAAATAGATACTTAGTTTCTTGAGACACGTGACGCTGAGTGAAAATGGATTCGGAGAATAAATCAAATCGAACTTATTCTATACAGCGGGTCCATAAACTAGACGCGCCATCTTAAGTCAGAGCACGGACTCTCCCTTGTGGGACTCTCGTATATTATTTGGGCGAAACTTTCACTCCAAATGTGTCCGATACACGCCGCGACATATACCCGATCACCTACGTCAAAACTGACATTATATTGATTTGTAAAAATTATATTGATGCATTACATCACTATAATTTTTACAAATCAATATCAATATAATTTTTATTGTGAAAAATTGCTAAGCGAGCAGTCGATTCACCTAATGTTAACTGTGGCGTTGCAGATATGTTGCCCAACTTTAAAAGAGTAGGTAACGGCTGTCTTACTCACAAGACTTCTTCACGCCGGTCTTCTATTATCAGAGAACAGAACGAAACAATTATATATCGAAAATTAAATGTGAAATAAAGTAATGCAAGACATAAGACACAAAAGTAAAGTGTCAACCTATATCATACGTCCCACTGCTGGGCAATCGCGTCCTCTCTACAGAGGGTATTAGAGAATAGGCCGCCACGGTCTTTTATTGGTGGACTTCGCATATATACGAATTTTTTTTGTTATTACTGTGAAAATATGCAGATTTCCTCACGATGCTTTCCTTTACCGCTGAGCACATGATAAGTGAGTACTTAAAATTAACAATTTCATTGATGCCGGCACCGGGGATCGAATTCAGGTGACTCGAGCATATTAAATTAGCGCCCGGACACTGCAAAATCACGGCTCCATGCAGAAATCCCTGTCCTAATTATGTACCTGGTATATAGCAACGAGGACCATTGTCCGATTTCGGACTAAAAGAAGCACACTGAAACGTGAATATCTTTGCTATCTCTACTCTGTTTTTCACTTACGACAGCGTCAACCTCTAAAATCCAAGAAATCGAAAGCTACAAACGCCACTGAGGTTAGAATCCGAGAGCTCAGGCCGACAGTACGCCCTAACCGCAGAGAGCAGAAAACGAATAAATAATCGGTACAGTTGCCAAACGAAACGCCACCTCCCGCGCTATGGTGTTTACGTGAGTTGACTGGCAACGATGCCAAAGACGACAATAATGGATAGTGATCGACCTATTTCGGCAGACGATATCGACGTACGTGTCATGCATAGGTAAAAAAATCGGGCACCAAATATACAACCGACAGAAAGAAAGAAACGAAAAAAGAATGAATAAGAGACGCCCGATTATTATTTGTTCATGTTAGGAGGTGGCAAGCCAGCTGGCGGTTCACCTGATGTTAAGTGATAACCACCGCTCATGGGTATTTGCAACACCCGTAGGGTTGCAGGTGGTTTGCCACCTTATAAAAAAGTGGGCCACGGCAACCTCCTTCACCAGACGAAACGCTATACATTAGTTATTTGAGTAAGTCAGACTACAGCTACTAGTAAGCCGAGGTTCGGTCCTCTCGGGCACCCTCGAATGTGAATGCTAAATGGGCATGGACTAACAGCCCAAGCTGAGGTTACAAGGTTTGTCCCGGGGGCTCTTGAGTCTGGTTACTCCATGGAGCGTCCGCCAAAGTGCCCTAAGAGCTTGGCGGCCTCCCAAACTGGTGATAATAAGAGCACCGTGATGGCCTGAGCCGAGGCTCCCTCAGGAGCCCTCGAACTTAGTCACACCCTCAGCGTCCGGCCACCTAAAGCGCGGTGGATCTGTAAAGGACTCCAACAGTGGTTGATCCAGTTGAGCTCCTCAAGGCCAGTGGTTCAGCCAGCCAAAAAAATAAGGTACCCGGGTCGCTTTAAATTATTATATTTTTATTTCTTGACTTGCTCTGAGCACTGAGGATAAGATAATGTCAGTTCTCACACTTAGGGCGATTAGGACTAAAAAAGCGGAAACTCTGAGAGCTTACTACTGGATATGTCCTTGTCCAGCGGAAAACAGGTTAAAGAAGCGCTAATAAGTAGCTCTCTGACTAAAACTTAAGAGATAAGTTTAAATCGTTACGTTAAATTAATAAGAAGTACCTAATTTCAAAAAAAAAAACAAAAAACCCAGCATGCAAACATTTTTAAAAGGCCAATTTTCCAAATGTTGTTATAACATTCTCAGGATATGGCCTTTGGGTAGCGACATATTGGATTGCTGTCTTCAGTAACACATGCAAAATTTAGAAATTTCGATTTACGTAAAAATCGTCAAAGTTGGTCCACGTGTTCTTCTCTAGAGCGCTAAAAAAAAACATGCACACATAGGCTGACAAACACTTTACTCTCTTTTGCGCCGCGCAGTATGAAACGCGCAGGATGAAAAACAGGACAATCTTTCCGCCAACAAACTTCATAAAACACACAGAAAATTAATTATTGAAAAACATTGAGCTAATAATATAATATGTTAATAATAAGAAGTAAACTACGTCATTTTCTTCCAAATATAAAAAAATCGAATGAAGAAAATCGTTAAACTGCTGAAGCAAAATCTATTGCTAGCAGAAAATAGAACACACGAGATATTAATTATTGGTAAACATTGAGATGGTGACATAGTTGGAAGATAAATCGATAACGAGGAAGAAACTACGTCGTTTCTTCCAAATAAAAAAAAAATAATAAAATCGTAAAACTGCTAAAGTGAGATCCTTTGCTTGCAGAAAATCGAGGCACCGTTCCTGGCGGCGGTGGAATCGACGCTGGGCGATCGCTACACACCGAACGTTGAGAACATATACAAGATAACGATCAAATTCATCTTGGAGACCCTCATAGAGGGATACGAGAAGGCCGGCGCCCCGAGCAACGCCACGTGAGCGGCGCGAAGTACCTTCAACCGAAGCTGACCTCCCCAATTCTGAATACTATTGAACATGTCAATTCCCTTGAAAACCGAGCTCGGCACCTAAGCGTCTTCAATTAGTCTCTATATGTATCTAATGTGAATAATCTGTGTATAGTTGATCTGTAGAATATCATTTGAATTCTAAACTAATATGTCTATTGATTGCAAGAGACGCTTGTAAGTATTAACGAAACAGTATTGATCACTTAATTCCTTGGAGCGAGTGTAAACGTATTATGTGTGTGAATATTAAGAAATTATAGCGTTTGTTGTTTTTATGTAATAACTCATGTTAAATGTGTACAATCATTGCATAATACTTTCCTCGCAGTAATAAATGTCTTTTTGATTGAAAAGTGATGTGAGAACCACCGTTAGGTAGGAAAATTAAGAAATTACCTTATCACTCCTTTAGGTTAAAGCTAATCGATGTTCATTTCCATAGGTGTCTTGTTGTCCAATTGTAGTCTCCTTATCGACATTTAGTGCAAACGTTCTTATTTAGGCGTTAAATCGAAAATGTCTGTGGTGTCGATTTTGGATAGCCTAATAAAATATTAGCAAGTTTGTAAGAAATGGTTAACTCCATGATGCGACGATTACATTGTTTTATAGTCTGCTATCATGATTATGCTTTACATAATTACAAATATAAACTAAATAAGAGCAAATATGTATCCTTTAACTTTACAAAGGTCTTGGCATTAGGACAGTCATATTGCCAGGCATAAAAAAATTAAAATAATAATTTCTATTGTTATCATAGCAGACGTAAATTTAAAAAATGTTCCTGTATTGGAATACGTGAAATATATGCACCTATGTTTTTATGTTAATTGTCAGTTCATCATATATTTGTTTTAAGAAACATTTAAATAAGTATTTCTAAACAAGTTGACGGTGTAATAAATCCAATTCTGCAATACACCATTCATCTAGTAACGCTATAAGTGGATTGTCGTTTGGAATATTTTCTTACCAAATACAGCAAGCGCTGTTATTGCAATAATTTGCGGTCTCTACAGAAAGTGGGGTTATTTTAACAGTTTGGGGGTCTCTCTAAAAAAAATAGACATATATAATAAGACTGCACCGAATGTTTTCTCAGTCTTTGGTCCACATAATAGCAAACATATTTTATGTAACGCGAATGAAATAACCGCTATTATTACATTTGCCAATCTTCGAACGCCATCCCATGTTGACTGAGGCCGAGGAAAAGTGCTCCATGCGCGATTTCAGCGCCGTCAGTGTTTGCGCGAAGAGATTACATGTATGCGCACGGAGCTAAGGAAATTGATATTTGTAGTGAGAAGTGATAGATTAGTTGGCCGTTCCCTGTCAGAATACGCCTATTCAAATTCCAGTAGAGAGTACTGTATCTCTGTTCTACATAAAAGCAAATGCGTCTGCTGACTAAAACTTTCCATCGTACGTTTGAGACTTAATAAACTCGATGCTAATAACATTATTTCTGCCTGCCCGATATGGATGAGGACGCTAATGGTACGGTTGCGAAGCAGCTATTATTGTTGTATGTATAGGCAGGTTCCTCCGGGGTATTACCACGGCCTCACAGAAGACCGGCGAGATTGAAGTAGATTATACTTTCGCGTTGTGTCTAGTGAGTGAGGTAACCAGGGTACACTGTTTGACAACACTCTGCAACTCTTCTGGTGTTGTAAATTTCCGTGGGCGGCGGGATTCACTTGATACCAAAATATCATATATACCATATCTGCTCGCTTGCAAATTATTCACACAAAAAAAACGTATTACTATGATATCCCACTAATTCTGACCCTTTAAAGTAACATAAAGTGAATGGATAAAGTTGAACCATTTGCCCCAAAAGCCCGAGCGAAAATCGCGGGCAAGTGTAAACATGGATTTTCCGCACGAGAAACCAGTTTTCCGACGCCAAACAAAAACTGTTGGTCTGGTAACAGTTTTTGTTTGCACACGTCCGAACCCATTTCAGTCAAAGCTGTGTTTCGGATTTTAGTATGTTTTTGACGGTGGCAATTTAATCAGCTGAAACTTTTGACTTATTTTAGTCATATATTGTTACTATAGTCACTAGATATTAGTTAAAGCGGTGTGCATATTTTAACAGTTGTTTGCTTACCTCTTTATAAGTACATCCCTCAATGTACATACAACAATTATATAATATAACTTACTAAATATTAAATAAACCTATCATAAATATCTGTAATGAACTTGAAACTGTATTTTCAGAAGTATATTTTAATCGTGTATATGTATTTAATAACAATAAAGCCGTTACCATTGTTTTTATCGATTATTATGAACTCACTTACTTATGAACTCTTGACGTTACATTTGTTAAGTTTATAAGGTTGAAGAATAAGATATTTTAATTTGGAACGTAGACTCGTATTATTTTTTTCTCAGTGTTAAAGCTACGCCGTTGAATTTGTACTGGTTATTGCATAAATCTGTGTGTTCTTAGCTGCGATGTCGAGACAATGATGAAGACTAGTTTTCAAAATTATCTTAAGAAAGTATGTGTACTTAAGATGTGTGTTTGTAATTTATATCGAAAGTTATGATCTGTGTATAAAGGTGTTACTTTCAGTTTAATAATGATATATAATTAAAAAAACTATTTATAACTGTCCGATTCGTTTGTCATTTTTATCCGCGACTTCCATATTCTTTGAGTTATATGACAGCAGGGCGGTTATTATTAGGATGGCAAAGTAAAAAGAAGAAATAAATGCTTAGATAATATTTAATAACCGCTTCATTTCACCACTTTACTAGGCGACTAACCACCGAACATGATTTTTGGTGACAAAATGATGTGGCGTGTCCGTGGCGCAGTTGCCAAGGTATTCGCAGTTGGCTTCGGCGACAGGGGTCGTGGGTTCGATTCCCCCACGAGACAACTTTTTGTGTAACCCACATATAATTGTTCAGGATCTAGGTGTTTGTATCAGTGAAATTTATGTATGTGAAACGTCCTTAGAACGCAAAATAATGTTTTGCGTTGTAAGGTCTGTGTGTCGGTCTGCCACCAGCCTGTATCTCATGAACCGTGGTAGTTAGACAGTTGAAATTTTCACAAATGATATATTTCTGTTGCCACCGTAAAAAAATAAAAAATAGAATAAAAAAATATTAAAATATATCTCCCATGACACAGCTGACATAATTTTTTTTTTCGTTATTATAGAAAATGATATGAGCCTTAATGCGCGAGTACGACTCGCACTTGGCCGGATATATTTATGATTTTTGCGTAGTATTTATAACACAGTAAAATATCTAATATCGGTAAACAGTAGACGCGACTATGATGTTAATACCAAGACCAATTACCAAATAATCCCACCGCATCACCCCTATTACCAAGGGAATATGGGCTGTATTCAAACGTGTTTGAAAATCCGATGTTTTGTATGACGTAGGCGAGCCATAATTTCAAAAAAGGGCAACACTATTACCACACAATCGAAGCGCGTCACAGGTTCTTATGGAGTTGCAGTGTATAGATTAGTGTTGTTCCTTAGCCTAAATAATGTTAGAATAATAATGAAATGATAAATTTCAATTTTTGTTTTAAAAAAATCTGTTATTAACTACATATAAATTTAAAAAAGGATGAAATGACAAATTAAGGCCGCAGACTTTCTTCTGGTTTCTTTAATGCTAGTTTGAGATTTTCATTTAAATTAACTTTTAAAGCTTACATAAGTCTGTCTGCCTATATTAAAATTTTAACTAATTATACATTTTATTTTTACTCCCTCAACTGAGTT